>JAUEPU010000034.1:0-664995 GCA_030435615.1 Armillaria luteobubalina
TCATTGAAAATGAGGAACAGTACGAAGTCGAAGAAGTCCTCGACACTCGAACCCAAAGGGTAAGAGGAAAAAGGGGCCAACCTTCTCGACTGGTAACCGATTATCTAGTAAAGTGGGTAGGCTGGACAAGGGAACACAATGACTGGGTCACAGAAGAAGATATGGAAAACACTCAAGAGCTAATTGAGGAATACCAGCAAAGTCAAGCAGAACATGGGAGAGTAGTAACAGCCCAAGCCATCGTAAACCCTAAAGCAATCAAAGCAATTGTAGGACATGAGTATAAGGAAACTGGGAACAGAACATGGGAATACTTCTACACAGTCGAACGAAATGATGGAAAGAAGATCCAAGTCCAAAATCCAGATGGAGAAGCATGGCAAGAATATATACAGGACTACTGGAGAGCAGTAAACGAGGAACTAGAAGAAATGCCAGAGCCCTAATAGTGTTGAGATTGAGATTGATCAGACATGCCAGGTTTGGCAATCAATCTGGAAAAGTCCGGAATCTTTGAGATGATTGAAGTTCCAAGTTCAGCTCATTGCTGACTGAGTGTAGAAACTTGTAGACATTGTCAGAAGGTTGTAGAACATTGTAGAAATACATTATTAACAGTATATAAGTAACTAGAATTTTTCCGAACTAATAATAATTGAATTCAACTATCCCAGCCATTGGTGTGCTACAACTCTTTACACTGCACTCATTTCAATACCTAACCTCAACAGGTTATGGGCCCCGACCCTACTATTATTTATTGATGATTTAAGACACAGCCAACCGCTCTACACAACTTATATATTCCTAGTCATACATCATGTCTACATCATCAGATTCAATCCCATCATCCTTATTTCACATTGAGCTCTTGCGGGAAGACAACTGGGTTCCGTGGAAGCGTCGAGTGACAGCTATACTACGAGAACGAGGTCTCCTGAAGTATGCAGAAGGGGTAAAGATGAGGCCAGTGCCTGTAGACCCCAAAAAGCTAACAGCAGAGGAAATGAAGGGTATACAAACATGGGATGAGACAGACGGGAAAGCGCAGACACAAATCGAGCTTACATTGAGCGATTCACAGATGATTCACATCACTGGAGCCAATACAGCAGCCAAAATGTGGAAGCAGCTGAAGTTAGTGAAGGAAGCTAGAGGAAAGCTGGGGATACTCTCATATCGACGTCGCCTCTATCATACGACTGCAGACGAGTCTACTGACATAGTAGAACATGTCACTGAAATGCGACACATCCAAGAGGAGTTAGGCATGCTTGGGAGTCTTGTTTCAGATGAAGACTTCCTAATGCTGCTGATAACTTCATTGCCTGAATCTTGGGACCAATTCACGACTGCATATCTCGGTTCTACTGGTAACAATCCGACTATAACGTCTCATGAATTTATAGCCATCGTTTTGGAGGAAAACAGGCATAGATTGGAGAAGTCAGGAGGCAAGGAGAACGCACTCTATAGCCATGGGAGGAAAAATCCATGGAGGGGGTTGAATGTGTCAAAGAGAAGTGACAATTCAGACCAAGATACTTGCAGGAATTGTGGAAAACCCGGACACTATGCAAAGGATTGCTGGTCCAAAGGTGGTGGGTCCGAGGGGAAAGGTCCAGGAAGACAAGGAGGGCAAAAGAAGAAGAAGGATAGGTCAAACCAGGCGAACGAAGCGAGCACAAACCAAGACTTGACTGATAACTGCTATAACTTGCAGCCCAGCTCAAAATTTTCAAAGGAAGATTGGCTTGCAGACTCTGGAACTACGTTGCACATCTGCAATGATATGAATTCATTCGTTGACCTTACTTCTCTGACGGAATCCTCAATCAGTGGGATAGGAAACCAGTTGATTAAAGCCCTAGGATGAGGAACTGTTGTTTTGGAAGCAAAGGTAGGCAAAGAAACTCGCATACATCGCCTCAAGGACACCCTATATGCTCCAAATGCAGTAAACAACCTCATATCGATTACCCGACTCGACGACGCAGGCCTGACAGTGAAATTCAGCGATGGACAAGTGGTATTCCATTGAAAGGATGGTACAGTGCTTGCAGAAGGGAAGAAGGTGAACCAGTTTTATCTCATGAAGATGCGAGCTAAAACGAACCCAGAGAAGTCACACATTGCTAGAGGAAGTGTAGACACTTGGGATTCATGGCATCTTCGATATGGACACCTTGGAAAGAAGGGATTGGAGCAACTAGAGAAGGAAGGTATCATCTCTGTTGACAAAGACTCACCACCACTATCCCAATGCGAAGCATGCATTCAAGTGAAGCAGACACATCGTCCATACCCTCAGGATGCAAAACACCGAAGCCAGGAGCATGGAGAGGTCACTCACTGCGATATTTGGGGACCTGCATGAGTTGCTTCACTCCAGGGATCGAAATACTACATTGCATTCACAGATGATGCGATCTGCCACTGTACTCCGAAGTTCATGAAGCAGAAAAGCGAGGCCTTGAGTAAAATGAAGGAGTATATCACCTTTATTGAAAGGTAGTATGGTTTAGTGCCGAAAGTCATTCGGGTGGATAATGCGATGGAATTGGTGAGCAAGGAAGTCAAGATTTGGCTGAGAGAGAAGGGAATCAAGCTGGAAACCACTGCTCCCTATGCACATTCATCAAACGGAGTAGCAGAACGATTCAATCGCACTCTGATGGAGCTTACATGAGCCATGCTTATAGGAAAAGGACTTCCGTCATATCTGTGGGAAGTAGCAGTGGAATATGCTGCTTACATTCGCAATTTAGCACCATCACAAGCGCTGGGTGGAAAGATGCCAGAAGAAATGAATACAGGTGAAAAACCTGATGTTTCCCACCTCAGAGAGTTCGGATGCGATGTCTGGGTCTTAACGGTGATGAGCCTCTAGGCTCTGTACGCTCAGAATTCGCGATTTTTGTCATTTCTAAGTGACAATGACTTAGCACCGGTTATAACAATAACACCGGTGTGCACGCACTATTATAGGACCTCTTTGACACTTCAACGGCCAGTTATAACAAAGAATAACCATCCCAACTTGTTTCACGACCTAACTCGTATGCCATCACGAATAGGCACAATATTGACCGATCAGGCAACCACCAGTGATAAGTGAACTACGCATCAGGACCGCATCACCAGCGCATCACGGTGTAACGGACCGGTGTTGATCCTTTCATTATATGAGGTCATACCCGCCGACAATTGCCCTACTGCAATAATCATCGAGTTCTTGTCATCCAAATGACCGGCATTGATAATATCGCCGTGCCCAGCTCACTAGAAGGCGTTATTCCTTTTGTTCACCTCAGTAATTCCACCATACCCTCACAGTCCGCAGTTAAAACAGCACCCCAATGACCCCGCTGTGACAACCCATGATATAACGAATTTATCTGTCTTCAGTCCCGCCAAGGATTAGCTGTTACAAGAGACTACAGAGATTCATATGGATGTTTGACTCGTTACAAAGCCGCAGCCTTACAGCTTTACTAAGTCTTTCTATTAATAAATATCTCTAGTAGTATAAAATCCATAGAAAATCGTAGAAGTAAAAGAGAGAGACATAACTACTCGCTACTTTGCTATTAGCACTCGCTATACCGCTCACGACCGGCTATATTCTCATCTCTATACTCTTGCTACGCTCATTAGCACCGGTTTAAATGACCATATTTCTCGCATAGCGCAGTACACGAACAATAACATTTGTTTGCACCCCATACGCTCGCTATAAGCAACGGATTGGTTTCGCACCGTCTTTAGCTTCGCACACCCTTCGTTCTCTTTGAGAAACACGCTCTACACCGTGATCGACCGGCATTAGCATTATCTTCGGTCGCTCGTTGCACCTTTGATTGCACCCCGTCATTATTGGTTTAAATACTCGCATCTAGCGTGTAACACCGTACGCTCACGTCGTACAGCGCCTCTTTTTGTTTTATAGGATCGGATTGTCTTCACCTTCGTACCATAGGAGTTTTATTCGGCTTTACCTTCAACATCGTTCATTGCAGCCCACTTGGGTAGTCTCTGGCAGACTTATAGGAATCAACATCGTCACATAGGATCGTATTGGACTCAACACCGGTTTACACCATCATAGGATAGGATAGGATTGGATAGGATTGGATAGGATTGGATAGGATAGGTTTGCACGCATAGGATTGACATTGACATAGGATAGGACCGTCTCCGAGTAGACTCAGTTTTCAACATCGCCCTCAGTATATTTCATCTCGTATAGGATCAGCACTCGTCATCACCGTGTCCCACCGGACATAAACACATTTTCACGCTTTTGCCACCATTAACTGGCATTATTAGGATCGCCCCCTTCAGTATTTCGACACTACACCGGTTATAAACTGTCTACCGCACACATAGCTTCATTATCGCTGTTATTTTCATAGGACCTTCGTCTAGAGACCTCGTCTAGTCGTTTCTCCTTCTTTTACACCGGACCTGTGGTATTCACGTCATACCCTCTTCCGTTCTATCTCGTTATCGAGACTATCACCGGCCTACAGCCAAAACCTTTTAGTACTCGATCGCTTGAGTGCTACTTGCTTGACTGAAAAGTCGCAGTATAAACTCGCATCTAGAGGAAGTGATTAGGTCGCATGGAGGTGCCCCGAACAACTCGCACAACACAGTACCTTTATAACCGGTTGTCACCGTCATTAACCATTACTCTTCGAGTTTTTGGTGTGCCATTGCCACGGAAGTTTAGGTTCATCAACGGAGGGCAAGAACTTGTCAAAACTCGAGTCTAAGTCACAGAAATTCACCTTTGTCGGATTTCTGGATGGTCCAAAGGCAATCCACTATTATGACCCCAGAACTCAATCCATACAAGTATCAAGGAACTTTGTATTCGCAGAACCACCCAAGACTGCAGATATTGCAAGCATGGATAAGTCGAAGCTCGAGGGGGAGAATAGGAGTCAAAACGACCCTCGACTCACCCGAGTACCTCAAGAACCAAATAGTGAAGAGGAAACGCAGCAGCCAGACACAGAAAGTCACTCCAGGCCCACAGAGACGAGCTCCAAGCATCCAGGCAAGATACAGAAGCCATCTGTACCATCAGCACGATCCACTAAAGCTAATGACATGACTTTGCAAGAAGAAAGACCCCACCGTTCAGCCCAAAGTTTACGAGACCATAACTACAGAGCTCTCAGAAATCCTGATTCCAGACTTCCACCAGCACCCAGGGAACCCAAAACACATACAGAGATGACTCCAGAGCAGCATTTCACAAATCTAGTATGGAGTTACCTAGCTGGAGAAGGAACTGACTTTGATGATGTACCTTGCACCTTAAACAAAGCCAAAGCATCAAGGGAATGGCCAAATTGGAAGGAAGCCATGGATGAGGAGATGAGCATCATAGAAGCAATGGAAACATACACCATAGAGGATTTACCTTCAGGAAGATCTCCTATAGGTAGCAGATGGGTTTTCACGAAGAAGTTCGACGAGAATGGGCATATTTCAAGATATAAAGCAAGGCTGGTAGCACAGGGATATTCTCAGATCCCAGGAGTCGATTATTTCGAGACTTTTGCACCAGTAGTACACCTAGAATCCGTCAGGGCAATATTTGGAATCGCAGCCATAGAGGACCTTGAAATCACACAGATGGATGTCAAAGGAGCCTATTTAAATGGCAGACTTGAAGAAGAAATTTATATGCGGCAACCAGATGGATATAACAATGGTACAGGCCATATTTGTCGACTGCACAAGACGCTATATGGTCTCAAACAGTCAGGACAAGAATGGAACTGAGAATTTGACAGAAAGATGTCGGAAATTGGATTCTCCAAGCTACAAGCTGACCATTGTGTCTACAAGCGAGTCAATGAAGGGAAAAGGACTGTAATAACAGTCTGGGTTGATGACTTGCTTATTTTCACAAAGACAGTTGAAGAACTCGAGGCAGTAAAGCAGCAGTTGAAGGGATTATTCGATGTGAAGGACATTGGGGAGCCAGGAAAGATTATAGGCATTGAAATACGAAGAAATTGTGAGGAGAAGACGATATCCCTCTCCCAGAAACAGTATATAGATGGGATACTGTCTCGTTATGGCCTTCAGGACACATCCCCAGTCACCACACCACTTGACCCGAATGTCATACTGCACAAGTGCACCGAAAAGTGTCAAAATCCCGAAGTTAGACATGGATTTCAGTCCATGATAGGTTCTTTATTATACCTAGCACTTGGGACTAGACCAGACATTGCATGCGCTGTACAGACTGTTAGTCAGTTTGCTTCGAACCCAGGACCGGACCATTGGACTGCCTTGAAGAGAATCTTCAAATACATTGCAGGGACTCGAAATTACGAGCTGGTATACTGTTCAGAAGAAGGAGATGAAGTAATCAGCCATGGTTTCACAGATGCGGACTTTGCTGGCAATCCAGATGATAGGAAATTGATATCTGGCTACACTTACTTTGTAGCAGGTGCTGCCTTCACATGGAGCTCAAAAAAACAGTCTACTGTGGCGCTCTCTTCAACAGAAGCAGAATATACAGCCCTTGCACATGCAACAAGGCAAGCAATTTGGAACCGGAATGTTGTAACAAGTAGAGGATGAGAGTAGAAATGAGAATTAACTGGTCCCTCGAGCGAGAGACGTCCTACTTAAATACATCTTGTACTAGTTCTAGAATATACTACTGATTACTAAATATGTATCGTCCGTGGTCCGAATCAGCTGCCACTGATTCGTGCCGAACCTTCGAGTACATTCTTGTACTCGCTCAGGATTGCTATCCCAACACGGAATTTATTCACTGAGCTAGGGTACATTCAAGACAAAGCTACTATACTCTATGAGGACAACCAATCTGCTATTTCCACTGCATGTGATCCAGCATATCATGCTAGATCGAAGCACTTTGATGTGCAGAATCATTTTGTCAGGGAAAAGATTGAAAATGATATCATCAAGCTGGAATATTGTCCAACTGAAGATATGATTGCAGATATCTTTACCAAAGGTTTGCATCGACCCAAGCATGACAAATTTACGAGGGGATTGGGACTTTACCAGCTTGAGGGGGAGTGTTGAGATCGAGATTGATCAGACATGCCAGGTTTGGCAATCAATCTGGAAAAGTCCGGAATCTTTGAGATGATTGAAGTTCCAAGTTCAGCTCATTGCTGACTGAGTGTAGAAACTTGTAGACATTGTCAGAAGGTTGTAGAACATTGTAGAAATACATTATTAACAGTATATAAGTAACTAGAATTTTTCCGAACTAATAATAATTGAATTCAACTATCCCAGCCATTGGTGTGCTACAACTCTTTACACTGCACTCGTTTCAATACCTAACCTCAACAAATAGCAGTCAGGATGACTGCCTTAACAAGAGGGTAATGTTACAATTTCTTGCAGATATTCACTTTTCTTTCTTATTAACCAAAGCCCGAGCAATCCCCGACCCCACGTGATCATCAGAACCAGAACCGGAAGGCTTAGGCCAGGTAACTATGGCTCGCGCATACCACACGACTACCGTATTGTCTTCATACGTTGTGGCTATTATTAGTAGCATAGTTTTCATATATAAGTAGGTAGCTCTCGCTGTAATACCCCAGCTTCGAGCTAAAGTTTATCTATACCAAACTTCTCTCCCAGACTTGCTTGACCTAAGAACTTAGTCTGAGATCATCACTTATATCTGAACTCCACGAGACTCACGGATGATTGTCTGAACATGAGACAGCCCGGGTTTACTCTTGTTTGGATCACATGAGGTTTGGGTCTAACATAACCCTTGGTGGCAACCATTGCTCACTTGTCAGTTTCTCAGATTCCTCTTATGCTGACTGCCTCGATGACCGCCATTCCACCATGGGATATTGTTTCTCCCTTGGCTTGGGCATGGTTACATGGAGCTCTCACAAACAGAAGACCATTGTCACCTCAACTACTGAGGCCGAGTACATTGCAGCCTCAGAATCTGTGAAGGAAACCATGTGGATATGCCAGGTGTTCCGGGAAATCCAACTGGGAAATGATGACCCCACCCCTTTGCTTTGTGACAACAATGGCACTATGTGCCTGGCCTTTGACCCCGGCCTTTGACCCCGCTTTCCATGCTTGAGTCAAACATCTTGACATTTGACACCACTACATCTGTGAGTGTATCGCTGAGGGATCTGTCAGTATTCATCACATTGCTTCAAAAGAGAACATTGCCAATGTCTTCACAAAACCTTTGCCACGGCTTGACTTCCTACATTGTCATGCAGACCTTGGACTCGCCTGATGTCCATGTGAGGAGGAGATTTGGGCTGTTTTTTTTTGTTTTTGTATGATATCCTACTTATATTTTTCCTTTTCACACTCGTGTCTGCATTGAGGCGGAGTGTTGATTAACAATGTGTTACATCATGTGCGGTGACCGCTCGTACTAAGGCGCTGTTTCTCTTCCCTCTCACCTCAGTCAAACCAACATCCTGGCTGAGATATATTCTTTCTGTGTGTACAGGTTTTAACATGGATATGGTTGACCATCAGGCACGGAAAGTCTTGTGAATGGCGACTATGCAAGAGAAACATGCTGTACGCACCAGCAGCAACAAGGAGGTGCACAGTCGTCTATTTTTCTACACCACTGATAGGCTGATCCTTACAATTCTCACTTCGGTGTTGGGCATTTTCACAGCTCAATGGCACCAATAGTTAACCTACCAAAAAAATCTGTTCCAAAAACACAGTGCACATCACACTCACACTCTATCTCACCCCTGTCCTGGACCACTACACGATCCAATCCATCTCTCCCTAGCCCCAGAAATAACACCCACCTCCCCTGACAATGAGGACCCCCTCGTTCCATCTAAGACAGCACATACATGTACCAAGGTCACACAATGTTGTTCGCGAGGAGAATGTTTTGGGGAGGGGAGGGGAGGGAACAACAGGGAAAGCGTGCTTCTGAACGATATTTTGGGCTGCCAGACCTGCACTCCCACCCCCTCTGCCAGTGCAGTATCTCCCCAATAAACTTGAACATACTTTGCCCTTTGGGTCTGGCATGAAATTCTCTGTGCACAAACACTGTCCTCCCAATCACACCCTGAGAGCAGGGCTGCCAACACTAGATCTGGAGCGCCTTGGTTACCAGGAGAAGCGGGATTATGGGGTACATTTTATCAAGATAGATCGCTGAGACGACGGTTGTCACCATCGTAGTATATATTAATGAGCCAGCAAAGGAACATACATGTACCTTGTCAATACTCAGGATGTCAGAGGAACTTTTGCATTAGAATAGAATCATTCTACTCTTTGCGACGCGGGTAGTCCTGACTCCTGAGATTGGGACCAAGAAGCGCAAAAAGATTTTATGTGTTTTTCTGGGAAGACATGCACTGTCTCGGATTCAAACCGGGGATCCATTAACGTTCAAAGTTCTAACGATGATGTTACAACTTCGCCAAACAGCCTTGAATTATTAGTGGAGTATTGAGTACTCAAAGGAAAATTGATGGTTCACAAGCTGCCTTTCCTCGCAAGAACATTTAAGGGAGATGTCATGCACTTTCAAGACGTTAACAGTCATTGAGAGGCATCTCATCCTATGATGTCGAGGGCGCAAGACGTTCCGTCGTATGATACGAACCCTAGATCTATCTTGCAGCAGACCTCGTCCCAAATGAAAGACCCGAATTTCGTCCAAAACTCAAATGCATCAGTCAGCAATCATCAACGTACAATGGTCAGGAATCTCAAATTTAAACGTTCTAAAATTCGACAAAAATCTAAATAAATAAAAAACTGCCGCCAACGAGGACTGAACGTTTGAATAATGAACACTAGTGACTGAGTCAAACAAAAAAACGAGTTTCAGCGTCTACGGCAGGGAGCCCTCCCGGAATTGAACCAGGAAACAGTCACGATGATTGTCTGGACTAAGCCAAGGGCCCTCTCAAGTTGGACATTGCATCATAATTTTAATCTGTAAACCTACGTCATAGACTGGTGCAAATTAGTTGGCAACTGTTATGCTATGCCCAACGCTATGAGCGTCGAAGCGCTGATCCCCCTACAACCTCTCCATAGACGAACTGAGATGCCCAGCACCGAGATTGATCGACCATTCTACCTCCAAAGGCCCGGGATAACACACGAGCAGCCAAATCCCGTCCTGATAATGGCGATTTGCTCGGACTGACAAATGGAAAGAAATACACGCTTATCGGTTATGAATCGGAGGCGGGCGGGTGGGTGAGAAGGAGTATGTCTTGTTGGGAGACAACGGGATCGATAGTCGCTTTGAATGACGGTGCGGCGTTTAAGAGAGCTCTGACTTTGGGCAGTGAGCCTGCCTCAATCAGCAACGGGATGAGACAGTCACATAAATCGTTCGCTGGGTAGGTGTGCTGCCAGCACACGATGATATCTCCCGGGATAGAGTTGTCCTTGGCGAATTAACCGGAAAAGCATGTATAGCCAAAATTTGGACGAAAGATGCCTGGCAACAGCGAGGAAGTGTGCCCTAGTAGCTAATCTTGGATATGAGGTTCGTCTGCAAAAGAAGAGATGATCACGCACTTGATCTTATTATCTGCATATATGCACTCTTACTTTAGAACATCGAGCTCAGCCGAAACCTCGTGTGGTATGGTCCTCCAAAGAGCACGATCCTGTATCGCCTGTAAGGTTGGTCCTAGAGAATGAAAAGGCAACGCACCCAATTTGCCCCGCATCTGAGGCCCGACTTGGAAGGAGGGGATTGATAGGCTGTCGACCAGCAAAGAGAAGGTAGCGTGAGATCAGGGTTGTCGGCCATTCTCTCTGCGACTGGTCCCGAGCACCCTTGTTCACCGTCTATGAGTTTGGTCACAGCGCGTAGAGTGCGAGCAAGAACGTAGTAGTACTTCCCAGGTGGGAACGGCAGTTAGATTGAGAGACACAGAGACAGAAGATTAACGCACATATCTGCAGGTCGCCACTAGTTTCCTTTCGACTCTCTCCGCTAATGTACACGCACCTCGTCATGCGCGTGTCCAGCATCATGTCGGTTGAGCTGATTGAGACATTCGATACCCGCGCTTCTCTCAGGTGGGGTATCAGTGGGGCGTTGATATGCCGCAGGCGTAAGGTGAGAGCATCATTGCATTGCTCATCACGTTGGAGAATCGAGCTCGTTGATGAAGGCAGTCTGTATGAACATTCGAGAGTGCATTGGGGACGACCTAAGTCGAAGAACAATTCGGGAAGGTCTCAACGTGGCAGGTCGCGTTATAGGCACTCGGCGGGTGGTCCTTCGGTCGTGACAGGATGTCCGTTGGAGGACATTGGACAATGGGTGTGTTCAACACTGATTCATCGGCGGTGAGATAAGACGGGACGGAATGTATGCGCTGCCAGTACCTATTGAGAGAGTCTGCCGCGCTATAGACTATGATCAAGATTTGTCGTCCGTGAGAGAGAAAATGGTCACGCACCCTGCATATATGCGCCTGGTGTGCGAAATCTTGTCCGGCGTAATGCTAGTTAAGCCAATTGGCTTTTCAAAAGGCGGGCATGAACGCGTAAGGTTCTCATCGCGTTGATGATGCAACGAAAGGGGACGTTCGATTTTGATTGCCAAACCCGGGATTCAAACAAAACCAAATTTAGACTTCTACTATTGCCATCATGCCCTGCTCTGCGGATGCCTACAATCAGGCGTAGTGTACTTGAGGAAAGAGGAGGTGCGCAGTCATCTATTTACTGTCGATGATAGGCTTATCCTTCGTAGCTCGCTTCAGTGGTGGCGCTTTCAAGTGCTTCGGCTAGGATCAACGTACCTTCGATGCTCAGGAATCGTCTACCTGCCAGTTCGAAAAGACAATGCGCATCGCACTCATACCACCCTGGGCCACTACGCAGCCCTATCTTCCTTTCCCTACTTCTGCTTACCCCAGATGACGAGAACATCCCCGTTCCATCCAGGACGGCACGCTACTTGCCCAGTCTTCTGGGACGCCCGAGTATTGATAAACAGGACCGTGTTGTCGAAGACGTGGGTGTATGCAAGTTCGACGGAGGTGTTTAACGGCGCCCTCTTGAAGAGCATGAATCAACCTATACAACTGGTGCTAAACTTCCAAGTTCTCCCTATCCTCGTCTTGACCAGACGTATCCCGTGCTCCGTCCCCCAACTCGCCTTCTCCAGTGGAATAATAGACTCTTTCGGCAGTTCTTCCAGGACGATGTGACGGCGATGTATCTCTTGAAGTCGAGGCTAAGCGGGAGAAGGTGTGCAAAGAGAAAGATCTTGTCATGGAGAGAGAATCGGACGCTGTGTTTGTGAGGAGGATGTTTGGGGAGGAGATCGCAGAACGGTCCGTGGAGTGATGGGAGACGGGGTGAGCACGCTGCTCTGAACAAGCTTTTGCACTGCCAAACTTGCCCCATTCTCGTCGCACCCTAGCAAGTCTACTATCTTCCCAATAAACCTGCTTTGCTGTTCGGGATTAGCTCGAAATATTGCTGTCCTCTCTGAACGACTTTCAGCTCCCGCATTCCTTCGCTTACTCCCATTCAGTGCGACGCTACATCTGATCACTAGGAACTTCACTATTCTACGCAGCCCCACGAGCATGAATCTACTGCCCTTCTTCCTTACTTGCCCCGCCTACTTGTCACGCTAAGACGAGCTTCTCTTTGCCCATAACGACGGTATGGTTCAGCTCGATGCAGTAGTTGAAGCTTTCGCTTCCTTCCTGTGCCAGCATAGCGTGTGCGATACATATGTGCTAGACATAGACGAGTCAAGGTCCAAAATACACTCAGGGACGAAAGAGAGCTTTGAGAACGGACACTCATCGGGACGCCAGCTCTCACCAGTCTCAGTGCAATCATCTACGTTTTACTCCTACCGTCCGCTCTTTTGTATGGACAGGGTGAACAATGACGCTGATGTTGAGCCTGAAACTGGGTTAGGCGAGTTAAAGAAACCCTTGGCGGTGACTCGAAGGATGCCAGCAGGAAGAATTACGTTCGGCGATAAGGCAACCCGAATGCATGCGCTATAACTAGTAAGCTATATATCGCTTGCGGTCGTTTTCCTTGGCTCACATTTTTGCTTGTTGCAGAGGATCATAGGTGCGTGTGACCATGTCTTTTCACCTCGAAAATTGCGCATACCCGCGGTGTCGGGATGTTCTGTCACTTTAGTTAATTTTGCTGTAGCCGGATATCACGATAGTTGATGATACTTCCGAGATCATCGTTGCCGGTATCATGGTTCTTATGCCTTCTTACGACAACATCCTAGATTACCGTTGCTAGGACGTGAGGGTGTTTTTTGCTCGAGTATCAAGCAACTGGAAAGATACCCTCCGGTTATACAAAGCCGATTATTGACTTGATTGGTGTAAATCGGGTACGGAGGAGGCTCTACCAAGAAGCTGTTGGAAGCACACTCTGAGGCCATGAACGTGGCCAGTAGGGCACATGAATCCATCCGGATTGATCGAAGTCTATTTCTTGCTAATGTTCCGCTGCGCATAAGACCTTAAACCGATCCCCGTACAGGAGCAAGCGTCTATGATTGCACAGGTATACTTAGTATGGAGTAAAACTAGTACCCTCGTCAGCAGTCTTGGTTTGGCCAGTAGTAGCTGCAGGCAGGGCAATATGAATCGATATGAGGGGCTGTTGAGAAGGTTAGCACTGCAGTGGGGAACAGAAATCTCGAAGTGATATAAATCGCACAGTACTGTTCAGGAAAGCGGCGGCTGTCATAGATTGCTCAATACGATTTCAGAGCGTGCCAAACGGTACAAACTTACTATTGCCAACAGGTCTGCAGACAAGCCGGGGGCTTGCAGCTGGCACTATGGAAAAGGCTGAACCTGCAGTTGGTCTGCTCGCATCGAATCTAAAAATGGTGGGCTGGGAATGAGAGAAATGTAGCGTGCATAACAATGCATTACAGTACATATTCTTCGGGCTACGTTGCCAACGTGGAAGTCAGCAGAACTCTATTCGCTTGGATAAAGGACGCACGAGACTGGAAGCATGACCGCATCGAATGTATACATTCCTGACTCTGGAAAATTAGTTATTATAGGACCGGGGAGAGCCTGGTATGCAGCGGTGAGATGTAGCTCACTGGCGACGGCGGCACATCGTAAAATGCCCGTAAATAGAAGATGAGAGTTTATTCCGATGCTGAAATACAAGCGGGGGGATGGAGGAGACCTTCGGGTTCCTGTTTATAAGCCAGTAAGACCTGGACCCGAGACGTATGCGGAGGGTGCTTAGGATACCGTTTTCTCGGCATGCTGAGCGTTGTTGTGTCAAAGAGTCCCGAGATCACTAAAACTGAAGTCGCAGACTGAAGCCATCGAGAACGTCTTACTACCCGCTCCCTGATGGCACCATCACGATGATTCATGAATGAAGAACACGGGCAGCGTTGTAAGTTGGGCGCGTTGCGGCGGCTATCACCAGCTATGTATTTAGCATTCTACTTCTTGGTCCCAGCAAGACGGCCCTTGGCAACACCAGCCTGAGGCATGGTCCACCGTGTTTAACAATGCTCGAGCGGCGTCCCCCAAGACGATTGTCAATGTCAACTTGAATGTGGATATCTTCCCCTGTCCAAGACTCTTTGGTGTAATCCTTTCTTCAGTGGTCGATCAGTTCCGAGTCGGCGGAGGCTCCATGGAAACCGAGGGGATTGTTACTTGAAAGCCTGAAGGCAGGCTCTACGCACCATCGGATCTGCCGTCAGTGAATATAATATATAAACAGTGATGATGGTCGAGACAAGAAATCATTTGATCCTACGGCATGGATCTTCAGATCATTGGCAGCACACAGCAGCGGAGAGATGCCTTCAAAATGATGACATCCTTCGAACGGCCAGTACTATATGACCGTCGACCAGCGCCAGGAAGAAGAATACAAAGCGGGCCCTTTGAGAGGTTGGACTTGTGCTAAACACGGCACGTTAATATTCCTTCTGCAGAGAGAGACGGACCTCATTAACAATACAGACATCATATACGACAAAGTTGCCTCCAGAAAATATACAGATTACCCACTGTTCCTGAGCGCACTGAAATGCCCCGCAAAGTTTGAACACACACTGAACGGTATCATGTATTGGAGGTATACAATACTATTCATGCATATTGTTACAAATGTCCATTGCCACCACCCATAAAAAGATCCGCCGGATTTAGTATCCGTAGTGGGCGTTCCAGGCAGAAGTGTCGTAGTATTTCCTGTCGTCCTTCTTATCATCTTTCTTCTTGTCGTCCTTCCTGTCATCCTTCCTATCGTCCTTCTTGCCATCCTTGTGGTCTTTGTTGTCCTTACCCTCATCACAGTCCTCCTTCCAGGTATCGATGTCGATGATCTCGACAAACAGCTCACAGACGAACTTGTCATCCTTCTCATCACGGGAGTAAGCTAGAAAGAAAGCATTAGATGATGCTGGAGGAAGAGTAAACATCAGACGTACCCTGACAAGAGTTGCATCTGTCGTCCTTCTCGCACAAGCTCTTGCACTCTGAGAAGACGTCGACATCAGTGACGTGGATAAAGAACAGTGGAATACACTTACCAATCTCAAAGTTGATCTTGGTGACTTCCTTGTGCTCGTAGGGAGTGTACTTTCCCTTGTTCCATCCCTTGAAGTCATTCTTGTGCTCAAACACGGGCGTCCAAGTGCAGTCGCCACGACCGTCATCTGTGCCCTTGTTTCCGTAGTTGTTATCCTTGCTTCCACCATCTTTTCCCTTGTGGTCGACATTGCCGTCCCTAGCCTGGACGGAAGCGGAGAGGGCGGGGACCGCAAGGACCGCGAGAGGGAGAAGAGCAGCAACTGAGAAACGCATCGTGATGAATGTAGGCAAGTAGATAGACGAAGATGGAGTGTCTGTCTGGAGAATCCTGATAATTTGGGAGCCCTTTTATATCTATTCGAAGGCAGATAGTCCTCCACGAAGTAAGTGGCTGTCTAGAACCTCGAGAAACATCACGTTGAACGTTTGAAACAGCATCGAGCGAAAAATGCAAAGTGAAAGACATCTTAGCGCAGCCAAGGAGAATGTGAATAAATATCTATGTGAAATACGTTGAGCCCGTAGTTCATTAAGAAACATCAACCTTACTCGACGAAAATCAGTGATCCTCGGCTGGGCAGCTTGTACTTGGTTGATCGAGCGACTCAGGGGTGTACTTGGCATGTTCAGTGAAATCTCGAGTCGCTCAGTAAACCGCTGTGATGGCTTTACGGAGTCACGAGTCCTTCAATTCAAAGAACGGTGCCTCTAGGGGGTCCTAAGCTGCGAGGGTTGTATTAGGACAGTAAGAGGCCTTCTGAGCATATTCGAGATCGCTTGCCATATAGAAGGACCAGATCTGTTGTCCTGATAATGAGTTGATATTCGTATGGAGAGCCTCCTTTACTGAAACGACTTACCATGAGGGGAGACAGAAGATACTACGGCAGAGTCCGGACGTTCAAGCAGTAGCTATACTCGGCTCAGGTCCCGATCTCCCTTTGTCAACAACTTCGAAGCCCTTACTCTTAGTGGTAACATTCAGTACAAATCTGACTTACAAGCAATTACCTACTGCTACAATCTCGTCTCACTCTGTTCTTGGCATACCCGAAATATGGAGTCACTGTCGCACAGATGGCAGGTATCTCAGGCTCAAGCATTTTTTCCTGCTACGTCTGAAACCGACGTTCCCGCTTGCACTGTATTTGGTCACTGCTATTCGAAGCAGGCTCCTTTGAGGCTTGGCAGGCCTTGAAGTAGATCCCGCTTCCCTCGTCTTGACCATCTCGCTCCCGATGGACTTCTCTGAACAGACATTCCTCGTTCCTCTGTGGCTTGGGTCGCTTAGCAGGCCCAAATCTCATTGGCGTATAGTCTCTCAAGTCTCAGCTCAAGCTTAAGGCCTGCTCTGATGACGGATTTATTGGACTGGTTGCGCGATTCGCCTCATGTAAGGTCATGCATTGACAACCAACATCATTGAACGGTTCAAGGCCTTAAAACCATCGTTAGAGGACTGTAACTTTGTCGTTTACAGTATAATCGCCATGCTTACTTTTTTGAACTTCTGGAATTCATTGCTACTGACGAAGAGGCCAAAGGAGTCAAGGCTAGCGAGATATTTCTCGAATGTCTCTATGAGCATCAACTTCCCGCCCATCTTCTGTTTCACGGTATCGTCTGAGGCAAAAGCGCTCAAGGTCTGCTATGACCCCGGAATTCTAGGACATGTGGTGACCGCTTGTCCTTGACCGCTTCGAAGTATAATCGCCCAGGAGGAGAGTCGGCAGAGATTGGCAACAGCCTTGGGTTCAAGTTGATCGGTATAGAAGGAACGAAACCAACGTTACTGAGGAGCACGGCCATTTTGCTCGTACATGAGTCTGGCCCTGAAACTGTCTGAGGCCACCGACCGATTGACAAAGGTCCTGTGACTTCGCTCGATGTCGCAAAAGAGCCTACTTGTGGAGAAGGCAAGGCGAATGTGGATACTAGGAATTCGATTAAACCCGAAGCTAGACAGTAAAGCTCTAATACTATAGCCAGAGCAATAGCCTGCGAAGGAGTTCATTGAAGAGGATGGTCGTGTAGAGCTAGGCGTCCTCGCGGCTGGGAAAAGTCTAGGTTACGCTTTGTCTTGAGGTACTCGCATGGCTTCGGCACTAGGTCAAGGACACCTTCGGAGACGACGTCGATGGAGGAGATGATGTATTGAAGAAGCTTTCAGGATTGTTGTGCGTAGAAGAATCGGTCCACGACGACGATAGATAGAAAGTAGGACCACGCCGGTGCTGCATAAGACTGAAAAGCACTGCAGGCAAAACATATGGACTAGGGCTGGGAATCGGGATCTCGTTCAGATGGCGCGGGCCCTTGTTGCGGGCCAAGAGAGCGGTGGATGGAATTTGGGCGCACATAGCCAGACTCGAAGTAAGTGTAGGACATTGCTATCATGCCTTGAGTGGATTTCACCGTTGACGTTGAGATCTGAGGGTGTTGCACGGAATAGAAACTTTTCGTGGGGTACATTGAAGACAGCCTAAGTGAAAAAAAAGATTAGCCTAGGAAACCACTTTATGAATACTCGTAAGATGGGTACCTGCATATAGACCGACGCGTCGACGTTGGCGGGGACCCTACAACTGCAGTATAGACATAGAATCGGCACTGAAGCGCTGAAGGATCAACGATGATGGTAGAGGAATAAGGTAGTCGCAGGAGGCACGAAAGGAGACGTTCGATTTTTGATCGAGCCAAAAAGTCAAACAGAACCAAAGTTAGTTTATGCTCCTCACTCCCTACCAGCACAACCCTCGTTTGAAATGCCCACCACCGGACAGCGCCGCGGACGGACGTTGGGCTACCGGTCATCGCTCGTACCCAAAGCTCTTCGGGCTCTGATAGATATGGATACGGTTGACCGCCAGGCACTGAAAGTCCAGGAGGAGCGACACATACTACTCTCGTCTGGTTGAGAACGCGATCAGGACATATATATATATATGCTCCTCGAGGTTTTGGCTAGACGCACCAGCAGCAACAAGGAGGTGCGCAGTCGTTTATCTTTCTACATCGCTGATGATAGGCTTATCATTACCATCTCCCTTCAGTGTTGGGCATTTTCGCAACTCAACGGCACCACCGTACATTCTCTTCGACACTACAATCTGGCGTTCATGAATGGTTAGACAGCCAAGAAACCTGGTTCGGAAACACGCTGCACATCACTACCTAACCCCCGTCCCGGACCACTACGCAATCCGATCTGTCTCTCCCTACCCCCAGGAATAACACCCACCTCCCCTCCTCGTTCCATCCGAGACAGCGCGCAACCTGCACCAAGGTCGCGCAATATCGTTCCGGAGGAGAATGTTTTGGGGAGGGGGGAGGGAAGAATGGGGAGAGCCTGATTTTGCCCTTCGGGTCTGGCGCGAAATTCTGCAGGTACAAGCACCGTCCTCTCAATTACGTCCCGAGGGCCGTGAGCAGAGACACTAGCCTTACCAGAAGGGACCCGAGGCGCTTCGATTACCAGGAGCAGCGGGGTGGGGGGTACGTTTTATCGAGATATGCCGTTGAGATGATGGTCGCCAGTGTAGTGGTGTATTTTAATGAGCCAGAGAAGGAATGCGCACATACCTCGTCCATATTCAGAATGTCAGAAGAACTTTTGCATCAGAATAAAACCATTCCGCCCCTCCCGTGCGCCCGAAACTGACATCCCTTGGATTCCAACCAAGTCAAGTGAGCTTAGCCATGTATCTCTCTCTGCTACGGCAGTCCCAAAACGAAACGAACGTGGTAAATGTGGATACTAGAAATTCGAAAACGAAACCCGAAGCTAGATAGTAAAGCCCTGATACTATAGCGTCAGGCCTGAGTAATAGCCTGCTGTCTAACTTGTAACGACGGATGTCGGATTCGGAATTCCTAGGAGTGTTATGGATATGGGGGTCTTTTCCGGTTCGAGTATGAGTCAACACATGCTTACTCTCGGCCTTCTCGGTGTTGACCTCAGCTTACCAGTATTTTCTCTTATCTTCTCTATTCTTCTTGCTGATACTAGAATACTACAGAATATTGTAGAATATTAATGACTCAAAGAATCTAGTATATATACACTGCTTGTATTACTTAGAAAACAATCTATTTTCAATACTCTTCAATGTCCACTTAACTGTGTGATTCAAGCTTCTTTGATCGGTTACGCCTAACACTTGCTGACGCCCCATTAATTACGCCTAGCGCTTGTTAACACCCTTACGGATCCCTCTTGGTGGTTGGAACTCGGCTTACGGACATCCTCGCTTACAACTTGGGTTTTACTCGAGTATTCATTACTTCGTACACTACTCGAAATACCCTGATTCTTAACAAGGAGCTAGGAGGAGGATGTTTTATTCTGATCGCTGTCCCTAAGAAGGAAACTGACCAGAGTCCGTACTACGCATGCATTAACCACCTAATCCATCGCGCTACAGTATCGAACGAACGTTGGGCCTCACTGATACAGTCACGTCCCCGCAAGGTACGGCCTCTCAGCACCAGCGTCAACGCCGTGAGTTTTTCAATGGATATGTACTAGTGTTGTGTGGTATTTCTCCGGCCAGTCAACGCGACCTCTTGCTCTGGTTAGGGACAGTGGCCCGTAGAAGTCATTATATGATTACGAATCCAGAGGGTCCTACTCAGCGCACAAGCTTGAGTCCATGCCAGAACGTGATGGTGTTGGTGACAGACCGCCGATGGATGGGTTATTGAACGGAGTGACCGATGTTGGTTCCGACACGCATGGACCCTACCAGAGATCACTGATGATGCCATCGGGAATCGTGTTGATGATGTAACAAAAGGGGGACGTTCGATTTTGATTGCCAAACCCGGGATTCAAACAAAACCAATTTAGACTTCTACTATGGCCATCATGCCTTGCTCTGCAGAGGCATACAATCAGGCGTAGTGTACTCCAGCAAAGAGGAGGTGTGCAGTCGTCTATTTACCATTGATGATAGGCTTATGCTTCTTAGCTCGCTTCAGTGTTGGCGCTTTCAGTTGCTTCAGCAAACATCGACGTACGGTACCTGGAGTGACGGGAGATGGGGAGGGACGGCATGCTACTCTGAACGGGAATTTGCGCTGTCAGACTTGCCCCATTCTCGTCGCAGCACCAGCAAGTTTAGTTTCTCCCACCAAACCCGTTTTGCCGTTCGGGCTTAGTTCCAAATATTACTGTCCTCTCTGAACGACGTTCAGCTCCCGCACTCCTTCGCTTACTCCCATTCAGCAGGACGCTACATCTGATAACTAGGAACTTCACTATTCTACACAGCCCCTACAAACACGAATCTACCGCCCTTCTTCCTTACTTGTCCCGCCTACTTATCATGCTAAGACGAGCTTCTCTTTGCCCATAACGACGGTATGGTTCAGCTCGATGCAGCAGTTGAAGCTTTCGCTTCCTTCCTGTGCCAGCATAGAGTTTGCGATACTTATGTGCTAGACATAGACGAGCCAAGGTCCAAAATGCACTCAGAGACGAAAGAGAACTTTGAGAACGGACACTCATCGGGACGCCAGCTCTCACCAGTCTCAGTGCAATCATCTACGTTTTACTCCCACCCTCCGCTCTTTTGTATGGACAGGGTGAAAAATGACGCTGATGTTGAGCCTGAAACTGGGTTAGGCGAGTTAAAGAAACCCTTGGCGGTGACTCGAAGGAAGCCAGTGGGAAGAACTGCGTTTCGGCGATAAGGTAACCCGAATGCATGCGCTATAACTAGTAAGCTGTATATCGCTTGCGTCATTTTTCCTTGGCTTACATTTTTGCTTGTTGCAGATACCACCGGACGTGGAACGACCAGGAGCTGGTTTCGTTTTTTAACAGCCATGGTCCGTCGATGGTCTCTATAAAACCAGGATTTTGAAGATGCGATTTAAAAGCCAACTAGGTGTGTTTTCTGTTTGCTCCATCTCTGCAGAGCGAAGCATGTGATGAATTATACAGCTACTATCACTACGTTAGTGCAGTCACGTACTTAAAGCGCATACTTCGAAAATCCGAAAGACACTAAAATACCCACTGTCGCCTGCGCGGCTCCAGGCTTCTGGTGTAATATCAGGGGTCATAGGCGTGTGTGACCATGTCTTTTCACCTCGAAAATAGCGCATACCCGCAGTGTCGGGATGTTCTGTCACTTCAGTCAATTTTTCTGTAGCCGGATATCACGATAGTTGATGATGCTTCCGAGATCATCGTTGCCGGTGTCGTGGTTCTTAGTATGCCTTCTTACGACAACATCCTAGATTACCGTTGCTAGGACGTGAGAGTGTTCTTTGCTCGGATGTCAAGCAACTGGAAAGATACCCTTCGGTCATACAAAACCGATTATTGACTTGATTGGTGTAAACCAGGTACGGAGGAGGCTCTACCAACAAGCTGCTGAAAGCACACTCTGAGGCCGTGAACGTTGGTTACCAGTAGGGCACATGGATCCATCCGGATTGATCGAAGTCTATTTCTTGTTTGCGCATAAGACCTTTAACCGATCCCCGTACAGGAGCAAGCGTCTATGACTGCACAGGTATGCTTAGTATGGATTAAAACTAGTACGTCGTCAGCAGTATTGGTTTGGCCAGTAGTAGCTGCAGGCGGGGCAATATGAATCGATATGAGGGGCTGTTGAGAAGGTTAACACTGCAGTAAGGAATGGACATATTGAAGTGATATAAATCGCACAATACTGTTCAGGAAAGCGGCGGCTGTGATGGGTTGCTCAATATGATCTCAAAGCGTGCTAAATGGTAAGAACTTACTATTGCCAACAGGTCTGCAGACAAGCCGGCGGTTTGCAGTTCGCACGATGGAAAAGGCTGAACCGGCAATTGACCTGCTCACATCGGATCTAAAAAGGGCGGGCTAGGAATGAGAAATGCAGCACACATGACAATGCATTGCCGTACATATTCTTCTGGCTGAGTTGCCAACGTGGAAGTCAGCAGAACTCTATTCGCCCGGATAAAGGACGCACGAGACTGGAAGCATGACCGCACCGAATGTAGACATTCCTGACTCTGAAAAACTAGTTATTGTAGAAGAGGGCACGCAGCAGTAAAATGTAGCTCACTGGCGACGGCGGCACATAATAAGATATGCGTAAAGAGAAGATAAAGGTCTGTCCCAATGCTGAAATACAATTGCAAGTGGGAGGATGGAGGCGGCCTTCAAGTTCTTGTTTATAAGCCAGTAAGACCCTGACCCGCGAGTATCGCGGAGGGTGCTTAGGATACCGTGTTCCCGCAGAAAGCGCTTGGAATACTAAGCATGACTGCGTCAAGGAATCCCGAGGTCACTAAGACTGAAGCCGTCGACAGCGCCTTGCTAACCGCTCCCTGATGGCGCCATCACGATTATTCATGAAGAACACTCGGAGTATTGGGCAATGGGCGCATTCCGGCGGCTATCACCAGCTATTTAGCATTCTCCTTCTTGGTCCCCACACTAGGCGTGGTCCACTTTAACAATGCTCCGGCGGCGGTGCCTAAGACGATTGTCAACTTGAATATGGATGATATCTCCGAGGCCTGTTCAGGACTCTTTCGTGTAATCATTTCTTTAGTGGTCGACCTCGGTTCGGCGGGTGGGTCCAAGGAAACCGAGGGGGTTATTACACAGGATATCATAGTTTTGAGGGCATCGCTCCGCTGCCATGTGCTGCTAATGATCTGAAGCTCCATGCCGTGTACAACAATAGATGAGATGAGTTCAGAGGCAATTCAAATCGTACACTGCGGCCTACTTTGAATCAAGACACGTGGGATAGAATGATTTCTTTTCTCGACCATCACTGTTTATTGTATTTGCTAACGACAGATCCGATGATGCGTGACGCTTGCCTTCAGGGTTTGAACAGCCAGTGCTATATGTCCGTCGACCAGCACTAGGAGGAAGAATGCACAGTAGGCCCTTGGAGAAGTTGGACTTGTGCTGAACAAGGCGCGTTACTGTTCCTTCTGCAGAGAGCGACGAATCCCATTAACCATATGAACATCATATACGACATTGCCTCGCTGGGACTTCGCTCGATGTGATGCATACTTGCAGATTCTCTTCCTGCCGCTCACAGCAGACGTGGGATGTTACCGGACACCACTTCCTGTCGCAAAATAGCAGTCTGTTAGGACTCGGATAGTACACAAGCGGCCAAATCCTATATTGATAATGGCGACTTGCTAAAAGCATCTGGTCGCACTCTGGTGATTCACACTAAGATTCGTGTGGCGGCCTGACGAATGGAAAGAAATACGCGCTTGTCGGTTATGAATCGGAGGCGGGTGGGTAGGTAGGAAGGAGTACGTCTTGTTGGGAGACAACGGGATCGATAGTCGCTTTGAATGACGGTGCAGTGTTTAAGAGAGCTTTGATTTCGGGCAGCAAGCCTGCCTCAATCAGCAACGAGATGAGACATTCACATAAATCGTTCGCTGGGTAGGTGTGCTGCCAGCACACGATGATATCTCTCGGGATAGAATTGTCCTTGTCGAATTAACCGGAAAAGCGTGCGTAGCCAAAATTTGGACGAAAGACGCTTGGCAACGGCGAGGAAGTGTGCACTAGTAGCTAGAATTGGCCATGAGATTCGTCTGGGAGAAAAGAAATGATCAAGCACTTGAGCTTTTTATCTACATATATGCGTCTTTACCTTGGAGCCATAAGACCCATCGCTGCGATATCGAGCTCAGCCCAGCTTCGGGTGGTATGGTCCTTCAAAGAGCAAGGATCCTGTATCGCCTGTAAGATTCATCCTTGAGAATGAAAAGGTAACACACCTAATTTGCCCCGCATCTGAGTGTCCCACTTGGCAAGAGGGAATAGACTGTCGACTAGCAAAAAGAAGGCAGGGCGATTACCCAATAAATAGACAGTCGTTCTCCGACATGTACTCAGTTGTACGAACATGTCTGCTTGACTCGTGCCTGTATATAAACCATCGCGTCAAAACTGTCGTCGGAGCTAGGTGTCCTCGCAGTTGGGAAAAGTCCAGGTTACGCTTGGATCAATCATCAGAGCTCGACACCCATATCGTTGTTGGAGCTCGGATGCAGCCCGTCTGGCAGTCCCTGCGAGGTTCCGAGGGTAGGATCTGTGACTTTCTCTGAAAGTGCTCGCGCGGCAGGACACTTTTGGAGACGACATTGGTGGAGGAGGACGCGATGTATTGAAGACGGTTCCAGGACCGTGGTATCATGTCCTGAGTGGCTTTCACCGTTGACGTTGAGATCTGAGGGTGCTCCACGAAGTAGAGATGGGATACGTTCAAGATAGCCTAAGTGAAAGAGAAATTAGCCAGGGAAACCACATTATGGATACTCGTAGAATAGGTACCTGTGTATAGACCTAAGCATTCAGTCGACGCGCCAGCGTTGGCGGGGACCCTACAACTGCGGCATAGACATGGACTCGACGGCGGAAGAATCGACGATGCTGGCTCGTTGACGATGATGACAGACAAATAAGGAACCGTGACAACGGCGGTGGTCAGGCTCAGCACGAAAGGAGACTTTCGATTTTTGATTGAGCCAAAAAGTCAAACAGAACCAAACTTTAGCTTCTGCTTCGCACTTCCTACCAGCACAACCCTCGTTTGAAATGTCCCGCACCACCGGACAGCGGCGCGCACGGACACGGGGCTACCGGTCGTCGCGCCCACCCAAAGCTCTTCAGGCTCGGAGAAACATGGATACAGTTGGCCATCAGACATTGAAAGTCCATAACGCATAAAGGCGGAGGATCTTGTGAGTGGCGACGCATGCTACTCTCGTCTGGTTGAGAATGCGATCAGGACATATGTATATGTTCCTCGAGGCTTTGGCTAGACGCGCCAGCAGCAACAAGGAGGTGCGCAGTCGTTTATCTTTCTACATCGCTGGTGATAGACTTATCATTACCATCTCGCTTCAGAATTGGGCATTTTCGTAAGTCAACGGCGCCACCGTACATTCTCTTCGACACTACAATCCGCCGCGGCGTCCATGAATGGTTAGACGGCCAAGAAACCTGGTCCGGAAACGCACTGCACGTCACTACCTAACCCCCGTCCCGGACCACTACGCAATCCGATCCGTCTTTCCCTGCCCAGCAGAGAGGCCACGGGGGGCATGAGTCCAGAATGATATCCACCTCCAAGACAACGAGAACCTCCCCGTTCCATCCTCGACGGCGCGCAACGTGCACCAAAGTCGCGCAATATCGTCCCGGAGGACAACGTTTTTGGGAAGAATGGGGAGAGCCCTATTTTGCCCTCCGGGTCTGGCGCGAAATTCTGCAGGTACAAACACCGTCCCCTCAAGCAGAGACACCAGCCCTAGGAGAAGGGACCCGGGCCGCTTCGATTACCAGGAGCAGCGGGATAAGGGGTACTCTTTATCGAGATTTGCCGTTAAGACGATGGTCGCCAGCATAGCGGTATATATCAATGAGCCAGGGAAGGAACGCGCACGTACCTCATCCTTACTCAGGATGTCAGAGGAACTGTTGCATCATAGAATAAAATCATTCTGCCCCTCGTATTCGAAATAAGTAAAGTGAGCTCAGCCTTGTATCCTTCTCCGCTACGGCAGTCGCCAAACGAAACGAACGTGCCAGTCGATGTGGATACTAGCAATTCAAAAGTAAAATCCGAAGCTAGATAGTAAAGCCCTAATCCTCAGGCCTGCTCAGTGCTGTCTAACTTGGAACGACGGAATTCTTACGAGTCAGGACGAAGACTTGAAATACAAAAACCTAAAAACACATTCGACTAAATGACTAAATGATCGTCCAGGATTCGAACCGACTACTGATCAACATCCAAAAGGCACCCGTGCCATTACGCCAACGGCGCCACACCCTAAGGTGATCATCATTACTATTATACCTCATAACTCAGCGCAGCTGCAGCACAAATCATTCGCAGAACCAAAAAGTTATAATTAAACGTAGAGCGCCGAGTGTTTGGAAGAAATTGACGGTTCACAAGCTGCCCTCACGAGAAGGACAAGGCAGATGTCATGCACTTGGACGTTGTAATCGAAAGGCATCTCATCCTATTAATGTCAAGGATGCAAGACGTTCCGGCATATGATACGAACTCTAGATCCATCTTGCAGCAGACCTCGTCCTAGATGAAAAGCCCAAATTTTGCCCAAAATTCAAGGGTCGGTCAGCAATCATCAATGTACAATGGCCAAGATGCAGAATTTTAAATTTGAACGTTCCAAAATTCAAAATTCAACAAGAATTCACAAACTGGCGCCAATGAAGACTGAACATTCGAACAGTCCTGACTCCGGAGTGAAAAGTCCAGTCCCGAGTCAATCAAACAGAAAATGAATTAGAACGTCTTCGACAGGGGACCCTCCCGGAATTGAACCGGGAATCAGTCACGATGATTGTGTAGATTAAGCCAAAGGGCCCTCCTTAATTGAACATTGCACCATGTTTCTGATCTGTAAACCTACGTCATGAACTGGTGCAAATTGGTTGACTATGGTAAGCGGTACCCAGTGCTACGAGCGTCGAGCGACGATTGTAATCTATCCAATCGCTGATCACCCTGCAACCTCTCGTGGACGAACTGAAACGCCCACCACCGAGATGGATGGGACATTTTACTTCCCAAGGATACCACACAAGCGGCCCGATCTCGTCCTGATAACGACAGTTTGGTAATAGCATCTGGTCGCTTCACACAAAGACCCGTGTGGTGGACCACAAAAAAAAAAGAAATATGCGCCTGTCGGTTATGCTTCGGAAGTGTGCAAGCGGGAAAGAGACGTCTTGTTGGGAGACAACAGGATTGATAGGGGCACGGTGTTTATACTGGAGAGCTTTGACATCGGGATGGGAAGCGAACCTGCCTCATCAGCGCCGGTAACGAGACGAGATAGGCTGGGTAGGAGTGCTGATATGGCCCGGGACAAAATTGCACTCTATACGTCCGTGTCGAATTGCATCGAAAAGATAGCCCAAGTTTGGACGAAAGACGCCTGGCAATAGTAGCGAGGAAGTGTGCCCGAGTGGCTGGTCTTGGCTATGAGCTTCGTCTGCGAAAGAAAAAATGATCACGCACTTGATCCTTTTATCTGCATATATGCGCCTTTACTTTGGAGCATCGAGCTCGGTGGTATGATCCTTCAAAAGCACAATCCTGTATCGCCTGTAAAATTTGTGCTGGGGGATGGAGAGCTAACGCACCCAATTTGCCCCGCATCTGAGTACTAGTGCCCGACTTGGCAGGATGGGATAGACTGTCGACTAGCAAAGAGAAGGCAGCGTGAGATCAGGTTTGTCGACCATTCACTCTGCGACGTAGTCCTGATCCTAAAAATCAAATTTCCGTAGATTTCTGTGCATCCTCGTTCACTCTCTATGATTCTGGTCAAAGCGCTTGGAGTTTGAAAGTCGGTAGGAGCATGGTAGTACTGTCCGAGGTGGGAACGGCTGTTAGATTGAGAGACACGAAGACAGAAGGTCAACACATCTACAGGTCACCACAACTAGGTTCCTTTCGACTCTCTCCGCTCCCAGGTCGTCGAATCCAGCGATAACAGGATGTTCGTGCTCTGCCTCGACGGGGAAGAGACTCGTTTGGTCCAAGTTAAAACTGTTCTCTGTGTACATTGATGAATATCTATATCGCATGAGATGAATAATTCACTTTACCCAAACGAAAAAGTATCGCACACTCTAGAATACCGAAGATCTCAGCGCCTCGGAGATATTTTGCGGATGATTTCATCCTAGAGGATGGTGGCGAGAACGGAGAGGTAGTCGGATTCGGGAGCCATTACTAGAACTCGTCAAGTACTGGCAGTGGTAGACGTCAGGAAGAGAGTTGATTGTACACGTGACGGGACACGCTTTATCCGTACCGGACTAGCCCGGCGTCCCGATCTGAGTACCACCAACGATCTCCTTCTCGACCAACAACCTCCACTCACCATCGATATCTCTGGTTTATCACTGCACCAAAGATGGGACCTTGGATAGCACTCAACCGGCTTGACGCCAATGCTGCCTCGTACAGTTCAATGCTACTTGAAATTGTCTGCCTTTTTTGCCCTTTTTCGTCGACTTCTCTATCGATCTGAAGACTCTTGCCTCTTCACTAATGGCGTACATGCGTTATGCCTACTATCCTGCTTAGTCACATTTGACATCCTTGTCTCCCAGTCCACACAAAAATATTATCTGCCAGATTTAATTTGGATATCGACGTACTAAGGCAGGGGTCTCTCCCTCAGTTTGCTTGACTTGTTAGCCGTGACGATCGAGGAATGTGCTTCGTTGCTTATGTCCTGCGGGTGCGAGGTCTCTGTGGTCGTTCTCCGATGATCCGTCGTTCTTATCAGCCGACCTGTCACCTACCGGGTCCGTGAACACTGAAAGATTCCTAATCTCTGGATAGTGACACTGAAGGGCCGATACTCTACGAAGCTCTAGGATCTCTGTGTTCAAGCTTGAAGTTTGTACCTAGATTTACGGCCTGTGAAATCTCTTGCGACACCAGCCAAGCAGTCCATCACAGACCTTTTCTCTTCACGTACTAATCAAAGGCGCGCACAATTCCCAGCTGGTGCCTGCTGCTAGAGGAAGTTTCATGGCCTTATCCGTGGTCCCTGTGAAAATAAATCTACGTCCTGATGGCCCTCTCAGCATTGAGGTTGATGATGGACCCCTTGTGCTGCCATCACGGCCGATAAACTACTACCACGTACGATCTCGAGAGCAATTATATCGAGGACTTTCTCAAAGCACTCGTTTGCAAGGCTTCTCCGTCCCTCATTCCTCTTACAATACCCTTCCTTTGGAACTTTCGAGGTAAGTATGAAACGCATGCAATATCTGAGATCGGCGCTAATCACCAAATTCGAATTCGAAGAAGCACTGCATGCACTTTTAATAGCTTAAAACGGGACCTTGAAAAGTTTCGATTTAAGGTTCTGTCTTTGCTACGCCCTTGTTTTGGGCTCCATAAAACGAGAAGACACTGTACTCCTATTATAATTTTTTTTTTCATGCCGTTTCGCCGGTGGCCTTTTTTCTATGACTTCGTTTTTTTTACCAGCCAAAACCAACTGACCTCTGCTGTCAAGTTTGATAATCACTACTGTTTTCTTGTCTGGGAAAAAGAACTTTCCTGTTCAAGGCCTGGCCTCCGGTTTTTGTTCTTGCGAGTCTTCCTATGCTTTCATGGCGGCTTGGCAAACGGTAGATTCCTAGACCCGATGCTTCTATATTGTCTTATTATATCAAGCAAACTGCCGTGTCACCTCTTAATATAAAATTCAATTCATACGTATCATCTGACGCGCACGATCAAGAAAAGAGAAAATCGTGTTTGATTGCATCAAGGGTTCTGGGGACATGTCTCTGCTGGGTGCACAATATTGCCTTCGCCTTCGTCATGCTTGCGTGCCTCAAAGAGTGTCCGCAGAGCCGCCAGTACAATGTGGGGAACTAGTATGTAGGTAACTTGCAAAATAGTTAACTAGCACGTCTGATTCAGTCCAATAGTTATCCTGAATAAAGTTAGGCACCTTACACAGTAATACTGGACATGTCAAACGCTTTCTGCTATGATACTCTCTGCCGGAAACACAGGGTATACGGTCAATGATCTAGTCATAGTGAGAGATTACTTCACACGCACCATCATCGCGGCCTTACTGTAGCTATCTTATAAACAGGCAGGTCAACCATGCCCTCCTCCACCCAACCATCAACCTCTTAACATCGTACTAAACTCTTCTCCTTTCTCTTCCACTTTATTTCGATGTGCCGCCGTCGCCAGTGCGTTATATCTTACCTCTTATCGCTGTATCCATTGTCCTAATATTAACTCGTTTTTCAGAGTCAGGAATATATACATACGATGTGGTCATGCTATCAGCCTTGTGCGTCCTTTGTAACCAAACAGATAATTTCTGCTGACCACCTACAACTTAGCCCGAAGAATATGTATGGCGATCTATTTTGATGCGTACTGCAATGAACCCATTTTTTCCATCTTTCAATCTAGATTCGATGCGAACAATCCAACTGCAAGTTTAGCCTCTTCCATCCTGCGAGCTGTAAACCGCCAGCTTGCCTCAAAAGCTGCTGGCAATAGTAAGTCCGTACCGTCTGGCGCACTGTGACTTCATATTAAGAAATATTTTTACAGCTGTCGCTTTCCTGAACAGTACGGTACAATTGAAATCACTTCAATATTTCTATTCTTTCTTATCAACCTTCTCTATAGCCCCCCGTATTGATTCGTATTGTCCCGCCTGCGCCAGGCAAATCAATTAACGACTCACGAGATAGTGGCTTGGTTTCGTACTATTAAGCGTGCATGCGCAGTCGCCGGTGGAGGGATGCCATGAGATCTAGAGCTTGGTTCATCCGAATGCGTTCACACACGCTACTGCTAGAATATGTGCTTGCTCACCCATAATATTGGTAACAGGGCTCCGTGCCTTGATCTCAATGATCTACATGTAACGTGAGGCCGTGATCGGATTTGCGTAGTAATAGTAACACATCTCCTTGTTGTCTTTCCACCCCTTTAGTCCCTCTGCAACCGAGTTCAGGAATACTCAAGTCCGGTCGACGATGAACGAGAACAATGTACCATTGTAAATTTAACAAAAAGCATTCCGAGAGGATGAAGAAGTTTACTGGACTGGAAATGTTGATAAGACTAGGTATCATCTCGGGCTCATAAGTGTCAGGAATTAACTCGGGCCGTACTATACACCTCACGTCAAAATGCAAGGGGGATTCAAGATCCATGACTGGAGGAAAATATAACTTGATGACGCATGTGCCTCCTCCACGTCATTGGCGGTATGATGGGGAGTTCTAAAAAAGCCGTCAACGTGAGCGCGCCTATCAGTCGCAGAACCAGGGTGCCTAAGAGTCCAGATTTTGCCAAGAGACTTTGAAGAACAAAGCTTACTGATCTCGGAGGTGTGATACCCGACGCAACAAAATTACACCGTTTATCGCCAGATACAAGTTCCTTCCGCTGAATTGATCGATAACTAGCTGGCCGTTCTACGTCATTCCAATACTGATGTTCCTCGATGATACGAATACACGTCAACTGAACTCAGACGTACATTTTGGATATGAAAAATATCAGAGGGTTCGAATTCTGCATCTATCATGGCCTTCTGAACGATGAATACAATCTGCTCAAGCTCTTGAGAAGAATTCCTTGGAGTATCTGATATTAGCGAGTGAAACTTTCCTAGAAGCAGTGCCGTTTCGAACGGATTCCAGAACTGAAGAGACGGGCATCAAAGGAATCGACCAGCTTCAAATTTAATAATTACTGTTTCATTATCGGGCAACAGTACTGACCGAGCTCCACTTGATCAGCACGCTGAAATTTATTATAAGGACCACAGCCTTGTACTGCAACAAGAAATAGACGGACCTCGGGGCCGAATCATGATCTCTAGCACGTTGTCCTCACGACGGCGTCTATCTTTGAATGCCGATGAAGAAATATCGGGTCATTCTTGTCAAAGGAATCCTCGAATGGAACTGAGTATTCGCCGTCGGACTCTTCTCATAGGGCTTGAAACTTTCCAGCATACTTACTTTCCCCATCTCCGTCATTCCAACAAGGTAGGGCATTTCCACTGCTTATTCTCCTCTTTCAACCACCCGCCTCGATCATATCGAGCGAAGTCCTGTCGAGGCAATGTTATATATGATGCCTGTATTGCTAATGAGATCCGTCGCTCTCCGCACAAGGAATAGTAACCGTAACGCACCGTGTTCACCGCACGTCCAACTTCTCAAAGGCGCCGCTTTGCATTCTTCTTCCTGGTGCTGGTCGGTCATATGGTACTAGCTGTTCAAATCCTAAAGGCAAGCGATACGCATCACCTGATCTGCCGACAACGAATACCAAAAGCAGCGATGATGGTCGAGAAAAGAAATTATTCTGTTCCACGTGTCTTGATCCAAAATTCAAATTGCCTTAGATCTCAGTCTCATCTCATCTCATCATTACGCGACACAATGTCCTCGGAACGATGATATTCTGTGCAATGATGCCCTAGGAATCGGACCGAGGTCGACTACTAAAGAAACAATTACGTCAAAGAGTGTGGATAGGATCTGCCTGGATGATTTCACTTCTACATTTAAGTTCAGGTTGACGATCATTTTGGCTGTCGCTGCTCGAATTCGATCCTGCATCGTTACAGTGTATTACACCTAGTTTTGAGACCTTCTTAGCAGGCCCAACAGGAGAATGCTAGACCGCGGGTCATAGTCGCCGGTACACGCATAACGCTCCCGGTATTCTTCGTGATGGCACCATCAGGGAAGGCCCCTTGTGAAACGAAGCATACATCTTGGCGGCTATCTCTTGACGATGGATTCTGTTCTTGTCTTCTGTTTGATTGATCTAAATATTCCAAATTACTAGTATGCGTAACCCTAAGAGCGACTACACCAAAGACCCTTCTCAAAATGTCTCCTCTCGGGGTTTCTCCACACTCGTTTCTTTTACTGTAGTCATCCTTCAACTATTTCTACAAGCGAGTTTTCCACGTATTTACTAACCCTGAATGTCCCGAGATATCGGCGACTTTACCGAATCCAAAGTTGAATTCACCGTCTGGGAAAAAAGTGAACCCTCAGAACCGGCTTTCTCGGGCTGTTGATCTTGCCAAGCGTTGGCACTTGTAACCGCAACACTCAGATGGAACAAGTGCCTTCTGCTGTGCTTTGAACACTAATACTCGATATGTCAGGCACTTTCTGCTATGATAATCTCCTCCGGAAACACAGGATATACGGTCAACGTTTACTCGTGAGGCATTACTTGATACACCTTACCATCGTGGTCTTGCCGTAGCTAGCTTATAAAGAGACAGGTCAAGGATGCCCTCCTCCATCGCACCATCGACCTTTCAACATTGTAATAAACTTTTCTCTTTTCTCTTCCACTCTATTTCGATGTGCCGCCGCCGCCAGTGCGTTACATCTTATCGCTGCATCCATTGTCCTAATATTAACTCATTTTGCAGAGTCAGGAATATATACATACGATGTGGCCACGCTATCAGTCTTGTGCGTCCTTTGTAACCAAACAGATAAATTCTGCTGACCTCCCTCACTTAGCCTGAAGAATATGTACGGCGATCTGTTTATATGCGCACAGCATTGATCTGATTTTTTGCCATATTTCATTCTAGATTCGATGCGAACAATCCAACTGCAAGTTTAGCCTCTTTCATCCTGCGAGCTGCAAACCACCGGCTTGTCTACAGACCTGTTGGCAGTAGTAAGTTTGTGCCGTCTGGCGTACTGTGACTCTATACTAAGCAATCTTTTACAGCCGTCGCTTTCCTGAACAGTACTGTACGATTTTAATCATCTTAACATTTCTATTCTTTCTTACAGTCTTTCTCTACAGCCCCCTGTATTGATTCATATTGTCCCGCATGCACCAGGCAAATCAACTAACGACTCACGGGATAGTAACTCGGCTTCGTATTAAGCGTGCATGCAATGTGGAGGGATACCATAAAAGTTGGAGCTTAGTTCACGCATACTACCGCTGGAGTGGCATGTGCGCTTACTCCCTATTTACTCATAATATTAGTAATAGTGCCTACGGGGCTTAATTTTAAAAATCTACATGTAACGTCAATTATTCGAACCAGTAGTCGGATTTGTACACCAGTAGTGATCTCAGTCTGTTATTTTTCCACCACTTTATGGAAGATATGCCAGGCATTGAAGGGATCGAACATATTGTGGGGTATAAAAGACTGGCTTTTGCGACAAGGGATACCCGGTGGAAAAGAATCTGCATGTCGTCGCACCGAGCACAGTTCCAGCGTGGCAGTATCGGCTATAATTTCCGTGTTGCTCTTGAGATTCGTGGCTCTCTGCAGAATAAATAGTAGCGTACTGTGTTCACCGCAACGTCCAGCTTTTGCTCAAAGGCCCCACTTTGCATTCTTCTTCCCGGTGCTTGGGTCGGCGGTTGTACAATACAGACTTTTCGAAGCCTAGAGGCTCCATACGAAATATATGCGCAGTTGAAGGATGTCAAAAAAACTGGAGTTTGATCGATCCAGATGGGTCCATGTGCACTAACTAGCAACGTTCACGCCCACATCCTGTCAACCGTAATCTAGGATGCTGTCGTAAGAAACATAAGAACCACGATTTCGGTAACGATGATCTCGGAAGGGTCATCAATGATCATGATATCCGACTACTGTACAGCAAAATTCCGCTGTTCAAGTTCACCAAATTTGAATTTCTTGAAATTGTCTTTGAAAATACAACTATTAGATCATAAGATCAGGTGAGTCAACGACTGCACCAGACGGCCCTTGCGAAGTTTGTCCACAAGGAAATAGATTCTTCGAGTAGTACAATCGATGTGACGGAATGTGATGGCATAGGTAGCGCATTTTCATTCTGTTGAACGGTGAAGAAGGACAGGAGGTCCAAAGGAGAGATCAATGGATGTCATCCCTTTCCCATATATCGATCAAATGATTTCGGGGGTCCTTTTCGACACTTCCCGGGAGAGTTGTCAATTTGTCGCAGCAAACTGGGTTTTCACTGCGTGCCAAACTCGAAAGACGAAGCGCGAAGTTGTAAAGAAACAATTGCGCAAGTCCTCAGGCCTCATGTACGGTCTATACTGACTAGTCAGATATTAGACGTCTGTCTCCGCTAATCCAAACCGCCTGGCAATTCCTGTGTGCAAATGTGCGGACATTTGCTGAGTCGTCGGAAACTGCCCACTGGCGCTGGCCACCAACTCCCGAGTGATAGATCGAATCTCAAAAATAAGATTGGTAAGAATATGCCCAATTCATGGTGGACCGTCTCGAATTTGTACCGAGCTTGTTACGATCGTCGGCGGCTGGTGGTAAGTAGTTATAATGTGGTTTGAAACAGAAATCAAAGATGTATCACAACATCCCGGAGATTGCGGGTACGGTTACGTTTATATTCTCAAAACTGAGAGGGTGGGGAAGGTACTTCCGTATTCATTTCCTGGGCCTTATGCTAACTATCCTATAAATAGGTCCTTCAGTGCTTACGTGTCGCCGGCATCTAATGTACGCGTCGCATTTGCCAAAGCGCGGGTCCTGATCCGGTGCTGACGTGTCGCGTGCCATACATGACGCGTCACCTACCGTGGCTTGACAGTGCCCCTGGCAGACATCCTCTTTTTCCTCATTCCTCTCTTTATCGCCTGATTTCCCTTGTTCTATTCGCGATGCTAGAACCAGCCTGACAGTGCTGTGACAAGAAGTCTTGAATCCTGGGTGATACTACTTCGACATTCATGTCAACAATCTATTTCGAGCGCCGGCGCTCGAACACGTTCTTATGTCTCCAAAGTGGGTCACGCCTTGTGGTGGGTTTGTCTTATTTGCCGGATGACCGCTGTGAATACCGGGGAATGCGCACATGTTGAAGTACGGTGAATGGTATGTCATCTATTCTAACGTGCAGGCGACGTGGCCATGGAGGGAACGCACCCGACGCTAAGTTTTGTTTTTTGTGAATTAGTGCAGTGGCACCATCAGGGATCTTGCACAAAGAGCGAGCCTCCCCCCCAAGACGTGTCCTTCAAGAAACACCGCCCAAACTTCTGTTTCCAACATCTAAATTGTTGAATCTTGACTCGACTCATGAAATTCTCGTTTTATATTTTTTCGCCAGTTAGGAAAAATGGGACTGGCTAAGCCAGTCTTCGACTGTTATCCCGACAGACCTGGGTGCTCTCGACGATCACTTCAGTTCGGTCTGCGGCCAGTCTTTGGGTGATCTCCGAACGCTTTGACGCGCCTTTGAAAGCCCCTTCATACTAACCAAGTCAAAGGTTTATTTTTCCTTCACTCGTACCTATAGTGGATGCGCACAGCTGTCAGTGTGGCACCCGGCTATACAAGCCCGCTTATGAAAAGAATCTACATGTTGTCGGCTATCTCTTGACGATGGATCGTGTTCTCGCCTTTGAGTGATGTGATCCAAAGATTCCAAACAACTCGTACGTGTAACCCTAAGGGCAGCTACGCTAGAGAAAATTTCTCAAAATATGCATTAACGTGTCCGTCCTTGAGCTATTTCTACAACTAAATATTTGCATATGTTCACTCACCCTGAATATCCCGAAAGTGAACCACTGTTCACCGAGTGGGAAAAGGAAGCCTTGAAGCCGCGGCTTTTGATCTTACTAGGCGCTAATGGCTGTGTCAGAACTCCCGAACGCACCTTTGCAAGTCCCCATGTTACAATTCTGACGAAGCAAGCCATTGCGAGTTTATGCCTTATTTTTATTTTTATTTTTATTTTGAATCATCGTTTCAACTCATCGCCGGGTCGCACTTGCGATTAAACAAAGGTCGCGTCTTTATTTTGTGTCAAGAATTACAGCGACAAGTCTTCTCTTGAACTGGATGCACCATATTCCAATCGCCCTACGCTTACTTGCCTCAGTATATGATACTGAACCACCTGTAAAATGGTAGTGCCGTTAAACGCCAATTCCATGCCGCTCCAAGATGGCCAAAGGCTTAGGATAACCACTAGCGTGGATTGTAGAAGAAATACTCCCATGGATCAGCTGCCTTCTAAGTTCTGCTGTGCTTTGAACAGTAATACTCGACATGTCAAGCGCTTTCTGCCGGAAACACGGTAATCTAAGCACCATCCGCGATACATCGCGGGTCCGGGTCTTACTGGCTTATAAACAGGAAGGCCGTCTCCATCTCTCACTTTGTATTTCAGTATTGCACCAAATCATTATCTTCTCTTTACGGGAGTTTTACGATGTGCCGCCGTCGCCAGTGAGCTACATCTCACCGCTGCAAACGTTCTCCCACAATAACTTGTTTTCAGAGTCAGGAATGTCTACATTCGATGTGGTCATGCTGTCAGTCTTGTTCGTTATTCATCCAAACATATAAATTTCTGTTGATCTCCCCCAACTTAGCCCGAAGAATATGTACGGCCATCTATTGTCATGTGCCCTGCATTGATTTCATTTCTTGCCGTCTTCTTTCTAGATTCGGTGCGAGCGCTCCAACTGCAAGTTTAGTCTTTTTCATTGCGCGAGCTGTAAACCACCAGCCTGTCTGCAAACCTGTTGGCAGTTGTAAGTCTGTACCATGCACTGTAAATTTATCTTGAGCAGCCTTTTATGGCCGCCGCTTTCCTGAACAGCTGTGCGATTTCAATGAATTCAATATTTCAATTCTTTCTTACTAACGTTCGCTATAGCCCCCCCTATTAACTCGTATTGTCTCGCCTGCAAATTCTACCAACCAAATTTGGACTGCTGACGTAGAGGGATACCATAAAATTAAGAGACTGGGTCACGCATACTACCGCTAGACTATGTGCGCTTACTCGCTACTTATTGAGCCAGTGATCAGATTTGTATGGTAGTACCGTTATCAGACTATTATCTTTCCAGGCTTTCAAGGGGTCGAACATGTGGGGTACAACTGGCGGGCTTCTGCAACAAGAGATACCCGGTGATAAGAATATGCACGTCGCCGCACTGAGCGTAGTTCCAATGTGGCAATGTCGGCTATGATGTCCGTACTACTCTTGAGATTCGTCACTCTCTGCGGAATGAGTAGTAACGCACCGTGTTCATCACAACGCCCAGCTTTGTATTCTTCTTCCTGGTGCTCGGGTCGACGGTTGTATAGCACAAACTGTTCGGGCATAAAAGCAAGCATTTAACATTGATGGATGCCGCTGGTAGATCCAACAACCAGTGATCCACTGGCGTAGCGACCGGCAGTGATCATGGTCGAGAAATTTGTCCGTAACTTGTGTTTCCATGTTAGATCAATGACGGCTACAGAAAATGGATCAGCTGGCTAAAGGTACTAGGTGTATGGTTTTACGACTGCGAATCCTAGTTGTGACCTCCGAGAATGATGTCCTTGCGTCAGCACCGATGGCACAACAATCCACGAGTCGACCAAAGACTAAGTTTCGGAATATAATGGCGCGATGAGGTGGCCAGCAAGCATTAGAAAACGAGACGGCAGCAAGTTGGAGAGACAAAGTCCATGAAGGCGAAGAATATGAACTAGATGCAAAACATCCAACAGTGTGTGTGTGTTTGGTCAACGAAAACGTCAGTCCTCGACGACTGGAGCTGACCAGATGCGTCGAGCTTGCTGGAGAGGAGTCGGACCAAACGGAGGAGTTTTATCGATCTAGATCATCCAACCGAAATCGTCTTGGATTATGCACAACGTTTTGAATGTCGGAAAGCTGTGTAGGGATTGAATCCAGATGTCGATGCACAAGCTATGTTCTTAGACAGACACGCCAGGAAAGGACTTGTTTGGACCAATGGCTTTGATGACGGAGCAGCTCGTCATCCAAATCTAGCGACGAAAGTATGGACACCTTTTTCGGTGAAGAAGCAGAGCCCGAAAGCCAGCTTTGACTATCAGATTCCTTGCGAGAGAAGAAATGCCCTAACATCTGTCTTGTTATTAGAAAGCCGTAAGATCCGTTGTGCTGTATCATCTGTCAGGTCCATCAAAGTCTCCAGAGATAGAACAAACAACGCGCGGAAAATTCCCCGTCTTCTGAGAAGCCAAGCCTATGATCTATCACTGTCGAAAGAGAAGGCAAGACAGGGTCAATACGTAGATAAATTCAATCTATGGTTAATCAGGTATAAGCACCTTTCTGAACGTATCATGAGCCAGGCGCTAAAGAATCAACGTCCCTCAGGCAGTTCTTGAGCTCGGGTTGCCTCGTCAAAGCTAAAATCTAATTTAAGTGTAAGTACTTCAGAAGCAACAAGGAGTAGACACGCTCACAAGAAAAGGCAAGAGGAATATTTGTAAGGAGGGTGTGTTCGCACAAAGCGGACTCAGGTCCCAAAAATTGAGGCTCAAGGCCTACCGCGGCAATATGCCATACTCCCCTCAAACGAGGATGGAGTGGAGTAATCGGGCATCAGGCATTCATGCGGACAAGGATTCATATCAGGATCAGGCACGACATCCACTGCAGCGGAACCCATGCCAATTTCCGTCTCAACCGGGAACGGAGGTAGAAAGATACATCCCTTTATCAACAACCAAGTCGGGGAACCAAAGAGCCGGTCGTTCGAAGTCAAGAGCAACGACAGCCAAGTACGAATCGGATTAGTTCGGGCATCAAGATTGTCGCAGACATCACAGATTGAAGATTATTCACTGCAGAACAACTGTTAGTCTAGTCGGTAAGTAGAGGAACACAAAGTCCTACCTCCTCCAGCGGCCCGTGAGCTGTACACATTGTCCGCAAGGCGGCACGGAACATACATGGCGCAACAGGCTGCGCAGGGATATACATGAAATGATTTGGCAGGACAACCAAATGGAACAAAGCAATACATGGCGCAACAGGCTGCGCGAGGATATACATGCAAGGATCTGAAGAGACATAACCAGATGGAAGAGAAAAGTACAGGAGCAACAGAGTACGGGTACCGAAGTCATCAAAGAAGAGCCGAAGACAGGAAGAAGCAGAGCACGGGCATCGGGGTCATCGTCGAGATTGCAGAAAGATAATTCACTGTAGATAACACGTCAGTAGAGCCCCTCGATTACCCAAATCCAAACCTTACCTCCACCGGCGGCCCGTGAGCTGTACACACTGTCCGCAAGGCGGCACAGAACATACATGGCGCAACAAGCTGCGCAGAGATATACATGTAATTTGGTAGGACAACCAAATGAAATGAAGCAATACAAGGCGTAACAGGCTGGGCCGGGATATACATGCAAGGATCTGGAGAAACACCACCAGATAGAAGAAAAAAGCATAGGAACAACAGAGTACGGACACCGAGGTTGTCGCCGAGATCACAGAACGACGATTCACTTGCAAATGATGTCGGTCTAGGCGGTAAGTAATGCAAGACGACACGAAATCATACACTGCGCTGTGTATCCAGATTACTTCAAGTTCGAAGAAACAACCAAACAACAAATAAAACGGGAGATACACGGCGTAAAATGCCGCACACGGGTTGACGATAGAAAGTTCACCGCAAGTATCACCTAACCACATAGTTTTCACCGGCGGTGGCGAAGCTGGATGATGAAAGCCGTGGTGTCCACTTTTTGAACGCAATCAAGAAGGATGACATTGAATCTGCCAATGCTGTAAGAAGGTATTCAAGAGAACGAGTTGTGGACTCACTTTCGTGCATGTGGCGCAAAGGTACAAGTGACCAGTAGATGTGGCTCTTGAGAAATATGATGCTCGACGACGTCATGAGACTAGCAAGGATAATAAACATCGATTCTGTGAGTACCTCGAAGTTCGTCGGGTGCCCAGAACGTAGCATAGGCATGGGCCTCGAGGTAGTCCACTGGATGTGGCTGACAATCGCCTCTCCAGCAATGATAGACCTGATGCGAGAAAGAGACCAAGAAGACGTTGGCGGTCGAATCCATCATGCTACCGCAGAAACCGTGGCATCGATGGCCGATGTCGACCTCGCGTATGTTCGAGTCGCAGGTGGCGATGTGGCTCAACCGTCGTTGGTCTTCGAAGGGTGGCAACCGGATATCGCCCTTGGAGAAGAGAATGCAAAAGTGTGTCTGTTTGCGTCCAAGGCAAAAACATGGTCGTGGTGGTGGTAGCAAAGAGAGAGGAAGTCAAAAGTCGAAACCCTTTTATAGCAGCGGTGTTTGTGCCACCCAAACATCCAGATCTAGATCACTACAGCCCGGGATCAATCATATGCAAGTCACCCTACAAAGACAAGTGATAAGGCCAGGGTCGGTATAGCTCCCGGCGGTTTCTTCTATCGCTGCCGCGAAGAAGTTGGGCCCCAGCGCTAGCTTTAAACGTACCGTGAACATTTTGTAGATTTTCCCTTTATTGGGTCGAAAACCACGAAGGTATAACGGCGAGAACGAACCCGAGCCATCGGAAGACGAAAGAAGATCGGGGAAAGGACACGGCCCGGCGTCTTAAATCCAAACCGGACATTTGCTCAAATGAAATTGCTGTGTGCAGATGTGTGGACATTTAAGTCTTCAATACCAGCCCTGTGTGATAGACTACATCGATTTATTCATAATGAGTTGCAACCTTGATTCTTGAACTTTTGTAGCGTGAGAAAAGTTCGAATTATGGACAAAAAAAACAAATCTTCTGAAATGGACCCTCTCGGATTCGAACCGAGATCGTGGTTGCCGATGGCTCAGTGGCCTGTGGCTGGTTGCACTTGCGCGCTAATACGATTATGCCAAAGGGCCCATACACTGGATGTTTTATCATGGATTATGTCACGAAGTCCACTTGGACAGTCGTGTCCATTCAACTGGGTGAGCCTCACACTCCTTCTTTGATGACAACTTGACTTCAGCACCGATTCTCAGTGTGACATCTGAATGTTGAAACTTGACAACGGCATCGTTCGAAACCCTGAGATTGGACTGCAAGAGTTGTTCTGCAATGGTCAAGTGGGTTGCCTGTCGAGTCAGACACTACCAGTGCATGTCTAACTGTTAACATTGTCTGTGCCATGTAATGCGCAAATTCTTAGGCTTTATCATGCCAGGCTGTCTAAAACTTGAACTTCTTCACTGAGAGAAAGTTTGCACGCCCTCAGAGTCTTGCATGTCAGCCCTTCTCTATCCTTCGCTATGATACTACCCTGGCTTCAGTGTCTTTTCGTACAAAACTTTCGGGAACTTCCTTGGAGGGTCCACATGTTTCAGGGGTACAGGACAATCGGAAATAAAACGCAACAGGAGCTCGACGGCTGAAGTTGCAAGTGCCACCAGCCTCATAAAATGCAACAAAGATTTCTTGCGCCATTCTTCTTCCCCATCACAGCTGATGCGCAACTTTGAAAAGCAGTTCGATTGCTGTACTTCGAGAGTTGACATTTAACGTTCAAGTCGCTCATTTTGGGCTCGAGCTGGTTCCTGCGCTGTTAGAGTAAAATCACGCCTAGTAATGAGACTGGGAACCAAAAGTAAAGAGGCCTGGTATTTGATAACAGTTGCCGGACAAAGTACTGTACAAATGGCATCCCGAAGTGCACCGCCACGAGAGGGACGATGGTGTTCGGATGGCCGGACCGATGATGATCGCCAGGCACTGACAAGCACACGTCAGCCGCTTTATCACGAACGAGCTCGTTACGATGGAAGTCATCTCAACCTCTGTGATTCCGACGCCTCCAAGCAAGAAAACTATTGTCTTGAGCGGTGCCAATGACCTCTCATCCTGTTCTTTCTATCAGAAAGTCTCAGTCGGCGGATTCATAACCTTTTTTCTCCAGAACTATTGCAGAGCGTACCGCACAAGGCCAACGGAAGAGCATCCAGGAGAATAACGACACCGCCCGCGTATACAATACAGGTAGTAATGAGCAGCTAGCAGGTATGTCAGACTTGTCGTCAGACAGTCTTCCTCGATCTCATCATTTGGCGTCATTATTGCTGATCAGGAATATCCTGTCCGCCCCGCCTCTTCCCTTCTCTCAAAGTTACTGGATGACTTTACAGCCAAAGTTTCCCAACCGTCGCTCAGCGATCCTTCTTCCATTTCCTTCCCTGACATCAATATCTTCCTTCAGGATCCCAGATGGGCCGACACCATCATGAGAGTTCGACAGGAACTAGATGAGACCAAGATTGTATTTATGCGTGTCCTTTTCCCTCACTGGTACTGGGTATTCTCAAGAAATATGCAGCATAAGTCGATCGAGTCTGTCTTACAGCGCGGCGAGAAATTGGACAACCTCGTGGATAGATCCTCTGCTCTTTCTGCTCAGAGTAAAATGTTTTACAAGACAACCAAGAAGGTCTGCACATATCTTCCATGATATCCCGTTAACATTGACATCCTCCAGGCAGAAGAACTGCTGCGGCATTATGTGAAGGTTTGAAATTCTCGATCTGCCTAATAATTTCCATCATGGCTATGACCTTTGAAGGGGTAGAGTAATGCGACTCTACTGGGGAACGTGTACAGTTTTGCACGAAAGATCGAGCTTCTCACCCAAGATGTTCCCTTCTGCCAACGCCGCCCGAACTTCTGTGTTCTCGACCATCTAAACGTTAATGTATAGAACTGGTGATGTTGAGGTACTAGTCTTGAGATTCTCTTCGTTTGCTGTTTCCTTCCGCAAACACCGCCCGAACTTTTATGTTTTCAACTTCTAAATGTTAAAGTTTAGAGACTGATGACATTGAATACTAGCTGTTTGCTGCTCGTTGTTTACTGTTCTTTCGCCAGCTAGGATAAATGGGACCGGTCATGTCGGTCTTCGGCTTGCACTCTGACCGACCTGGGCGACTTGCAAGTCAGGTTACTACCAATGGCTTCAGTTCACGACTAGTCTTTCGGTGATCACCGAACCCCTTGACAGCGCCTTCGAAAGTCCCCAGCTCGCCTAAAAAAAACTAGTCCGATACGTCTTTTTTCTACATGTGCCAGGTGATAAGCGCTGTGAACCAGTCATGATCAGTGAGCCATTCGGCCATCTAAAAACTCCTGTGAAACAAAGTCTGCATCCTGACGACTTCCTCCGATCTCGGTAAACCAAGGCCCTCGACAGTTGATCCCGTTCGTCCTTAGTGAGATTATCTTGCCTACTCGTATGTACGACCTCAAGAGCAACTGTGCTGAGTTGATGCTGAGGAGTTTTTTTGAAACGTCCCCTCTCAAGGCTTCTTTGTTCCTCGACGCTTGTTTCTTGTACCGTATCCATCCTTCAGTTAATTTCACAAACCGACATCGTGTGCATGTTTCCAATCGCTTCAGTAATCCCGAGATCAACAGTTTGACCGAATTCAGAGTTGTGTGGGAAAAAGGAACCCTAATAAGAGCCACCGGCCATCGGCTTTGATCTTAGCACGGCATGTATGCTTATTTTAGTATCACAACCACCGCACGCAGCTTTGCAAGTCCCAAAGTTCGAATTGTAACCCCGATATTTCTTTCCGACGAAATTATCGTGAGCTTCGATATCTTTTATTGATTCTGAAGGTCTCTTCTAATTCCTCGTTTCTCACGTGTAAAAATATGATTCACCGTAGATCAAGTTCTCGATGATTGTGCCAAGAATTTCACTGCGACAACTCGACTATTGAGTACCCAAGCTTCCAGCCTTCCCTCCGTTTGTTTGCCCTCAGTGGTTTATAACTAAACCATGGGTAAAATAGTAGTGCTTTCAAGTGATTCGATGCTGCTCATGACTCGTTACCACTGGCATGACTTGTGGTTATAATTCTCTGATACATCAGGCGCCCGTTGCTGTGCTTTGAACAGATGCACAGGATGTGTCACACACTTTCTGCCGGAAACACGGTAATCTTAACTAACTTCATGACGCACAACTTGATACACGGGCTCGAACCTTGCTAGTTTATAAGCAGGAAGGTCGACCGAGGCCTCCTGCATCCTTCCACTCGCCTTTCACCATCGGAACAAACCATTATACTCCATCCTCCACTAGATTACGATGTGCCACCGTCGCCAGTGAGCTACATCTTACTACAGCAGTCGCTCTCCCAATAACATATTTTTCAGGGTCAGGAATGTATACAGTCGATGTGGTCACGCTTTCAGTCTTGTGCGTCCTTTGTATCTAAACATGTAAACTTCGCTGACCTCCACCAACTTAGCCCGAAGAATATGTACGGCAACGCATTGTTACACACGCTACAACTCTCTCATATTTTGCTTTCTCTTTAGATTCAATGCGAGCAATCCAACTGCAAGTTCAGCCTTTTCCATCGTCCGAGCTGTAAACCGCCAGCTTGCCTCAAAACCTGTTGGCAATAGTAAGTCTGTACCGCTTGGCGCATCATGACTCTGTATTAAACATCTATTATAGCCGTCGCTTTCCTGAACAATACTGTGCGATTTAATGGCTTCAACACTTCTATTCTTTCTTGTTAACCTTCTATATAGCTCCCCTTATCGATTCATATTGTCCCGCCTGCAGCTGCTGCCAGCCAAAGTACGTCCGCTGACGACCGGTGAGGTATTAGTGTGACTCCGTACCAACCATACACGCGCAGTTGAAGGATAGCGTTGATACGCATGATGCGTAGTCACCCGATAATTTTAGCATTTTGTGCCAGAAAGAGCCATAATACTGATTATCACTTGACGCGTCAATATCAGAGTTAGGACAGAGACTTCGTGTCGCTAACTAAGGCGATAGTGACTGGCTGAACGATACAAAGGGATAATTATTGAGTGCTGCTAGTGGCGCGACCTCCATGGCGCAATACTACAGGCTCTGTCTATGCACGCTAGGAAAGTAACCAGCGATGTAGCCCTATAAGCAGTGCATACATGTCAGATCGCGGAAAAACAAGAAGTAAAAGGACAGTTTAGGTGGTGACCCATCTCTGACAAGTCTGCAGGACGGTGCCCCCTCCCAGACACGCAAGAAGAAGTAAACGTCGTTGCCTTTCAATTAGCGAGGCCATGTGATAATACATGCAGTTCGCATCATTGATGCGCGATCTAGCTAAACATGATCGGATCGGCATGCGAGTTCGCATCAGTGGATCGGGCCACTCCGGTAATCAATAACCGTTCCCGCAGAATAGCATTTGGTGGCGCCGCCCCAGGTGGAGTGTCAAGACACGAAGGGGATCCGATGGTAGTAGCGCCTCCCTGCACGACGCTCGGGGCAGCACATCCATCCAAGAAGAACTAGCCTGACAACCGACAGTTCAGTTTAGGAGGAGATATATGACAAGATAGGTGATATTATGCATCGAGACCAGCTCTAGGCCTGCAGGCCCTTGACCCAGTAGTGTAACCCTATACCCAGACGTAGCTAACCCTGTACCCAACGGTAGATATACCTATAACCGTACGCCACTTACCAGTAGGATATGACTACCACGCCGATGTCGCACGGACTCGCGACAGTATATAAGTTCAGTAGGTAGAAATAAACGGGAGGCTTCGCCATCCCCGAGATTTGACCCCTTAGCAGTTAGCTTCGGTTGTATTGACGGCTTTGTGTGATCCTCGAACCGACGCGACAGACGCTAAGTTCACTTTGAAAGCATAGAGAATATATTTGAAGTTGTAAAGAACCATCGCGAGACTCCAGTAAAAAGTACCAACGGCATCGTAAGACCAAGTGGTCATCGAGGCACCGAGCCTTCGCGTAACTTAGCTATCGTGCTAACGAGGTCAGTGTACCTTCGAGACAAACGTGTCCTCAGGAAACAGCCAGTGTGCTAACCTTGCCATCGCACGGATCGTTGAGACGTCGCGCAAGTCACTTGAGTGTCCGACGTTTATTTAGACTCCAACTACAATATACATTCTTCCAAACAAACTATACCTCTACCCTATCCAACTATACCCGCTGCGTGCGAGTGGATTTGAATCGACGTGTCCCTTGCAGACAGTAGTTCACCGTCGTGCTTGTGTAAACAAAAGACTATTCGTTTGGTAGAGACCTTCTATCGGCCTCGAAACCTCGAACTAAAAATTGGTGATCGTGTTGAACGCAAGGATTGCGTTAGGGATAGATACCAGTAGTCCTTAGTCGCTATAGACTACCATTCCTGCATTTCCTGTTACGGTGCCAAGCATATCAGCGTCGATACCAGAAACTAGAGTTTTGGTCAATTCGGATGGGTCCATTACCAGTAATGCTCACGCCGGCCTCGGGGTGCACTTCTAACAACTTACTGGTAGAACTGCCTTCGTGCCTGATTTACTACATCAACCGATCCAATCATCGGTTTTATATAATTGAATATCTTCAGTTAAGTACCTGTCATGCGAGCAAAGAATGCTCCCGCGTCCGATCAACGGCAATCTAACACTCGGTTGTGCTCATGATATCCCCTTCGGACTCGGGCGACATGTAGGTTACGACATGTTGCAGAGGTTTCTATGTGTTTGAGTGGCTAATTCGCGGCGAACGGCGCCACAGCCTGGACTTACCACTACACCGCCCACGCCGATATACCAGGAGAAGAGATCCACAAACAGAAATACTCGAATACCTTTACCTCCACCGCGTTTTAGTAGCGTGTTAAACCTATCAACTGGATAAAATAATTTGCAAAATCCAAGAGAAGTCAGTCAAATTGTGCTCCGTGATCAGTTGCGGAGGCCAGATGTTCAACAGTCAAAGATAGGAAGCTGTCGTCAGGACGATGATCTCGGAAGGATGATATCCGGCTTCAACAGAATTGCGATGTTGAATTTTACGGAATGCTGGCATGTTCCGGCGATTCAATGATAGCCGAATATCATCCAAAGTCGGAATTACATACTCTGAATACATGACCTGGCTGTGTTGCAACACCTCAGAAAAGGGGTCTAATTGAATTTACATCACCCCGTAAAGAATATTGCCAGACGGGACATAGTCAGGTACCTCTTCGACTTGCCTGAGGACCGGGAATCACGAAGCAAGCCGACATTGCCGCATCACCAGTGTCTTCTATCTTCACTGCGTAATCGTCAGATCGACCTTGAGCGTTAATTCCCGGTCTGCGCCAGGCACTTGTTCCTGAAGGCTGGGTTGTATCTCGAAGAAAAAAAACCTGAGGCCTAGCCTGGCATAGTTGCGGTCCGAAGAAAGCATGAGATTAGAACTGCAGTATGGTGATCGTACACAGATTGGGTCCCCGTGAAGAGAACAAAGGCATTGAGAGCCCCTCCATATGCCGTCAATGCCGTCAAAACCGGTGGGGCAGTTGAAAATGCAAAAAGGAAGCCTCGTTCAATGCCGATACCAGAAAGGTACGCTGTACGAAAAAAACGATCAAACGGTTGCCTCCGAACGGATCTTCTCAGGTTTCGCTAACGTGATGGAGCAGCTGCGTCAAAGAGCTCTTGCGAAATGATGTCCACCTCGTCTAACAAACAGAATCTCCAAATGGGGCAATCGAGACGTTAGCACTAGTGCATATTTTTCATTCGTTGGCAGGCAAGAAAGAATGGGAGGTTCAGAAGAGAGGTCAATGGCAACAGCCCTTTGATCGTACCATCGTTTGGATGGTTTGATGGGTTCTTTTCGATGCTTCTGGGAGAGCTGCCAATTTGTCACAGAGAACAGATTTTTCATAGTAGGCCAAACTTCAAGGACCTAGCATGAGTCCGTCGCACCTCCGATCGAGTCTTGGGGAGATACCGAGACTCTGGCCGAGGACCGTGCGTAGATGACGTACTCGGACTTTTGGGTGCAATTTTTCACAGAAGAGCATATCGCTGCAGTCGGACCTCACAGGTGAAAGGCGAGGGGTAATCAAAAGCGCAAGTCTAACAGCAGTTCTTCGGGAATGCGCTGGAGAAATGAGGAGCAAACGATCCAAGGCCGATTTGACTGAAAGAATCTGCGAGTAGAACTGAGTAGTCATTCAACCTCTTTGCCTATAAAAGTTTCTCATACGGCTTGAAGCTCTCCAGGTATCTTCCCCACCTGCCGTCATTCCAAGACGAGATCTCTCTCCACTCTTCGCTCTCCTCTCCAACCGCCGTCCTCGTGAACCACAAAAATCCACAAATCGCCGTGTCAGCGAAACACGGTTCACTCCCCGTAACAAACTCCCCCACACTCCCCTCGAACCACTTGTTCATCTTCCCCAGGTTCTCTCTCGTCATTGCCCATAATTGCTCCCGCTCCTTGCCCTTTGGGGCCTCCAACTTTGAAAACTTCTCTATCATGTATGCTATCGTGCGGTCGTTCATCCTCACCATCACGTCAGAGTAAAATATAGGTAAACGGAGATGGTTGAGGGCGTCATTGACCGCATCGGCGAAAGCGAGCTGGAGAGTCATCGTCCCGGCTGGGATGAGCACGGGCCCGGAGGAGGGGTACGTTTTATCGAGGTAGGCCGCAATGACGGCGGAGTCGGAGACGACCTCTCCAGTAGAGTCGTCTTGGATAATGGGTATAGTGTAAAAGGGTGAGACGCCATCGGGCTTCGTGCTAGTGGGCGAGGCGCCAATCTTCTTGGCAAGAGCCTCTACGTCAGGAAGCTCGACATAGACAGTCCGGTAGGGCAGATTTTTCAGGTTGAGGGCATACCTAACATTAACCAGTTATTAGTTCCAGAACGCGCCTGTACCAAGGCATACCCGTACCTGGTTCGCCAGGTAAACATAGTCCCCGGAGAACTAGCTGCCTTGTCGGGAAGGTCGTACAGAGTGATCATACTGAGCCTGTGCGTGGAATGCCATTCAGCGTGGGTTATATACGTACAAGTTCTGGAGACACTTACTAAGCAATTGGCATGAATAATCCAACAGGCGAGTCTTTGTCATTTCTGCGAAGTTACTGCGGATGTATGCGTGCTTCATTTGTCACTCATTGATGTATGCGTACTTCATCGTCACTCATTGATAACCACCCACATCCATGACTGCGAAGAGAGCATGGTGCCGCCATAAAATTTCGTCACCTGCAAGGTCGAAATGCTAACATGTTGGCACTGACTTTACGTGTATACGTTATTTTCGAAGCGAGAAAATTCGATGACACTCACGTATGATCCATTATTAAACCAACAGTTGGTAACAAAACCAGGCGTAGGAGGCGATACTTTAATATATTCCTTCGAATTTCAAAGAAACGTGCCGCGCCAGTGTAGTGTCTGTTTTCCGTCACATTCATCGCGCTCTGCAGAGATGGAGAAAACACACCTAGTCGGCCTCCCATCATCAAAATCCCCGACATCACAGACGCGCCCAGACCACGGAGAATGGTCGAGAAAGCGACTAGGTCTAGATCTACAACAAGCGGTGACGATATGAGCACAGAAAAGCCTGATGAACGTGATGCGCGGCGTACTCGTTAGTGATGGTAGCACACGTATTGAAAACACCGCCCCATACAAAGTTACTTTCGCTTCGAGCCGCTCCAGCCAGTCAAAAGAATAGTTCTTTTTGCAGGAGATGGTCGGTGCGTGGTGTTGTTACCGGCACAAGGGCCCAAGGGCCCAATCGATAGGAGGATGCTTTTGCGCTTTGGGCTGGTGGTTTTTTCGACGTCTGGCACGTATAGCACCTGCAACATCGTTCTATAATTTCAGAATGAGCCCGTGATGAAATATACACGTACCGGCGAATAGATACGTGGCCAATAGCATTGCTCGGTAGTGACCTTGTCGATAAGGGCGCGCGAATAGCACTGAGGTCTACGCCCATGTCAAGCCCGGTGTAGTAGAAACAGGAGGTATCTAGCCAAGTATACCGACGACAGTGAAGCAGACAGTCGCACCTAGTATTGACTATGAGATTAGTCGTCCACGAGATAAAAAGCAGTCACACCATTCATTGTTTTTCCAGCATTTAAGAGCCCAGCATGCATGCATCATGACGAGGGCCTTCCAGCATCGAGCGAAGCCCGAGCGTAGTTACCCATGTAGGGTCTGAATAGTCCGTGAAATTCGCGCAGAAGTAAGACACCGAAGTGCTCGCTCCCTATACGACGGCGGCGACCAACGTCCGCTGTACAGGAATCCTGCGAGAGTGGGCCGACCATGCCGCACCGTGGCCACATGATATGTGGTATTTACACTGCAGCAAGGACCTGTTGGGGGAGAATGAGAACGCTGAGAAAACCATGTATGAGGAGGGTGTCACTGAGGAGAGGATTGCTGTGATCAGCCCTCGTGCTCACCGACAGTGGCAAGAATAATCAACGCACACGTTTTCAGCCTTTCCACTAGCCTCCAAGATATTAACGTAAGCATTATCTCCCTTTGTGGAGTCATCGACGCCGGCTATTCCTTCAAAACGTTGCTTCAACCTGTGATGAGGAGCATTCAGAGCATGCTTGGCTTGGATGTATGCATTGGAGCTGTATTCTAGATGTCGATAAGTTTCCACAACAGCAAGAGAAAAGCTCGCGTTACAGAAGAGAATGCGTTGCTGCCAGTGGTACATCTCCATTGAAAATCTGCCTCTGATACAATAAAAACCACGTAGGGTATCACGCATGAAACATTCCACGGTGCCCTCCATGACATCTAGGTATTGGTCCGTGGTGGTAGTGGTAGTGGTAGTGGTAGTGGTGGTACAGGCGCAAGGTCCCAATGCGGGTCCGCAGCCCCGACGTGGCGTACCATGTGCTGCGGCCACAAAGGCCCATACCGTCTCAGTCACACTGTTGAGTGTGTATCGCGGGTTAGAGTATCTTTGTGGGATTCGGTACCATGTGGTGAAGAGCAAAAGTGAATGTGCACGTGGCTTGTTTGGACATCATCGCCGCTTCTGCGAGCTTCTTCTGCATGACACCAACACTATGCTCAGCGGAAATCTAACACTGGCTACCTCACGGTACTCTCTCGCAGCTTCCTGTTTTTTTTTCGCCTGATGATAAAATGTTATCTTGGATGACACGAATAGCTAAGAAATGCTGTATACACTCTTGGTCTTGGCATATTCGTCATTTTCGTACTCCAATTACTGAATCATGCAGTAGTTCAACACGAAATATCTTTGTGTTCACTGACGCTTAATTCCGATACGCGCCGGATTCAGAATAGACTTGACTCTAGCCTCAACGTTTCAACACTGCAGCTCCGAGCCGCGCGAACATTGACATGGATCGGAAAAACTGGCATGAATCTTCGCCCGCACCCAAAGTCACCCTGCGATGTCTGTTTGACCCCCCTGGTTTCTGTGGGCTTGCAAGTACGTATGAACAATTTATATAAAAACTATCCCCACCAACGTTTATTGCTCTGTCTTTAAAGGTAACTCGGCATTCTCCCGCCAAATCGCTTGCCCGCCGTACGGGTTAGTCGGTCTTGATGCGTTGATGTTCTCCCGAGATTGACCTAGCTCGGATGACTACTATGACTCTGACTGTTAAAATACAGAGTCACTCTCGGACACCATCAGCGGTCCTCACTGCCCGTATACCGCCTCATTTTCGACCTTTCGGTTTAAAAGCGACCCCTATTTTTGGTACCATTCATTTTTTCTCCCTCTCTTGACCTCCCCTTCGTCGCTTTCGCCCAAATATAATGTGTCGCCGCCGCCAGTGAGCTTACCACCTCCACCTCATCTATTCTAGCCCCTCATTCAGGATTTTTTACAGCGTCAGAAATGTCTACCTTCGCTGTGGCCATACCGTCAACCTTGTATGTCAAAGACATTCTACTATATTGGAAACTATCATTCTATAATCATCGTCGACATACGTAGCCCGAAGAAATTGTAGGACAATACCGTATTACATTATATTCATCCTGAACTTCACCTCACCTCTTAGATCCGGTGTGAAGAGTCTAGATGTAAATTCAGTCTATTTCACCCTGGAAGCTGCAGACCGCCAGCGTGTCTGCGTACTTGCTGGCAATAGTATGTATGCATTGGTTCTCCTGATTCATCTTCCTCCTAATCCAAAGCATCCAGCCTCCGCTATCCGGAGCAGTATTGTATATATCGTCAACCACGGTATTTTTATTGTTTCATGCTTACGGTATCTATTACAGCCCCCAACATCGACTGGTATTGTCCCTCCTGTTGCAGAGAAGTGCAATATCGAGGAGCCCGCTAGATGAGGATTTACTCAGTTAGTCATTCCGAGTCGTACTTAATATGTGGACTTAGACCTTCGACGAGTAGCATTGGACGTGAAGGATATTGCTTATTCAATTACAGCATCAGTAGTGAAATAAATCCTGTGGTAGTTGGGCACAAGCTTCAAGTACCTTATTTACCAATGTCATCTAATGCTGAATCGCCATTTTGATATTCTGAATTCATCTTCTACAGACTTCGAGTCATGCTCAATGACCTGACGTCCCTCATCGCTTTTCCATATGCCGTTGGGGCTCAAAACAAATGGGAGTCATCAACAAAAATATTGCTTTCTTAGCTTGAATGAATCGCGAAAAGTCGTTGATTTATAGTTATGTTGTAAGTAGAATAAGGAATTCCTTGGGGTAAATCAAAGTGACTCTGTCGATACATCAAGGGCCTTCTCAGATTCTAACCAAGACTCTGTGTCAGTAAGACGACGCATTGTAAGGTGAGGGACAAATATTGGAAGACGAGGTAGCAGCGTAACATCCTCAGCTCAAAAATATGAAGCAGGTGTCGTTTGGATTGGCGCTAGCTATACATGTAAAAACCGAAGACGATTGAAGCGAAACAAATAGAGGGATCCTTGGATAGTAACGATACTGCCAACGATGCAACGTTACAGTCGTAGCCATGAGTTTCGTCGTTCGCGAAGATAAAGTGGTAACGCACCCAGTCGCTGCTGGCAGTGGGAGTCAAACGTACCTGGTTTGAATTTTCAGTATCTGTAACAGCAATTCATCGCTTGGAGACGGAGCGGTAACACAATACTTGTCGACCTCGTCTGCCGGCGCTTTAGCTTAGTGGTGGTAGCGGTTTTCAACGGATTTGGTGAGGGTAGGCATCGTGCGGCTTCGAGGTCCAAGCAGTATCTGCAGAATCAGCTCATTAGCATCAAAATGAGCCAGTTGTGAGTGTGTATCTTGCCCGCTAGGTGGGCGAGGCAGTCTCCCCGCTAAGCGAAGTGAATTGCTGCCCCTCATTGGTTGTGATCACTGAAGAGTTGTTACGGAGAGAGTTGACCATGACGGGTCTTTCTCCTCTCTAGCAACCTCATGCCTCTGGATTGCAGAAAATCTCAATGACCTCTCCATTCACTTTCCAGACCTCTCTAAACTCTGGCTTTGCCATATGTCTGTCAGTAAAGATGCTGGACAGGAAAAATCTCGCAAAAGTAGGGACGTTTCGTATAGTGCTTCATTTCAATTGGGGCCTAACGGTTATTATCTCTGAACATAGGGAACAAACGTCAGGTTCTGCATGGCCTTTTCAAAAACCCCGGTGGTCAGTACCGCAACTGATTTTGACGTTGGTCGTCGTGGTGCTGGTAGGTACTTGACTGCAGCGAGACAACAGTAAGCATCGCTGTAGATGTAGGCATGTAGAGTACCTGGTACCCCAGGGTTTGATAGTCGTAATCCGTATCTTTTTCCAGTTCCGCAAGGGGCATACCAATCCTCGGTGATGATCTCACAGTACATCTGATAGCTAACGGCGACAGTCGTGAGCTTAAGGTACAAAAAAGAAAAGGATTGAAACGCACGTCTCAAGGTCCGTGGAAATTCGATGCGGGCTTTTTTCTTAGTAACTTACTGATTCCAGCGGCCTTCCAGTCTATTTGTGGTGTGCATATTTCCTTCCCTGCTTCCCGTAGTATGAGTGAACATGATTTTGGTCGCAATATAGGTGCCACACAGGTTCAGCAGATATCGTAAAATGTGGCGACAATGTGCACGGGCATCGGGTCCCCTTTAGACACCTCACTATTATAGCTGATAGAAAATCAGGGTGGGTCATCGTGGATGCTGGCATGTCGAAGGGGCCCGAACGGGCCAGGAGAATTTTGCGAGCGACACTTGCGAGCTAGCGTTCAATTGCGAGCGTGACATCTTTAGCGAGTGTGATATCGAGCCCAAGTTCAACTGTGAGTTATCTTGATATTTGGAAATGTAATGGAAACGTTGACTGTGTCATAGATATTCAGATTCTAAGCATCCTTGTTTAATGTAAGCACGGCAGGCCACAGTCGGTCTAAGAATGTGTGACACGCATTCGTTCAATGGACCTAATAGAGTAAGTCGTTAGCTATAATATAGACCTCACACAGCATAGCGATAAGGATAATGCGGTGAGGGTGCCGACTCAGTCCATAAAGTATATGAGAGTCCATCCGACATATAGGAGTACTGTTCCGCCGGCGGATTGCAACGGAGCTCCTGCTTGTTAATCCAACAGTCGGTACAGCCACAAATCATATACCGATCGGCCAACTAAGAACCCTAAAACATCGCTCGCAAGTGTTCTTACCTCGCTCGCTAGTGTTCTTATCTTGCTTGCTAGCGTTATTACCTTGCTCGCTAGTGTTATAAGCTCGCTCGCTAGCATTGTCACATCGCTCGCAAATGTTTAAGATTGCTCGCATGTATGTCACAAAGAACGCAAATGAATGTGACCAATTTTATAACACATAGTACCCATCTTTATATCTTCTATTGTCTATGAGTCCGAATTTCTATCCTAAAACCATGAAGCTCCTATGGGCTCAGTAAGAATTCCATCCTGCATCTCATTCCAGGTAAGGAGCATGGAAAATACTAACAAGATCCTTGCCCTGCTTGCCAGACACCGATCCATACACTCAAAGCCCAGCAATACCATCATGATTGTGAGCAAGGGATTGGCTGTGCAAGGTTCAGAACAATTCAGACTTTGTTGATGTTCGTTCTTGGTAAGAAATTAACTAAAGGAAACACAAAATCCCTCTATTCCTTTGCCATTTCTGTCGACAGCTATCATAACACTCCTCAAGCATATGACTCCTTGTATTTACATTTCAAGGGCGAGCAGAAAATTCACTGTACTGGTTTCGTTTCCTCTTCAAGACTCTGTAACTCGGACATGCATTCTCTGCTGAAGATACTGTACCAGCTACAGCCTGCCATGCTCACATTAAACAAGGATGCTTACTATGACAGAATTGATGTATCCATTATATTTCCAAATATCAGGATAATTCACAGTTGAACTTGGGCTCGATATCATGCTCACTAATAGTGTCACACTCGCTAATGATGTCACACTCACTAAAGATGTCATGCTCGCAATTGAACACTAGCTCGCAAAATTCTACATGCCCAGCCTGAACAATAGCTAGTGCAAAGTCGTGAGATCGAGAGATAAATGAGGAAAAACAACGTACTAATCTGCACACACTCCAAAGTCATGCTTGTCTACGTTTTTTGTTCTTTGGACATCGACATGGCTTTCCTCCTGAGACTCAAAGTTGTCTATCATCCAGCCGGTCTCTTTGCTTCAACAAGGAATATAAAGATTGAATTTATACATTGTGGCAACCATATGATCAATATGATCAATGGCAAGTTTTTGCGATGCAAGAGAAAGACATTTCACTTTACCTAGATACAAGGATATGATAGCTACATTATCTCCAGAAAATATCCACTACAGGTACACTTAAGACTGCTGATGATGGAAATCTTTCAGTGATGATTACATGCGGGTGGTGGTTGACTTGTTGGTTAGTTGCCAGTCGATTTCCTGGTACATAAGTTGCTGGATTTTTTCAATATTTGATTTACAAATCTATCTGCTATGTAGGACATGTCCTCCTTCTCGGTCCCTCCGCTAATCAATTTGATTTCCACTAGCATCTTGCCATATGATCTTGAGTATAGTAACAGACATTTACAGTGCTTTTACACCCCGTGTTTGGCTAATTGAGATGTTTGTGTGATTGGTGGAATGAGTTGCTGGTGAGGCCTGAGGTTTTTCTTAAACTTTCCCTGAGAACTTCTATGAAACTCTTCTTCGCAATACCTGGTCAAATACATACTGCCCTGACCCTCTCAGCTGGCTACGTGTTGCCCTTTCCTACACCAATCAGAATGCTCTGTCTCACACTAGCTTTTTCCACATGCCAAATATAGCTTCCTGTTCACTAAACCCTATGCTGATAGTCACCCTGCGCTTTCCAGAGCATTTCTGTTTACTTGGAGCCTATGTGAATTATATGTGAATGAGTGATGCTCTTACTGCTTGTCTTGGCCTGGGGATTTAGACTTTGCCTACCATCTTTCCATGCTTCACTATCAATAGAGCATTCTAGTCTTGCTATTCAATTGGGCTAATTACCTTTTGAGTGCTCAAGTTGCCTCTTGGACGATTGGGCTGCTTCTGTGCATTGCCTGCATGATGAAATCAGATCTATCATTTTGTGTATGACCAACATTTTCAACTGGACATTCTACATTTGCTCTTAATTGGTGGCTATCTCTGTGATTATGTGGACCAATTGTTCCTCAACATGCGGTGCTTTCCTCAAGGGACCGTTGACATGTTAAAAAAACGCAGATGGTTCATCAGAGTTTTTTGATTGCCAACACCAGCTTAAGCTTGTCCCTCGTCCTCCTCTATAGGCTACAAGGCACCATGCCATATGTCTCTTCAATTTATGGTGTTTAAACTCCCACTGAGATTCTGGTAACTATGCTCGGTAAAATTCGGAAGATGATTGAGAGGTTGAAAATGATTGATTGTATTTATCCGACTTGTTTGCTGGTGAGTTGCTGGGACCAAAAATTCTTTGTGATTTTTTGCTACAACTGAGAAGTAGAATTATATCCCTCACAAACCCTTTATGTAACTACTACATTGTTACAACGTCCTGGGAAAAGGGCACACTGTTACAATGTCCTATTCTTATCTGCAGCATTTTCTTTTTTCTCCTCTTGAAACTGTAATCAGACTGCCTGAGAGTCTGAGACCCTGAGACAAAATGGTGGCTGAGTCTACATGCTGGATAATGGTGTTGGATTTGGAACAGAAATGGCTCACGGCACTTCACTATGACCAACTGTTCCAGTTTATGACTTGTGAATATCAGCATAGTTGAAAGATGTATGGACGTTTGTGCATTCCTGAGGTCCCTGCCAAGAATTATTAATCTACCTTTATCTGGTCAGTAGTCACACTTTGTTGTATGCAAGTTGTATGTCGACTCTGGTTGGAAATACCACCACCCATGATTGACCTCTATATAGTATCTTGGGTGGTGGCTCTATAACAGCATTGTTGATACACATGTTGCGTGTCTACCCTTAGATTTTGCGATTTTGTATAAGATATATACATCACAGAATCTATATCTACTTGAATACAAGAGCTATTGCTGAGACTTCGAGCAGATAGCTAGGATCCTGTGCAATGAATGAAGATACAGAGTCGAAATACAGGACTTAGGAACAGTACCTTGAAGGATTGAACCTACCAGCCTGGAATAGTTGATCTGTAATTGGTATAAACAGGCAGATATATGCCATAGCAGCCTATTCATGCACAATCCACTTAAACCAGAAGTATCTAGTCCCTTAACGAGGTTGACTAGCCCTCAGATGAAGGGAATATTCCCCTAATGTGATTGAATAGCTGTGACTAATTGTCTATGGTTTGCAGAATTATTCCGAGGCAGTTCAAGCTCTGGGAAGAATAGATAGAAGAACTTCCCAAGTTCGCATTCAGCAGCAAGTACTTTCCCTCATATGGCAGAATATTTGCTTTTATATTGAAGATATGAAGTGACTCGCTAGTACTATCTATTGATAGTGACTTTGGACCTGTAGATACTCTGCAGACAAGTCGGATTCCAGAATAGTAGGACATGAGGCTCACATCAGTGATCGGAGTATCCATATTAACGGATCAATTGATTCAGGAATATTCCACTGACTGTAGCCTTGACTAGTTGCCTAGAGATAGAGAATGGTGATGCATTCTATGATGCAATAGCCTGGGCAGAGGGTAAGTCGACTGGTAACCAAGCTATCCAGCTTTGCAGTTCCAGAATCCTTCCTAGTCTGGCAAAGAATGATAGAATATTTCGATTCAAGCGGCCATGACTGAGCCTGGAAAGTGGACTAGAAAGTACCTAGACCATTTTGACCAGGAAACCCTCAATCCAGCAGTATGTAGCCTAGATACAGTCAGATATTAGCTTATACAGTATGACTAGTTATCTGAGATAGATTGGACTATATACAGTATATAAAGGCCTCCTAGATGTAATATACTGGAGGCAACACCCTCCCCACGATTTGTCCTTATAAGCGCAGTGCTTGAGGCGATTCAAGGGCCTTGGAGTGAAACCTCGGAGCTAGAGAATAGTTGTTAAGTCCCAGGGAGCTTGCCATCCCTTAGAGTTGCACCTTAGCCTGTGTGCAGGGCGATTTCAAAGGCCTTTGTGCTTATCCCTTGGATGAGATGGCTATTTCTCGAGTCCACTAAAGATAGAAAGAATATATTGATATTTATTTGAATATTTTCGAGTTTGAGTCGGCCAGTGCGCCATAGTAAAGCCAGTGTGCTATATAAATCAGCCTAAGAGCCATTTAATCTCAGAACACAAAATATTTGAAGTCTCAGGATGAAAAGTTGTCCTTAATATATTGTATTTGTTCACAAACTTGTGCTATATTCGCTAAGTCGAATTAAATAGCTTGAATACCTTTTGAAATGAAAGAACAAGTCGTAATAGTCCTGCTTCCTGCTGGAATAGTTGCGCACTTGGCAGAATATTTGAACTTCCAACCAAACTAGTCGGTTTGCAGAGGTCTTCTATCAATCTCGAAACACCTGAACTTATATATTGGTGATTGTGAAGTGCAAGGATTGCTTTGGGTTGAGTATATATGAGTTTCACTCATTGTATATTCGCTCTAGATTAGTCTCTGCACTGTTACCAAGCACATCATCGTTTGGTTCAACATCCTTCCAGAAAATGATACTTGATGCTCACCCAGATACGTACATCATGGAACTCTGCATTCCTCACTCACCATTGAATGGGCTACTTACCTTTGATTGGCTTTTGACCTGGCACTGGCCAGCACCACACCCTTTGTCAGGGGTCTTAGTTGCCTATAAATTAGGCTAATTGGTCACCTTAGTTTATAGAGTACCATCCCAGGTATCTTCCATCTTCTCAACCACTTTCAAGTTCCCATTACATCCTTATAGTCACTACTCATTATGTGCCACCATCGCCAGTGAGAAGATCCTTGCTGTTGAATCCACTTTACTCATCCGCCTCATACAGGGTTAGGAATGTCTATCTTCGGTGTGGCCATGCCATCAACCTCATATGTCCTTTAATCTCAGATGCAACCATCTTCACTAATTGGTTAACATACTAGCGTGAAGAAATTGTATACCAAATCTTCTACAATCTGGTATGAACTTTTGCATGCAATAACACCTATTTTTCTAGATTCAGTGTGAGGAGGCTAACTGCAAATTTAGTCTCTTCCACTCTGCAAGCTGTAAACCTCCAGGCTGTCTCTGTACCTGCTGGCAATAGTAAGTCATTTTTGGTCTACCTGATTTGCCTTCTCCGAGTCCTGAACCAAAGTCTCCAGCCTTCGCTATCCAGAGCAGTATTGTATGTCTTTCTATCCAGTTCCTGTTCTCTCATGGCACTGACGCCTATGATAGCTCCTAACATTCCTGGGTACTGCCCTGCTTGTGACCCGGAGAAACAATACTATGGGCATGAATGAACAATGATTTACTCTGGCGGGGTACGGCCACTAACTTTGGATTGACTTTCAACCCAAATGATATTACCTTTTTTGATCGAAAACATTAGTAGATTTTTTGTAGAGTGGGTATGTTCAGCTGTGAATCATCATTTTCTCCCGAGGAGTCTGAATTCATGAATTGTCTCCTCGATGATCTGTGTGTACAGTCAAATGCATAATCACCATGTCCCTGATCGGCATCAATTGCAGTGACCCTCAATTGCCCCATGTGCCTTTGTGTCTCACGATGGTCCGGGGATGGTCATAGACTGTCATGTCGTGGTATAATAATGATGATCAGGACTGGGTTTCCGAATACAAAAGGCTATTTACTTTCTCCAGGAGACTGGGGTTGTCCAGGTTCAAATGGACTTTCCCAGACAATTCCCAGATTCATTGAACTGCAGTCATTGTTCGCTACAACCTGTAAGGAAATGACTGTGTGACTTGTGCACTATTTATAGAGTATCAGCAAGCACTAAGCATCATTTGTATCTCTCAAAGGAGTTTCCATCAACAGCCTTGCATGATTGAAGACTTGGTCTTCAGAATGTGAGGGCTGCCAAATCGAATAATTTGATTGATGGTTATGTTTTTTCGGCTTCTGTATTTTACTGTTTCTTTCTAAGCGCTCTGGTGAAGTCGTCTTGGATGATAGGAATGGTGTAAAAGGGTGAGACACCATCGGGCTTCATGCTGGTGGCTCAGGGGCCGATCTTTTTGTTCATAGCCTCGACATCAGGGAGGTCAACATAGGCAGGCCGGTAGGGCAGATTTTCCAGATTGAGTGCGTACCTAACATTGACCATTTAATTTCAGAACACGCATGCAGCTGGGCATACCCATACCTGGTTCGCCAGTAGTCATAGTTCCCGAAGAATAGGTTGCCTTGGATGGAAGGTCATACAGAGTAATCATGCTATGGCTGTACCGTGAATGTCATTCAGCCTGGGTTATATATAGATAAGCTCTGAAGAGACTTGCTAAGTATTTGACATGCATAATCCAGCAGGTAAGTCTGTTGGAATTTGGCAATCCGGCATCATGCCGATCTGTCTTATTAAGGAAGAAGATTGAGGAAAGGTATAGAAAGTTCTAGTAAACAGTCCTTTAGTATATAAGTAGGTACTGTAGTGTACATCCTCATGCGTTTGCAGAGCTCAGCCAAGCGTAATACTATTGGCTTGAACACTATGCATACATACTGGGAACGAACTTGATCCCCCATTTCACAACAAAGTCTTTGTCATCCCGCGAAATTACTGCGGATGCATGCGTACTTCGTTGTCACCTGTTTGATAACCACCCATGTCCATGCTGTCGATGAGGCGTAGGAGAGCATGTTGGCGACCTGAAATTGGTCGTCTGCAAGGTTGATGTGAAGTCCGAGGGTAGTTGCCCCAACTGTAGGGTCTGAACGGTGCATGAAATTCGTACAAAAAGTAAGAAATCGAAGTGCTCGCTTCCTCTATGGTGGCGACAACCGACACCCGCTGTACATGAATCCTGCAAGAGCCGATTGACCATGTTGCACCGTGGCTATGTGATACTATGTGGAAATGAGCCGACGACACAATCTCCATGCATCTCGTCTATTGTTGCAGGCGCAGGGGATCAATGATGATTACGGTGACAAACATTTTTGCCGGAGCTCCGACATAGGTATGATAGGGTTTCAAGGTCTACAGCATCGATTCATCAGCCTCAAAATGAGCTAGCAATGGAATATGTGCATACCTCATCCGTTAGGTGGGCGAGCTCCTGTCCTGTGATCCACGGGATCATATTGCCCGAGATAAGCATGACAAGTCACATCAAGAAGGAGGGGGAGAGGAAGCCAAGCAGCAATTAACCTATGAAACTAAGTCGGATGAACCATTGTCAGCGATACACTCGTAATCACTGACAAATTACAAATTAGCTATAAAGAAATTCCCCAGCGACTCCCTCACAGCATCGAGGTCGTCTCAATACTGGCGAGTTCCAAGGGCATGTCCAGGCATCTCGGTAAGTGTAGCCCATAATCTATTTCGCTTGGTCATGCATCGGTGTGACAGGAGGCATATGGGTCATCAGCAATGATGGCCAAGCAGAAACAATAGCTAGCGATAGTTGTGAGTTTGGTGAATTAACCACCGCTGCTGCACTGTAGACTGCCCAAGATAAAGTGACTTGAAGACATGACAATTGGTGACAATGTGCATGTGGGTTTAGTTGCCAGATCCTGATGATTTAGAGGTCGGTGGCCGGTTTCTTTTTTAAAGACTACATTGGCATCAAGTTTCCTCTTTCCCTCTTGTTCCAGTACCTCCGCTTGTCAATTAAATTTCCATTGGTAATGACGTATGGTGTAGAGTGTAGTATAATAGCAGATAGATAATCCGGAGGTACGATAAGTAGAGCCGAGAACTCAGAAGGATAGTGATGGATGGAGGCAAAAAAAGTGACTGCGTCGGTGTTTGCCGAAGTTCGTCTTTTTCTTCCGCAATCAACACCGACAGCCTGACACTCATAACAAGGCGATCACTGGATAGGATTACTATCATCAATCGCACTGCTCAATGATGCTGGAATAATATTCTCTTCTTCCAGCGTGTCAATATTACCAGTACGAGCAGATATCTCTATGAAGGAAGCGTCGCATACGCAGGTGGCAGATGTTTTTGTTCTTCATATATTGTCCTCAACAATAATTTGGTCAGCAGAAATATGAAAATACATCACATGCTCCTATCCCAATATTTGGTCCTTCGGATAGTCTGGTACTGGTGCGTCAATGGCAATTTATTTGCGTATACCGTTTTCATGGCCGCTATAGGGACTCAGGCACACAATTGGGTTCGTTATCAATCCATTGATGGTGCGGTCCTTGATAGGTTAGCGCAGGGCTCTATTGGAGCAGCTGTAACATCCCAGGACGTGATCCTCCGATCTGGTACCCTTCTCTCTATATATACGCCACATCTTAACCACAGACTTGAACATCCTCCTAATGGCTATTGCTGAGGAAGTGGCTTTTATCAAGTAATATTCCTGTAGCACTGATAGTATCGATCTCCTTCTCTCCTTGTCCTTCTGTTTGAAGGCATGCGACTGCTGTCGTGCTGAGACGGAGCTCTGTACGTCGGTATCTCCCTTCTGTGACTACTCGACTCACGAATGAGAGGGGCCCGGAACTCCACTTCCTCTAAGCACTACCTGCTATGATCATATCGGCGAGGTTTCGACTGCCATTGAGAATGGCATGTCAGGGTACTTACCTGTACCCTTCTGGCGCTGCGATCTGTACGGCGCAGCAGCAGGTCAGAAACTTTGAAGTATATACAAGATTTTGGAGAGTTCAGTACCTGAATGGTATCATTTTCTTAGAGTCATTCTCTCAATTGACGCTACGAACAAGATTATAGGAATTTTGTCCGAGTGGGGATCCAGCTTTCATTGGAACATGTGCAGTCAGAAGCTGTATTCGATACATACAACCTATGTAACAAGCACAGGGAAAACCACATGCCATATAAAGCAGTGAGTCTACACTTCAGTCAGTGACCGTGAGCGGAATGTAAAATTCTCGGCGCATGCTCTCCTCTTGCTTCTCTTCCATAACGAGCGAACTACTAGTGGCGACTCATCAACCCTATGTACCCCGTTGACACCTTTGGAATCTATGCATTTATGATGCACTCTTCGATCGCATCAAGAACTAAAGGAGAGTCACCGACTTCATTTGCACTCCTCGTTATGCGCCTAGAGAGTAAGATGCCTGGCGAGTATAGAGGGAGAGGAAATTTACCGTTTCGACTCACGTTTTGACGACGTTGATTCAAAGATAGCAACCATTGTAGTTATTTGCAGAGGGGCCACCGATGCAGATACATATGATGTGACAGCTAATAACTTACAAATTTTGGTAGGTAGCGATTCTCATCTTGCAGCAATACAGGACGATGGTGAAAACAATAAAGCAATATCCAAACAAGTGGTAGAAACAGGGTACTTGACAGCAATAGAATTTCGGGATGATGGAAAAGACACGGACAACAGAGATTACAAGGTGAGGATGAAAGTGGACGAGATCTTGTGATCAAGTCCGATGTGGGAAGATATTGGGCTTCAGGCAAGGAAGAAAGAATGAGAAAGCAGTAGGGAAAGCAGAAGAGACTGAGGAAGGCAAATGAAAACTAAACGCAATGGACAGCAATTAAAATACAACACAAGTAAGCCATCAATTTTTTGAAAGTTTGTCGAGTCATTTGTGGTTGCTCATTGATGTCATGGAAACCAGGCAGTCACTGATTTAGGAAGTGGGGATCCCCAAATCCGATGGTTAGATACAACGTTGCCTCCGTTGAACCGAACGTTATGGTCATGACTATCTGTTGGAGGTAGGGGCGGACGGAGAAGTAACGAGCCACCTCAATGTCATTGAGGGGAAGGACTGGCGGTGGATGGGCGACTTGAAGGTGGCATAGGCAGACCCAAAGGTGGTGCAGGGATGTTCTGAGGGAGGGGAATTCCCATCGTACCTGCTCCTTGACTGAAGTATGTACTCCCACCGAGTGCAAAGAACAGGTCTGGTCTGGCTGCGTAAAATGCTTGGGAAAGCATGTCGTATACTGTAGATAGCAGAGGAACATCCGCGGTATGGCTTGGATGCCAGATAAACGGACTGCCGGGCTTGTGCCCGGCCAATTGGAGTTCCTGAGGACCATCACAGAGCAAAAGACCATGAAGCTCGTTGGGGAGGGAGGACATTGGTTCGGACGGGGAAATAAAATTGCCGTGTGTCGAGGAAGACACAGATGCATGCTGTTCAATTGACGAGGGGTGAGACATAACTGGTGCCGAGATGGTGTTGTAGACAGCGGATGGTGAAGATATGGGTGATCGTGACAGTCATGGCTTGAGAGGTGTATGTAAAATACTGTGCATCGTGTGTTGATGCTCCAGTAATTCGACAATATTGTCTGCAACAAACAAGGACCGCCTACACATCTGGCATATTAATTCCCCGATATCCTTACTGCCATATCTTTCAGTGAGTGTGGCGATGAATATGAAAAGATTCAATGTACTGGTTTTTTAGAATGTGACCAACTAGGTTCGATTTTTGGAGGGACTGAACTTTACAGAGAGGGTGCGGGCATTTGTGGGAGCTGAAACAAATTAGCGTAAGAAATTCAAGAGAAGAAAACTATTTACATTGCCGCTCTTTCCTCCCTGACAAGGTGAGTTTTCTTGTGGCGACTCAGCTGCGGTTCGCAGCTAAAGGCCATATCACATTTGCCGCAGATAAAAGGCTTAGGGACAAACATCCGCAAGGACTATAATAATCGGAGGATAAATAACTATACAGTTGTTCTAAATCAGTCTGACTGACCTCCATGGGTACGAGACGAGCGGGTACGATGCAAGTGGGAGGACGGTAGAGGAGAAGGGGAGAAGGTGAGAGATGAAGGTTGATATTGGCCCTCCTAATTTGACCTCATGTTGATGCATGGCTATCTGTCAATTATGTCGGAGCCGCCCAACTTTCAAGGTCCTTGCACAGACAAATAGAGACAGCCGTTGTCTCCGTAAACCTTAGTTCTGGAACAAGGCCCATGCGCTCTTGTCATGTGTGACCGTCAGAAAAGAAGACACGACATAACCTGGTTCCGCTGATTTTATAGTAAAAGGTCTTTGACCAGTGACAAGACCGGCACCTATTCCTGCGCAGAAAGTGTACTTGGTACCTTTATAAGCATATAAGCAAGCGAGGGTGTGAAGGATATCAAGAGAAACTAACAGGCTTGAAGCGGTATTGGCCTGGTATTTAGTGTAGACGCCGAAAAAAAAAAAAGGAATAACGGCAGGCTTTCTGGACGGTCACAATCAAGGTCAAGGTTCAGAAGCACATGGCGCTGTCAAATTGAATGGTAATTGCATCAATAGGGATGAAATTCGAGCAGTGTCTGTGTGCCGATGCTGCGAGAAACAAGTCATTTTGTTAGGGAGGCCGGTGTAGCTTGAAGCGAGTACAGATTAGAATCACATAGCATGTCGATCCCCCCTGACCTAAAAGTGCAATTAAACCTGATAAGTAGGCTTTTGAGTTCTGGCGCGCCAAACTTTACGGAAGGGCATTGACACGTGTCCTCCTGCCTCTTCCTCGAGGGTAGAGACGAGCGGTGTCAATTCAAAATTGGGTTGGGCCTCCTGAGGTCTTTGGAAATAGTAAGGGGTTAGTGGTCCTTAGATATATCTGGTCGAGTCGGAAATTGGAAGGCTGCAGCTCGAGCAAGTTATTTTCAGTCACGTGATCTTATACCTTACCATTTGACTTTTTACCACAATGTCGACTGTCGAAGTGGTAGGTAATTGAAGGCGATGCGTGGCCATGCTATTGTATACAAATAGTTTGTAATGCTGGAAGTAGATTTAGTAATGTTGTATCACTGAAACATAGATAATTACTATTTTTTGTCCCAAGGCAACTAAGGGCATGCCGCATACTTTGCTTCCAGACACCGATGGCTATCCAGGCGGCAAGCCACACAGGAAGAAACATTTGCTCTTCGGCTGACTTTTCAACCACCTCATCGTTGACCTGCTCACCACGCCTTGAAGAGGTTGCCTCCGATGAGCTCAAATTTCCAAACAGACTCTCGCCACTACCATCATCAACGGAGATGAGTGTTTGATGCCCTTTTGACACTGCCTTGATAAAGTATGCCCACCATGTGATGATCAAGAAATTTCTGGGATTAGAGCAGGCAAAGAGCGCAGCCCTAGGTGAGCGTCAACCCTGTTAGGCCATAGCGAGCTATTGACGAGCCTCTTCTATCCCCACACTTTAACAGCTGCTGCAGTGACGCTGCCAGCGCAGCTCATCCTATGCCACTTGCTCTGACCACTATCCAGAACGACTTTGGACCCTGTAGAGCATCAAAGATTGATCATATGTTCCAGAATATGATCATCCAATGCATCGCTGGGGTATTTTGGACTGCGTTTTCCACCGGACAAGAAATCACTAATTCGACCAACCCTCTGGTACTGTTTTTTGGATTTTACTTTGGTGGCCGGCAATTCGATTTCAGCATAAGCTGTCCAGCTCCTGGAACCTCACTATGCACCATGCTACTGCCAAGCCTATAATAAAGCGATCTAGTGCCAACAACTCCGAGCAGCGAAAGGCAGAATTAGAAGCTCTCATGTTACATGCCACAAGGACGTGATTTGTACTGTCCTCATTTTTCAGCTTTCAAACCAACTGACAAGGTACTCAAGGACCTACGCTATTTGACATCGATTCAAAGGTGCAACCATATATAATCGCAAGCAGGTTCTCATATGCCCACTTTGCCCCTACCACCAAAAGGGTAGAGCGAATGACGTAGAGAACTCCAGGTGCGCATATCTTGTATGAAGAAATGGTCATGGTTCACCAATCCAAAGTTGCTTGCCTTTCGCAAGTCTGGAAACCTGTTCGACGTCGACTTCCCCCATGTTCAGACATCGGGATTTGGTGGTGATCGATGACTGCTACAGATACAAGAGCTCGGTCATCCTGGAGATCTTGCCTCGTGCAAGCAGATTGCAAAAGGAAAGCTATACATCCTTCTCACAAGCCATCGGAAACATCAGCTACAGAGCGCAAGTGAGTGCTGTATAACGTGTTTTACTGGTTCACAGGGTTCGCTAGGCACGATCCGGCGCTCCTATTGAGCTAAGCAATTCTTTGATGAATAGACTCATTTGTACTGTCCTCGTTTTTCAGCTTTCAAACCAACTATCAAAGTACTCAAAGACCTATGCTCTTTGACCATCGATTCAAACATACAACTGTATACAATTGCAAACAGATTTTCGTATGCCCACTTTCCCCCTGCCACCAACAGGGAAGAGCAAAGGACATAGAGAGCTTCAGGTGCGCGTATTCTGTATGAAGAAAGGGACACGGTTCATTGATCCAAGGTTACTAGCCTTTCACAAGTCTGGAGATCCATTTGACATCAACTTCCCCCATGTTCAGACATCGGCAGCGATCGATGACTGCCACAGATATGAGAGCTCGGACAGTCCTAGAGATCTCTGACGAGAGGACTCATTCAAGTCGTTTGCGAAAGGAAAGCTAGGCATCCTTCCCACAAAACAATTGCTGCCTATCCCAGATTCCAGATACCCATGCAGACTCGGAAATGTCAGGCATAGAGTACAAGTGAGTGCTCTACAACGTAATTGACAAGTGTTGTAACCATATCGCAGGGTCCGCCAGGAATGATCCAGCGCTCCTAATGTGCTAAGAAATTCTTTGGCAAATAGACTCAGGAAAGTCTTTCGTAACCATGACGGTGGATTCTGTCTCACCCAGTATGAAAACACCATGACAATTCACATCTTGCAAAAAGACAATGGTGGAGGCAAGCTCGAGACACCCGACCGTCTAAACACTCGGAAGGGGATATGGCAGCCCCAAAGGTCATTCATTGACAGAACAGCAGCGGCATAACGTATGTGATTTCATGGCCATTTGGATCGCTAACCCAATGAGTCGTGATAGATTGGCATGCATGATGTAGGACGTTGGGCCCAGGGCCTGAGTGGAGCTGAGACTTCAGCGTCCATAAACCATATAGCCAAGGAGACTGACAGCTTCGGACCGTATAATTGTGTCGGGGAGCTGTCAAGCATGATGGTGAGTCATTTTAGTATTTTCCCAGATGCATTCAAGGTCCTCAGAAACACGTACTTCCCCGTACTTCCCCTTTGTAGCACTGCAATAGATATATGGCCGTATTGTACAGTGGGGCTACAGGTGCTCATGGCGTCGGTACATATACCGTACACGGAAGTCGTATTTTCGTACAATACGGATACGGCATGCAGCCCTAGCCCTGGGCATGTTGTATGAGCTGGCAATTTCTGTTACTGGTGGGTCAAAGACTCCGTGAAGAGAAAAGCGACCGTGCGCAGCATGCCCCATGGGAAGAATGGCCATGGGCGTTTGTTGGGAGTCGGGATGCGTCGGTGGCAGAGAGGTGTGCAGATGTTTGGCTGAAGCTTCGAAACTTCAGTTGCCAGCTTGTCTAGTATCTTATCAGCACTTTTCCCTGTCTTTCTATCGCCGTGCACGATGGTATGTATGAATATTCTCTTGACATCATTGCCAAGGGTCCCGTTGTGACCCTCCAACCTAAGCTATCTCGTCATTCTCCAACCATGGTGAGCTCACACCCTTCTCCGTTTGTTACGAGCACGATGTAGACACGAATCGCCTGGTGTTTCTCGACCTTGTCAGCTTACCCAAAGATACAAGGTTTGTGCCATGGGACCGGTGTATGGAACGAAAAACTTCCTACCTTTAGGCGAAAAAAAGAAGACCAGAGGCACTTCAGCAAGGAGGCTGTTTGTCAGCATGAAGCCGAAGAAACTGCTGCTGGACAATCTAGGGCACGGATGCTGCAGAAATGCGCGATGTGGGAAGTAGGCTGATTGATGATCCTTGGTCATTGTGGAAGGTACGCTGAATTTACTATTTCTCTACAACCACCACCACCACGTCAAAGTCCGCCATCGAAAGCCACTCTTTTTCAAAAGCCATCATACTAGTCATGTACTCATCATCTGTACTTCCCGTAGAACTTCTCTCAAAGATCTTTCGCCACTACCACTGCCTCCTTGATCGGATCCACCAGCACTGCTTGGACCTTGCACCGGTACCAAGCATGTTAAGGAGCAATGCGCAAAATCCCTTGTGCGCTTTGGGGTCGACTACATTGACCTGTACTATCGGCACCAAGTTTCATGAAGGTTGCCACTGCTGCACCTCCTCCACATCCACCAGTGCAGGTCCCATTCTTGGTCCCCACATCTCTTCACCATCGCTGGCTTCTTCATTGACATCCACGACCACCTTCAATACTCATTTTCTCCTCAAGAATCTGAAACCAGCTCTACCACCAATGGTTCAACCATCGCTCCCTTTTGGAAACCCCAGTTTTGACCACCTCCCTCACCCTTATTCTCCACCTGGGCAGTTGGAGCCGTCTTCGACTGTGTTGGTGTGACTGTAGCTCGCTGTGTCTGAACTTGATCAGTCCTCAAATTTCTCTGCTCACACCGGGGTGAACCACCAGCACCACATCAGACCGCCTTCCCTTCAGTTTGTGTGGTGACGACGACTGCTCCCGCTGCATTGTTCAATAACAGTGTGTTGCGACAGAGTGGTCGTGATTTTTCTTGCTTGTAGTTTCGTTGCGATAATGCGGATGGCTTCTGCCAGCGCTTTGGTGTTGCGATGGTAACAATACCAATACCAATACCTACATGATTCATTCGCAGATCAATTGAGTCTGTGCTAAGATGGCATTCCATATTATCTTATATCTGTCCGACATGAATTCATCTGCTTGCGCCAACTGATCGTAAAAGCGGTGCATTGGCAAGAACAGATTTGCTGAGAGCATTCAGATAGCCTTTTTGCTTTTGGCCGTAAGATCATCCATCCCCTTGGACAAGAACTCAATTGTTGATTGCATACCATTTCCCTCTAGGGCTTTATCATCAGTTGACAAGTCACTTGAACAAACTCATCCATTCATTTTCATTAATTGGCCTGCGCCGGAAGTATGTATGGAAGAAGATCTTCTGCAGTCTCCAGGATCTAGAGTGATATATGATGTCACGGGCTGCGAGGTCCGGCGGTGCATTCAACTCCACGAACATAAACCAAAGGAGAATTGTATCAACTGTCAAAGCATGGGGGCAGAAGGGTATACATTATTCTTCTTCTTATCTTTGACTTGCACCTTACGTCTTGGCAAAGCATTAAACAAGAGCGGCCAGTGTCTTTGAAGGCTAAACTAGCACTTTTGCCTGCTACTGGTATTCCCAGGTACCCTTTCTGGGATAAAAATGTCTACATGCTGGTCACCTGGACGACCTTAGATCACCCGCCCCAGATAGATATAACTCCTTCCTCAGGGGCGCAAGGGAAAGGAGATGATTGGCGTGTGCTATAAAATCACCGCCTAATTTTCATTTTCCCCACACTGACCCCACACGAATTCCCCACACTCCTCATGGTGCCAAAGACGGATGAAGAATGGCGCGAGGAGATGTCACAGCTCACCTACGTACCCAACAGTGACACTGAGAAGAGGCTTGTCCGCAAGATTGATATAAGAATCGTATGTCCCATTGTTTTGCTGGTCTTTCTGAGGCATTGAATAACGTTCCTGTTAGGTACCAACCGTGTGGATCCTGTATACCCTCTCATATCTGGACCATGCGAACATCGGTAACGTGAAAGTCGGAGGTCTGGAAACTGCCTTGGGACTAACATCTACTCAATACTCCGTTGTCCTGCTCATGTTCTTTGTACGTCCTTGTTCTGCCAGTCGATATTGGATACATGCTCAACACCGTCTCTCATTTCCCAGGTTTCTTATGTTGTCTTTGAAATACCGGTGAACATGATTCTCACCCGCGTCCGTCTTTCAATCTAGTACGTCTTTCCGTACTTTTTTTTATGCAGGATCGAGCTGCAGCTGACACACCATCTTTAGCCTGTCCATGCTATGCTTTTTGTGGGGCAGTGTTGCATCCTGCATGGCTGCAGTCAACAATTGGCATGAATTAGCTGGCGTACATTTCAGTTTGGGTGTCATTGAGGCCGGGTTTGCTCCTGGTGTCGTGTTCTATCTATCATCGTGGTACAAGCGCCATGAACTAGCAAAGTGGTACTCCATCTACTACACCGCTACGGCTGTCTCAGTATGTGTTGTCTATGTTATTCGGTTCATCTTTTCACTCACACAATCCTAGGGCACTTTTTCTGGACTTCTCACTGGCGTCATCACCGACAATCTTGCCATTCCTCGTGGTATCGAAGGATGGCAGTGGCTATTTTTGATCAAGGGTCTTGGCTTGTGCTTTGTGGGTATGCTATCCTGTTTTTGTACCCTTATTTTCGGTTACTCAATTTATACATCTCCAGCGCTCTTCACCTGGATGATCCTCCCTGATTGGCCGACAACCACAAAATGGATGACTGCCGAGGAAAAGGTGAGGCTCCTACTGACCGACTGTCCTTCGGCTGACCTAAATAATATTAGTTCATCGCTGTTGAACGCCTCAAGCACGACGGTATCGGTGGTGTGGCTGTAGGCGACGAGCCTATGCACAGGGAGTGCCTCAAAATGGCGTTGACGGACTGGCGCGTCTGGTACCTTTCCATGATGTACATGCTCGCCACCGGTTCGCAGACCATCCAATACTTCATCCCTACCCTCGTTGGCCAGCTCGGCTATTCCGGCATGTCGAAACAGTATATGACCATTCCCGTGTACATGGTTGCTCTCATCTGCATCTTGTCGTTCTGTTTCCTCAGCGATATCAAGAAGGAGAGAGGCAACTTTGTTAGCCTCACCTCGCTGATTGCGGGGATCAGTTTTATCATTGTAGTAGCAGTCGACAAGAAGAAGGTCAAGTCTGCGTTCCTTTGTTTCGCTGTGGGATGTGTGTATGCGGCTTGTCCTTTGACGTTGCTGGTGAGTATTCCTTCTTCCATACTCCTCTCTAGAGGCTGACTGATTTCTCTTTTAGTGGGTCTCTGGTGTCATTGATCACCCTGCTGAAAAACACACGGTTGCTATCGCTTTAGTCAACGGTCTTGGAAACTTGTATGTACTCTATCAACTTTTCCCACTAGTTGGTACTGACTTTCTATACAGCGCCTCTATCTATGGCACCTTCCTCTGGCCTTCTAGCACTGGTCCACATTATGTTCAAGGTTTTGCTACTACGACGTGAGTCATTGATAGTCAAATTTTCTCCTACTTAACTTATATCCATATCCTCAGCGCATTCATCCTCACGCTCTGCATTATGGCTCAGGTTTTCAAGGTTTTATTGAGGAAATACCTGTCGCAGGGCTTGAATTATGAGGACTGAATCGTCGACGAGAAGCACAGTGATGTCGCCAGCGTTTAAATGACCGCGCCGGTCCTAGATACATTTAGGAAGTTTTTTATGAGCTCACTTTATGGATAAAGTATACATAGGCTTTTCTTGTATTGTAGTTTACTGATGGATATAATGAACACATCAATGCCGCTGGTATTTCAAGTGGTCTTAGACTGGAATCTTAAGTGAGCCGTTATACCAGCTTCCACCCAATAGCCTTCTAAATGGCCTTGATGCACTCATTTCTACTTTCGGGTATAGCTTTTCAAGGGTAAAATCCTCGGCAGTATTGGAGAAGTACGCTGTTGCTAAGATTGTCGAAACCCGCCGAATAGTTGAGCAGCGGTAGGGCGAGCTGTAAGTATTGTGAGCTATCACCCACATTCCTTCTAGCCTACTTATAGTGGTAGGTTTTCTCACTGCCCCTTTCTGTCCTTCTCAGACAGTCTTCTATCCGCACGTATCTGGTGCTGGAATCATTGTTGGGGGTGATATAGGAAAAGAAAAGCGCACATGGCTGCGCTTTGTACCTTCAATGTTGGAGCCTATTCGCCATGAAGACATGCTATGATAAGTATCCATCCGGTCAATCGCGCTTTTCTATGTTGACATTGGAGCTGGCTAAGGCCAGCTTAGCAAGGAGCCTAAAAGGCACTCGTCGTCACATTCTGGACATATCGTCTCATATCGACACCAGAAGGAGAGAGTAGCATCACACTGTTCATCGTGTTGGAACTATACCTCGTCCAGGGCACGTCGTTGTGCATGACATGGTGGTGAAAGGAAAAGACAACTCTCGGCAAACACCGACACAGCTTCTTCTTTGCTTCCATCCATCGCTCGCGCCCGCTCCACTTCATCCTTTGGTGCCTTATGATTATCCATCTACTATTGCCATCTAAGATAATTATAAGTTTGCTTTTTATCAAATGTCTATTCAAGCTTATGCGTTCCTCTCAGTGAATGGAAGAATAGTCAGCCATTACATGATGCATATGACTGCCTGGATGCTAAAAGCCCACATGTTTCTCCTTCATGGCGTGGACGTGGATATTTATATGAGCGCCTCGATGCATGCAACTGCATTAACTTCGTAAAAATGACAAAGACTGTACCAGCTGCTGACTCATACCAGCGGCTTGGTAAGCCTCGCCCGAGGCAATGTATGCATTTAACTCGAGCGAAATAGAAGTATCTTCACAGTGCAAACATGATTACTCTGTATGACCTTCCAACCAAGATAGGCCCAGGGACCATGAACACCTGGTGGACCAGGTAAGTGTACATCTTGAAGTCACGCCACTAGACTGACTAGTCAACGCTAGGTACGCCTTAAACCTCAAGAAACTGCCTTACCAGGTTGTCGATGTCGAGCTCCCTGACGTTGAGGCTCTCGCCAAAAAGATCGGCGCTGCACCCACTAGCACAAAGCCCAATGGTGTATCTCCTTTCTACACCATACCCATCATCAAAGACGACTCTACCGGTGCTGTCGTCTCTGACTCGATTGCCATTGCAGCCTACCTCGACAAAACTTACCCCTCCTCTGGGCCCATACTCATACCCACCGGGACAAAGGTTCTTCAACTCGCCTTTGCCTGTTCAGTAAACGACACATTCGCTCCCTTCCGACCACTCTTTGGCCATTTGATAACGAAAAAGATGAATGACACGACGGTGGCGTATTTCATGGGAGTGAGACTGGGTGGCGTCACCAAAGTGGATGCACCAGAGGGTCAGGAGCGAGAGAAGATGTGGGCTAATGCAAAAGAGAATTTTGGGAAGATGAATAAATGGTTTGAGGGAAGCGAGGGTAACTTTGTTATGGGGAACGAACCGTGCTTTGCAGACATGGTGATTTGTGCGTTTTTGCTGTTCACGAGGACAATGCTTGGGGAGGAGAGTGAGGAGTGGAAGCACATTGCTTCTTGGAATGATGGGCAGTGGGGAAAGTACCTGGAGATTTTCAAGCCGTATGAGAAGCTGCTGTAGGACGTGGCGTCGGATCGCCACTCAGCAGCCGTGTTGTGATAGTTCTATAGTTTCCTTGCAAGGCCATGTCCTTAGCCTCGAACTCGAGTGTCCCACTTTTTTAATCAACCAGATGATTCCGTTTTTAACTAGTTGGCATCGCTGCAGTAGTACGCCGACTTTTGGTTCTTTTACCTGGACCCAATATCGGAGACACAGTCTGGATTGATCTACTCGTCTTCGCTTCTCTGAATTCCCTCCGACGGTCGTCGAAGACCTCTGTGGAGTCCTGCTGTGGCCTGTGAGACCACACAGGTACTTATTGCATTTCACTGCATATGATTCGATTGACTCGCCGATCACCGATCGATCATCATTGTCGAACTCAAATCGTCATTATAGGACACAGCACAATAGATCATTAAGCACTTCGAGAAGCTGTGGCAATACTTGATAGAAGCTCACGACTACGGTATCTATATTGATTCTCCACAAGTTATCGAGTCTTGACCAGTCTTAGTTAGGTGCAGAAACAATTGCTCTGAAGCTTGAAGTCGAAATGATTGCTAGTATAGTGGGTCTATATAATTTGACATGTAATTTATGAAGAACATTCTAGAGCTCCTGTTTATCGATGAAAGACTTGATTCTGCATGTACTGGGAGCAAGAGGGACAATGCCCGTTGATATTTGGGGCTGTCATCGACATTAGCGTGAAACAGCAGGGAAACGGCAAGACATACAATACTGCTCTGGATAGTGAAGGCTGTCAAGTATAGGTTAGCAGGAAGATAATTCGAGCTAGCCACATTATACACACTACTGCCAACAGGTCCATAGACAACCTGGTGGTTTACAACTCGCAGGATGGAAGAGACTGAACTTGCAGTTGGACTTTTCACACTGAATCTAGGAAATGATTCAATGTCTAGAGCAAGACGAATCGTGTAGGACTCGTCACACAATCTGTTCAGGCTAAATTTAAGGCGATTAGTAAAGATGGGTACATCGGAATGTCAAGGACATACAAGGTTGATACTATGGCCACATCGGAGGTAGATATTCCTGACACTTCATGGCGTCAGTGACCTGAGACTAGAGCGGTGTAGTGGTGGAATATGCTCACTGACAACGGCAGCACATCGCACGGACAGAGTAAAAAGGATGTAACACAAGACTGAGAGTATGAGAATGGAGGGCACTAAGACATAGCGCTCTCTTTATCTGAAACGAAAGTCTAGTACTTCATGGGCAGCAGAGGCCACAAACCACATCTTTCACCGCAATTGTAAGCTGTATTGAGAGAAGAACCCAGCATCGCACCCCCGGTTTGATCTACTGGGGGAGGGGATGTACATCCCGCAATCGTAATGATGGAGGATGACTCATTATGACGCTATCAAGGCGGGAGTGAGTTCTCTATTTAATCTGTCCAGCCTACAGCTCGAAGGCCCGACAAACAGCCAAGTTGCCGAGAATAATGGAGTGCGGGAGATGGCACTCTTCTACCATACATAAAATAGAGGAAAATGCTTCGGGCCTGTGTGCTGCGGTCAAGGCGGCGAAGGAGTTTCGTGCCAATGGAGCAAGTCAATTCCAACAACCCACGGGAAAGTTCTTCATGCCAACAAGGACTAAGCACCTTTTTAAAATTTCGAATCTCGTGATACGTGATTCATTATTGAATAAGCCACCTGAAGTGTTGAATGGAAGATCGAGAAGCCATGCATTATGGAGAGATGTCGGAGATGTGTAACAGCGGACTACCTTGATTGGATTGAGGTATTTACTCCGAGTGCAAATTGTTTGGATGGAAGCATTCAGATACCTATTTTACTTGTTTCAAGACACCAGAACGGAGTACTGGACTCGTCTGCGAGTCTTGACTTCTCCGATAGCTATTATGTATCAGGGAGGATGGGTCTAGAAAGATGATATAAAATGTCACATCGATAGAACAAGGATTATTTTTCATTACATTCTATGCATGGAATCTACAGTTAGGCGCTGAAAGATTCCACGCGTCTATTTTTGTTAATAAGGCTGGGAATAGTTGAAAAAAGTAGCTGTCCCTTAGTGTGGTTTAGCTAAAGTTGTTTCGGAGAGTCCTGGGCCAGCCAACCGAACCTCACTTCCAACGTTCATTACTTGTACCATGAACATCGTCGTCAAAAGGACCTACAGCCCCCTCAGCAGGCGTATGCTGTGGTCAATGACCATGTGGCTGCGGTGATTAGACCCTTGGATCACGGACTATGTCCAATTACGTATCTAGATAAGATGAGATACTTATTCTTCTCTTGTGTTACAGAAACGCATTGATGCTGTATATATAGCAGGGCTTACAGCTGCACTAATTACAAGCAATATCGCAGACTTCTCCGGTCCTAGTAGATTCCGAACAGGCTGCATAGGAATAATTTGTCGGCATCAATGACCGTGTGATGTAGTGAAGAGATAGCAATCTGGGCCGGGAATATCGGTAGACATGTGCGCTAATTTTCCTCTCGTCTTGTTTCTCTATCTCATGAATATAGTTGTGCATCGGTCGGACTGCAAAATCACTACAACCAGGCCTCTAAGCACTAAGAAGGGGGGTGGGAGAAACGACAAACTGTCGATGTCGAGCCCTTTGACATCGAGGCTTTCGCCAAAACATTGTCATCACATCGACCAGTATGAAGCGCAATAGTGTCTCTCTTTTCTGCATTTCATATCTCTACTGGCCTCCGAATTGAGTGCAGTGTGGAATCTGATCAACTTCGAATCGATCGATGCAGATGAAGGAGCAGCATCAACTGAAGATCATGATGTAGCACAGGACCTTTTATTGTCAAGCACTTCGGTACGTTGTATCATTGATATAGGAGCCCCTCGCTAATTATTTCTTACTGTTTTATGGAGGCGGACGTGAATTATGTGCCCGAGGTTTAACGATGAGCCTATGATTCGAGTAAGTTGGGTGTCTAATAGTCCAGGGAACTCCGCATGTCAACAAAGTCTAAGTAATACGATCCTCGCTTATGAGTGGGGGTTTCGATATTTCATGTCCTGGTTGCAGGAAGGGCAATACCCGTCAATTTGGGGGGCTATTACATATGTCAACATGCAAGAAAAAGCAGGAAAGTCGCAAGACCTACAATACTGTTCCGGAAAGTGCAGACTAGCAATTTTTGATTAAAAGGACGGTAAGTCAGGCAAGTCAGCGCGTACATACTATTGCCAGCAAGTACGCAAGCAGCGTGATGGTTTGCAGCGAATAGAATGGAAGAGACCAAATTTGCAGTTCAATTGTTTGCAACGAATCTAGAAAAAGGTGATGATCTGAAGCTTTGTTGCGTTGAGTTTGCCATACAATTTCTTTGGGCTGAGTTAACAGAAATTTAATAGAGGAAAGAGCATCAGATTGTAAGGGCATACAAGGTTGACTGCATGACTACATTGGAGGTAAACATTCCTGACGCTTTACACAAAAAATGAGCTGAGATGATTAGAGCTATAAACCTGCGAGGATATGCTCACTGGCGACGGCGACACATTGTACAATGTCGACGGAGTGAAACAACGAAGTGCGAGGTTGAAAGGAACTGAGGAGATAAAGGACACTGGACTGGTATGCTCTTTATAAACCAAAGTCGATTGATTGATGGGCAGTTGTGACCGTTTGTAAAAACTTTCATGGCCACAGTCAGCATCGCTGAGGGAAGGGCGGGTCCATGCCCCCGGCATGGAGTCCATCAAGAGTGGTTCTGTATCTCCCTCGATTCTAATGATTGAAGAAGGGACATTGCAAACTGCTAGTGTCATGGCAAAATTAAACTCTGTTCTTCAACAGACATTGTCTAGACTTTTGACTCTTTTTCGAAGTTTAAGTCGACGACCAGGGAATACAGCTGAAAATGCAAGGTTTGTAACAGCACGTGCTCTTCCGGGACCTTTAATCAAGACGGTATTATCGGGCCTTGTCGTGAAGCCCGCCATGAAGTTTTAGACTGCTCCATTAATAAACTAACTAGCAATAACACTCACTGTAAGATGCAGCATAATTGATGGCTTCTTTCCAATCTCATCTCCTCTTGAGCTCGTAGTACATGGCACTGTATGGAGAATTCAATATTCTGGCCTATAATATTAAATTTTATAACTGTATATTAATTTCATATTTTATACAAAAATATTGAAATATCATTTTCAATATTCTTTCAATATTTTGGAATTTCTCAATATTTCTTCAATATACAGGATTATTGAAATAAAGTTAAGAATAATGGTTTGATATTTTTGTCAAGATTCTGGAACAAATATACAGTTATAGAATTCAATATTTCAGCAAAAAATATTGAATTCTCCATGCAGTGTGGCATTGTCTCGAGTGGATGAAACTACGGTGAGATATAACAACCAAGTCGAGCAAGTAAGGAATAACTTGATAATTTGGGAAAAGTACTGTACCAGGATTTAGGATCAATGGCTCCGACACGGAACAGTCGAGGCAAAAGGCGATGGACCAAGAAGCTGACTTCCATTTCTATCATGTGTGCTAGGCACAGAACTGAGTGGCACACTGCGGAGAAAAAATCATGTAATTACCATTAGTGATCATCATATGGATATATGAAGAAAACATCACCGAGTGGCAAGGGGCTATGATAAGGGGACAAAAGATATAGGTAAGTCCTTGACCATGAAGGGCCCAGGTAGTGGTATCACAATACAGATACCCGGGGAAAGTCCAGCGACGGAAACCAAACAGGGGTACCGTGAAGTCGCCAATGCGATGAATGTATACTTACGAGCTAAAAATTCGCCTAGGTTACCATTCCGAGGGAAGATGTATCAGTACTAGTGCTCAACGATGAGAACCGTCAAAGAGAACGTGGCGAGGGTTGCAAGTTCAGAGATACCCGGACCGACGTACCGGACGTCCCTCTCGTTCAAACGTTCACGTGCACGTCGTTCAGCACCAGTACACGTCACGAACACCCCTTTCAAAAAAAAGCAGCGATGCGCTCTGCAGGTGTATGCTGTGCTCAATATCTTTGGGCTGTGATGATCAAGGCATTGGATCACCGTTGTTGCTCGCAGAGTCCGGCAAGCTGAATGTGGGTTATTATTTTCTTGTATTACAGTATCTTATTTTGATGCATGCAGCAGAGCGCGCAGCTGCAAATTTTAAGTTCATGAAGTTCCTGGTAGAAACAGATTCCGGACAAGCTGAACGGAAAAAAGTCGTGGTGATGATAACCACAGCATTGAGGAACGCCTCGTGCTAGTGACTGTACGTCATTGTTTGTTCTTTTTGTCTCTCTGTCTCATGGATCTAGCCATTTCTCAGACAGTGTACCTCTCCATCTACAATGACCGACACCCACTCTGTCATGACCTACGTATAGGGCTTACTGCCACAGGCACACCGGTTCCGGTCTCCAATCGAAGTGGAGCTCTTCCAAAGAAGTCGCCATTCTTACGAGACCTGGCCAAATCGCTCACACCGATTACAGGAAATTCAAGGGAATGGAAAGAGTAGACTCGTGTGAACGGAAAATCCATCGGAACCGGCAGATGTCCACACCGATGAAATGAGGCAGCTTCTAGCCATATGGAGGACAGTCTGTCTTCCGTACTTCATGATCTCTGCAGTCGCTACAGGCGTACAGTGATGCGATGTTTTATCTCGCTTTGCGGAGTTAACTTTCGCCGGCTAGCAAAGGACCACTCTGTCCATACCGCCTGGCCTTCCCCTCTCTTACGCTTGCCATTGATGACAGGCAGCTCCATCCTTCGTCGTCATCGTTATCACGACTTGTGGCCACGTTACGTTACCATCACCCCATCTTCCAACGGCAGCTGCTTACTCCGATGCATATGATTTGTCTGTGTCTTCAATCTTCACGAGTGTACCATTAGCCCATGTTTTGCCCGTTTGATGGGGTCCCTGCTATCCAAAGTTCGACCAGCTTGTTTCGCCCGATCCTTTCTCAATCGTGTACAGTTCGTCTTATCTATATCAATCGAAGCGATATCTTCTTCGCTATTTTGGCTCGTCTTATAAGTTTTTATCACATCTTCAAATGCTTGTCGTTATTTTCCTCTGTAAATCTGGCCGCACGTATACACCTCCGAATTTCCAGTCAAAAGATATTTGTCTCTTATCTGCCACCCTTTCTCTCTGACTATGTCTCGTTTCACTTCACTGCCGACTCGGGGAGCCTGCCGTGATCCATGAGTCATCTATTAATCTAGTTGCAACTACGCATTGCATGTGTACATTTTCTGCTGCCGCAAAGCCCTTCATATTTCGATCAAGTGCATCCGAAACAAGTACTACGCCCATCGTGTCATGATGATCCTGCGTTCCGGAATGAGTTCTTCTCTTTTTCCGGTATTTTGACAAGGAAAATCTAAATGCCGACGTCTTCTCACAATGCAGAAATAACGTGATGATGATGTCGGTTCATTCCACAAGATTCTTCGCAGAGGTGAGTCTGTACATCTACCTGGTTACTCCCGACCCTATTAATACATCGAAGGTCTCAGTGCTCCAATCAAGTTGAATGTCTTTTCGTTAAGCGGTGAACAGATAGCTCGCTCGATGTTGACCAGACAGTGAACCGTACTCGATACTCTGTGACCCTTCCTGTCCATAAGCCAACACGATCACACTTGTTTCCATCCCCACTCCTCTACAATTCTTTCCCGCGTCGATACCGAGCCTGATAGATCGTTACCATGTTGTCCCTGACTGAGGCTACTGGTGCGATCACCACGTCAAACAACGTAGTTGAAGCGTTGAGGCGTTCTCGCCGTTCGCGTGCGAGTCCAGTGATCACATTGCCTGGGAAGACAGAAATTCTCCCGTTCTCAAAGCCTTCGCGATTTTTCATTGTCGTGAGAGCCTCGTGGGTCGTCTAAAGCAACGGCCGTAAGAAACGTGGCGGCATACTATGAGGGGCATGCTGTATGTTGATGATATTGACAATGGGACAAGGTCTCTCTTCGCCGCTCAATCAAGTGCGCTTGTTGGGTTCGGATGATTTAGAAGTTATTCTTTTCCCAGGGGACGTCGTCTCGTAGAACTTCGTGGAGCTGGGATATACTTGACCGCGTGACTGTTAATCATCAACGTTAAAAGAAAGCGGCGAGTAATCGCTTGATTACAGAATCGACTTTCACTGGCAATAAGAATGGAAGGCCCAGAGGAATCGATGTTGCAACGATACGAGCCCTAGATGCAAACCGAAATTAGAAGAGGACGTGAAGAAAGGGAGATCCGTCGTACGATCACAACGAGGACGAGCAGTGTTATTACCGCCGAAAATAGTAAGTACATTTATGGAACAAGGTAGAAAGCCACACATACCCTTTCATCTGCTGTTTCGAAGCTTGGGGCTCTGTACGCCTGCGTGATCCAGTGCCTCTGAGGTGGTATCAAGCCTTCATAGACTCTGAGAGCTCGGCTGTGAAGATCACATGATATTGCCTTCATTTCTTTATGATGGTTTAACCAGAAAAAGAAAGTGCTCTGATATTTATCAATGTATCAACACCGAGTAAGTATCAACAACACAGGAAATCAAAAGAGCCTCGAGGCGCGGGTTGACAGCATCTATTTATACCCTAATCCCTTCAATTGGGGATCTTGTCCAGTTAACTATCTTCAATAAATCTTCCACCAATCGACTCGAACCATCCGTCGAAGAATTTTACTAGCGTAAAATTTACCGGAGTAGACCCACGACCGCAACGAGGTGGTATGTTCAAATAATCATGTTGGATCTGTCAGGATTTAGGTATGGGAGAATGTTATATCTCGGTCGATTGGGTGGCAGTGTCACGGTGCGGCCAGCGTGATGCTGATGTCTGAGATCCGGGCTGCGATATTCAGGGTTAACGATGGAGTTGTCAATTCAACATGCTGTCCTCTTTAGATGTCTTTCAGTGATTATTGGTCAGCGTAAGGGTTCCGGAAGGCTGTTGCAAGCTGATTAAGCTGTAAAGCACAAGCGGTGATTTACTTATCGACGGGATAAGCATACATCCTCCGAAGCATTCCGCCATGCAACGGCAACGGCATCCAAAACATGATTCAACCACCATTCAATCTGATCGCCTTGAATTTCAACTGATGTCGATCAGGAACAGATCACATTGGAAATCATCCAGCGCTTAAAGTCGGCTTACTATAAGTTGTAGTGCATATCATCAGCGTGCCATAAACAAAAACACTTTATGGTACTATTCGCAGTATTTTCCACACTACAGAATCCAGCATGTTTACAAAAACACTATAGAAATACTGAACTTCAAATCGGGCTGTTTGTCGTCTGAGACTCGTAGGATCTTTAGTCAGAGTGACTATCAACTATACAAATAAGCCGCGACATTATTCTTTCTTGGGAGAGTTAGTCCCGGCCTCACATCACTTGGTAACATGAAGGACAATATCCTTTGATGTTGGGGGCTATTACCGATGTCAGTGTAAAGAACAGTAAAGTCTCTAGAACCTCGTACTGTACTGCTCGGGGAAACGATGACTGAGAAATGTGGGTCAAGAAGGAAGTTGTTAGAACGAAACAGTGCAGACATACTATTGCCAACAGGTACGCAGACAAATTGGCGGTTTGCAGCTCCTGGGATGAAAGAGGCTGAACTTGCAGTTCCAGTCTTCACATCGAACCTTAGAAAAGGTGTCAAATACGAGAAAATGAGAGGACTGTCGAGGCATAGTATTGTCATACAATTTCTTCAGGCTGGGTTGATGGTGATTAATTAGTACATGCAGGTATGCCACATCATAGTAAATGACATACAAGATCGAAGATGTGGCCACATCTAAGGTAGACGTTTCTAACACTATACAGGGATGAGTCGCAGAGTGGATGCACAAGTGTAGCTAGCTGCTCACTGGCGACGCCGGCACATGGTATACTATACCGTTAGGTGAAAAATCGAGGTTGAAAGGAGTTGAGAAGATGAAGACAACCCGCTGAATTCTCCTTTTAACCAAGGCCAATGCGGTGGAATAAGGGCAGTTGAGATCGCAGACATTGACAGTATTCTATATCGGCGGAAAACCAGGAAGCGCACTGATTTTATCAGAGGGGTGATGTTGAATTACGGGGCTCGTTTTTTTGCACAGCGAAAGAAGACAAGGTGAGAAGACATTCAATAACGTCTTGCAGAGCAGAGCAGTGTTGTTATATATTTAGATAGCAGGAGGCGCGATAACAAAGTACGCCGTCGAGCCCGAAGGAAACTCAATCAAATTGCCTTCAAAGTGGGCTGCTGGACTGCAAGTAATCTGGAGCTCTTTCTAAACTTTGTGACCCAAGTAGCCTCGAAACGCACTTCAAGAGGTAGTCGCGTAGACGGTCAGCACTTACCGCTTCCTGGAAAGTCAAAGCCGCAATCACTCGCAGTTCCAGGAACTCAGAAACGGCGTGATTTGAATGATATGATCATTGTTCCATGATTGAAGGCTCGACTAGTGGAGGGTCTGGAGATGATACGTCTCAGTATAAAGACGTGATCAACTTTGGAGCTGCCGCATACCACGAGTAAATGGTGAGTCATTGGATAATATTAATAACGGAGTACTGAAAAGAGGTACGGGTTTCTGAGCCTCCTTCAGATCGTTTCGCACTTTTGGTTCAGTTTCTTCCGGTGATGTGGTTTCAAGAAAAGTAAAGACTATACTTGTCAACGCGAAACTGTTTTCAACGCCATCCACAAGTTCCCAAGGTACAGCCCCCATGTAGACCTGATCAGTCCTCATACTGACAAAGTTGTGCCATGAATCAATGGCGCCTGAAGAACGCAAGGGCGGGTGAAGCTGTCGGACTCCTTGCGATACAACCAAGCATTGAAGTCGCTACCGTCAATGTCTGTTTAAGACCCGAATAGTGTTAAGGTGCGTCCTGGATTATATCATTACTGCCTTAGGAAGGCCACCACGCGTTACCAGGGCCTAGCGCCTCTTCCGACAAAGTGGTACTCGGCCCGAGCCGTTCTGATACAATGGCCTAAGCAGTTATCAGAAACGCTTGATGTCCTCGATCTGAAACCAAAAGCTCTTAGCTACAGTTACTATGGCGTCTTTCTTTTGCTCGAAATCCAACTTTTCAAGTCAAGCCTTCGGATAACAGTGCACCACGGTGTGTTGGGCAAACATCGAAATTGAGACGAGACTCGACCATGTCGAGAAGGGTGCAGCATTGAGGTGCTGTAATTCGACATAGCTAAGATGCGGGTATTTGGGGAAACGAACAGATTCCGGAGATCTTCAAGAGATGTCCTTCCAGGTCTGATTTGGAAGGAACGATTGATCAGTGCTTCAGCAACCCTGGAGCTGTTGATGAGAGGGATGGCCGTCAAGCACGAGAAAATTACTGATATAGAACGTCAAAGAGTCGGCGGATACCTGAACCGTATCGCTGCTGATACTTGGTAATAGGTCGGCATGAAAGTAGCCAGCCTCAGATATCTTTGGTAGGAAAACTGTCGAATAGGCAAAATGTGTCTTTATTCTAGAGATTCTCTTGAGAAAATTCATTGGCCACCATCCCACAAGAAAGCAGAGAAACAGACGAGTCCGTGCGTCAGTGATAGTAGCAGAGCAGGAGGAACAAAAGTCACATTCAGCCTGGAACGACGCCAAAAGCCTTGCAGATGGCGGTGCGCAAGCACAAGGATTGGAAGCTTAGAATAGACCACAAACTAGGCGTGTAATGATCAAGCCTGTGACTGGAATACAGAAATAGTTATTGATAATTTTACTAACAGATAACCGGTAGTAACCGACATACCATACCCGACCACGCTGATAAGTAATTGAAGATACTAAGGAGATGTCGCTATGAGCCTACATATGCTGTTTACACTGCCCTGCCAGGATACCGGCTTCCTCTTTTGGTGCCGGTATACAATTCCGGTTGTTGAAGATTGCTGGGCAAGTATAAAGTCGGCCAGGAAGACCAGAGGAGCGATAACGTGGAGATAGCTGCGGTCTGTATTTTTTGCAGCAAAATAACAATCCGTAAGAGGTTTACTCAATCGCATGAAGAAGTCGAGAGTTGAGACGCCGCCGGGATTGCGTCGGGACTCGTTCAAACAGAACCGGCTATAACCGGATGCAGCGCTTAGTCACGTGCATATTCATCTTAGCTTTCATTGGGACCTCGTGCCGGTAACAATACCGATACCAATACCATTACCATCACCGTATTGAACATTCTTCACTGATACACGGTACGAACATCGCTGCTGTGGAAGATTTTGCGAAAGCTAAGATACTCCGAGCGCGAAAATCTGGCATTGTCAGTAGTGCGACGGTCAGGACTGCCTCGCGTTTCGGTAAGCAAGGTATCTCGTACGCGATGAAAGCTCATTATTAATGTTCTACGTAGTGCATCATGTCAAGCACGCATAACATAGACGACCCCCATATAAGCTGGGCAAACGCATGCCGTATGGTCGCTAGTAGCCGATATTCAACTTGGGTCAAAGAGGAAAAAATCGGCGTCGATAACCACGGTGTTGAAGGGTATGGTAAGAAGACATCGAGAGGACTTCAAGATGTACATCGATCACTTCTTTTCTTTGTTCATCGATCTCAACATCCAATACATTCGGCTTGTTCTCCCATCCGGATCTGACGCTGAAGGCACATATGGTCCCTCATTTCTTAACTGTGCACGAATGAACGATACTTGGAACCCGCTGGCATCTACGATGACGGATAGTCGCGCACATATGTTAGGCTTAGATGCTGGATGGGTATATTATCACTTTTATTCTTACAAAGAACGAAACTCACTCTCAAGAATAAGTGCGATGGTCTCCGAGAGCCGGCATCTCCCTTGATTGTCGTTAGTCTGCGTTAAAAGAGCAGAAAATAAAACATCATGCGCTGACCAACCGGGTGTTGGTATTCAGCTCGTATCACGCTCCTCCATGAAAGTGGATACCATTGTCGTTGAGGTCATTGTCTCAAAAAAAACCTTCCTGGGTTATGCCATCCTGAGTTGAACGCATTGACAGTGCGTCTACCCAAAGGTAGGTTCCATTGTGTTACCTGTTCATCTCCAACTGACGGAACGACGTTACAGATACTGTCCACGTTCGATTTGGAGCGTTATATATCAATAAGAGTTACCCTTCACCTGTGCCTGTGCTCGTACCCATCGAGAGTGGTTGCGTAATTACCGTCTCAGTCCAAAAACTGACAAGATTTACGCTGCTATCGCTCACCCTTCTGTACAAGCCGTGAAGACGAAGCACGCACCAGTGGCGAAATCTCGAGGATGAAGCTGGTCCGGTTATGATTTATAAACACGGCCTAAGGGCACGTTGGCATGAACATGTAGATTCGACAGAGCTCGCCGAAGACTTTCGAACATGGAGTGACTCGGCTTCAAGAAGCGAGGGTGATGTTGCCTTAGAGAAGGCCCGCCCTTCACAGTACTTTTGATACAAATGGTTAACTAGTAAGTCGTGCGTCTGTTGCATGGTTTTATGAGAGCTCAAATCTTCTTTTCTCACAGATCGAGACCGGCCCATGTCATGTTTAGGTTGTGACTGCAAGGAACTGATCTTGCTTCTCAATCGTCAACTGATGGTCGTAAGTCGTTAAGGTGCGGTGTTACACGTGTTGCCTTTCCCTCTGTAGTAACGAATGCGACGGATAGAATAATTAGGTACCACACTACCGCAGCATGAACAAACAAAATATCCTACCTTCGACGTCCGCAGAACTACCGAAATACCGACGCCTATGCTAGGACTCCACTTAAATTTTTGGCACAACACCACGGATCATATGCGAGCACGATCGATCTTTCCGCCTAGAAAATGGCGTTCACTTGCCGTGCCAGGCTCTATTGTGGAACGCTGCGTCGACATACCATCCTTGCACAAACCTTTATGGCCACAAATAGGGAATCCCCCGACGCCTTTTTCCACATTGCCCCGAAATTTCAATGACTGCAGTCCTGCATGCGACGTTGGCTCCTGCTGGGCAGCAAAAACAGTGTGTTCCTCTTCTGCTGGTTTAGACGATGCAAACGAGGATGTTAAACGAACGGCCACGAAGGATTCATTCGCAATAACTTCGGGCAAACAAAAAATACATTCCCTGCAGTTTCAACATCATTGACGACCTTCCGTTCATGGCGGCCGATCTCCGAGGACTATGATCACCTAACGGAGAGGATATATATGGACATATCTCATTACAAGCGCATTCTAAAACTAACTGGTCAATGTTAGGTATCCTAAACCTGGACAAAATGTCCTTCGGACTGTCTATGTTGAAGTTCTACCCAAAGAGATGAACGTTGACCCTATCACCACAGAGCCCGACGGCGTTTATCCCTTCATGCTTATCATCCAAGACGGATGTAGACGCCATCGCTGCCCCCTTTCTTCCCTTTACCTGAGTACCTGTTGGCTACAACTTCGCGTCGATCTCACTTTCTCCAGGCCTGCGTGAGGTCTTGCTTACGATTCCAATTTCTTGCCCCCCACAAGGCAACTTACGAGCCATGTGCCTTTCATTTTTTACAGCACCAAAATGCATATGCTGCCTGGACGAAGACATATCTAGAACTAAGCTTTGTTTGGGCCACCAGGTACGCCCGCCGTCGTCGTTCAAGCTATGCCAAAACCGATCGGATGTTTGCAAAAGCAACGGCGATTTGACGGAGTTTGACAACTACTCTATGACTAACAAGCTCAACCGCGCCACCGAAGCACAACACCTTCAGAACTACCGCTACTTTTCGCGAGATTCCTCTCCACGCTCTGTAGCCCCTACCGACAAGCATATATGACAGTGTTTGAAGATGGGAAGCACAAAAAATTCCTGGAGTTTATTGAACCTTGCCGATATCAAGACGATGTCCATTTCGATGTCTGAAGGAGCTATCAAGGTAGAGAGATTCCTACAGGCCTTCGTTATCGACTCTCTCAGTAATAATTTCGCCAGTAACTAGGGACAGCACTCTAATATGTTCGGCGAGATGAATCCGACCGAGTATCAAGGTCATCCAGCTCGTTTGGTCCGTCCGTCTTTCTTCTCTTACTCGATCGCTGATCGATTCTGCCCTCCATTATCATCGATATCACCGGCCCTCGCTTCATTACCCTACTAGTTCTATATCTTCCAACAACCTGCACCTGTGATACCGGTCCCTTTTGCCAGTATCACCCCCCAACGTTAACCGGGACGGAAACACGGCGTCAGGCGGGCACCGTTGACAGGGCATACCTGTAGTAAAGACCGGAAAAGACGAAACGAGGCGACAAAGAAGCACGTAAATACGTGCCTGCAGCGGTGTACCTTGCATAGGGCATTTATGTTCGGATTTTGACCACCATCCTCCATGCTGCGCAGAAATTTTACGGTAAAGGTTCATATTTAATTGTTACAGGTTAAATCTCATAATTTGTGCCTCTGTGTTCATTCAAGGCAGTGCAAAGTCGATGACATCGGGGAACTGCGTTTGTCTGCGCAGTTACATGCCATATATATTACCCACTAAAATAGCACGCAGATCAAGCGGGTTCCCTGCGTACATCGCGATGAAGTCGAGGCGTTACTCTGAGCAGAGCTAGAGCCTTGAACCAAGCGGTGATTGTTAGAATCAATTCAAGCTCACCGATCAGCCGTAGCGTGTATCGGTAAGCTTTCTCACAAACTATCTGAGCATGTGAATTTGAGCGTATTCGGACTGGCTTCTTCGGAGGTGAATCCCCCGAAACGCCCATTCAGTTCAGAGCTAAGTCAGCCTCACTACTGACGCACGGAGAAACAAGAAAGACAACACACATAGATAACAGGTATTAGTAATTCACACTAGGGCTATCAGACGATCTGCCTGTCGAATAACCCCTTGGTCAAGGAGGTCCAAGATAGCCAAACCCGGGCTTGGACAGAAACACTTGATGTACTTCTGAACTGTGTCCTTTTTGAACATGATCTATTGACCACTAGGATTTCAGCCCCCTGCTATATCCGAGGCTGGTACGCTAAGTTTATCTGAACCGTTAGATGTCCTTCACTGAGAAGGAAGCAGGCGAATTTTAAATTGACCTTTAATTATCTATAACTGAGTATCTATATTTAGAGCACTCATAAACTGGTCCGACGGACCGACTTCCCGGGGTTAGCTATTTACTCTGGACTCCGGGTGGTGCACCATGGAAGCCGCCGAAACCTTACTGTAAGCCACCTATAAATATGCGGATAAAATCGACATTTAGCTCACCTTCAAAGTGCCGCTATGACCGCCAACGTACCAGCAAAAGACGTCTCTTTCTTCACCCCCGAGCAAATCCCCCCTGCTGGGACCGCTGCCGCTTTGCAACCCAATAATAAACCCATACCAATTCTCTTTCAACCACTCATGATACGAGGATTGACTCTACAGAATAGGATTTTTGTATGTCATCTTATGAAGGAAGAGTGAATTACTCAATGCTCCCTTTGGTATAGGTATCACCCATGTGCCAGTATTCAGCGAAGGATGGCAAGATAACTCCATGGCATTTTGCGCACCGTATGTTCTTTATGGATATTCCGTATTGTAGTTCATAATTCTTGTCGTTTCACAGTTGGCGGCATCTTTACCCGTGGTCCCGGACTTACGTTCACTGAAGCTACGGCTGTCCTTCCAGAGGGCCGTATCACTCCTGAAGATGCTGGTATCTGGTCGGACGGACATGTAGCTCTCTGGGCACCCATCGTCGAGTTTGCGCATTCACAGAACCAGAAGATTGCGATGCAGCTGGGACACGCTGGCCGAAAGGCGTCTATTACTGCGCCATGGTTGCCTGGCACTAAGCTGGCGACTACGGAGCTTGGTGGATGGCCTGACAACACCTATGCTGCATCACCCCTTCGATTCAATGATGATTACCCGTTACCAAAAGAGATGTCGAAGGAGGAGATCAAAGGGGTAACCGACGCATTCAAGAAGGCGGCTGAGAGAGCTGTGAAAGTTGGCTTTGATGCTCTCGAGGTTCACGGTGGTCATGGCTATTTGTTGTTTGGGTTCTTGAGCCCAACAAGTAATCATCGCACTGACGAATATGGCGGAAGCTTTGAAAACCGCATTCGCATCGTATTGGAAGTAATCGACGCGATAAGGTCGGTGATCCCCCCCGAAATGCCGTTTTTCTACAGGTGAGCGAATTTGATTGGCGTGAATGGATGATTATTGACATTCTTGTCGACAGAATATCGGGGAGTGAATGCGTGGAACAGACTCTCCCCGATGTCCCCTCGTGGCGCTCGGAGGATACCGTCAGGATCGCGCCTATCCTTGCCGCTCACGGCGTCGATGTTTTAGATGTGTCTTCCGGAGGAAACAGCAGCAAGCAGAAGATTATCCCGGGCCCTGCGTATCAGTCGCCGTTAGCGCATGCTGTGAAGAGCACTAATCCTGGATTGCTGGTCGCCACAGTAGGGGGTATAACAGACGGTCACACGGCGGAAGGCGTGTTGGAAGACGGTTTAGCCGATGTTGTATTGTGCGGCAGGGCCTTCCAACAGAATCCGGGTCTCGTGTTGAGATATGCGCAAGACCTTGACGTAGATATACATCTTGCGCACCAGATCCAGTGGGGCTATAGAAGGTCTCGACGAGGTTAAGTCAACCGATAGAGCCCCTCACATTGTAAAGAAGTCATTTTTGTAAATTTGAGTAGATTGCTACCAAGAGTTAATTTGTCGTACCTTTGACAGACCCAGCGTAGAAAGCAAGGGGAATTGTTGATATAGAAAGCCAACGAACGCAAGGCTACTTCGGGCTCGTCAAGAAGCTTAACATGAGACGCAAGTAAGCAGCATACTGATTGGTGAAGGAAAGCGCTAAGTGTAGCCACCGGGGCCGAAGGTCAGGCTGAATTTATTTTGTCTAGGATATGTTGTTCGTATTTTGAAAACGACATACGTCTGAAGAGTCATCTACCCGAAGTCTATGCCGTACGACTAAAGTCAAGGGAAGAATACACCAACTATTGACCGTGTGCTGAATGTGCATTTCTTCGTCGATACACCTGCATATTTCTCCGCCGTGTGGGAATAAGAACGGCAACAAAAAATTGATCGCTATGACCGTGACGGAAAAAGAAGAGGTTAATGATTGAGCTCACCGCCGCTTTGATCTTGCTTGTGTGACTCCATACGTCGCTCTGCCAGGCTCCGATCGTCCTCCCGCGAAGATGCAACGGAATATGACACACAGCACGACGGGGTCTAAAGCGGCAGTCTCACCTTGGGAACAGGGTAAGTGAGGAAGTTCAATAGAACAATTTACCGTTCCCCGTTATATATCTAGAATTGAGGTACGAGGATCGCGGGTATTCTCTTTGGGACTATCTTTTCATCGTTTCCCCCTTAATTTGTTGGTTTGTTTCGGATGATTCCAATCTGGCGATGACTGTCTGCAGAGTGAGGATTCTGAGAAACACCGGATAACAAGGCGATGACGCGTGTTACTGTTGTGATAAATTCGCCCGAGACTCGCCGTCGGACCGCACTGTCAGGCAGGCATCGAGGACCACGCGAAAATCAACAGAACCTATGCGAAGCCAGAGTTCATTGCAAAAGCGGGATGTCGGAGCCGTAAGGGAGATGACTCTTCAACTTGATAGCAACGTAGTAACACGAAGAAAGATTGTGAACAAGTGTTCAATAAAGTAATAAGAACAAAAGTAATCAGAACTCAGTCGGCACAGTACGGGTGAAACGACTGTATTGGTTGGTAGTGTACCATACCTAAAGTAATAAGAACAAAAGTAATCAGAACTAAGGAGCGTGTAAGTAAGTATATCAGGTATACGAGTTAAGTAAACATACCTCAGTCGGCACAGTACGGGTGAAACGACTGAGGTATGCGGAAGTAACTAATAGGTATATATACTGTCGGGTTGAAGTATAGGAGTAGGGTAAATGAAAGAATTGGTAACGAGCGGCGTACAGAAAAGGTAAAGTCGGGTACCACGTGTCTCGTTCAACATTCAAGGTATTGTACAGATCACTTCTCACCGCGGAGCATGTCTCTTACTTTCTTGAGCGGGCCAAACATGGATAGGCACAGTACCCCAAGTCTCGTCGGTAGAGACCATCATCTGCAGCCAGGAAGCTGAACGCACATGAGGGACTTTCCCCGTTTGTATAGTGCTCATGAAGCGGGTGATGCCCTCAGCGGCCGATGGCTTCGATTTTTAACGTAAAGGAAAGACCTGCGGCAATCGTGGTGTAACAGAAGCGTGCATTGAGCAACTTGGCGGTGCTAAGACTCAGAACGCAGACCGACTAGCGGATACTGTTCCCATGTGCACATTCGCATTTATTCTGTTAGCCCGGCCGTTGCTCATTGGGACCCTGGTACATGTACCGGTACCAATACCACCGCTACGGGCCAGTTACCAACACGCATTACGAACGTCGTCGTGGAATATTTCCCTAGGACTGCGATAGTAGTAGCAACACACGCCGTGGCCCCCGTGTTTGATGACCAGAGGCAGGCATCTGACGGGCATCCGGCAATCAGTATAGTCTCGAATGTATGTAAAACAAGTCGTTATTCTCTTGTGTTATGGAGACTCTCCATTATTTGGCTATATAATTCACATCGTGGCCCATAATACATTTTGCTTGGCTGAACACAAGCGTAAATCTTCAGCGATGACAATTAAGGAGAACCAATAGCTATCGGCAGCTAAGATTGAAAGAGGGAGAATAAGAAAATCAACGCACCCATCTGCGACCAGCTGACTGTCTCCCTTCAAGTTCCACTTCCTCTCCCCATTCTCTTCAGTGCTGAAGTACTATGAATATTCTTTGCTTAACTTTGCTTAACTCAATTGTAAAAGATACAGATCAGTAAAATGTAATCGACGCCAATCAGGAACGCCAATCATTTGACTTTGACTCGAACACTTCGCCATCTCGATCTGCGAAGGCGATATGTCACGTGTGGAATCAAGACTGTGCACAATTAGAGATCGACTCAGCGACAAAATAGTGTGATCAGGTGAGGAGAGATGACATCAATATAACGATTGCAACGATCATGTAAGTTACAAGTAATAACAAAATCGCAGCGAAAGCAGTGCCTTGGCACATAGTAACAATGGCGAAGTATAGGATTCAAAATGAGAGTATATACTATCATACAGCGTAAGGACAGCGAGTATTCGAACTTGAAGTCTGGAAAAGACAGGTGGGAAATATCAAGAAGATCCTGATAAAAATGTCCAAGACCAAAAAACGGCAAAGACGACTGTCGGATTCATCTAATGTATTCTCTCGTTGTTGACTTTTGGGCGCAATCGAGTTACTCTGTGCGTTTGGAAAATATCGTATCGATGACTTCGGTTCGAATCCGACAAGGTCCAGACATGATTTAAATTTTTATACTGTAGTCCAATATGAACAGGTTCTTGGAAGTTAAAATATTGAGGAATTCGTCTCCACAAGAGTAATTCGTAATCCATTTCAATCGAAACAAGGAACCCGATCGAGGCACGTGCCGAAAATTGTTCTTGATCATGAACCCTCATCACTTCGGTCCATCGGTTTCTTATCTTCGCTTACAGAGCGCCAGACAATGATCCGTTACTCTGTCTTCTCTTCAGTAGTGCGAAGCCGGGTTCCAGAAGATATATAGCAAATCAGCGTGTTGTTCGCCTTGCGGGACGGTACAGGCATGGAAACAGTGTTGCCTAAATCAGCTATATCATCTACTGCTCGCATTGGATCTTGCTCGATGCCAGTACGGTTGATTTTAATGGCCTTATATCAGAAGATACATGCTGGACTTTAGTCGGAAGGAAAGGGAAAGGGTGCGTAACCAGTTTTCAACCTGCTGATGAGAGGTCTCACCGCCAGAAATGAGTTCTAGGGTGCGATGATCTCTAGGATCACAATTCTTGCCCTCCCCCCAGAGGGGTGAAAGACATTTGACGAGGACTATCCAGTGCGACTTCTTCACAATGTGCTATACGGCTTCGCTACCTGACATCGTGCCTTTTTCAATGGGAATCCACGTGGCCATCCACGTATTAATATCCAGGCTATCATCTCTAGACAAAAAGCAGGTAAATGTGATACTGACGGCGCTTTGTGTCATACATGCCGAATTGTTGTCCGTCTCGTCGCGGCTAACTCTTTTCCGATTTCTCTAATCAATGTTGCAGATAGTCACGTCCCTTGTAAGATGAGACGGCGCAGAATTCACAGATGCAACGCCATCATCATCCAAGACCATCGACACTACCCAAGGTCCTTGCTTCTCTTACTCTAGCCTCCCACGACCGAGCCTAGAGCAGGGGAAAAGAGTGATCCCACGAGGAGAAGGATAGTACTCGACAAAGGCTGCCAGAAATCTAGTCAGTGTTCCTTGTCGTGTTCACTCCTTTGTCATGTGAGTCACGACTATCTATCAGGAGTATCCTGGTATACCGCAACGGTTCATATCACAGCCATAATCTTACTTCCTGCATGGCCTCTTATCACATCCTTCTCGATCGAGGCAAAAATCTGCCAATCCCACATGTCTGCGTTGAGATGTCCAATGTCGAAACTATTACCATCCAGATACACGCTACCTTGTCAGCTTGAACTGTTCTTCATATACATCGTCATCCCCAAGGCAAATCAACCGAGGCGATCACCTCGGTCCAAAGCCGCCTATTCTGATAAGAGTTGCTCAACCTACCTTTGGTCATACCCATCAGGAAAGTCGCCTTGTCTGACGCAGTAATTGGCATCTCTATCGCCTCCAGTCATTTTTACGTGATTCAACGGCTCTCATGAGGAAAGGGCGAACTAAGCTGACGTTTTACGGAAAGTAAGACGCGTAATAGACAAGTGCTTCGGAGGAAGCGACAATCTTTTTGTGGTGGAGGGGAACCCACATCGCTTCGACACGGCAACTTGTCAGTTCACACAGAGAACCGTCATCTCTTGCGTGGGTCGTGATCATGCCGTAAGCTGTATCGCTTGTATTAGCTCTTCTGAACTCAATTATTTACTGCAGACCATTCACCTTGGGCTCTCTTTTTTTGACTTTCGACCGACAGTTGTGGATTATCCGAATCTTTTGAAAATCCGGGGATAACTCGGCGTGTTGCCACTCTTCTCTCATTACGGAGCAATGAGTCTAAAGGGTAACACAGAAGAAGCCACAAGCGTCAGAGTATCATATGTATGTAGTAGCTAGATCCGGGGAAGGAACTCTATTCAATGGGTGCGTCGTCACATCATTCCCGCAGGCCATGAGCTTCATCGCTAATACAAATGTACAGTCGGAGCGCCACGATACCTTTCTGACGTGCCCGTCGCCTTCTTGCCATATCGATGCTCACCTGTCAGAAGAAAAAGGAAGCTTTGGACCTGTTACAGGCGAACGACACCTTATCATTGATGTTACAGCATAAACCATGTCATCGCCTTAGCCTTTCACTTCTTCGAAGTCTCGACGCTCTCAGATATACATAAGGAGTGTCCGATTTGACTCGTGTTTTCCTTGTCGACGAAGTCAGTTTCGTTCAACGGCAACAACGACAGCCACTTATAAGAGGAGATATGATAGCTGTGCCCTATTGTTATTCTCCTCTCGAGTCTGGAGATTCACTCTTCGCTTCCAATATATCTTCACTGCGCTCTCAAATGCACCTCATACCGCCGAAAGCCAGCCACCTTTCCTACTCAGGTACTATGTATTCATATCTATGCAATTTCGGCTATCTTGACAGCAGTCTAAGCAGCTGCTATCATCGTAACTCACCTTCGAAACCTAATTTACCGTCACATGGATGTAGAGAACTAATTAGACAACATCTGTTCAAAAAGTGCGGATGGCAGGTGGGAGCATTATCTCTTCTTTGAGATAACTATGAGCCTATGCAGGCATTTGCCTTATGTGCCTGTCTTATCGGGTCACAGGGCAAATAACAAGACATTGTATGGCCTGGGGACCCAACTTATCTGGACTTCCTTTTGTAATTCGTAGTGTCTGATAGTATAACAGGCATTGGTCACGGTTTTTGATGTTTTTAGGACATATAAATCGCACATAGTATGGCAAATAATAAAACGCTCACTACGTGTTAACTTCACTATGCGCCTCGGGACCTCTCGTTCAAAATTTGGTAGATACTAGACTTGACACCACAATGTATGGACTAACTTAGCCTAGCAGACCGCTTCAGAAGTCTCACCTACGTTGCTAACTAAGAGATTCAAGAGCTTTGTAGGAGATGAATTTTGACTATCACTTTTAGCGCTCTGTGACACTAGTATCCAAGTCTGATTATGCATAAGCTTCTACGACTGAGATAACACGAGTTGTTGTTGGTCCACGTCATTGGTATTTCGTTCCTGGTCGCAGAACGGGCAATAGCTGCTAATATAGGGGGCTGTTACACACGTTAGCACGAAATAATAGTCGAATCACAAGACATACAATACTGTTCCGGATAGCGAAGGCTGCGGACAGTGGGTTAGGAGGAAGTTGATTTGAATGAGTTGAATCGACATACTATTGCCAGCAGGTACGCAGACAAACGGGCGGCTTGCAGTGAGCAGAATGAAATAGACTGAACTTGCATTTAGACTGCTCGCATTGAATCTGGGAAAGGCAGTGAATAAAACAGACAGATGGGTCCTGAGCGCGTAGTATTCATCGTACAATCTCTTCAGGCTATGTTAGCAGCGATTAGTAAAGATAAACATGCCAAAATGTAAAGGTTGTACGAGGTTGTAAGCATGGCCGCATCGAACGTAGATATTCCTAACACTGTATAAGGCTAATGAGCAGAGTAGACTTAGCAACGAGGACATTCTCACTGGCGACGACGGCACATCATGAATGTAGTTGACGGATAGCTGAGAAGGTAGAGGAAGCTAGAGATAGAACTCACTTTTTGAACTACGGTTAACAACTGAGACGGCGGATGGGCAGCTAGGACCGGCTGACGGAGGGCGTCAATAAGTCGGACATCTTGATCACAGCCCTCGTGGTAAACTGTAACAACATTAGGACTGGGAGCGAGTTTCCGGACATCAGAGGGATTGTACGGCGACGAAGGATCTCCACGAATCTGTCTTGAGATAGAAGACTGCGATTGGTAGCTGTATTGTTCTAACACAGACACTAAAAATGTGACAGAAATGTACACCTGCAAACTAAGAAAGATAGATTAATCAGTCTTGGCAGGGGCATCTCGATTCTCGAGAACGGGTAAATATTAGTACCTGTTCCGACCCATGTTGATATTCACGAGTTGCAATTGGGAGAAGCGTGCGGTGTCGAGGTGAAAGTCATTGATATCCCGAATCCCGCATCATCTAGTATCTGCGCGGTCTTGAAAATAGTTCGGAGGTTCGGGCAAACAGGCATCAGCAGATGGAGATGACAAGCAACTGTAACGGCGCACGTTTTCGAGGATGTTGTAGGTTCGGTAAAAATATGGTGGTTCTTTATTTCGTATCAAAAACCTACGAGGTTTGCACCACCCCACGGACCCAAATTAATCTTTTTTACACTCATCTTGTGCTTGTGGTTCATATTTCATATAACATAGGCGCCAGAAGTATTGAAACTGAAGTACTGGAAAGAAGACGTAGAAGCTATTGCTTTTTGAAATCGTATAGACGCCGGCTGGCACTGACAATTGAAACAGTTCGATGGAGGAGAAGTGATACAGATCCCCTCACATCGCCATTCCATCTGTAGATGCCAGCGGGTTCTAATCGGCGTCTTTTATGGAAAGTACGGTATCAGGGACAACAGGTCGACACAGAGACGAAAATAATAGACCATCAAGAATGTCAAGTCCACAACGTTGGTCATATTTGAGATAATTAATCATGGTTCCATCATACAGGCCGTGCGCAGAAACGATGTGACGGTCCAGGAGTGGACTTGAGCGGCCGGAAATGACAGGTCGCCGTTTCTGCGTTAGCATAATTGTATAGTAGAAGATCATTCCATGTCCGCGGATTACAGCAGGATACATAGCCAGGTCCCTAAGTGAAAACAAGTGGTAGAATCAAACACTTGCACGAACCCTAAACAAGTGGAGATAGTTTGGCTAACAGGAAGCAATTACCAGTGTAGAGATCCAGTGAACACGAGGCTATATCAGGTTCATAGGAGAAGCTAACGTGTAACACAGCATTCTAGTCAGTGTAGTTAAAGCGCTAAGCGTAGCCAAGACCAAGAAGTGTCGAAGCGTGTAAATATGAGAAGTCGAAAACGAAACTTTGTACATTCTGGGACCACTATGCCACAGGAAATCGAAAATCAAGCGCGACAGAGTCAACAAGAGGTGACAACAAGGCAGCTGAAAAGACGCAGAGTAGAGTGAACAGAACGTTCGACTAGGCATTGACGATACGTGTCATACGCAAGGACAGACAGCCTGACAGTAGAGTACATTGGCAACTGATATCTATACTATCGAGACATAGTCAAAGTCACGTGAATACACTGATGGCGGTGCAAGATCCCAGACATTTTCTTTCCTTGCTATCTGGCTAGGAGGTCTCGAGCCAGAAAGGGGCGTGGGGGCTTGTGTTTGAGGTAACGGTTCAATAGTTGCGAGAATATTACGCGCAAAACACCAGTTTGAAGAAGAGCTCGTCAACTTGATAGCACCGTACCAAAGCAATACTGAGCGAAGACTGGGAACAGGAAAAAAGAGAAGATGCCGGCACATCGGACCGACTCGGTCCCCAATGGATGGTAGCGGCCACGTGCAACTTCATCCTCCACCACCGCGGCGGCGCACGGCTTGCCCCATGTTAGGGGTGTGGGCCGGCCGTTCCTGATCAGTGAGACCTGGCTCAGGTAACACCACCGCCACAACACCATGGACCAGTGCCAACGTCGCAGGAGTTTTTCGCACTGACAGGACCTGCGATACATTTGGTAGGTCCATGTATACCAAAGGTATATATATGTCGGGAATGCAGCAGCCAGAGCATGCTTCGTTCGCTTAGATTCAAGGTGAAACGATTGTTCTTCAGTCTAGTTCGGATTGTAGCCTGACATTGGCGCTGATGGAAAACAATGATATCCGTCATCCTAACAGTTCTCGGTGACTCTGCGAGGATGTATCCAACCACGATTCGAAGAGTGTCGGGCGGCCAGATATCACCGGGAAGTTGCATATCGCGATCTGTCGACGATGGTACGGGAATACGCATGTATTCCTCTGTATCTTTCAGTTCAGCGTTTAAGTCTCGTGTTTCAGTGTACAAACAGACGCTACGGACAAATGAACAACTAAACTATCACCGGATGATCGCTCTGCAAATAGTATTGAATACATACGCGTAGGATCAAACGATTTTGTCTTCAGTCATGATCACAGCGTCAGTGCATCACATTTTGATTTTCTTCGTACGATGCAGGAGCTGATCTAATATTTTTCTCTTCCGAGATGCTAGCCGACGGTCGTATGCAGAACCGTTAAGAATTCGAACGTGAATCACGTTATCCAATTCTTTGCAGAACTGACGAATCTGATGAACAGCACAAACCTTACTGCCACAAAGGTGGTACCAATACCCACGTTATCTTAACTTCGGATGCTCATGTTACGAGTCGACATTTAGTCGTAACGGTGGTGGGCTGGGTTGCACGTAGTGATTACTTGATGTACCCGTGCATTGATCATCAAAGGCTTTTAAGAGATGAATTCGGATTCTTGTTGATGGCAAAAACCATGATTCTGCGCTTCATGACATTGGTAGCTAAGCCTAATCATATTTCTACAAATTTTATACTATCAAAACAACTGATGTTTTTTGGGTCAAAAAACCGCTGTCGTAGCAGCGTCAGAATCTATATAACGGTTAACCACTGACAAAGTAGCTTGTCGTTTATTAATGTCCTTGGTTTTGCATTTCCCGGTCGCAGGAGGGGCAATAGCTGCTGATATGGGGGGCTGCCATAGATGTTAACGTGAAATAACAGTCAAATCAGAAGACGTACAATACTGTTCCGGATAGCGAAGGCTGGGACGGACAGTAGGTTAGGAAGACGTTGATACGAAAGGCCGAATCGACATACTATTGCCAGCAGGTACGCAGACAAACGGGCGGTTTGCAGTGAGCAGAGTGGAATAGACTGAACTTGCATCTGGACTGCTCGCATTCAATCTGGGGACGATGTCAAGCGCGAACACTGAGAGGAATGACACTAGCCAGACAATTTCTTCAGGCTAAATTAATGACGGTCAGCAAAGGTAGGTACGTCAAAATGTAGAGGTTGTACGAGGTTGAGAGTATGGCCACATGCTAGGTAGACATTCCTAACACTGTATAGCACTGATGAGGAGTGAACGCAGCGGCGAGTAGTTGCTTACTGGCGACGGCGGCACATTGTGTACTATATGTGGTTGGAGAATACGAGGTCAACAACAGTTGAGAAACTTGAGATATAAGAGACAGCCCTCACCTTTATAAGCTACGGTCAATAATGCCGGGTTAACTTAAGGGCAGCTCAAACCGCTGACAGAGAGCATCAGTAAGCTTAATAGTCATAGTAAAAGTAGTTAGCGAGACGAGAACTGGGAGAGTATCAGACGCCGAGGTCAGTCAAGGCCGAACACCTTCTCTATTCAACAGCACGCGAGAAATTCGGCGACAGATGATCTCAACTGAGCCGACTCTGAAAATGGTAACGGTAGACATAAGACGAAAATATACACCTGTGAGCCATAAAAAGGAAGATTGATCAGTCTTAGCATGCTACTTCAAGGTGAAGGTTCATACCCATGTTGTATCGGCGAGTCACATACAGCAGAAGGCTGGTTATTGGGGCTAGAGTCATTGCGAATCTGTAATAGCCCAATTAGTATCTCTGCAGTCTTGACTCTAGTTCGAAGACGCACCTTTTTTTCTAAGATACAGGAGTCACTTCACATGTTTCGATCACTACGAGAGAAGATAATGGGTCCTCACTAGAACCTAGAAGGTTAGTGCCGCCACAGCAATTCACTGGCAAACGGACTTGGGCATTTAATTTTTCTTGGCATCTTTCCAATCCTCTTCTCGTACTCAGTTCAAGGTCACCGGAAGATGTAGAAGCCTTGCCTTTTGAAGGAAATGAGAGACAACTGACGTCGGCAATCAAAACAGTCCAACGAGGTAAGCAATCATCAGGCTTCCATTTGACCTCCTAAGTTGGTTAAAGAACCCGGTAGGCTCTTGGATTCGTGTCCAGTCCGCGTCCTTCGTGGGTATACCATATCAGGAAGAACAAGACGCTGAAGCGAGATCTAGAATAAACCTACAGTGAAGATGTACAAAGTCGTGTTTCATCATACAGGCTATGCACAGAAGGGACTCAATCGTCCAGGATTGGACGTTAGCGTTCGGACAATTCAAGCCATTACTTCTGTTAATTAACCTGATTGCATAGGAAGAGAAGATCGGAAGATCGTTCCGTTGACAGTCAAGCACAGAAATATACAAGCCTTGAAGTCCCCAAGTCCTAAGTGAAAAGAAGCAGAAATAATATCACAGGTTCGTCTGGAGCCTAAGATAGCCTGGCATAGATTCCCAGTGAGCACCATTTCGGGCTCGTGGAAGAAGTGAGCGTGGGACGCAGTATTCTGATTGGTGCAGGGAAGCGCCAAGTATAGCCAAGAAGGAGGGTGTCTGGAGAAGGTGTGCATTTGCCAGAGACTCCTGTCCGCACCAACGAGGACCCAAGACAAGAACCGCACCGATATCCGACCCACCACTGACGATTGCATAGCAAAGGCCGGCACATTTTTGGCTCGTATAAACGCAACCCTTAAAAGGGCTTATATGGAGAAGCCTTTCTCGGTCCCAAAAAGTCCGTCAGCTAAACGGTATGAGTCTTGTCTCCTTATGAAACAATAGAATCAAGGTAACCTTTCATCTTGCCGAGCTCAAGAGTCAAAACGAGGGCGTACGAACTGGAGCTGAATCGAAACCTATTAAGGTTCTATTTTTCAAGTTACAAAATATGCGCTAGCCTCCACAATGTTAGCATTTCCCTTGCCGGGTCTACAGAATCGCTGCTCACCGACATCTTTGGACGATAACGTCCCCCCTATGAAAGGCTTTAAATCTTGATGACAAGAATACGAGTACTTAATGGGATGCAGTGAAACACTACATTATCGGAGAATTTTTGACTTGATGGTGTCGTATTGAGCCGCTCTGAGTGAACAAGAGTGACCAGGTTAAGATTTGAACGAGTTGGAAGGGCCTGACTGATACCCGGACCGAATTACCGGCCTTCGGTCGTCTTCCACGTGAACCTTTTCTACTGTTGACCACTACCACGGACCATGTCGATGCTCTAGTTTATTATGAACGGCTAGTTGCTATGTTCGTATCGACATCAATGCCGTTAGCTCGAGAAAGCTCTGTGGCCATTTCGTAAATCTACGTTTCCAAGGTACGCATTCGGTCGCTGCATCGTCTCCGACTGATGATTTGATTTGTGGAACTTGTTATACCAACCTTTTTACAGCGAATATGAGAACTATGCTAAAAAAATGTTGGTGTCGCTGCCTCATGCGTGAAACCGATGGCGTCGAATCTATACTCGCCGTCGCGCTGATAGGCCATGACCGGTCACAAGCCGTACCGACGCTAGCAGGACATCGATCCCGAGAAAGACGACGCACAGCGAAGCAGGCTGCAGGAGTTGCAGTGGCGAAGCAAGCCTCGCTTGGATCTGCAACAGGTGACTCAGTGAGGATGTATCCAACTACGGCTCAAAGGGAGCGTTAGGCAGCCGGCTATAGTTGGGAAGTTGCATATCACACCTACCTGATCCGTTGACAATGGTGTAAGGAAAGGTGTGTACTTTTCCCTGTTTTGCATTCGGCCATTTAAGTCTCGTGAAGCAGTGTGCAGACCACGCTACGAACAAAAACATCATTGGAAGCAAGCTTCGTCGCTTGCCTGCTAAACGCTAGTGAACGAGAAAGCTATTTGTTAGACTTAGCGCGTCGAATTCTTGGCCACTAAGCGATGAGACATGCCCAGCGAAGACAGAAACCGTCACATAGGGAGGAGCATGGTACACATTTCATGACGAGAACACACGGCTTGGCTCGCTGTAGCCATTCTATAAGCAGTGGAGGCCTGCCCGGATGGTCGGATCTTTTTACGTCAGTTTCTTCTATATCAACTGTGGTACGGACAGCCTCGGGAAAATGCCTCCCGATCGTAGCTCGAGTAGAAATTCTGTGACGTCACTTTGCTCGTCTGAATACGCAAATTTTACACTAGCTATGTTCCGATTTGATTCCAGGAGAATCATTAGAACTACGCATACTTTGAGAAAGGATCTTTCTGGCATCATTGATAATTGATCGCTCTGCTAATGACACTGAAATACACGCGGGATAAAATGATTTTGTTTTTGACCATGATCACCACGCCAGCGTATCATACTTTGATTTTAGATTTCTTCGCATTATCCCGCTTCCCGTGATGGGCTTGGCTGTGAGATTCAGTCGGCATCCGGGAATTGTTTGCGTCTTACCTTCCTCTTTCCTGGTCCTTGAGAAGTTGGTATGAGGGTTATCTTTCGCATTGCCAAGAGCAAACTTTTACAGACAAAACCCCTGATCACAGAGGAAATTGCCGACGATATCATCTATGCCATGTCATGGCTTCGCTCAATGTCGGAGCGCGATGGCCTTGAGGCAGTGCTTGGATGATGGGGTGCGTTACCCTTTTTCCGTTGCAGACCGCGAATCTCACTGTCAAAACTGTTTTCTAAGGGATATCGCTGTAGATTCCCTTTCTCCTAACCACAGATGACCAGCATGGAGAGAAAAGCTGTGTAGCAAAAGATAAAGATCTAGCCCTCATCAGCTACATCGCCTCGTCAGGTCCTATCCCTGACCCCCGACCTCTGCAGAGTCGGCGAACCTGAATGTTTGCTCTGAGGAACAAGCCTAGTCCCGTCAGAAATTGTCACGCCGGTGCACATTCTGTCTATCTTCACGTTACGCACATCCAGGCCATGCCTTTGCTCAACGGGTTAGGCTTCCGATGTGACTCTTCTTACCTTCTCTCTTTCCTGAGCTTTTGTCAACGATTGCAACAGCTCTTCGCTGCTTTGATAGCGTCAGTCACAACAGATGAAGAGAGAATCGCAAATGAAAAGACAGGCATAATGCGCGTTATCAGCTATATCGACCCTCGTCCGCAGGCACGACGTCGAGGGATCTCCCACATTCTGTGAGAACTGTTCCCCATCATTTCATCATCGCAGACCAAAGATTTTATAGCAAACAGTAAAACAGGTGAAACTTAGTTGTGGAGAGGCGTCACAATATCAACTTCCACATTATATTGGGGCCTGCTATTCCACGGAAGTCTGTCACTGCGACAGTTATATGGATGAGGACGATCTATATCATCGCTCCAGCTCCTTCCTTTCTGCACGAACTATGAAAGGCTCGGTTCCCTTCAGATCAAAATGTGCAGTTCATTTGCCTCTTTTTGTAGCCAGGCGCCATAGTTGTTTTCCTCGAGTCTCACTGCATTGTCACATCTCACTGTATATTCGGTGAGGAATACATGTTCACAAGTACCCGTTGTTCCACTCTTACCACCGTCTATAACTCGACATCAGAATCTTTGACTTGCCATCTGTTGGTCTTAGCTGCGGCCAAAATCGTCTCCGATTGGTGGTGAGAGTTAGGAGGAGGGCTTCCAGACCAGTCAGCCCAATTCGTATGTCCTCTGCAACCCGATTTACGGTGTCCTTAACTAGGTGTCAACAATATATTCGGCGGTGTGGCGAACGCGTGCCTACACTGACGCTTCCTATTCTATTATGACTCACTGTCACTTCGGCATTGCCACTGTGCTATTCCCGTTCGCCTTAGAGAAACATGATAACGTGGTCCCGGGTGCTTAGATCCGTTTGAGATGGCCGCGGTCAATGTTTTAAATGATCAGAAGGAGTATACCAGTGACCGCCTCGCCTTTGTCTGTAAATTATTCATCCTAGTTTGTCAGATTGCGTTACACCTTCCATCTGAGCGAACTGATTGGAGTGCACCTCTGAATTGATTTGTACTGGAAAATTTCACGGCAATGTCTCGAAGCAAGGTGATCACCGCCTGGTCTTAGAAACACAGCGGGGATTCCGTATTCGATAGTTATAGCTACACAGAGTCAAGGCTTAGTAAATTGAATATAACAAAACTTTCCCATTGACTTTCGGAGTCCGAATCGGAAAGTGGTGAGACTATGATTGGAGGGGAGGTCCGTACATGCTGAAATTTTGGTTATCTTTGGCCTTGATTCTATTCTGGACTCAGAAAGACCGGTCAAGTTGATGCTCTTCATACACCTACTTGACCAGGCGCCCCGATGACGCTAATACAGAATGCTCCCATTTCCGTTGACGTTTCGATGATTTAAGCTCATAAATCGCTCGAACACTTTCGTTATTACAGCCGACATCAGACCGCACAAATAGCCATACAATACAGTGGTGAGACCTTTATTTATCTATGGCGGCCTTGGCGTTGTATTTGCCGGTAGCAGGAAGGACAATACCTACTGATGTTGGGGGCTGTCATAGATATCAGCAAAAAGAACAGCGAGGTAATCGGAGGGGTCGTACAATACTGCTCGGGATATCGAAGGCTAGAAAACGGGCGTTAAGAAGAAGCTTCTTAGGGAAAGCCAGTATACACATACTATTGCCAACAGGTGCGCAGACAAGTCGGTGGTCTGCAGTCCTGGGGATGGAAGAGACTGAATCTGCAGTTCGACTCCTCACATCGAACCTTGAAAATTTGTTCAACGCGAAGACTGAGAGGAATATGTTGCCTTTGACGTACGATTTGCTCAGGCTAGGTTTACAACAATGAAAAAGTGTTGGTACGTTAAAATGTAAAGGACGTACAAGGTTGATGGTATGGCCGCATCTGAGGTACACATTCCTGACACTGTATAAGGGTGATGAGCAATATACATGGTGCACCAGGGGAGAGTTTTTGTTTACTGGCGACGTCGACACATCTTGAATATGTCAATAGGGTGTAAAAACAAGGCTATGATATGAGGTCGAGAAGAAACTCAGAGATAGATAAATCGTAGCCATAGTTGGTTCCCTTTTTATGAATCAAGGCCAATGATAGATTGATTTGTGAGCAGTTGGAACTGTGGACCATGATATTATTTTTACGGCGACAAGCTGTATCGGCGGAAGAGCGAGGAGCGCGCGGAGTTCCAGTGTCAAGCGGAGCCTGTTGAGTCGGTGGAGCAACGAATAGATCAAGGGGACATCCACGTCGACGTTTTTTGAAACCTTTCTCGTTCTGGTTTGTAGCATAGCATAGGAAAGCTATATTTCTATCCTAGTGAAGAAGTGATTCAGCCAGTCGGTTGGGTGTCATGCAAGAATCTCAAAACGGAGCACTGCTGTTGTCATCGAAGAAGGGAGAAAGCCGAAGAACACTTGAGAGTCAGAAAGAAATAGGAGATGTCCTCGTCCAGAAAGGAGACAGGTTAGAAGAGCTCACCTCCAGGCCTAAAATAAACCAGATAGACCACCGTACAGCAAATCATGGAAATGTTCAAACGTTAGTATCTCTGTTGACCCGCGTCGATCCACATCCACGACTCGTGGTGCGGGGCCAAAGTGATGATGATGCGAGACTGAGACATCTTTCAGAATTTCAGCTAAGCGACGTTAATGAACGCTGCCTGATTATGACAGTGTGTTTTTTGAGCTCATGAGCATAGCCTGATAAAAGCATCAGCATAGGGTAAGTGCTAGGAGGAACCTGCCAAGATGTGGTAAGCTGCAATTAGCTTGGAGTCTGGTCAGAGACTCACATGATGACTCCCAACTTTCTGGCCCATTCAATATCTTTCCGATAACGTCGCCTTTATGATTCAGGGTTCTTCGCAACTGTGGTCACCTAGTCGCCAGAGGTTAGAAAAAAATACAATCGGGCCATGGTTTGTGTGAATGCAGTCGCCATCTGATCCACAATCTCCTCGTCATTGGGCCTCCGACATGCAACGTTTGGGTAGCAAAATAAGTTCGCTATTGCTCTCCGGCCCGAAGTCGCCGACGCACTACCCCAGTCGTCTTTTAACGGTTTTCGGCGTTCTACGGAAGGACAGGGTGAGAAATTTGAGGACAATAGCGGGCGCATTTCGCATGGTTTTTCCTAGCTTTCACTTCTGCAGGTCCTGCACTACTCTCACTGGTGAGTGGAGCTCTTAGCCACTCCACACGCGGTCATCGCCCAAAATTTGAACAAAAATGTGCTAATTCCGGCCAAGTGTCTTTTGGGCCCCAAATACGCTTAAGCCTGGACAAATATTGGCGAGAGCTTCTGGAGGCCTGCTTCGTTATACTTGGCACGTTTTGAGACCTAAGTACTGCCTCAGTAACACTCAAGTCTCAAAGAGGCAAATCTATTGAACGAATCCTGGCGCGTCTTACTGTGTGACAAGCAACCTGAGCTCCTTCGCAACAGCATCCACGTATCTGTTTCATAGGTTGCAACCTAATCACTTGTGGTGATTTCTGACGTACTCGGTGGTACACATTTGTTACGTTTTGCCTATTTTTAGACACGGAGCGAGCATCGAAATGTAAGAAATTATGTAGACAGGAATAACGGATTTCGGCAGGGCTCTAGAGATGAATTGAGCGATTTGGGTCATAATACAGGGAGATGGAAGCTTTCAGCATGCATGAAACTGTTACTGAAAGAGATGGTCGGCATGGCTAATATAGATTGTCAGGCTATTACGGACTGGTAGATGAAAGCCGTGAGAAGCGGCATTGTAAATGGTGTATCAAAGAAACTGCCTCGTCGGCCAGCCGTTGATTGAAGCTATGCGATGAACCCACACTTCTCCGGCTGTAACACCATGAATACATCTATTGACGTCTATTGGTGAATAATCAACGACACCGCACATTGCATGGTCGCTTCAGACAGTTATCCTCGATATTTTGACTACGAGCCTCGCCTTGGCTGATGCTTCTTACACGAACTGAATATATCTCGGGCTAGATGACCCAGTTAGAGGGCGTTACTTGAGGAGAAACAGGTCCCTGGATCGGTATACAGCACGAGAAGAAGCAACAAAGAAGCAGGAAACTTCTTCGAACCGACCAGGGAGCGTGCCCGGCGAAGGTAACACTAAGACGCCGTACGATATGCCTAACGACCAAAAAGCAGGCCGGGAAGGAACAATGGAGCACAAGCACTGAGAAGCCAAACCCGAGTCGCGCCACACCATTAGAAATCAGTGCGGCGGCGGCAAGAGAAATCCTCGTCACCAGCACCGACGCCGAAGCAACAAGAAACAATTTCTTCGGATGAAGAAAACAAAGGCATATTCGAGGAAAAGCAGCAAGGTGTTAATGGGAAGTCATGGATGATACTATGCTGGATGTGCATAAAACCACTGCTGGCGAGACTCGAGACTCGAAGGCTTCGTGGAGATTTCAAGTTGCACAGATCGTCGACTTGGCGAATGTTCGAGAAAATGAAGGTGTCGTTCATCCCTCAGTCGAAGCTATATGTGATTTCTTGCTACATAAGAAGAAGACAATATAATGTCGAGGCTGACTGTAGTTGATGGTCGGAGCAAAGCCGAGTGATGTGGCGAACGCCGAAGCACGGCAACATCCGGTTACACTCGGTCCGGGATCCCGAAACCGTCCCGCGATTTTTGTTTTCTTTCCTCGTGGCAACTTCCTGGACCTTTTTTTTCGAACTGGTGGTTTGCTGCAAGATTTCTCTTCGGCGGCTATCATCCCTGATGTCTTTCTGAAAAACTCAAGGCAGGCTTTGTACGTGCTCAATTTTCATCCCCAGTGTGGCAACGATTCAAAGTGGACCACCGTAAAGAGAAGTCCAGACTGATACAGACGTCAACGGTGGACGGTGTAGCTTCAATGCTTGGCTGACCCGGCTATGGTCCCTATTGCTTCATTTTTTTTTAGTCATAACCTCACCGCCCTCCTCTTTTCTGAAGGCGCCAATATTTCGCTGCCAGTCTTTGGAATCTGGAATCTTGGGCAAACGATCTGTCCTCTCTAGGGGTGACCCATATCTTGTTGGTATCATGTGAATCGAAGCTTGCGCTGAGAGGCGGTATAAATACCAGCACCCCGTCGACAGTCATAGCATTTTAAAATGACCCAGCAAGAAGCTGGATCATGAGTGCTCATTCGTCGGAAGGACCTTCGGAATGGATCAGAAACCGTGAGTCTGCACCTTAAAACAACTACCAATTGTTCGTTACTGGCCGGCAGCTCGAAGCTTAGTCGCAGCTTTGGACTTAATCTCTGTCTTTCCCGGCCCTTTCAGTTGATTTTTCTATAGCAGTAAGCACTAACCGCCGACGTTGCTACTTCTTGACAATGTACTCCAAAGTTACTTGGCTGCATATCTGGTCAGATGTCCATGTAATCCCATATCTATTGCTCAACTCTTTGTAGTTCGACACGAGTCGGGGTTTACTTGTGTGCCCTCTGACATAGCTTGATTGATTTGATTTCGGTCTCGAAGGCGTACCTTGCTGTCATCTCTCCCGTTATGGATATACAATGATGTCCATGCTCTTTTCTGAGATTATTCTGGCCTAATCTTTTGTTTTCGCTGCACCAAAGAGCCCCTTCAACTCGACAGCTTCCAGTGATGATTCAGAGCGCTCTCTCCTCTTCCGCCGGTCGGTACGGCTTACCGCTCTTGTACCCGGTCTCGGCTGCCCATAAATTAATCTACCATTGGGCTTGGTTAATAAAAAAGGGATTCGTTTCTGGTGTCTCTATCTTCTCAGCTACCTTTAATCTTGAGTTCCCTACCCACATATATTACACAATGTGTCGGCGTCGCCAGTGAGAGACTACACCACTACATAGGCTCTGCTTCTCATTCCTGTACAGTGTTAGGAACGTCTGCCTCAGATGCGGCCACACCATCAACCTGGTATGTTATTTACATTTTGTCGTCCCACATTTACTAACCGTCATTAACTCAGCCTGAAGAAATTGTCTGACAATACTATGCCGCTACATTCCTCTCATTTTTTCATACCTGACACCCTTCTAAAGGTTCGATGTGAAGAGTCAAGACTCGCACTGCAATTTCAGTTTCTTTCATCCCAAGAGCTGCAAACCGCCAACTTATCTGCGGACCTGTTGGCAATAGTATGTCTGCATTGACTCGCCCCAACAACTTCCTTCTTGACCCACATTTCTCAGCCATCGTTTCCCCGAGCAATATTGTATGAGGGCTCTAGCGAGCTTACTCTTCTTCACGCTAACATTGGTGATAGCGCCCAACATCGACGAGTATTGTCCCTGCTGCCGGATGAGAAATACTAGCCCGCTGCCTTTAAGTAAGTATCCTTTGACTTACGTTTATTCATTCGAAAGGAGAACTTCTATCCGGCGCGCAACTCGACTCAAAGACTGATACTTGAATTTGTAGACACGATATTCTTGTCTGGCTCCGCGACCTAGTATGAATTGGAAAGAATAACCCAGTGACTTTTATATCAATAACACAGAGTGCTGAAGCTCTTGGTGATCGATAGTGCTGCGCATTATCGTGAACAGTGATCATGATTTGATCGACATTCGATCGAGTCGATCGAATTCGATTAAATACACCGGACCAAAAAATTCAAAGATACGTCGTACCCCTGGATCCGTATAACGAATAGAACTACTCGACACCTGTATGTTGAGGTCTTAAGCAGCAGATCTTAGATCGACTTTCCGGACCTTCTCTGCCTGACGCAGAATTTCTCTTAGGTTCAAACTAAGGTCCTTCGGTGCACATAATGGAAAATCTACTACGGACAAGGTGCCCACAGCACCGGTATATGGTGCAGATACTTCAGGAAGACAACATCAATCTTCCGGCTCAGATGATACCATTGTTAGAGGACGGCTCTTCAAAATGTCTAGATCAGGAACGAAGCTACTGGGAGTACAATGACAGCGCTCGTCTGACCTGGATACGGTCTTTTGTTGACACACATGTCTTTACAGCGGAATTGGCGTACGAGAACACTGCCCCTCTCCGAATGGCGAAGCCTATAGAACAAACCTTGCAAGGAAATTATAGATACGAGGCACATTACAGCTGGCCGAGTAGCGACTTGATAGCCTGACCTACAACGATTTCTCGTATGGCTCGAAACTCTCCAGATACTTTCCCCAGCGCCCATCGTTCCAAGACGCGATGTCTTTCCACTCTTCGCTCTCCGCCCCAAGCATTGTCCTCATGAATTGCAAGAACGCGCAAATCGCAGTATCAGCGAACGACGGTTCATTCCCCATGACAAATTTTCCCTTGCTCCCCTCGATCCATTTGTTCATCTTCCCCAAGTTCTCTTTCGCCTGGGTCCACAGCTTGTCTCGCTCCTCGCCCTCTGGTGCATCCAATTTCGTCACCCCGCCCATTCTCACTCTCATAAAATACGCCACTGTCGGGCCATTCATCTTCTTCGTTATCGAATGGGCGAAGAATGGCCGGAGGGGAGCGAATGCGTCGGATACTGCGCTGGCGAAGGCGAGTTGGAGAGCCTTTGTTCCAGTGGGTATGAGTACGGGCCCGGAGGAGGGGTACGTTTTGTCGAGGTAGGCTGCGATAGCGATAGAGTCGGAGACGACAGCGCCGGTAGAGTCATCTCGGATGATGGGTATGGTATAGAAGGGAGAGACACCGTCAGATTTTGTGCTAGTGGGCGCAGCGCCAATCTTTTTGGCGAGAGCCTCGACTTCGGGTAGTTCGACGTCAACAACCTGGAAAGGCAATTTTTTGAGGTTTAAAGCATACCTAGTGTTGAATTGTCAGTTTCGTGGCGTGGCGTTAAGACGTACGCTTACCTGGTCCGCCAGGTGATCATAGTCCCTGGGGTTGTCTTGGTTGGAAGGTCGTATAGAATAATCATGTTTGCGCAGTAAAAAACCTCTCTTTAGCTTGGTTTAAATACATACATCAGCTCGGGCGAGGCTTACCAGGCCGCTGGTATGAGTCATCAGCTGGTAGAGTCTTTGTCATTTTTACGAAGTTTATGCGGTTTTACGCATCCAGGCGAACATATAAATATCCACGTCCACGTTGTGGAGGAGAAATTGGTGATCTTTGGGCATTCAAATGAAACCCATCAGTGTACCATCACAAATCGGCTGACAACTCCTCCGTTCACTGAGGGAAACACATAAGACAGATATTGAATATTGAATATATTTACAATGAAAACTAATCTTACGAGACTCTTGAACTTTATATATAGCAGATAAATTATCCAGAGGTATCAAAAGATGAATGAGAGCCGACGAGTGATGGTGATGGATTAGGAAGTGGATGTATCGGCGTTTGCCGAAACTTTTATTCTTTCACTTCCACAGCCAAATCCCTTGACCTCCGTTCCTCGACACAATAGAAATGGAGTCTCACCGTCTGGCGCGTCGGTATCAGCGAAAAATTTCCAAAATATGAAGCTACCACGGCAATGCACGAGTTCTCTATCAAGCCCTTAGCCGACGAATACTTGACAAGGGGAGTCGACGAGATCAATGATTATTGGGACTGTGGATACATAGCAGAGACAGATGCGCCTTTCCTGTACTCAGTGATGCTCTCAGAAATAGTTCCAGACACCACAGACGCGCAACGGGGTGCTTTGACAGACTGCTATCCGAGTAAACAGCCTTTATATGGTCTGGCACTGGTGCGCCCACGCTGTTTGTGTGTATAGATGAAAAAGGGAGATACAGAGTTCGACGTTAAATTTTATAGGCTAGCAGAAGCCGTGTAAACTGTGTTGAATCAACCTTCGCCCATACACGGGCCAAATTACTGACTGTAGCTGATCCACATACGCGTCTCCGCGCGTATATTCACCTATAGTCTTCACAGGCCACCCCTTGATTCAGAGACAGATATCTGCCAAAGATGTGGTAGTCTCCCCCATCCCGTTTACTTTGAGTCTGGATAAAGTGATTCTGGGTTCTTCCCTTGCATTACGGAATCTCATCCGCCGAGTGTAGTCGTAATGAATAAAATCAAGCCAGACACTTTTCAGGGATTCTCTTGGAGTGTGATGGAAACAACCTGGCTGGACAATGATTCTAAGAGAGGACCAGTGCTGATGTCCAAGGTGCAGAGGTATGAACGTTTACAACTTGGCATTGACATCCCAGAGTCTGGTGGAAGTCCTGCAAATTGTGCGTTCATCGCTTTGTTTTCATCTCTCAATCTCATGCATCATGGTTACAGTTCCTGCATTTAGCCATCGCTCGAACAGTAATATCGGCCTTGACCAGACCAACCTCTACGACTACCAATACTCTCACAGCCATGATACCAAAATATGCGTGCTTTGAATACCTTCTAGAACTCCTTACCTCCCACGCTTCTGCTTCTACAAAGCGACCATCCATGAAATTATTATTTAAGTTTCATCATGCACTTTTTTTTTCCACAATTGAAATAACTAATATCTTTTAAGCTGAACGCATGTTGTCCCCCGTAGCACCTGAGTTTAATTGTTGAGAAGATCGTTTGTTGCTGAGTAACAACATTGATATTGCATCTCCCAGTCGCAAAATGGGTAATACCCGCTGATGGTAGGGGCTATTTTCGTAAGTGTTAGCATGAAAAATGTACAAATTTTAAGGCATACAATACTGTTCCGGGTAGCGAAGGCTGGAGACTTTGGTTAAAAACATAAAGGTGGTTCGGGCAAGCTGGAATCGACATACTATTGCCAACAGGTTCGCAGACAAAGCGGAGGTTTGCAATGAGAAGAATGGAAGAGACTGAATTTGCATTTAGAATTCTCGCATTGGATCTGTTGAAGTTGGTGAATTAGAAGACGGAGATTGATCATAAGTGCGTAGCGTTTGTCGTACAATTTCTTCAGGCTAGGTCAACCGCAATCAGTCAAGTTAAATATGGCAAAATGTAAAAGATGTACGAGGTTGAAGGTATGGCCACATCGGATGTAGACGTTCCTAACTCTGTATTGTGCCAGTGATGAGTAGAGTGAATGTAGCAGCAAAGGGTTGCTTACTGGCGATGGCGGCACATCATGAAATGTAGTGAAGATAAGAGTGTGATCCGAAGTTGAGAGATAACTGAGAAGGTACAGGACACTAGAGGTGGCCCATTGACTCTCGCTTTATGAACTATAGACAACTATACATACACGCCATCACTCCCTCCATCCGTAGGTCTGTATCGTCCGTGTCTGCCAGAGACTAGGACAACCATTGGGCTTGGTTTATGGACAGCTAAGACCGCTGATGGAGAATATCAATAATTTGTGGGATGTTCGTGATCATGGTAATAATAGCAAATGGCAGTGGCAGACGAATTAGTAGCGAATTTCCGGGTATAAGATGGGGTCAGTTGTGGCTTCATATGATTCGGGGTAAGTTGTAGATTATAATGATGAAGGATACCGAATAAGCTCTCCCAAGACACAATCTGGCCATTGGTAGCGGTACTTCTCGAACGCAGGCCCGGAAATATGACACACATAGGCACCTGCAAGTTAAGTCTTGGCAGGAACCTGTGTACCTGTTTCGACCCTTTTTGGTATTCGCAAGTCGCGAATGGGAGAAGCCTGCAGCATTAATAGGCTGGGATCTAATGAATTCATTGTCATATCGTACATAGATAAGTCTGTAGCTATGTCAGTGTCATGGCCGTTTTGAATCAGTTCGAAATTTCGGGAATACAAATAAGAATACTCAGGACTTTTTACAGCATATTTCTCTCCTTCAAATGCAGTAGGCACCTGAAGGATTAGCAAGGGAGAACACTGTACTTTGTTCCATGGACAGGGAGGCTTTGAACTGCCCTGTCAACTCGAACAATCTATTTCCGTCCTGCCTTTGAATTATACGCTGAAATTGTCATCTCATCTATCCGTATAGTGTCCTTCGCGGAAAGTGTGGTGTCTGGAACACTGAGTGTGGGGGTAGCAGACGATCCAGAAAGTAAAATCGACAATGCTGGGCATATTCATGATACTCGATCTTGGTTCCATTATACATAATTAGACTTTAAATCGGACATTTCAAGCTGCCGTTTCTTTTAATTAGCTTAATTGTGTAGGAAAAGATCGCCCCATTGACAGCGAAGTACAACGAGATAGGGACAAGTCCCGAAATGAAAATGATGTAGTTTTAGACATTCACACGGACTTTAAAATAGCCTGGCAATCGGGGAGCAGTTACCGGTACCAGAATTCAGTGAATACAAATTTATTTCAGGCACATCCAGAAAGCTGGCATGAAACAAGGGTTTTAACCGGTGTAAGAAGGTTCTAAGAGCAGCAAAGATCCAGAGTGTCGGGGTGGGTATGCATTTCTTTCATGTTCTGAACTAGTACACAAGTTGTCAGAGAATTGGTCATCTGTCTGGTATCGGTAGAGGTTAGCATTTACAAAATGATATGCAGGAAACAATGCAGAGTCGATGCTAAAAATTGAACTTGGATAGCCCAAAGAATGCGAAGAGCTAGAGTAACCAAAAAGTTGATGGAAAGCCAGTAGGCCGGACACAAACGACACGTAAACAGAGATGATGTAACAACACTAGGCACGTTGGATATTGTTTGAAGCATGAGAACTTGAAAACAACTGGAAAATCTGATATCGGAGATGGGTTGATAATTCAATAGTCCAAAAAAAGGGCTATCTGGCAACCGGACCGATACTAGATTGTCTTCCATGTGCATTCACCGATTGAACTCTTAGGCGCCATCACCATGGTTGCGCCAATATCTTGACTGATTGTCACCTTGGTCCCCGTGCTCACAGGGAGAGCTCCTGCCGCCGCTCGAGCGTTGCGACGGAGCTAACGTTGTGGGTAGGCCCTTGCTCGTTTGCTCACAGTGTGGGCTCCTGCCGCCGCTGAGACATTGTGACGGAGCTTCCGTTGTGGGTTCACCTTTGCTCCTTTGCCTGCTTACAGAGAAATCTCCTGCCGCTGCTTTAGCATTGCGACGGACCTTCCATTGTCGGCCCCTCTTCCATGGTTGCAATGAGGGCCTCTGCCGCCGCTGATGTGTTGCGACGAGGCTCGAATTGCGACTTACAAGGAGGACCCCTGCTGCCGCTTGTGTTGTGACGGAGCCCCCCTTGATCCCGGTTCTCAGTTTTTGGGTCATGATGTTGTTCTTGTTTCCCTGTTTGCATGTTTGCGTCTCCGGTTCGATTGTGTTGCCGCTTCGGTGTCGCTGCAATGTTCTGAGGGTTGCGTTGGGGCTATTCAACAGCCTTGTGTACAATCATTTTGGTGTGGCGCCAGGGCTCGCAATTGCTGATGTACTTGTGCTCACGGCATGACGACCACACCTACGACCACCGTCATGTTGCGCCCAATCCTCTCCTGCTGGATATTGTGTCTGTGTTGTTTTCCCCACTCGACAGGGGTGTCAGGGGTCCGTGCATGCAGGTATTACATCACTATGTACTATTATTTGGCCAATGACCTTTTGTCATCAGTTCCCCCCAACGTCACCCAATACCAATACCCATTCCTCTGACCGCCTCTCGAATACCTTGTGTTACTCATGTCTCACCGATGCTACTTTCGCCCTGTAATTGATTTCAGACATCTCTCCCACATCTTGTCTCCCTGTCCTCTACCACATGGATGAGACTAATCCTGACAGTGGCACTGCTGGCGATGACTTCCTGGACACTTTGAGGAACTTGCCAAAGCTGCCGGATATGACTGTTCCAACAGAAGAGGGACTCACGGAGGGATGGTGTGGCACTGACAACCAGCCTGATAACGTGGGAGAACAAGACAACCTTGCTGTCAATCTCGGCCCCCAAGCAAGTCTTCGATCTGAATGTTGAGTTTCATTCCTACTGACCAGTTCCCAAAGGTGTCCCCCTCCTTTCCCAAACAAAAGTTGAAACAGAAGGCGACTCCAACCCCCTTAGACCTGTAACAGCGCAGCTGGGCCCTGCGAGCAATACACGGTCTATGCGCGGCCAGACTGAGACCTCCTTTCTTTCTGCTGGGGGTGAGCCCTCAACATCCTTGGTCCCACGGAGGAGGATATGCCCCAAGCTGCAAACTCCGCCCCCTGCTGCCGAACAGTCTGAATGGAAGGCAGATGTGTTCAACCTCTGTGCCCAGCTTGATGCCCATATCAATTCTTTGGAGAGTGAGCTGAAAAGCCTCCCACACACAGACACAACCCCATCCCCTGAGTTGTGCAACGCCACCACCGACATAACAGTCATTCAGAGATGTGTGGGTGAGCTATCAGCCATTATTACGTCCAGATTTCTTGAGCAACATGGCATCCTTTCCAAGCTGAAATCAACTGTCTCTCCTGTCTCCTCCCTCACCACCACCCTTGCCCAAACCGCTTGCTGTGTCATGGACCTTGAACTCGCATCTCATAATGAAGCCTCTTCGGATGCTTATCACGCGCTGGAGGTGCGAGTGGCTGAGTTGGAGAAAATGCTGCTCACCGCCTCGCCTGCCACTGCACTCCCACATCTCCCCTCTACCTCTGCCCGCCCCGTCCCCACCCCGAGACTGCCCCCATCAGAGATTCTACACCAGGTGATCATCATCTATGATCATATGCCTGACCCGCTTCACCCCTGGGATGGGATAGCGCAAATGTTGGGTTGTATGACTGCTCTGTCCACAGTGGCCATATCTGATGTGAAGATGCTCCCAGCGCCTCCGGGGGCAGTGGTTGTGACATTTAAAACAGAACAGAATGCGAAAGAGTTCATGACTGGTGCACGTACTCTCCCGGAGTGGTTTCGTAGTGTGCACTTCCTATGGGCTGATAGCCCGGCCTCTCCCTTGAAACCGACCCCATCGCCGGCTGCATCTACTGCTGGCCCCTTCGTTGATGATCACCATGGGTAGGTGCTGCCGCCACATCTTCTACCCATATAGTTGTTCAGATCATACCCTTTCTTTCTAGGTTTGATGGTTCTTGTAAACAGCCCCCAATGCCCCATGTCGACTGTGTACCACCTGTGTATGTACTAGTATCACCTTACAATCTCACCCTGTTTATATCTATTGGTATTCCTACTCAGCCGTCCTCCCTCCCCACTCATTCACGATGGCCCGCATCCCACTGTCCATAGGTTGTCGGTGACCTCTTAGAATATTAATGGCCATCTTCCTCTCAAAATTTGCCGTCTGGAGGTTTCTGCCCTCATTACAGCAAATGATGTGATGTTCTTTTTTGAGACGTGGCTGATGCCACACACAGAATCATATGTTAAGGTCCCGGATGGCTACTGTGCAGTCTTCCATTCACATCCATATAATGGTGGTCGTCCTTGGGGGGGCCTCTGCGCTATTATCAGAGAAAATCTCCGGTACATTGTAATTGAAGAGCTGTCTCGCCCCGACCTTCTAATTCTACAATTACTCTGTTGTTATCTCATAGCGGGATATGTTCCTCCTTCTTCCTCAAAGACTTGCACCAGAGCTGTTGTGCATCCCTTTCAGTCTTTCACGGAAGCTGTCACTTTCCTCACAGCAGACTCGGCGTTGCCAGTGATGGGACTCGCAGATGTTAATGGGCGCATTGGCTGTCGCTCCCCTGCTAATTCGCCAGCATGTCTGTCTCGTCCTCACTCCATTGATACAAGTGTGAACACACGTGGCACAGACTTTCTTGACCTGTGCTACGACTCAAATATGGTCGTTCTCAATGGTTTAGAACACTGTACCCCTGACGGTCGCAAAGTTGCCTATGCAAATGCTCCAACCTCCTTTCAGCCAGGAGGGAGTGCCATCATTGACTATGCATTTGTATCGCACTCACTTATCCTGAATCCAGATGACATCTCCTTCTGTATCGGAAGCAAGGGCCCCACTGACCACGCTCCATTGAGTGTATCGATCCCATCCACGGAGACTCTATACAGTCCGATACCTTCAATGGAAAATGTCCCCACAATCACCGACTTCCACGAAAGAAAACTGGCAGAGGATGCAACACAGCTCGATGGTGACTTGAAATCAGTATTAACTACTGCTGTTTCAACTGTCCCATCAGACGCTGACCACTTGCATTTATATGGTGTGTTGTGCCCCTGCGCAAAAAAGAGGATGGGTCCACCCTTCTCAGCTTGGATTGCTTGTCCTGAGGTGCAAGGTACACATCGTCTACTGACAGCATCTATTCACTGGGGACTATGCTCCCTTCATAATCATACTATTGCTTATGGCACCCTCCCTGATAATTCTGCGGTCTTCGGATCACGAAGACACAGAATCTTGCTCGCAGCAATTGCAGTTGCACTGTCTTCCCTAAATGTTGATATGCCCTTACAGATAGTGGTGCCATGTAGTGAAATCATTGATCTTGTATGCTATGAAGCCCCCCTGCAAGCCGTTCGTGGATGGGTCGGTCCAAACGATGACATGTTGAAATCGGTTGTGGATTGCTTGACAGAGAGAAGGGCAGCGACGCAATTTCTTCTCATCCCTGAGCACCAGCATAATGAGACCTATGACGATGCTATCCACGCTGCACAATGGGCTTCCTGCCATCCAGGAGCCTCGCCTGCACATATGGGAAGAGCTGAATGGACTGACCTTGTCCGCTCCTTCTTACAGGATTGTGCTGAGCTCAATGAGCCGGAGCAGCCTGAGCATGATGCTGACTGCCACCCACTCCTCAAGGTGTGGTCAAAAGTCACGTACTCCAAACTTCCCCCTGCCAGCACCAATTTCGTGACCACAGCTTCGCTTGACCAGCCTTCCATACCTGAACAAGTTCAATGCAAATGGAAGCGCCAGACAATTCTGGTCCCTGCAACAGATGGTGGTGATGTCAATCATTCTGGGGAGTCCCATTGTGGCAGGCATTCAACATGGAAGGCCATGTGGCTCAACCTGCAGGCACTGACAAGTATCGTTTGCCATGCCGATTTCTGGCAGCTCATCCGTTCTTGGTCGGATCCCTCTCACCGCTCCTCATTGCACATCCCTTTGTCCTCTATCATGTGCACTTTTCAGGAACACATGAATCCTCCCGAGGTTTTACCAGACCATTGGGACTGTAGTGCAAGAGCTCATGCTCAGGTGGCTGCAGCGAGTTTGCCTTCCAGAACTGTGGATCCTACTCCTGAGAAGATATTCTCAGCTCCATTCTCAGTTGACAATATTAATGAGTGGAAGCGTTTCGTACACCGAAAGAGGAAGAAGAAGAAAGTGCGTGGTCTGGATGACATTGGGGTGGAGTGTGTTGTGCTCATTCCTAGTGATGTCCTTGCCGACTTCTTCAATAGATGTATTGATGCCATTGATGCACCCACAGTTTGGTTCACAACAATATTGACCGCGGTTTTAAAAGCAAATAAGAGCGCACTGGATCCTGAAATCTACCATGTCATCGGGCTCCAGTCCTGCTTCTTGAAGGCACTCACTTGGCTGATAGATAGGCGGTTTAGGGATTGGATGGAGATTAACAACATCTTGCCTCCTTCGCAGAACAGATTTCAAGAGCACTACCGCACAAATAACAATATGTTCATCTTGAGATCCGTGATTGATCACTCAGCTTTATGTTGCTTTTGTTGATCTCGTCAATGCCTTCCCTTCCACTGACCAGCCTACCCTTTGGTCCAAAATGACTGCCTTGGGTGCAGGTGGTCCTGTGATGGACTGGCTACACATGATGTATCGAAAGATGGAATATGTCGTCAAACTGGGACCTCATCATTCCAATGCTTTTCAGTCCATTGTCAGTATTCTTGCTGGGGACAGTTCCTCACCCGGTCTGTGGAACATATATTTTTCTGACTTCTCTGTACCTACTCGAGCTGATGACATCCTCCTTGATGGCCACAATATCTCCCATGTCGAGCAGGCTGATGACATTGTGCTGTTCTCCACATCTGTTGAGGGATTGCAGTCAAAATTGGATGCCCTCTTCCAGTGGTGCTGCCATAATTCTATGACAATTTCGGAGGCCAAAACGAAGATCTGGATTTCTGGATGACTGCCTCCAATATTACCACGGCTGATGGTGGGGGGTTATCCGCTCCAGTGTGTGTCAAGACACAAGTATGTGGGCATCACGTTGTCATCTACAGACAGGTGCATTAGAACACAGGTTGGCGGAAACAGTCTTCCATCTGAATAGGAACATACAGAGCTATTTTTAAAGAGCATTACTACATAAAGACTTCGAAAGCTCGAAAAGGTGTCAACGCTCTCTTTGGAGTGGAAAACTTTGTTGGTACCATCCCTCCTCAAGGTGGCTTGTCCATCTATATGGCATGGATTGACCCGCATCTTATGTTGGCTTGTGATGTGTCTATTGATGTGGATCCTACTCTCCTTACACTTTTGGAGCGGGTACAGAAATTGTTCTTGCGCAGACTACTGGGTGTTACAAAGTGATCCCCAGTTGCACCCTTATTCTCAGAGACAGGCATGTGGCCCATCAGATATCGTCGGATCATGCTTGCCCTCCGATATTGGCAGTATGCGCTCTCCCTTCCTAATGACCACTTCCTGTCTTATGCCTTTCGGGACTCCCTTGCATTAGCCCAGGGCTGCACATCCTCCTGGTTGACTGACCTCGCTTGAGCACTCTCGGCACTCCATGTCCCTGTCCATCTGGATCTCTTCAAATCATGGTCCCCAGCTGATATCAATGGAGTCGTCACAGCAGTGGAGGAGTCTTGCTTGAAAGATATCGAGACTTACCTATCAACATCTCCCAAAACTCCCCTCCTGAGATGAACGTCAAATGTTTCCAGTAGCGTTGGTGTACATGCTTGTCCCCTAGAGAAACAGGCCATATGTGCCTTCCATGCCTACCTACACATGCCCATCCTGCACATAGGAAGGCCGTCGTCCGCCTCTTGTCTTCTTCCCATGCCCTCGCCATTGAGGTTCTTCGATGGGCTGACTGCCATCAGCCTGCAGTGCCTCGAGCCCAACATTGGTGCTGCTTCTGTCACTCCAACATTGAGGACAAGGTTCATGCTCTGTGGTTTTGTGATGCCTCACAAGTGGTGCGCGACTTGCGTACCTGTTTTTCCCGTGACATTGTCTCCCTCACACTGGTCGATTTCCTACAGCATTTGAGGTCAGCCCTGACAGTGTGTCATGTCATTGGCTTATTCTCTGATACGGAGCACGACACCGTCGTTTGTTGTTTTGCTAAATACGTTCATGATATCTTGAAAGTATTTGGAGAGATTCCTGTACTTTGCTTGTGACGCCGGTCCCTGTATTGTATACATATATATATTTTTTGGCTGCAATCGTTAGAAATATGTGTGGAACCCCACAAAGATGCTCTAACCCACGAGACACACTCAACAGTGTGATTACAATGGCATGAGCCTTTGTGGCCACAGTGCATGGCACAGCCATGTCAGGGCTGTGGGCCTGGCCATTCCTTATTGGGACCTGGCGCCGGTAACACTACCACTACCACTACCACTACCTTTACTCTTCACCACCACCATGGACTAATACGATGCATTACCAACATTCATGGAGTATTATCCAGGACTAGAGATGCAATTCTTGTGTCTAGATGTACTAGAAGCAGACATTGACCAGAAATGTGGCAGCCAGAGCCCCTTTCCCTCACCTGGGTAAAGCGAATTTTCTTTTCATGTGTTATAGAAACCTATCTCTATACAGAGCATGGCTGCACCTTGTAAAGAAAAGCAAGACAGATCTCTCATACACCTTATCAGAGCAGAGAAAAGATGTACTGCACAATAAATGACTTCGAGTCTCAGAAAAACTGTGGCATCGAACAGAGGAAATGGCAAGGAAATAGGAGCTGTAAATGAGTGCATTGATTTTTACTTTTTCTCTCTCTCTTGATATTAGGCAATAACTGAAGCATGTCACATCTGACCTTCATTCGGACCCTTCCTACGATGCAGACTGACTCGGACACTCCATTAGGCATGATATCCACCTATTGAAGGAATCCACTAACTGCCAAAAATATTTGCCACATTTTATGTGGGAGAGTGGTTTTTTCTACCAAAAATTAAAACCCCTGAAGTGGTCACTATTCATAATGATATCCTCAGTGACCACAAGTGTACTATTCCTGCTTGCAAAACCTGGACCGTCTACACACTGCCGGACTCATTTGCCTCATCATGACTGCCTGCCCCTTCAGTTCTTGCCATCCACCTTGCCGCTTATCATCTTCCTGAGGATCAAAGCCATGTGTGATGTTTGGTTATCAGTTTCTTGCAATACTTCACATGTGCAAAAACCTGGTATCTGATGCCAAGCCTCGTTGGAACATGAAGCCATCCGAGGACCTCTGACATTATACATCACAATTTATTTCAAGCATCACATTGATTCAATGCTCGCCTGCTGCTGTTGTACGATACTCACTCTTCGCTGGTTATCTACGACTACAGAAGGGAAAGCTGTTTCAGCCTTTGAAAAAATGTCTGGTAGATCCTGAATGTGAGTAAATGTTCTTCGGTAGCCCCAGTAGCGAGATGTCAAAATGAGCGTATCCTTCGCAGGGAATCTACGATTAGGGTGCTCTCAATTTGCGAAACTTCTGAGGTCACACCAGCTCACTGACCATGCAGATTGCGATGAGACCAAGGAATGAAACAAAAGCTCGTCAATGACAGTTTTCATCTTTTGAAACTCAGAACCAGAAAGATCAAAATCCAGCCTGAAGACACAGGCACATTCACCATTCTCGATGAATCGCTGTTAGAAACTAAGTTTTCCCAAGCAACTGATCTTTGAACAACTCATGGGATGTTCGACAGGACTGTGTCAGTGTATGTCGCAAAGATGATATGAAAGGAAACTATAATTAATCGTCATCTATAATGGGTGCTGTACCTTCCATCTGCCAATAGCAGTGGGCTGACATTTTGACAGGGGTAGGCATCTACGCCAGTGTGATGTTCCGTGCACGTGAAATGTGACTTGTCGCGACTGCAACACAAACTTGTTTCTTCTCAATGAAGTCATCATCTCGCCACCTGAGAAGGAGTAGGTCACTCAATCCATCATGATAGATCTATTAACTGATTGGCAAGTGTATCACTTAGTAGTCGAATGAGCCCTGGCTAATGCAATCCTCATGTTCAGCACCTTCCTACCAGTTATTGCAACACATTTGGGACAATATCCGCACCCAGTCTCACCTAATGACATTGGAGCCAGCCAAATCCCTCAGAACATTGTCAATGCAGAATGCGGTCTAGCACTCTATAGCTTGGCTGGATATGTGATATTGTGCCGAGGCTGGATATGCAAGAGGGGCAAGTCAAAAAATGATCTCTCTTTATCGCACCTACCTCAAACCCCGTTCGAAAATTCCCCACTAATATCCTTCCTATCTCTTTATTATTTGGAGAGTGGTCTCTCTGTCTAAATGCCTACATACTCTTCCTGATAGTATTGACCAGGTGGGTCATTGGAATGGCCATACAGCAATCTTACAGACACTCTACAACTACAAATTCGTGATTTTTAGTATATGGAGCATCTTCAAGCGCGATGTCACCTTTTTGGAAGATTTCCCTGATGCACTGTGTTACCTGTAATCATAGTGGGTGTGTGTGTGGAGAAAGGAGAGTGACGGGGTAGCTGCAAACGGCAAGGCCAGTGGACCAGGACCTATGCAATGAAGTTGCTGGATGGTAGAGGGAAAGAGTTCATGGAACATTACAGTTTTTGTGATTGGTAGCTTCTTATCCATCAACGTATGGTCGAAGTGGCATAATGATATATGTTGCAAATTAAATACTGATGTCATCATTTATGGTAACAATAAGTATCACATCACCTTGAACAGAAGAAGAAGGGCAGTATCCTTCAATTATGGGAGCTATTGAAAGAGTTAGTATGAAAAGTGTTTAAACCTACCAACCATTGTGATCAGTGTTGCTCAGGAAAGCGAAATTTATTAACATGATCAACATGGATGAGAGCCAATAAATTCATACTGTTGCCAGAAGGTTCACAGACAAGCAGGCGGTTCGTAGCTCACAGGATGGAAGGGATAAAACTTGCAGTTGAACTTCTCACATTGAATCTAGGGAAGATGATAAATGTGTGTATCACTAGGAGTAATAAAATGTGTACAAGTTCTTCTGGCTAAATTCAGGGTGATCAGTATTTATAGACAAATTAGTGAAGACATATAAGATTGACGGCATGACAGCATCAGAAGTAGACATTTCTGACACTGTAGAGCAATGATTAGAGAAGATGAAATACCAGTATTTGCTCACTGGCGATGGTGACACATTGTGAGCAAATTGGGTAGAGGAAAGTCAAAACTATGATATGTGGTGACAGATAGCCCAAAAGATAGAGGATACTACCAATGCTTCTATATAAATTATGACTAAGGATCTTGCAGTGTTCGAATTATAGGTAGGATGGGACAACATTGGCAATCAGATTCATAGCCACCAGCTACACTATTAGTCAAAGGCTGCCATAACCCAGAGTAGCGATCACAAAGTGATACAGCCTGTGCTAACTCAATAGCTCAGCACCTTCTGCTGTGTTAATTCAATGTGAGAGGGCAGCCAGTTCCATCCACTGTCCAATCTGATTGGAGATGATCGCTCATCTTGGGGGAACAAAGTCCGTCCAAAGTACTCACTTTCATTTGACCATGTGGATTAGTGCTGATCAGGGTCCAAGATCAGTGAGCATCTCAGAGCTGTGCCAAATTTAGCACTCAGGCATCATCAGAGAATAATGAGGGGCACACTAGTCCACATTATCTGCAATTTATATATCTCATGAGCATATATGTATTGAAATAACCATGACCATTGTCCAATCAACTAGACTCTGAGTTCTTAACATGTGGCAAATTGAGTACTGATGCCATAGTAGCTATATGTATCATCACATCACTTTGGAGCAGAAGGGATGGTGTCCATCTGTTACAATTTCTTGCATATATTCATTTTCTTTCTTAAGACTGAAGCAACCCTGACCCCATGTGATCACCAGAACCAGAATCGGACGGCTTAGGCCAGGTAACTATGGCTCATGCATACCGCACGACTACCATATTGTCTTCATACGTTGTGACTATTATTAGTACTACAGTTTTCATATATAAGTAGGTAGCTCTCGCTGTAATACCCCAGCTTCAAGCTAAAGTTTATCAATACCGAACTTCCCTCTTAACTCACTGAAAGGGCTGGTGATGGTGCAGGTGTGTAAGCAAACACTACCACAAACCACTACACTAAAAACACTAACCCAGCAAGTTCATGGGGGCAGAGGAACATCTGTTATGTAGGCTTTTGTACTTAGATAGTTTTCCGGGAATGCAATATAAAGATTTTAAAGGTCTTGATCTGACCGGGTAAGATTTGCTATGAGTCCTGGACTCTAAACTTCAAACAAAACAACACAAGTATCCACTGAGATACCAGATTCTGCACCGAGTTGCAAGAATCTCTGAACCAGGCTGACTGACTGACTGATTCCAGGACACTGACACAATGCTAATACTGGTTCTTTCTTATGGGTTCTTGCAAAATGCGAACTTAATTGTCAAAATACTTTCAATTCTGGTAAGTCTAGGACTCAAAGCTCTAACCTAATTCCCACAGGTAATACTACTGTAGCTGGAGGCCAGAAAACTTGCCTGGCTATTGTTTTCTACCTACTTTTATACTACTGGGTTATTCTATTTACAGCAAAATCTAATTATACTTGTATTACTTGATCTCACCTAAGCTCTCCTAAGGAGGCTGACTAACACTTGGTCATAACTCACGATCACGTCTCCGATCAGGTATGATTCCTTTCCGGGCAAGATATCCCTGCGCTGGTGGGGTTATCCTTTTACCAGGAACGCGAGGTGGGCCCAGGTGCCAATACCTGTGCTGTTGTATATTACTGGTGGCACTCCGTAGTTATCCTGGTAAGTCTGCTTACAGACTTAGCCCAGCTACCAGTAAATGCTGTGGTCTTACTGTTTTTGGGAGTCGGTAGCACGTGGACACATGGCTGAGCCTGGAAATTTAGATACATGCGGCTCGGTTCCTGGTACTGCTATTCTGGTGTTCACAGCTAAGTTTCCCAGGCATGAGGATGCTTCTTTGACTTCTTGCTAAGTTCTTTCATGTTATTGACCAGGTAAGCACTAATGACTCTTGCCTGTCTATTATGCCTAACCAGGAACTGGTGTTGCTTACTATAGGGTTCTTACTTAGTATACTACTGAGTGTAGTAGTTACAAAATGCAAAATTTATATGGTTTACAAGGGTGCCCATTTTCCAAGCGCATCATCATGCTCGACTAAGACCTTAGCCCAACTCCATCACTAAACATCCAAACTCCACGAGACTCTCGGGTGGTTGTCTGAATGCAAGGCAGCTCGAGTTTACTCTTGTTTGGATCACATGAGGTTTGGTGATATGCTTGGTAACAGCACTGGGAAAACTCTAGATATAATATACAATGAGTGTAACTCATATATATACTAAACCCTAAGCAATCCTTGCACTCACAATCACCAATATTTAAGTTCAGGTGTTTTGAGACCGATAGAAGGCCTCTGCAAACCGGTGATAAGTCTAGACTTCTGTGGCAATGGCAACACCAAACTCAACGAGTATTGGTAATAAACGAAGCCTTCGGTAATTAAGGTGATGTGTGTGCGAGTATGTTCGGGGCACCTCCATGCACTCCAATCAATTCCTCTAGATGCAGGTGTACACTGCGATGTGAAAGTCTAGCAAGTAGTACCCTAGTTGAGTACTGTGATGTAGGCTATATGCCGGTATTATCTCGAATAAACGAGAGACGACAGAAACCGGTATGACGTGAATACCAAGTATCTGTGGAAACAAAGAGAATAAAGCTAGATGATGTCTCTAGACAATGATCCTCTGGGGGAAATCTATAAACGAAAGTTGTCAAATATTCGAGAGTAGAAACCGAAGGCGGTTTTTGTGGTCAAGAATACGAGAGGGAAAACGAAGTCCTATGTCGAGGGTGGGTTACTGATCCTATGTGAAACACTGTTACTGAAAGTTGAAGCCGAAAACTGAGTCTACATGGAGACTATCCTATCCTATGTCAATGTCAAACCTATGAGTCCACATGGGGATATCCTATCCTATCCTATGGCGAAACTAAACGAGAACTGGTCGAAACGATCCTATGTTAATGATTCTGATCCTACAAGTCTGCTTGGAGACTTCCCAAATGGGCGGCGATGTAATTGTCGAAAACGAAACCGAATTAAACTCCTATGTGGTGAAAGCAAAGACGATGCGGCCTATAAAAGAAAACAAGACACGATGGGGAACGCGAGATGCATAAGAGAGCTCAAAAGGCTGGTACCAAAGCTATGGCGAGCTAATAGCGAGTAACCGGTATGAAACTGACTGGCAGTTGAGTATTTGAAGCCGGTGGTGGTATGCGGTCAAGTGGTGAATGATAGAGAGGTGAACGAAGCTGTTAGATGGTGTAAACAAGTCCTAGGCTTATAGTAGCATGTATAGGGTGCAAAACAATTGATTTGTGGTGCATATACAGTTGTGAAGCAAGATAATACAAGTTATAACCGTTGGCGTACCGGCTATTAGTCTCTAGAACATGCGGTGTCTCTAGGGTACTTGTTCTCCTTCTCTACAATATTCTATTGAGTTTTTATACTACAAGGTCTGGATATTATTAGCTCTACTTATTAAGGCTGTAAGACTGCGGCTTGGTAACTATTCGACGGTTTATGAGTAATAACGAGGCTTTCGATAACAGCTAGTCTTTGGCATTGCTGAAACAAGATAGTACTTGAGGGTCACCAGTTATTACTGTGAGTGTTATACAGTGCTGTTTGACTGCGGACCGAGAAGGTAGGGTGGACGAGCTGAGGTATACTGATGGGTCAAGGTTTATAATCTTCAGCATTCGGTTATTGTATTCGAAAACAAAGGAATTATCAGACGTAATCCACAATTGTCAAGGGGATGTATATGTCGATGCATATGACATCACATAATTAAACGATCAATCCGGCAGGTCAAGCTGTGATGCATAATCAATGTGATAATGGTGTGGCAACTCTTTGGTTTCTCAGCGCCTACTGCCGAATGGAGTTGTATGATCAATTATCATGCCTTGAAGTGATGGTATGCACAAATTAAAGTGCTTTGCCAGGTGGGAAGGATATCGAGCATCTTAGGGTGCCATTGCTGTTGCATAAAGTATATGCCCTTGAGTAATATAGTAAACTTGTCTTGATAGGTCGTTTATGTGATGCCTTCGGTTATTATAGCCAAAATCGCGAAATTCTAAGTGTACAGAGCCTAGAGGCTCATCACCGGCTAGTATGGGAGGAAGTGTGAATACTCTGTTGTAAAGTGCAGCATGACTGGTCTGGGAGTTGTTGTGATGATGTTTACTTGTACTTTCTAAGGGATATTCAAGCTATTCAGTTCGACTCTACAAGGGATGAACAGGTGGGAGGGACAATAAGTTATCTTAAGGCGAAGCCTTGGTTTGGGACTCAAAATATACAAGATGCGAAAGCACACTGGCTTGACACAAAGATGTTTTGAAGGCACACTGGCCTTGTTAGCACACTGGCTATGATTTAGTGCACACTGGCATCTCACATTAGTGCACTGGCTATGATAACAATGGCACACTGGCCCGACTTGTCTCGTATTACTTCAAGTACTCTTTTATCTATTCTATACTTTTGGTGGACTTAAAGAATAGCTACCATGAACACTGGACTACACAAAAGCCTTCGACGTGACCCAGCTCACTGGCTGTAGGCACTTGTCTTAGGGATTGCAAGTCTTTGCGAACTTAGCCAACTACTAAAATACTCCGAGGCGTCACTCAGGCCTTCAACTTGCCCTAGCACTCTGCTAATTGGGTCAAATCTGGGGGAGGGTGTTGCCTCCTGTATATTACAACAATGAGGCCTTTAAATACTGTACATGGTCCGATCCATCTTGGTGTGTTGGTCATAAACTACTAGTAAGTGGTGTCTGGGTATAGGGTTCTACTACTGGGTTAAGGGTTTCTAGGTCTGGGCCGAGGGCATGATGGACTTATAGGCCGACACGACATGTAATACTACCTATTTAGTGCTATATTGTGATGTAGTTTGTTCCATACGCTCATACTGGGCAATAAGCGATGTGTTGCCAGACTTGTTGGCTGGATACCCAGTTGCAAAGCTTCCTATTCCATCATGCATTCCTACAGTAGGCATCGCACCATTGTATGGGCACCGGACACTGAGTTCCGAGCTGGTGCAATCAGCAGTTGCACTGCATTTTAATCATAATCCACTTTGGGGTGATCGGTCTATACATCACTGATCCAAGACATGTTAATCTTCTAACTTATATTCTTTCTGAGTCAGCACGACTGCAGGATAAGTAATGCGACCATAGGTGCTATAAGTGACAGCCTTGTTGCGTCATCTCATTTCTTTATGTCAAGGGAATATTCACCCCACAAAGGAGACCATTCAAGTCTAGTACACTTTCAAACTTATTCTTTCTGGAATACCGCATGTCTGCAGTAAATGTGACACACATACAAGGGGCATAACACTTCTGTAGACATATCAAGGTCTCATGCTGTTGCCTTGCTTCCTTTCCATATGGTTGGGGAATTCTTCTGCAAGGTTTTGTGTTCATGGCATCTGCTAGTATGCTGTCACTATTTCAACTTGCTTCTGGTACTGTAGACATGTCTTGGGCAGGGAGTGCCTGTGTATTGACATATCAGTGATAGTTCACAGCTTATTCTGTACTTAACTTCTGGTTTCGGTGGCTTGATATGCATGTACATGTGTTCCACTGTGTCGTGACAGGGGTTGATGGTGTCACATTACTTGTTCAGTGGTCCTAGTGCATTATACCAGCATGTAGAACCAATCCAATATGGTACTGTCACTACACACTAAGTAATCATTGCTTTATATTGTACAGTGCATTGCTATAGCCATTAGCTAGCAACACAAAGTCTCCATTCTAGCTCTCTGTTGACAAGTCCAATTATAACTTAGCAATTGTGATCATTTTAGATACAAAATCGCGAAATTTATAGGTGGATACATAACCTGCATATCATCAGGTCTAACACTATCAATGTTGGGAGCTACTGAATGAGTTAGTGTGAAACACATTTCAATATACCTGGCATTGTCGTACAGTATTTCTCAGGATAGCAAAGGCTAAAAACACAATTAGCACAAGTCAGCAAGGGCACCTAACGTATTGATATATCAATGACTGCCTGTTATACATGGCTGTGTTATATCAATGCACTGTTGCTGCAGTCAATGCTCTGATATATCAGCTGCACATGGGCATCATATGACTTCCCTCCACCACCAAAATCTCTTGCTCACTGGACATCGCTCTCCACTCTCAACCATCAATGAGTTCTCCCGACATTGTGCTCCTCCATCTAAAAATACCATGTGTGTGCCTGTATTTATCTATTATTACTGCAAGCCCTGAATCACTATCAATTGATGGACATCATCTGCTGGAAGTCTTCGCTCTCATGCTGTGGGTGTACCTTGATCTGCAATCAACAATCATTCTGTCCTGCACCCAGACCACAGCCAAAACTCAGCCGACAAACTTCCATGTATGTTTATTCTGTATGTTATGACAAATTTTCCCTGAACCTGATAGTTGCCATAAATCTCTATTTGTTTATTGCAGGTAGTACACAAGCTTTTCTTTATCATATTTTCAGTTAAAAGTGGCATGTGCATGGTATACTTTAGCTAGCACACATGTAATCTGGAACATGGTAAAAAATATCACAATATCAAACAGAATAATACAGAATGAAGGAAACTATCAAGTGAAAGCAACTAGACCTTTTGTGGGAGTGACGGCAACAAAGTATGGATGCAGGCATCAATGTCTGCCACCATTGTGTTCCAAAGCATATGTTCCTCAGCTGATAACATGCCTTGACCCCACCACATCAGACCAATGAGCACAGTGATGAGCCCATTCTGTCCACCTTTCCACAGAGCTTTTGTCAGTGAGCAGCTATAGTTGGGTGCAGGGAGGGAACCTGTTTTGGATTGTTGCCAGTCAGGTTGCAAGGTGTTCCACCAAGTGAGGAAGTCTGCTGAGAATGATGCTGGCAGCTGAGGATAGACATTGTAATGTCAGTTTTGAAGCCACATACTCAATGACAAAGGTCTTGATGCAATAGCACCCAGTCAACCCTAAACCATATCAATACAGGGTAACAAAATGGGAATAAACAAGCATACCTTGGTTGGTGACCCACTTTACGAAATCCTCGCCTCTAATACCTGCCAATTGGCCAGGAGATCCAGCCATTCCGACCAGAGATTGGGATCTGTGAGGTACTGTTAGGCCCGAGCGCCACGAGGTCCAAACAGGTATAAACTCTGGGCTGTCTTGTGTTCGGACAATCACCCTAAGAGTCACTGTGATGTTGGACTTGTGGACCGGATCCTGCGGGTTAACTTTCGGCAAGCGAGTCAACGAGGATAGTTTGGTATAGATAAACTTTAGTTCAAAGCTGGAGTATACTACAGCTAAGGCTACTACTTATATACTGAAACGACTAGACTAAAACAGTGATTCCGAATGACAGTAGAAGTCCATTACTAAGCAGGATCCGGGACAAATGAGTAAGCAGGTTTGCATAACGTGTGAAGAAGAGATGAAAAAGTGAATAAATCGTAACATTACCCTCTCGTTAAGGCAGTCATCCCGACTGCTATTATGTTAAGTCGGGATCAGGTGGTTCTTCCAACAGTGAGAGGCGATATTTTTCCCAATAGGGTTCTAGCAGGTAACTCCATTTCTTCTCGTCGGGGTTTTTGATCCAGAATTTCCTCCCATCGACGTGTTGTACTTGGTATAGAACTGTCCCATCCTTCTGGTAGTGGTCATCCAGAATTGCTACGGCGGCCTTTTGTTCTTTTGTGCTTATGGCACAGATTACCATGGTTTGTTGAGCCTGTTCAACTCCCTTCTTGTAGTCCTTGATTGCGTCTTGCGCATGCTCCATATCCTCCATGGTTACCCACGAGTTGTGTTCTCTTGTCCATCCCTTCCATTTAACGAAGTAGTCAGTGGTTAGACCTGATTTCTGTCCCTTCTTGGCGCGTACTTGCCGTGTTTGGGCGTCCAATACTTCTTTGACTTCGTATTCCTCTTCATCTTTGATGAGGTTGGGTGGTGGTGCAGGTGGCTGTTCTTGATTTGGGAATGCAGGTGGGATGTAGGGTGTTAGGACCTTTTCGTTGAATTGGGGGTGAATTTTCCAATGGGGTGGTAGCTTGAGTTTGTATGCTGAGGTGCCAGCTTTTTCAAGGATGAGGAACAGTCCGACCCTTTTGTCGTCTAGCGACTTTCGGGGTCGTGGTAGTTGGAGATTGGTTGTGTCAAGCCAAACTCGGTCCCCTATTTGGTAGTTCCTCAATGCTCCCCTTCGTTTGTCATACTATGCCTTCATCTTGCCCGCTGCCTCTTCAAGAGCTGCTTTCGCATTCTTGTGTATTTCGAGCAGCATGGTGGAAAAATCTTTGGCTGCGGGGTTCGAAAAGGCAGTGGTTCATACTGAGTCTGGGAGCGTCCGAGGATGGAGTCCGTAGTTAACGAAGAAAGGGCTTTGGCCGGTGGCAGAATGAACCCGGTTATTGTGGGCGAAGGCTGCAAGTGCTAGCCATTCGCTCCAATCCTTCTGGCGATAGTCTGTAAAGATCTTCAAGTATTTCTTGATTTCTTGATTGGCCTGTTCCGTCTGGCCATCAGTCTGAGGGTGATAGGTGGTGGAGGCATTGGGAGTAATCGATAGGAGTCGGTACAATTCAGTCATAAATTTGGAGACGAACTGCGGGCCACGGTCAGAAATGACAACCTGTGGCATTCCGTGTCTGGCGTAGACTTGGTCTCGAAGTATCTTGGCCCATCCCTCGGATGACAGGGTGACATCACATGTGATGGGGATGATTTCCTTGGAGAAATGGTCCACAATTACGAGAATCGCGTCGTACCCATTCGACTCTTCAAGTCCTGTGATCATATCTACGGAGATATGGGTCCAGGGAGTGGAGGGGATCTCGTTGGGGTGTAAGGGGTTGGCCTTTGCCTGCATATTGGTTTTTATTCTCTGGCATGTCTCACAACCTTTTACGTATTTTTCTACGGTTTGTCGATCCTTGGGCCACCAGAAGTCGCGTTTGACTAACTCCCATGTTTTAGCGATACCTGGGTGGCCTGCAGTGAGATGATCGTGATACTGAGCGATGATTTCTCCCCGGAGCTGATCGTCTCAGGGTATGTAGATCCTCCCATCATAGTAGAGAATCCCCTCTTCCTGGGTAATTCCACGTTCATGGTTTAGGGAGTCAGAAATTCCCTGATCCCACTTCGCTCGGTTGCGGGTGATTTCTTTGATCCGCTGGTGGGTCTCCGTCATCATGGGCATGATCATGGCTCGGAAATGCTCGGGTTGTAGCACAACAATGTTGTCGTTGTCCTCTTTCCCTTGATCGTGGTTGTCCCTGCGGCTCAGGAGGTCGGCCTTTCGATTTGCCGATCCAGGTTTATGGTGTAGGGTGAAGTGGTATTCCGCCAATTCGGTCACCCATCGGGCTTGTCGCCAATTTAGCTTTTGGGGTTTTCAGAAGTACTGGAGGTTTTGGTGATCTGTCCATATCTTGAAGTCCTCCACAGCTCCCATGAGATAGTGTCTCCACTCCGACAGGGCGAGCATGATCGCCAGGAGTTCTTTGTCATAGATTTCATAGTTGCGCTCCGTGGTGGTGAGGGATTTTGAGAGAAAGGCTACTGGCCTCCACTTTCCGTCATGTTCTTGGCTCAGGATGGCCCCGATTGCCCCTTCACTCGAGTCAGCCTCTACCCGAAATCTGCCTCGTTCACGTGGTAAAGTGAGAACGACGTCCTTCGCCATCTGATCCTTGAGGCATTGGAAGGCCTGATTTTGCGCTGTTCCCCAGGTCCACGGACTTTTGCCAGTTAGTTGAGTAAGGGGACGGACGATTTTGGAGTAGTCCTTGATGAACTTCCGGTAGAAGTTGGTGAAGCCTAGGAAGGATTGAAGCTCCTTCTTCTTTGTCAGCATGGGCCACTCTGTTATCCCCTTCACCTTTATTGGATCCATCCGGACCATTCCTTCGCCGATGATCACCCCCAAGTACTCTGTCTCTAGTACTTCGAACTCGCACTTCTCTGCTTTGAGGAAGAGTTTGTTCTCTCGGAGGCGTCGGAGTACGCGTCGGACTAGGCGACGATGCTCCTCGAGATCCTTTGAGAAGATTAAGATGTCGTCGAGATATATGGTGACCTTGCCTTCACTGATCAGGTCATGGAAGATATCGTTCATCATCCACTGGAAGGTCGCTGGTGAGTTAGTCAACCCAAAGAACATGACCATGGGTTTGAAGAGCCCCCTATTGGTTCTGAATGCTGCCTTCGCCTCATCTCCCTCCTTGATCCGGACATTGTTATACCCCCACCGGACGTCGAGCTTGGTAAAGTACTTGGCCCCCTGCAGCTTGTCCATAAGTTCGGAGATAAGGGGGAGTGGGTAGCGATTCTTGATGGTCATTTCATTAAGCTTCCGATAGTCCTGAACCGGGCGGAGGGAACCGTCTTTCTTCTTGACAAAGAAGAACAGCGATGCGAACGGGGATTTGGACGGGCGAATCCTGCCACTGGTGAGGTTTTTGTCCAAGAACCTATCCAGTTCCTCCTGTTCATTCCGATTGAGGGGATATACCTTGCAATCGAGGGTATTTTGGGCATTGGGAATCAATTCAATCGTGTGGTCCCACGGCTTCCAGGTAGGTAGTTCGTCGAAGTTGTCCTTCGAGAACAGATCATGAAATTCGTGGTACCAGGGAGGGACTAGTTCCTCGAATGGCCATTTAGGCTTTCCTTCGGAGGCCTTAGCGGCTAGGTCATTGGCATGGTGTATCGCCCGGATTTCCATGGCTTCCTCAATATCAATGGCTAGGATGGTTTCCCCTTCCTCCAGCTCCTTGTCCCAGCAGTCCTCTGGATCGGTATCGGGTAAGGGGAACGGGTTTTTCTTGCATTGACAGCGTCCAAAGAGTATCCATCCGGTTACCCAGTTGATGATGGGGTTGTGTCGTTTAAGCCAGTCATGCCCGAGGAATAGGTCCCCCTTGCCAAGTTCAGTTACCGTGAGGTCTATCTGCTCGGCGTGGTCTCCGAGGGACATTCGCAGTTCTACGAATTCAGTAATTTCTCCCACTTGATTCTGAGTGCTGTCGGCATTGTATACTGGTATGGGGGAGGGTGCTGGGTAGGTCTGGAGGCCGTTTCGTTCCACATACTTCCGGCTAATGGAACTGCCGGTACAACCGCTATCCACGAGGGCGCGGGCCTTCAGGGTCTGTCGGTCTGCTAGGGTTTCTAGTTGAGCATCGACTAGTAGCTCTCTGGTCCTGTTAGTCCGTACTTGTTGTACGTAGCATATCGGTTCTTGGAGTTCATATAGTTGCTCTCGGGCCGACTCCCCCCCTAGCTGGAGATGTCGTACTACTTCCATGTCTACCTCTTCTTCCCTTCCCTTGTGTACCCAGAGATAGAGGGCCACCAATGCTTCAGAGTCAGTCCGCGCTTCCTGAATAGCCTGAAGAGTCCAGTCAGGACCAAAGGGTTTGAACCAGGTGGTCTTTGGGGGTGAAGCGCATCTGTCGGGACTTCTGGGCGTAGGCGGTTGTGTCTCCTGTTCTTGCCGAGAGAGGCGATATGAGGTGTCGTCCTCGTCGTTGGGTATCTCCTTGATGGTGACTCGCGGCAGTCGGGGCGTCTCTCACCCGGTTCGGCCCGCTTGATCCTTGTGGGCGATTGAGGGTTTGGCGACCGTGGATCTTCGCCACTCTTCACCCTCATACAGGCTCTTCATGGGGTCTCCCTTGGGTTTCTCTTGGGTGAGGCCACCCTCAACTTCGGCCCTCATCCGGGCCTCATCATGTGGAATAGCAGCTCCAGGATCCTCCTTGGTTGGGGTTCCTGCCTGGGGCGCAGCCTGCCTGGTGGCAATGGGGGCATCGCGTGTCTTGTGCCATAAGGACGTTCTAACACCTCCGGAGGACACCTTCTCCGTGGTCAGGTTAGGTGCGTCCCCAGGTCTTACGGTTTCATAGCTAGAAAGTGGGGCCCGAGTTTTAGACGGGAGGCGAACGAGGTATTTATGTGGGGTTTCAGACTCCGACGTCGGAGTCTGTTGCGATTCTTTCAGGGTTTGCGTGCTCAGAGAAGTAGAAGTTGGTATATTCGAATGCATGTGATATGACGTACGTAAAGTATTGTTACAAGAGGACCAGCTAGTCGAGTCCAAGCGCGTGATGGATGGAATAATTGTTCTGGCCGAGCAAGCGGAATCGCTCACTTGTCGGCCTCCCCTTTTACCTCCTCGACTCCCAACGTCGAGGGCGTCTTCTCCTCAACCGTCACTTCCTGTTCTGCTTCTGCCTTAACTTGATTGTCGAGCATAGCGCGTAGCTGCTCCGACGTATAGGTATATCTCCCTGTTTTTGCATCTCATGGTCGCTTCGGGGCTTGGCAATCTTTGGCCAGATGACCCTTCTTTCTGCAGTTATAGCATCTCTTCTCCCGCCGCATTCAATCGATGTCCATAGGTTCTCCCGCTCCTCCGTAGGTAGTCCAACTGCTCCCGGTGGTGGCGGTGGACTTGTTCCCGCTCAAACTTGTCGTGCCACTAGCTTTCTGACTAGTGCCGGTGGCGGGGGTTTTTTGTTTCAGGGGATCGCTTCGGTAGTGGATTCGATCGAAGGCAGCCTTTTTGGCATGTTCGTCATACATCGTGCAGACTCGTTGCTTCCATTGCCAATAGTAGACGGGGACGAACATTCCTAGGTTGGAGATGAATTTGGTATAGTCGTCAGGGAGTCCCTGGCGAATTGCCCGGATAAGCGCCGATCGCAGTCCTTCGTCATGTCGAAGTCCGGCCAACATTGCCAGGTGTTCTAGGCGTTGGAAGTACTGGGTTGCCGTCCCATTGCCTATACGCAGCTCCATCATCTTTTGTTCATGCTTCTCCTGGATGGCTGGGTCCAAGAACTGTTTTCGGAAGGCTTCGACCCACTCATCCCACTGTCCATATCGATGTCGATTCCTACTTTTGGAGAAGAACTCGACCCGGTGGTAAACCCACCAGGTCTTAGGCCCTTCTTCCATATGTGACGCGGCATAGTTGATCATCATGGGGCTGGTAATAATGAAGCGAGAAAAGGTTTCGAAGTATTGGAGGCAATCCCTGATGAATCGATCAACATCCTCGTGTTTCCCATTAAAATACTTGGTGGGGGCTATGAGGGTTGGTTTGATGCTATAATAGGGGTGATCATCTCGTAGGGCTCCCGTGGGCCAGTTGGGAGGGTCAGGGGGTAAGTCCTTGGGAGGTGGTCATGGGAGTGACCATCGATCCGTACGATCCCCTGGGGAGCCTCGGTGAACCGGAGGCAGGGGTGGTGGTTTTACTTGTGGGGCGGAGGTGAAACCCCATCGCTTGTCCATCCATTCAAGGATGGCTTGGGCGTCCCTCATACTCTCGTGGATGTCCTTGACCGACTGCTCTGCCTCTGCCTTTCGTTGGGCCTCTGTTTTTACCCTTCCTACTCCCGGGGGTGGGGGTCCTAAGTCTGGGGGTGCTCCCAGATCAACATCGGGATGAGAGTCCTGCTCCATTTCGTCGTCCCTCCGCTTGCCTTGTGCTTTTTCGGAGGGTCCTGCTTCTGCTTCTGCTTCTGCTTCTCCGCTTCCAGCGAAGAGTCGACTACTCCCTTGCCACTGAGATCCTGGTTGTCAATAGTTAATCCAGGGTGGCATATCGGGTAGCGGCTTAGTCTGATTCTCCCAGCTCTCCAGGTTCCATTCGTTCTTCAGACCTTTCCCAGTCCTCTCGTAGGTGTCGTAAGTCTCGCTCCAGGGCTCTGTGCTCCTCCTCGGTCCTTCGTCGGAGGTGGGCAATCCTTCTGCCTGGTAGGGGTCCCTCAATCCTTCGAGCCAATAATTGGCGCTCTGTGAGGTCCTCGTCTCGGAGCCTCTCTCTATCCCAATATTCTCCCATGGAGAGTTGGTCTCCTCCCCTTGCCCGTATGTCCCGGGCTCTTCTGTCCCAAGCCCTGGACCAGTATCTTCCCAGTACGGCTCGGTCCTGGTCTCGAAGTATGGGCCATTCCCTGTCCGGTCCATTGCCATTAAAGGGGTCGTGGGCAATGGTCCAGAGGAGGAGGGTCTGTTCGGAGACCAGTATTCCTGGGGCAGTGTCAGGATCGTCTCGTTCCTGTCGGTGAAGGTAGTGGTCCACAGGTTCCCCTGCCACCGGGCTTCTGAACCTGAAGACATTTCTCCCGACCACGTGGATTCGAAGCCGAGACTGTCGGTAGTAGTTTGCGGTGTTGTGGTCATGGTTGGACTGTTCCCCTGGGTTTGGGGGAACACTGTACAAGTCGTTTGCTCAAATGGGGAGTCCTTCTGATAGGAGGAGGTGGCCAGGCCACGAATTTGGTACAAGGGGTTCGGAGTAGGGGACGGGCTGTTCCGTGTCGGCGGCTCCATGAAGGATAGTCTCGGTCTGGTGCACCTGCCAGATAGGTCCGGTGGTGATTCGGTTGGGGGTGATGGTACGGGTACTGGTGTCAGTCGGGCTATCGGCCCTAGATATGTGCCTTCCCCTTCCCTCAACCGACCAACGCATTGATGGGTTGTGGACCCCTGGGTCAAGTTCTGTGATGTCGAGCTCGAGGTCCTCGCTATCGGTGTTAGGACTGGAATCTGTAAGGGCATGCCGAGTTCCAGAAGGTCCAGCAACGGGGGGGATGACAACATTCTCGGGGGTGGCTGGTCTTGCAGCAAGACTCCTAAGGCTCGGTTGCTGCTCTGCAGCTGGGCTAGCTGGTGGAGTATAGAAGGGGTCGCCCCCTCCGATGTGTTGGGGGTAGTTGGTCGGGATGTAGTGGTCCGGAATGGGTTGTTGCTCCGCCACCTGCATCTGCCTCTGCCTTCCATGACTATGACTTTCTATCCACCGTCCTACACTGTTCTGTTGCCAATAACAGACAATTAGGAGGACTATAAGGGCAACGATGACGAAGGCGACTGATCCTCCTGCGATGGTTTCCACAGCGGTTCCTTCTAGAGATTTGGGAATGATCATGGGTGTCTCCTTCAGCGATGCGTTTAAGGAGACCTAGGAAGCTTCGAGCTAACTGTTAGGCCCGAGCGCCACGAGGTCCAAACAGGTATAAACTCTGGGCTGTCTTGTGTTCGGACAATCACCCTAAGAGTCACTGTGATGTTGGACTTGTGGACCGGATCCTGCGGGTTAACTTTCGGCAAGCGAGTCAACGAGGATAGTTTGGTATAGATAAACTTTAGCTCGAAGCTGGAGTATACTACAGCTAAGGCTACTACTTATATACTGAAATGACTAGACTAAAACAGTGATTCCGAATGACAGTAGAAGTCCATTACTAAGCGGGATCCAGGACAAATGAGTAAGCAGGTTTGCATAATGTGTGAAGAAGAGATGAAAAAGTGAATAAATCGTAACAGGTACTGGATGGCTGAGGGTAGCCAGCCAGCAGCAACCACTGCATGCAATACTGGCAGCTTGCATGCTTATTTGCTCATCCTCCTCTCAGGATCCTCTCCACCATCATCATCCACAGTCGCCAACTCTTCTCCCTGCCATCCCTCATGTCCATTGATCGCTTCATTGCGTCGCTTCTGAACCATCTGGACTGGTGAGAGCTCACTGTCGATGTCTGCCAAAAAGCATGTTCTGGGCATGCTAGATGGACTCAGAAGATTGGCATCAAATTTGTGCTCATCGATATGATCCTGGTCATGACTAGGCAGGAGTGGCAGTTGGGATACCTTGGGCTCAGGCTGCAGAGAGGGGTATTGTTCTCTGGGGATCCCAAGGTTGATGTGACCATCTCCAGCTGCATTGTCATTTCCAGCCACTGTGCCCAGTGTGGAAGGGAAACTGTTGCTTTTGTAGTTCAAGGCTGAGCGACCTAAAAGGCTATCATAAGCGAGTCAATCGTGCTCTGTAGTACTCATTGAGAAATAGTCACCACCAAAGGTAGCGTCTTGCCAGAACAGCTGGGGGTCGAAGTCATCTCCATCAAACTCCTCGCAGCTCTTGGTAGGCGGTAGCACCAATTCTGGCTGGAATGAAGGGATAGGAGGAGGGATAGGAGGGATAACAATACCAGTTTCTGAGTCGGGAGGAGCATGTGTTGATGGTGGCACTGATGTCAGTGGTGGCTGGAATGAAGGAATCGGAGGGGATGGTGGGGAATGAGGCATTGAAAGAAGACCCGACATCTCAGGTGTTGCCTCACGTTCATTGTCATCGAGAGTCTCGTTCAATGCCTCCATATCTGCCTGGTCACAGGCTTGCTGTGCTCATACCTCTGGGGCTGCATTAAAAAAAGGTCAGTGGTTATGTCTCGCTCGGAGATGGAGTGAACACTTACAGAACATAGTCTTGAGGAACTGTCCATAAGGAGCGATCACACCCTCCTCAAATGTTGTGTGACAGGTACTGGAATCCTTGGGATCGACGGAATGATGCGTATACTCATCCTCAAAATTCCTCTTGTGCTGATTTATGCCCACATGAAAGCTAGTTAACCATGAGATATTGACCATGATAGCGGAAGAATGGAACTCACCTTCCCATACATATATTCCCTCCATTGGCTGGATCTGGCCCACCTGCTATGATGGTGAACCACCATCCTGTTTGCAGTGCAAGGTCATTGAGGAAGCAATTGAGAACAGTGGGCGCGGCATCGATAGCACTGTAAAAATGAAACCAATATCAGTTATCTTGGAGATGAATGAAGGATGCAGGGTGACATACTCCAGGTAGTCTTCTGGGCTCCAATGTCCTTTCTGCAATGCCTCGCTTTGCTCATCATGAAGCTGTTCTAGAGCTTCAAAAACCTTGGCCTTGACTTCTTCGCTTTCAGCCTGGAATGTCTCTTGAGTAAGTTTGTTGATTATCATGAGCTTTTGGCTGCAGGTGAGGGGTCTGAGAGAGTGTTTGATAGCTTTCTGAATGGCAGCTTGAACATGTTTTTTGTAGTAATGTCAAGAATAGATCTGTACAGCTCAGAGATGGCACTGCAGTCGCAAGGAATATAATATTTTCTTCTTGGGGGAAGAAAATGTTGATTTGCCAGCAGCATTCATAGCTACAACACACGCTTTGCCACAATTATTATTAAACCTACCCTCGATTTGCTGCAGAGTTTTATTATATGAGGTACATATCTGATCAATGAAATAAACTCACATTTTTCTGCTTCTGGTAATGGACAAACTGTTCTGCCCACCTCACAATATCCTCTTCACTGTTACCAGTAATTTCTTCTGCACACTCTGGTAATGGCCAAGTCGCCATAAATTCTTTAATGGCTGCTCCAAAAAAAGTCCCAATGGTATTCTCCAAGTGAGCTTGATGGAACTTAACCAAGCAGCTGGCAAACCAGGCACTTTGTTCCGGTGTACACCAGCTGTGTGGAGCCATCTGAAATTTGCTGTTAGTTCCACGATAACCGAAATTTTCCATGAACGTACCTTTTGGTCAAACACCCCAGAAAATTTTGCAGCTACCATGTCCATCACCAGTCTGCTGGCCAGCAGTCCTTGCAGGATATTCCACACTCCTGTATAGTTTTCATCTCATCATCTAGCTTACTGACTTCTTCCTGTGCAGGCATATTTTTGATCAGCAATGACACCAACTCCACAATCTTATCTCGAGAGTCTGGATAGCACTCAGCTAGCACAGCTGATTTTGGCTCTTGAGCAATGCGGCATTATCTCAGGTAATTTTTATCTCAGCATCTATTTTTCATATGATCACAAGTTGATATCACCCCGTTTTAGCTGCAGCCACACTGCCTACAACACCTGGAGCAACCCATTCAGCTGCGGCCAATCATTCCGCACCTGGACCCACCTGTTTGGCTGTATGCAATCATTTCCCCCTTAGTGTCAGTGCAGCTGACATGGCTATGTCTGTGGCTACAGTTCCCGGTAAGCCAATCTCATCCTTTCTCTCTGATGTCCATGCTCACCCTCATCTTAGGGACCAGTGGCGAACCACTCTCGCTACCCAGCAAGCCCATGGTGCTTAGGAAAGCAAGACGAGGACGGTCAGCAGGATCTCAAGCCCAGGCCCCCTGCCCTAATGTCCAGAGTCCATGGTATACAGTAACAGTTGGCTATCAGGTCAGAATCTTCCAAGGATGGTGTGTGTTCTTCCCCAAATTCTCTCAAAGCATTAATTTGTGCTTCCGTAGGAACACCGTCATTCCATTGGTCCTCAACTTAGATGGTGCTGTCTACCTCGCTCATCCCACCTATGCTGCTGCCTATGCTCACTATGCTAATGCCATGGCCAATGACCAGGTGGAGATTATACTTAGCGATGACAAGGAGGATATTTAGAGTGGCGATAAGTCTGGCTTCCTGTTATATATGTTCAGTTTCAATAGTGCATTGTATTAAATATGGCCCCTTCAATCAAGCTTCGCTGCAACTTGATACAACAATGTCTGATCCCGGTATGCTTTCATCAAGATATCCACACCCTTGAGTGTACCACAAAGAATGTCTTCCAGCCAACGTTCAACCTCCTGGATCCCCTCCCGAATATGTTGCACCTCTGCAAGATCGTCACCAACACCTGCAGCATTCAAAATCCTGTCCTCAAATGTTGTGATATCCTTAATGAGCTCTCTGATTTTCATTAGTTCTTGACAAATCTCATTGTCATCTCCTCGAGGCATTGACCATGTTACCGTTTCCATAAATTTGTGATACAATCTCTCTGCATAGGTACATGGAGAATGATCAACTAAACTTAGAAAATTGTTGTTCTTGGCAAGGGCTTGTTCGAGTAGTCATTTGGTCAAAGATTTGACACTGTCGAGGATACATAAATAGTTTCCATTATCAATGAATGTCAACACATACACTTGTTTCAGGCATGAAATATTCTGATGCATCAGAGCAACAGAAGCCTGCAAGGGTCTGCATTGGTTTGGTCAGTAAGGGGGTACTTCATCATGGACAGGTATACATGGATGTGCTACCCAATATTTCTGTTGGTGGTGTTTGTTGATTTTATTTTTATGCCTGAAAAAACATTTAGCAATATTTAAATAGCTTTAAGGCACAACATACTTAGTGTATGATCTTGCACTGCTTTCAGTGTGAGCTTGACACTGCTCATCCTGAGAGTGGTATTTTTGAGGATGGCCCACTGATGCAGGCATTGAGGGCACAGATCAAGGTGCACATCTTTGATCAAACCTTGGGTCAAAAATATGCTTTGTCTGACGGAAATTACCAGGCTGTAATTCAGTGGGGAGATCACATTAATGAAAGTTAGAGGGGTCTTGAGTATCTTCAAGAGGTTTTGCAGACTGATAAGTGAGAACTAGCCTTATAAACGAGCAAAGTCTTGTCTTGGCTTGAATGACAATGACATCATTGAGTGGCCAGGCCATATTAACTGGATCGTGTGAGTTGTATGTGTAATGCCTGTACTGCAGCCAGCCTTGGCAGATTCCATCAATTGGATATTTTTGCCAAGGAGACAATGATGGAACCAACCCAAAACATTGGGTTTACAGCCACAGTAAGCCAAATTGGTCACATATCCAACCATTGTGAGCTAACTTTTCCCTCCTCTTGACCAGACTGGCTTCGGACATGATGAGGAAGAATACCTCGCCAAAAATGCCATTCACTTTCATATCCTTGAAAGTGGTGAATTTTCAGCCCTCAGCGATGCTTGGTTCAACACAATCTGGCAGCACCACATTCTGTATTGGCCCCCAAAAGACTGCACTGATAAGGGGTTGAAGGAGCATCGCCAGGTGCACAATCATACTTTCCCCCTTGGAGCTTGTCCTAACCTTTTAATTCTACAGCATGTTAAATATGCTCTTTGATGGATATTTAATGCCCTGGACCCCGATGTCCGCAAACAACAATTAGCTCATGCTACAACTCACAAGCCTAAGGTTCTTCTGCCTGGACCACCAGAATCTCGGCACTCAATGGTCCAGCATACTCTTACTGGTGTAGTACGAGTCGACGTCATCAAACTGCCCACCCCTGTGCAGATTGCGAAGTCGAGGGCAGTCAGTGCAGCCAAGTATGGTGTCCTAGTATGTCTACACCGGTGGAAGGATCATGAGGCATGCCGCACCAGATGTCTGGCTCATAGCCAGCATATTTGGACACTTCGCTAGCATTGCCAGCAGAGCTAGATTGTATTGCGTAGACATGGTACCACTTAATCCAACTTGCTTCACTTCCAGACATGCCGGACTGATTCATGAACAACTGCGAGCTATATAACATATCATTATCCCAAGCTGCCTCTGATGAACTTATAGTATTTCCCATTCCGATATCTTTCCTATATATCAGGACCTCCAGTGTGCCAGCCTCAACATGTCGTTACTGTTTCTCAGCCTTCAATGGCGGTCCTTCGCAATCCCAAGCCCAAACTGAAACGGTGTTGTGTCAGGTGGAATAGTCACTCCCTGGAATTATATGCTGATACTACAGATATTCTTCCAGCTCACTGTCATCATCATCACCACTTGTGGTCGTTTGCAGGACCATCTACAATCTCATCAGTCAAACATGGCTTTGTGTGCCTTCCAGTGTCTCCCCAAAAACAAAAAGTGACAACTGTTGATAATCTCCATGATCTTCCAGAACTCATACCAGGATCCGACGACATCGAGGATCAGAATAGCTTCAGTTCCCATAATGAATATCATTTGGATCCTGAGGCATACACATTAGCCATGGCTGGCAACATTGAAGACATCACAACAGCCCCTCGACAATGTATCTACATGGTGAGAACCATTATTATATTCCATACTATTCAATTACAATATCTAATTGGTTTCCAGTATAATCCTCTGTTAACATTCAGTTCACATGTTGATGAATACATACATAGCAGAAAGTCTTCGAAGGGAGGGCCATGGGGATGCAATTTCACAGAATCATTGCTCTGTGATTGGCTGTGAGGATACAGATTTTTGCTTCCGCTGCATTACCTGCCGAGATGGAAGGTTATTTTGCCAGATATGTATTGTTTCATTACACGAGGCATGTCTGATGCACATCATTCAGGTGAGCACATTGTCTCAGGATGTATTTTGGTGTTTGATTTATTTTGCAGCATTGGAACTGCAATTACTTCAATAAAGTCCCCTTACGTGATCTTGGGATGTGATATCAAGTGGGACATCTGGCTGGAGAAGTGTGCCCCCATCCACAACTGGCATTTTGTAATCATTTTGCCATCATTGACACTAATGGAATTCATGACATCACCCTTGACTTCTGTACCTGCATGTGGAAGCATCCATTCACTATGCAGCTTCAAAGCGCATGGCTTTTCCTGCAACAGATACCGAACCACGCACTGTGGTCACAACAGCAGCCCTGGAACAGTTTCAAATGCTCACTTTTATGGGCAAGATATCAGCATATGAGTATTACCACTCGCTTGTTTGCCTAACAGATAATACAGGTATCAAGACTCCCTCTGTAAGACTGTCATTCCTCTATACTATGTGCATCTGACTGACCAAGTCTCTAGGATAACTTTGATGCTTTCATCCGTGTGGTATGTGAATGGTCTTTCATTCATCTGCTCAAAAGGGCAGGTGTTGGTAATGAGCCCAGCAGATGGAAGGATGCGAAGCCAGGATCCTGTGCTGTGGAGTGCCTGGTGTGTCCTCATCCAGGTGTCAATATACCTCAATGGGTAGATCCAGATAGGTATGTGCCTTTGCTTGGCCTTAAAGATTTTGATCTGATTATTGATTTAGCCCCAATGCCTGGGAAAATATGTTGTACATTGGCATGGATGCTAATTTCTGCCTGGAGTGATTCAATGTTTCGAGCGAAGAGAAGGACCCTGGCTTACAGCTGTTTAACTTATTCTGCAGAAATGTGATTTTTGAAAATGTGTGTGGTTGTATTTGGATCACCCATGGTAGCCATCAATGAAGCCATTTTGGATGTGTCGAGCATCTTCCTCCCTCCACCATCATGACTCCTCAGCGATCTCTGTCCCCAGAGTCCCAAGGACGGCCCACCCAAGTGTACATTACCTTTTTCTCAACCACCACTGCACCCAGCACTGTTCCTTCTACAAAAAAGTCAACAGCAGGCCGAAAGAACAAATCCTCAAAGACAAAAACATTTGACTATCAATTTTCCAGCCACACTCCTGCTCTCGAAGGGTACACTGCATTTACCACTGCTCTGCTTTCGCATTCTGCCTCTACAAAGTACATCCCTCTCCTTGAGAAGAAACATTATATATCATTCAAAATGTCAATGAAAAAAGTGTCTGTGCCCAAACTCTTATCTGTCTATGTAGCTTACCTTTCATTTCTAGCAAAAATAGTGCACCCGATGTCGAAACACCTGAAGAATTTGACCAATATGTCAAGAAGAATATCGTTTGGGATACTGGGGTGGCGAAAGAAGTCCAGATTTGGTTGGATCTGGATCCTGTGAAGGTTCTATGGGCAAAGGTGCATACTTTTCTTGCTGAACAAAGTCTTTCTGCTAATTGTTTGTCAAGCGCAATGTTACTGAAGATTCAGATGATGATACTGGGTCAATCTATGATGAGGTACCACTCGTTTACTCTTTCCCATGATAATACTGATAGTGTACAGGATGGAAATAAGAATACGGAAACTCCCGATGAACTAGCTTGTGCATGAAAGCTCCTTGCTGACAAGTGGGGGAATCACCATAACCAGCACCTAACCTACATCGATCCTTGTCGTGGTATCACTTGGGAACTTACCGACCCCCAGATTGACACTTGGGTTCACCATATTGTACATCGGTACCACATTATTCTTTGCCTGTGATTTTCTAACCAATTTTTGAACCAGGCTGATGCCAAGGCAACTGTCAATGACCCACCAGCTGTTCCTGAATTCGATGAGGAGTATCGCCAGCCTGCTATTCCTGTCCATAAATGTCCTAACCACTGAGCAAGCATCGCTGAATCTGCTGGCGAGCTTCCACCAGTGTCAGAGCTAGGACATACCGCCAACATCTTCCAGAGTATTGCCAATATACTCACAAACAACACCCAGAAATCGTCGGAAGATGCTACAGCCCAGGGATCCAATTCACCAGTCAACAGCTCCTCAAAGCTTCCATGTTTCCTCACCTACGCCAAGAGCAAGGGCATACATTGTGCTTTGCAGTACCAGACTGTTTTGAAGGGGGTGGATTTTGGTCCTGACATCCTACCACTCGTTGGTACTGATAGTCTGACCAACTTGGGAGTGTCAGATGGTGATGCGATCAGGCTGAAATCGTTGGCAGCTGATTGGTGGAAGAGCCCAGAGGCAAGACGTCAAAGTGAATCAGGAAAGCGTCTGTTGGAAGTTGTGTTGGATGAGGAGGCTCCCCCTGCCAAACATTATCGCTTCAAAAAACGTTGGCCAGATAATCAAGGGGCTCACACCTTATTTGGCCTGGGCACCAGGGAGATTGACGTTGATGCCGAGGAAAATGCCTATACGTGGTTCTATCACTGTGAGATACGGAACATGATGGTTGAGCTCCCATCACACCTCAAACCGATCCTTGATGATGAAGATGTGCCTGATAATGAGGGTTGGTAAGAATGTCTGTATTCACTTTTATCCTTTGCTTTGCTGTATCCATTATATCAGATTGTTCCTTCACATTACGCTCCTCAGATAGACACAAATTTGGACTGCTGTTATTATATATTAGAAATTCTCATCACTGTATTACATTATGATTAGAACAACTGCATTTTATTGTACGTAGCCAGAAGAGTAAAAGTATCCCCAAGCTTTTCCCAGTGTAATATTTCGAATGGCATCTTCAATGACTGTGAATCCTTCATCTGCCCAATGGCACCGCAAATAGGCCTTGATGGCAGCAAATGCCTGTTCAATTGGATTGAAATCTGGGGAGTATGGAGGCAGAAAGATAAGCTTGCATCCTATCAGAAGAAGGTAAGGTGAAGATTACCAGAGCAAGTAAAGAGAAGACCCACAGGCTTCGTCCTCAACAAGCTGTCGGACTTCCTCTGAATGATGAATACTGCAATTATCCACAAGAAGTACACTACATGGACCAGGGAATGGGTTTGTCAATGGAATCTAGACGAATATAAGGATCTAGAACATGATGATGGAACAGGAACTTACCACTTTCTTTCGCAAGAAGTCTACAAATTTCTCTGATGTCACAGAACCCGGAATGATATCATAGGCAATGATGCCATTGAGGGTAAGAATGGGAAGGATGGAATAGCACTTTCCCCGAACAAAATGCCTCCGTTGTACACACCGCATGCCCTTGAGGGACCAGCCATACTTCCGAGCAGATGTCCGGTTGTTTTTTGCTGCTTTGTCACATGACATAAGCATGCGAGCACCAAGCTGAGGATTCTGACGAAAGAGAGCAGCCAGCTGAAGCTGAAAGCGAGCACATTCTAGACTATTGTGTTCTCTTGCTCACCCAGAGACACATTTTCGAGAGAAATGAAGGCGATGAAAGGCATTCAAGAGTGCTGGTGGAGATAGATGGATACCATGCGCTTGATAAAGACATTCCTGTACTTCATCAAGGTAGCTGCAGTTTTTCGATTGGAGGAGATTGAAAATGAATCCTGAATCTGTGGCCTGGAGAATGTGAGGGCAACCATTTCTATGGCCAGCCTTGTTGGGATCATAGACTAGACCAAATTTTCGGAAATTTGAGAGGCACTGATAGACCAAAGTCTTCTTGATGTCAAGGATACTGCATATCTCCTTGATTGAATAATGTTGCTCAAAGAAGAGGGGAGGGATGCGTTGCTTGAGGTCAAGAGACTTCTTTGAGGGCATGTTGCAATGAAAGTTCAAAGTGCGACACAGGCCATACATTTGGTAGGCATTACCTTCGAAAGCAAACATGACCACACATATTTTAAAAAATTACATTTCTGCAGAGTTTGTAAAAGAGCTGTAAGCAAAGGACTTGCATATTTTGTGGACACCCAGACATTTCACAGGCATTTAAAAGACTTCGACAAAAGAATTATCCAACCTCTGAGCTCATGTAGCAACCACAAAGCAGCAAAAGGTGATAAAAGAAGCTCCATTTGAACCCGAGATCTGGCAGTGAGCAGAGTAGGTGGCATTGTGTGTACACATCATGAACTGAAGCTTCTGCTATGTACAGTTGATCTACATGTTGGTGAGATGTGAGCTCCTTCAATTCTGTGCTATAATATACTATGATCTCAACCTTGTTATAGTCGAGTCAAGATGGATTATGGCTACTTGACTGCTGTGAAACGTTTCGCTGGTGTCCCCCGCTTGGTAACGTTGTATGATATTGCATGCCAATGGTCAATCAACCTCAAGGAGCACATCGACATTTACAGGGACTTCATGTGCCCAAAGATCCCCAAGAAGGTCTATCTGGTTCCGAAGTTCCATCTTCCTGGCCATATCAAGGATTGCCAGGAGAAGTACTGTATGAGTTTTCATATCCATGTTGGTGAGAATGACAGCAAAGCACCAGAGCATAGTTGGGCAATATCTAACGGTGTCGCGGCGTCAACGAGGGAGATGGGCCCTGGACATCAATGTGAGAAACTAGATCAACATTTTGGGGATTTCAACTGGCAGAAAAATGTGTCGCAAGGTATGTACATTGTCACTTGTTTATTTTTGGCAATGACTAATAATTCTATAGGTGACACTCTACTTTGTAAGATTAAGGACGCCGTCCTGAAGGCTTCTGACCATGAAGACTGGTTCAAACACTTCACAGCTTCACTTCCTCAAAGTGACATCGCAAAATGGACACAGATGGTGGAGACTTGGGAGGTAGATAGGAATAAGCCTAACCCATTTGCTCGGACCGTCGCCAGTAAGTTACGAAGGAATTGTTGAGATAATCAGGTATCTGACAGCTTTCAGGCAAGACAGAAGCCGCAATGCACCTTCAATTAGCCCGAGAAGACGTCCAAGATGAAATTGCCGGGCTCAATGGAGATGCATTACATACTACATCACCAAAGAGCATGATTTCTCAAGGCATCCAGCTCAAATCATCTCAGTACATGTTTAAAATTACATTATGATTTAAAAACCTCATTACAAGTTCCATAGGCGGAGAGTCACTCATCTAAATAAGGAGCTTGGAGCTCATTCTACTGACCTCCAGAGAGCGCAAGTCCTCGAAAAGTCTAATCGACTTCATCGCAGTGTAGAATCATGGTTCATTGTCCAAGAAGTACACATGCCGACCGTTCGAACCCTCCAAATCTGAGACAATCAAGGCAATGGCCCATCTTTTCCCGCTTATTCACTTCCCCTTTACCTTCCGTCTTCAATATTGCCAGCTCAGCCCTGTGACAAGACAATTATACGTGCTGAATCAAGATTATGTATTGCTCAGGGTTATGATCTTCTCCACATGCTCCGCAGCCAACTGCTCTCATTGTCCAAAGCATACAAGGACGGCGATACCAACATTCTTACCCAAAAGGAAAGGCTCAAATGTCACAAGACAACGAGAGACCTCAATGCATGAATCACCCAGGCCAAGCAATACTACCACGATGTCAGAAAACAATTAACCATTCTGTCAACAGAGCTGGGGGAGTGGGGCTGGCAAGCACAATTATGTGTTTTGGAGGATTCAGACGTCCATAGAATAGCTGATGATGAAGTGGGAATTTCTGAAGGTAATCGAACGATGTCATGGATCTGGTATTCCTCACATCTGGGAGATGTGCCTGGAGGTGTTGAAGAATGTATGTCAAATTTCTTTATTGCATATTTGACATTTCTTATCTGTGTTTACAGGCTTGCGAATTGAATGGTGCAAGACTTGTGCCCGAGCACATTGATGGCACGAGGAATGCAGATTACTCAAGGTCAAAATGGATCGTGTTGAACACACCCTCGAGCACGAAGCTAATCTGTGGCTCTCGCATGCTAAGAGCGCCGCAGAAGGGGTCGCTCTCATCAACGCTGGTGAAGGTGCCAGTGCATACATGAAGTGCCAAGCTGCGATACAAACATCGCTTCAACTATTGTTCAAGGAGAAATGGCGGTTTGTAGGACAATGGCTTGAACTTGGCGAGACGGGCGAGGCTTTGGCAAGTGACAAAGATGTTTTCGACAATTGAATAATTTTTGTATGTTTATTTTCATTGTCGAACGGTAAATACAAGGAGTTGTCATATGTGGCAGCCTGAGAAGGATACCTACAGAAGCGGCTGTAACCCATGTGGACAGCCAGACATCGCTGGCCAGGAATGGCGATCCCAAAAAGTCCCTGGCGCGATCTCAGAAGGTCTGGCGCGATCCAATTCTCTCTTTTGGATGGTGTCGGCAACTGTCGGCCTTGCTGAGGCACGGAAGAGCGGTGCTGGTCATCACCGACAGCGAGCAGCGGTAAATCGATTTCGTGTCCCTTTTCGACCCTTTTTGGTCGCGACTGCAGCTGATATATCAATCAGTGACTGCAGGAGAGTCCCTATGCGCAATCCCATTAATAAAACGAGGGAGCTTACTGTCGATATCATCATGTATAACTTGTGTAATGGATGGGATCAATGATACCTGAGGCTCAATCAATAACACCCAATGTGAACATTAATAACTTCCTAACCAGCTACGCATATGCCATCACCTATCCAAATGGGACATTCACGTCTGCTCGTCGTCGCTGCGTCTGCTGCCATCCCGCCCTTGTCCCCGCTGCTGCCTCTTTTCAGGCTTGTCACGTTTAGAGTTGATGGCATCTTAGAAGTCCTCGCGAATGATCCACTTCCTGCGGTGATTCCGGATCGATTTGCATTGTCTTCTGTACCTGTTTATTATTCTGAAAATAGGGTCGGAAATCATGGAGACATCATATGTTTTAATGGGACAGCTACCACACCTGTAGTAGTGTTCATTCAATATACCAATGTGATCTTAATGACACCGGTGGCTGTGGTGAAGCTTAGAGACCTCCCTTCCTCGATAGATGATAGCCGAGAAAAACATATCTGTATGTTTGACGCCATCGCGACGACAGCAAACTGTACTTGCAATGCTGTATAGATCCAATGTACAGCGAAAAATGAAATTAGGCGAAGCTTTAAGCGCTGAGAGAAACATATCAGTATGTTTTGAAGCTGCAGCACTTGGGACAGAGATAATCGATTAGATAATCGATGTACCAATATGATGAGACTACGGCCACGTGCTTTGAGCGACTTACCGACCGCCGGCCCGGCGGCAGGTGCGTGAAACCTATTTTGATTCGATCGAAGTTGTGGGAAATCACGCCTAAGGCTCTTGACTTCATATTTGTACTTGACGCTCGCCCTATTTTCTCCTTACCTCGTCCTTCTTTCTCCCATGACACTGAAATTCTACTATCTTCACGCGGGTCTTCAAGCACGTGATGCTTTCTTTGGCAATATCCATCAAATTCATAAGCGTTCGTCCTCGTTAGCTGATCATTTTCCTGGGAGGGTGCTTTTGGAGGCGGAGAGGAGGTACGGGCCTGTACTCGTCCAGAGTTCTGTCGATAAATTGTCTGTATTGTAAGTTGTCTCTTCTCTCTCTTATTTGACGACTTAGTTTCGTAGCTGTGGATGGCATAGCTCTCTGAGCAATCGACACTACCATTATACGTTACGGGGATATGACAGAGTGGGGTGGATGGTGATCACACTAGAAATGGAGGCCGGTAAAAGGGGGTGGGTGTACAGATACGGGCACGATGACTGGCAGTGGTGGATGGCGCGGGCGCTCGCGCAGGGTCAAGGGACGCTAGGAGCGAAGTATATCTTTCATGCTGGGGACCACGTTGAGGTAAGTCTTTTCTATCTCTTCTTCTTGATATAACTGACTCCTTGTCTAGGTGATTTAGTACTCAAGGCCGGATTTCATGTTGTATAAACTCATGTACGATACCTCTAGGAGGATTCTTGGATTGGTCAAATCTCCATTGCTGCTTAACGGACAAGCTTGGGCGAGTTTTAATGATATTGTAAGGCTTTCGTTTCGAAAATGTTTCCCATTTATTGACGAGATATTACATTGGCACTCCACGCCGAGATTCACAGAACAACAAAGCATGTCCACCGCCTCTAGGCTGCGTGTCTGTCACTGTCATATATTTATATGCTCTATAGGTACACCTTGAGATAAGTCTTTCCTATACTGGCGCTTTCTTTTTGACTAACTGTACAGATGATCGGATGGAAGTCATTTCACCAGGGGACCCGGGGGGGACGAGTCGAGTGCCTTACCGAATCTGCGACGCGCCCTGTTGAATCTGAAGCTACGTTGCTGAAGATTACATTTGTTATTAGAGTATCATTATTTGATGCCCCAATATGACGATCTTGTGATCACGTGTAGCATTCGCAACCCTACAGTAACATCGGGTTTTGGACCGATTAGTTCCCCATTAATTACCGGTAAGTAACCGTATCTATACTACGCCCCTCTGGGAGGTTGGGTACAAAACGATTGTCAAGCTGAATGTGAGCACAAGGTGAGTTGTAAAAGATTCATTGTACTTTGAATATATATACTTTTACCTGTCACTGCATGAAAGGTCTGAATAAATGCTAAGAAATATCCCTTCGATCCAAGATCAAGTGAAAATACCTTCGTTAGGGAATACGATTGCGCCATATTTGCCCAGTCACTATTCCACCATTATTTTTTCAATACAGTGTAAATACAAGAGATATTTGCGCCATAGCGTCTGGCTACTATTTCCCACAAAGTCCGGAGACTCTTTCGCCCAGGCCTGAGGCACGCGGTATGTACTCATAAGTAATATCCGATACGATATTATTAATGTGTCCATACCACACTGTTCGACTTCTCTGTTAGGACAGTGCGTGAGGCTTAAAAGCGGCCGCCTGCCCTGGGCTGGCTCTCCACCACACCCAATTCTCTACAGATGTCTACTCCTCGTCTCCCCAGTCGTCTCCCACTTCGTATTCCTGCAGTGTGTTGTTGGACTACCTCGATATTCAACCGATAACCTCATTGACTATTTTTCTTTTTCTACAGGATACCCCGTATCTGACTACACGAGAACAAGCGGTGCGTAGACTACCGTTGCAAGGCTTCTTTTGATCCTCTTACCGGACTAGACGGACCTGAACTCTCAAGAGCATTGGGCCAAACCTCTCATTGCCGCATATCGGACTGCTCGTGGCCACGGTCAGGCCATCCTCGATGCCTATCTCAATGGGTTATTCATTGCATATCACGATCGCTTCAGGTGCACCCTTGGCACTCCGTCCAATACCCAAGACCAGGCCTCTGTCATGCAATGGAAGCAGTGTGCTCTCGATGTCAGTATCCAGTCCACTGTCCACTCCCTATTTATTAATCTATGCTAATGTACAGCATCTTGCAAAATTGATGTTCACTGTTCACTCTATGGAAGCTGCTCTCTCTTCGCAAGTGACGCCAAGTCAAGTGTCCCGAACTCAAGTTCCCTTCATCGACCTGAAGTCTTCCGCCCGAGAACTCGACATCCTCATCGCCGAATTGCCTCCTTCATCGCCTGTAGGCCTCAAGGCCAACAATGGTTTGCCACCGCCGGAGGCTACGGAATCCAAGACCGTGAAGCTGCCAACGTTGCAAGAGCTCCTAGGGGAAAGAAAGGTACACAAACTTATTTCTTGGGCTTATCATCTGACACGTCTTGTACAGCGTGGTGCAGCTCCCAGTGTCTATTCGCGCATGCCCTTGAAGGACCGTTTGGAGAGCATCAGTGCCATGGCCGGTAAGCTTATTGAGAACGGCGGGCGAACTGATTCGGCTCCTTCGGGGCTATTGAAAAGGAGGCTTAGTGTTCTCGCAGTGGTATCGACCACGCGAAATGTTCGTGCACACGATTCATCTGTGTCTGTACGTGTTTGCATCTAGGCTTTGCTTCCTAATCATACACGTTAACAACTTTATCGAAGAACATCCTGCGACCAACGATGCCTCCGCGTACTGCATTGAATGCGAAGCCCCGTGATGAGGAATCTCCGATCATCATAGTAAAGTCCATCTCTCTGGTTTCTGGACATCCGCTCACTTGTTATAGAGTTCCTTCGTGAGAAAATCCCGAAAACGTAGCCGATCCTCGTCTGAGATACCAGAAGAAGAGAGCATCAAGGTCAAACGCTCGTGATCGGTCACTGAGGAGGGTTCCCCCGTTCCGAAAGAGGAATCAGTGTGTTGAATCATGTTGCAGTAGTAGTCTCAATTTTTTGGGTATTTGTGTCCCTGTGCCGACTATTATAAAGAGGAGGTCTTTACAGACCATATTTGCATATCCATCAATACTTAGGCGTGATTACATGATCATTAAAGGTACTTATGCGCATCTATAATGCCCTCGCTCATTGATAATGCCCTGCTCTTCAGTGAGCAATTTATACTGCTCCATACTTTTTTGTAGATCTACGTTAAATTCTAGATCACGGGTTATTAATGATACGTATGCGCATCTATAATGCCCTCACCCATTGATAATGCCATGCTCTTCAGTGAGCAATTTATACTGCTCCACTTACTTTTTTTTGTAGATCTACGTTGAATTCTAGATCACGGGTTATTAGTGATACTTATGCGCATCTATAATGCCCTCACTGCCCTCGTTCATTGATAACACCGTGATTCTTGCAGGTTCTTCTCAGTGCCCTCGGCTGCTGCGCCTACCTTTTTTGTAGCTCCACGCAAGATTAGTTGAGTTTGACTTTCTCTCAGTTCATCCCTCATCATGTCTCTTATTCTCACTCCAGCGCCCGACGCCGGCCACGTTAACACGTTTAATCCTACTATCCATTCTTTTCAAGACGTCTGTTGCTCATTCTGCCATCAGCGACTTGATTTTTCCTCTACTCGAACCCTTCAAATACCTGCGCTTTCTGATGCTGCCATGGAGTTTGGTTGCGTATGGTATCTCAGCAAATGTGGCCATTTTTTGGATACTGTATGCGCTTATCACCACATGCAAGTGCGAGTCAACATACCACTGGGACAACGGGCAAAAGCTTTGCGAGATGTCGGCTATCCCATCATGCATCCCATTCGGAAGGTCTGGCAATGCCCATCCCCTGATTGTCAGGAAATATATACGAGCGTGCTTTCCCCAGTGGCCATCGGCTGGACCATGGAAAATACGAGTGAACTTTTACCCTTTCTCTGGGGGTGGCAACCAGGGTGTCATCAAGGCTGGGGAAGCGTGACTCGCGCTACGCTGTCCGAACTTGAGCTTGGTGGGCGCACCATGCGAGACCTGCTCACTGCCCATGAACTTTTTGTATCTGGGTTACATGCGACTAATCGTATCAGGATCGACTGGGAGCCATTTCAGTTCGTCCTTGTGTCTTCTTCTTGGCGTGTCTGATTTCCTGTCTTAGTCACAGAACGTTCACCCGCTGGGATGATAGCATCGAAAGTATTAGAAGTAGCGAAAGTGAAAACGGGGATGACGAGGATGACAGCAGTGAAAGTGAAAGTGGGGATGACGAACAGTGAGTCATTTTTATTCTCCTCGAATGTTTTGCTACACATGTGTGTTTATAGGCTGTTCCTGCAAGACGGAGATATATAACGACCGTAGATAGTACATTGATAAAGAACCTGTCAACGAACAATAATTAGATCCCTCACAAATGCATTACTAGGAAGGGCGTCATATATTCTCAACGAACCATAATAAGATCCCTTCCTTCCTTCCTGTCGAAGCCTGAGGGCACCATAAATGCGTTACTATAAAGGACGTAATCATTCATGATCATCAAGGGGGATCCATTTATGGTCTCGTAAGTGGCTGTGCTGGACATCTAAAGTGGGCGATCGAAATACTAAAAGACGCGTTGGTGACCTATTTTTAGACCCCCCCTATTGCGGCGACTCTACGTGACCCGGGGGGTACTTAAAGTCGTTTTTGCTCTTCCTCGACTCTCTCACATAACCACCACTGGCACTATGAGCAAAAATGCCTCTATCCACACCAACGCACCCATCGCTGACGGTCAGCAGAGCGACACACAAGTGTGGTAAGTTTTGCCACATTGGTTTGGATTGATGTTTTCGAGCCATCTTCAATTAACCACTTCGGTTGTAGATCGTACCCATTGTTTATTATCGCTCCACAATACCCCATAAAGTATCCATTCTCCAAGGAGGAGCTCCAGGAATTATGAAACCATTCCCCCGACATGGAGAAGTATCTGCTCCACGACCAGTTCGACGATTATATCGTGCCTCTGTTTGCCGAATGGGAGAGAGCCTATCCCGTTGATCCCGGAGACGAGTTGTTTCCTGAAGAAGCCGTCGATATGAGCAAGCTCCGGCGAAAAGTTCGTGTTTTCTTTCGTAGTCGCAACCATGACGAGCTAACGTTGATTCAGAACATTCTCCAGATGTTTTGCATGGCGCTCTCTGAGGAATGGGCTAGAGAACCGCGACCAGGGCTTTCGATTGAACGGCAACTCTTCTTGATGGATTACCTCGTGCACTTGATTGAAGCGTTTCCCACTGACAGGGAATTGGGATGGTAAAAATAATTAGCAACGTTGTAATTCATAATTACATAAATGTTAGGTTGATCATAATGCTCACTGTTCGAACTCGTGAATAAAAGTTGAATGCATAGTGTTTTAGTGTAAGATTTAGGAATGCTAGATTTACTTACGCAGATATCTCAATCATAGTATTCACTGATCGAACTTGTTGATAAAAATGCATGTTTTGTGCAAGAGTACAAGCTCAGAGTTACTTAAGAGGTCACACTACTCGGGATAACACTGTTTAATGAGACAAACACGCCGTCACATGGCAGCCATTCACTCCACAGGCATTGTACGACGCTGCATCCGTGCCACAAGCTTCTTCTTCGTCATAAAAGGCAAGACACCCTGGCGAGTCACTTTCCTGGGCAAAGGCGATGCATCCAAAGGAGATTCAGAGGCCGGAGAAGAACGTTCTCAGCGACGGCCGGAATACATGCGGGTAGGGGGAGGCTTGCACCTTTTCGCCAGGAAAGTGTCCGTGCGACCAGTACTGGGAGGGGTACGCGGGGAATCCTGAACGATGCTTGGGGTATCGACCACTCCAGCATCTGGTAAGCGTCGAGGAACATGAGTGCGAGTGGAATGATGCAAAGTGGTGGAAGCAACAGTGGTGGGCTGGACGACTTGATTGAAAACGGACTGAGATCCCATCGTTGGCTGGGCCGTCGAGCTGGTGGAACCATTTTCCTGGCTTTCAAGGTAAGTCGCCAGATTTTGTAGAGCTTGCTGGGCGATGGTGAAGGGATTGGGAGGGACGACACCGTCAATGAGGAATCTGATCCTTCATAGGTACGCCTCGATCTTCTATCGTAGACATAATATTCAGCATAACGTCAAATGCAGTCTCGAACGCATACCTCCATTTTGTTCTCCTTGGCAAATTCGACGTGCTTCAGGCTACGCCGATAACCCGAGAGAGCCAGGAAAAGATGGGGGTGCGTGGCCTCCCAGTGATGCCAGATCAACTCCCTCTCACGCTCCAGCACATCACCGCCGGCCTGGAGTGCTTTCCAATATGAAGGCACGAAGGGATCTAAGCTTTCTTGCTCGTCTTCGCTAAGGGAGAAAACTGAGTCGAGCATCAGTACTCAGTGGTCACATCAAAGACTATTGGCAAACTACTCACGTGCCAGAATGGGGCCGTCCTTCATGATCATACACACGCAGATATTGAAGGCGCAACTGTGTCAGGATGCGCCCCCCCCATTCTTACTTTTAAGCCCTGTACATGTTGAAGAAGATGTAACTTTGAGTGTATCATGGATACCTCCCTTTGTTATAACGCAGTATAAATCAATCCAACGTAACGCATGGTGGTGTGGGCCCAACGTGTCATCTTTTTCCATTGAATCTGTAGCTAGGTCAGATGCAATACCCATATCCATCAAGGATTCAGTGCGAGATCCACCCCAGAGATCGTCTCTTTCATTTCAGTCTGGTCATTGACAATGCAGGCCGACCTAATGGCGTTTGGTCGCCGAGCGGTTTAGGACGAGATCGGGATTAATTTCAGTCGATCTAATTGCAAGTAAATTCTGATGTCATTAGATATAACCAGAACACCGAGACTTTGGTTTCTAGCGGGTCCATCGCCTCTGCCGATAAGATTTCTTTTATATATGTATTTGCCCATGAGCAGGGCAATGTCCCATTCATCATACTTGTCTTGAGGTTAATTTCAGTCGACCTAATTGCAAATGAATTGCTGGTGTGATTAGATATAATCCAAACATACCGAGACTTTTTCTAGCAGGTCTATCTCTGCCGTCTAGTTCTATTTAACAATAAGATTTCATTTCGATATGTATTTGCCCATCAGCGGGGCTCGTGAGCGTATTCGTTCGTTCGGCATAACGAAAGAGGTCCTACGAGAGGTGGTAAGACAACGTCTGATAGACTGATATTGAACAATACTTCGAGAAAAGGCCACCATCCATCTTTCCGTCCTATTCATCATACTTGTCTAGAGGCCGTGTCTGCTAAAAGAAGCATTTTAGTAGTGTCCGAGATATATAAGAGCTCCTACGATCATACTAAGAGGTGGTAAGACAACGTTTGACAAACCGATGTTGAACAGTTGTCAGGCGACAAACTCCGAGAAAAGGCCACCATCCGTGTGTACATCCTATCCTATCCATCATACTTGTCTTGAGGTGGTGACCGCTAGAACCAGTATTTAGTATTTAAGCAGCGTCCGAGATATATATGAATTGTAAACATTGGTAAGACTGTCAGACCATCAGACCTGCAAAGACTCTCATTCGCAACTCATGTAGAATGTTCCCTGGCTGTAATCATTAATGTCTGGTTCCATTGCGATAAGAATAGCACTTACCTCCGGACAACAGTGTTGTCGCGTTAAAAGAAGGGACAGACCCAAGAACAGGATTTCAAGACGTACAACGGTCATGCCGCAGTAAGGTTGTGGACCGAGACAAGTATGGTCAATCTACTTCAAACAGTTGAAACGCCAGCTTGGACATTAGTACATCTCATCATATGCCAGGGTGCCAACTATGTAAGCCTGTGTGCATCTTTAGGAGATGCTGAAGATACCCACGATTGGGGGATCAGCTTGGAGGTGGGTACTATAATGCGATTTGGAACCGGTCAGCTAAGGCTTATTTGAGCTGAAATTGAATAATGTCTCTGCGCGATGAACTGCTTTGTCTGGATATGCGAAGTTCAAACGCAACTATGAAGTGAAAGCAGTACCGAATATACATGAGCCGGGTAGAGGTCCCTGCTGTGAACGCTGACTGGTGGTAAGACTAGTAGTCTGACACTTCCAAGTCACATACTATGCGTCGCTTGAGGTTGCTAATATGTATTTTGCGGCAGGCTTTGCAGAATACAACCCGTTTAGCGACCAATTAAACATAACGGAATGAGTAGGAGTCGAGGGGCTTGGAATAAACACATTAATTTCGGTGGCAAGAGTGGTGGTAAGACTGGAGTCTGACAGAACGGTCGATCAGTCGATCCGGATTCCGGTCTGAGCTCCCGTCACTTGCACCTGCACCATGCAGACCAGTGAGAGTGCACCCTCCACGGCAAGCACCCACCGCCAAGAGCAGAACAGAGCAAAAAGTCGAGCATACTATCAGAGGTGAGTGCGATAATCTCTGTCTCTTGAGCTGCCTTTAGAGCCTGAATTACAGACATCGCGAACGGATTCGTGCAACTCATGCGGCCAAAAACCAGCACAAGCGTGCTCTGCGGTGATATGCTTGGTAACAGCACTGGGAAAACTCTAGATATAACATACAACGAGTGTAACTCAGATATATACTAAACCCTAAGCAATCCTTGCGCTCACAATCACCAATATTTAAGTTCGGGTGTTTCGAGACCGATAGAAGGCCTCTGCAAACCGGCTAGTATGGGAGGAAGTGTGAATACTCTGTTGTAAAGTGCAGCATGACTGGTCTGGGAGTTGTCGCGACGACGTTTACTTGTACTTTCTAAGGGATATTCAAGCTATTCAATTCGACTCTACAAGGGATGAACAGGTGGGAGGGACAATAAGTTATCTTAAGGCGAAGCCTTGGTTTGGGACTCAAATTATACAAGATGCGAAAGCACACTGGCTTGACACGAAGATGTTTCGAAGGCACACTGGCCTCGTTAGCACACTGGCTATGGTTTAGCGCACACTGGCATCTCACGTTAGCGCACTGGCTATGATAATGATGGCACACTGGCCCGGCTCGTCTCGTATTACTTCAAGTACTCTTTTATTTATTCTATACTTTTGGTGGACTTAAGGAATAGCTACCACGAACACTGGACTACACAAAAGCCTTCGACGTGACCCAGCTCACTGGCTGTAGGCACTTGTCTTAGGGATTGCAAGTCTTTGCGAACTTAGCCAACTACTCAAATACTCCGAGGCGTCACTCAGGCCTTCAACTTGCCCTAGCACTCTGCTAATTGGGTCAAATCTGGGGGAGGGTGTTGCCTCCTGTATATTACAACAATGAGGCCTTTAAATACTGTACATGGTCCGATCCATCTTGGTGTGTTGGTCATAAACTACTAGTAAGTGGCGTCTGGGTACAGGGTTCTACTACTGGGTTGAGGGTTTCTAGGTCTGGGCTGAGGGCACAACGGACTTATAGGCCGACGCGACATGTAATACTACCTATTTAGTGCTATATTGTGACGTAGTTTGTTCCATACACTCATACTGGGCAATAAGCGATGCGTTGCCAGACTTGTTGGCTGGATACCCGGTTGCAAAGCTTCCTATTTCATCATGCATTCTTACAGTAGGCGTTGCACCATTGTATGGGCACCAGACACTGAGTTCCGAGCTGGTGCGATCAGTGGTTGCACTGCATTTTAATCATAATCCACTTTGGGGTGATCGGTCTATATGTCACCGATCCAAGACATGTTAATCTTCTAACTTATATTCTTTCTGAGTCAGCGTGACTGCAGGATAAGCAATGTGACCATAGGTGCTATAAGTGACAGCTTTGTCGCGTCATCTCATTTCTTTACATCAAGGGAATATTCACCCTGCAAGGGAGACCATTCAAGTCTAGTACGCTTTCAAACTTATTCTTTCTGGAATACCGCATGTCTGCAGTAAATGCGACACACATACAAGGGACATAACACTTCTGTAGACATATCAAGATCTCGTGCTGTTGCCTTGCTTCCTTTCCATATGGTTGGGGAATTCTTCTGCAAGGTTTTGTGTTCATGGCATCTGCTAGTATGCAGTCACTATTTCAACTTACTTCCGGTACTGTAGACATGTCTTGGGCAGGGAGTGCCTGTGTATTGATATATCAGTGATAGTTCACAGCTTATTCTGTACTTTACTTCTGGTTTTGGTGGCTTGATATGCATGTACATGTGTTCCACTGTGTCGTGACAGGGGTTGATGGTGTCGCATTACTTGTTCAGTGGTCCTAGTGCGCTATACCAGCATGTAGAGCCAATCCAATATGGTACCATCGCTACACGCTAAGTAATCATTGCTTTATATTGTACAGTGCATTGCTATAGCCATTAGCTAGCAACATGAAGTCTCCATTCTAGCCCTCTGTTGACAAGTCCAATCATAACTTAGCAATTGTGATCATTTTAGATACAAAATCGCGAAATTTATAGGCGGATACATAACCTGCGTATCAGCGGGACAATAATCTAGAACGGTATGTGATTCTTGGATTGTGCGACAGTCTCTTACAGTCTGACTCAGCCTGACACCGGCTGCCAAACCTGAGCAATCTAAGGATTTACAAGCCAAAGGTGCAGCCAGGAGTTGTAAAAGCTACCACAAGTACGTCAAGCACTCTATGATGATTAGATCTTACACAAGAGGTAGAAATAGGGAAGCTATCTTGGCATGGCGACGGCTATCTCGGAGCTCTCTTTCTCAACGCGGCTCCACCTCATCCGTTGTATATTCATCGGAGGGATTGGGCGCGATTTTGACGCTCAAGGACAGGCCCTCCATGAATCTCGAAGGAAGGAAAAATATCGCCTCTCAATCTCAGGACGACGTTCAGGCTGCTTGTCGCAGAGAGAAGCTTCCTCACCAGGAAGACAGTTGCATGCATCTGAATACTGTGGAGGAGTTCGTCTCAGAATTCACTAGGCTATCTGGAAAGTACCACAAAATGGTCGCACAGCCAACAACGGAGCACGCCTCCCGATTAGCTCGTGCTTTAAGGAGCCTAGCTGAGTATAAGGGTAACATTGACACAGCTACCACCTACGTCGAAGGCCTTTTTATCACCTTTCATCAGCTTGTCATTCACGAAGGCAGATTTGACGACCAATCGTCTGCCCTTTTCCATCCCCGCACATCCGAGCTGGACCGCATTGCAACGAAACTTCGCAGGTGCCAATTGTCTATTGTCCATCGTAGAGGGGACGAACGACATGTGTCTCGCATACAGGCGGTGGCGGAAGAGGTGGACCGCCTGTATGGATGGGTTCTGGAACTCGAGATGGAAGCCATGGAGGATCCCGAAGGCCTCCTCTTCAAACATCGCCAGGCCATGCTGATGTACCAGCAGCCGCAGTGATTACGGCGCTAGCATGTGACAGATATGATAACGGGTGCTACTTACTAATCGCTACATTCTAAGGTACCCAGCACAGCTCCCGCAGATGGGAACAGATTCACCCAGGTTGAAAAACAACTACATCGCCTCTATCCTCCCGTCTTCCATGGAGTATCCAGAACGTGCTGAGCTTCGATATTCAATTCAGGGGAGCATTAATGGCCTCCATCCTGATTGGTTTCAATGATCCTGCTCTACAGGTACTTCGAAATTAATGCAAACTGAGCAGATCCTCATGCATTATGCCCTAATCAATCCTCCCGGTCGGTCGTTTAATGACTAAGGGTCGCTAACGACGTCGAAATAGATAATGAACCGGGCTATATCCTCGGTACCCCCACCTTCCATGGAACAGAAAGAGCATCGTCGACCTTCGGTCAGCGTTTGCAGAGGAGCATTAACAACCTCCATAGTGGGGAGTATTGATATCCTGCTTCACCACTTCGAAATTAACACAAGCGTGGTAGATCCTCATCTTGGGCGACCATGAATCGGTTACAACTCCTGAAAATTTATCGCTGTCAAGGTATTGCAAGGAAGGTTTGAACTGGCGGACCGCATATACCGACGTAGGAATAAAAGATCAAACCAATACGCAGCAATTACTTCCGTCCGATCAGAACTTGCACCAATCCTGCCTACCATAAGTGCCATCGACCCTCGCATCGATGTTCTTGATCTAATGATGTCCGATTACCACAGGATGAAATCCTTGTGGCCTGAAGACCAATACACCCTCCTATCAGGGCCGCTATACACTATTTTCTTGCATGGGCAGGCGACTTCTTCTCAGTTCAAGACCTGGACCGAGATTTATAATGAATTTTTGCTCCAACACCCGGTGCCAGGACAAGACGACCCCGCCGCTGACTCCCAACTCGTTGGTGAGCTACAGAAGGCGATTAAAAAAGTGAGTTGCCGCTTCTTTCTCAGTTCACGTAAATTGACCTCCTCATAGAGAATAAGGAATTTTATGTACAATAACAAACAGCGGCTCCACAACAAGCTCGTTTCTCCGTCTGCCGGTAAGCAGGCCACGCTTGCCGGTAAGCATGGGCGCGCTCGGCAACCTGTTGAGATCTACATGCGCAAGCGCTGCACTGGTCAAGCAGGTTACAAGGAGATGGTCAAGAAGGTGCAAGCCAGGACGCTTGCCCTATGTCAGGAAGGGGGGCAAATTGAGCCAGTACTGACTCGGGGCGATGACCTGACGGCCCGCCGATCGATCGCGACCCATTTATTCTCTCAGGAACCCGAGGCCACTCAGAAGCGATTCCAAAAGCGTGCTCTCAAAGACAAGAAGCGAATTCAAAAGCTTAATGCCCAGGCTACCAGAAATGACCGGACACCGAAGAGTTTTGATCTGTGAGTGCTGGCACACCAGTGCGAAGTCCTAGCTAATCATCTGATGAACCAGGGCCCTCGATGCAATGAACGCTCAAATCCATCACTTTTTTAAAGAGCTCTCTCTGCGCACCGGCTGGACTTTTTCAGTGCAGGGAGGGGGACCCACTCCTAGTGAAGCAGGCGCCATCCAAACTATCAAGTGTGTATTACGTCGCCATTACCTCGGCACTCGGACTGACCATTTTCGGTATCAGCTTACAATTCTGTGACGTGGAAGAAAAGCCTAGTTTCAGCACGGCGTACCAACGGTATGGTGATGCGGTGCTGGGTCCGTTTTCTGAGTACCTGCATCAGATATACAGTGTGTTATAACTAAATCCATTTACGCACAAATTTTGCTCATGAGGACATTATGCAGGCATTCATGAACGCCAGGCTCGTGCCCTTACTAGCAGGACGTCAAGCCAGTCAGGTATGAGGAGTACATGCTCATCATTGGTAGCCGCTCACAGTTTTTTTTGTCAGAAGACCCAGATGCTGAGAGCAGCGAATCAGAGGATGGGAGCGACTCGGATAGTGAGGACGAAGCCGAAGACGGAGATGCTGGTGGTCTCGAGGCGGTTGGAGAGAAGACGTCTATAGTCTTGCACAAGGATAGGAACGTTTTGGCATCAAACCCTAAAGATGTTGTGATGCTGGACGAAGTGCGTACGGGAACCTGTGAAGCCACAGATATCTTTGGTTACAGTGGTGAGTGCCCACCTTACGCTCACAGCGCCAGCATTCAAAGTTTTGACATGCAGCTACCTCGTACATGGAGCCGCCCAAGACACCTTCCGCCAACCAGACCGATGACCTTAACACCGGTGTCTCCAGCACAGACAGCACTTTCCTCATGGAGGCTTGGTTCAACGAATACTGTTCGATCAAGGCAGGAACAGGACTACCTGATTTTGAATTCAATTGGTCTATGGATGGTGGTGCACTGCAGCAGAACGTCATCAATCCTAGCGCTGTGGTACTCTCCTCATCAGTCAATCAAACCGTCCCTGGCCCTCTTCTCCTGTTGGCACCGCCAACTGTCGGACTAGCTCAGATCACCGACAACATAGCGACCCTGGAGCTACAAGTGGGGATGACACCCATTCTAGCTAACCCAAAGTCCAGGACGCCGCCGTCATCCAAAGTCAATATCCAAGACGTAGTGGCAAGCATGGACCTGGGCATCCCACGACCATCAACAGTCAATTTGGCCCATGACGTTGTTACTCCGCCTCGGCCCCTTAGTACCCAGCCCGCTCCTTCCCCAGCGCCAGGACCACAATACCCCCCCAATTTGCTACCTTCGCCCTCTCTAAACACCTCAGAAGTGGAACTCCGGTCGTGGAATCCAATGTCAACGTGTCTAGACGAAGTCCTGTCCCAACACTCCCGAACTAGCCCCACCTGGTTACATTCGATGTATCCGGGGGACACTGCAGCGGCGTTGGTTGGGTCCTTTCCGGATATCAGTCTGACGAACCATTTCGACGTTCCTTCTGACCCGTTGTCACCGGGTGTCAACCCCCCTCGGCTCCCACGGTGGGACGCCCCGACTCCTGCAGGCGTTGAACACGGCATAGACGAAGAACACTCAGCCAGACATCTCGATGACGAGCAAGAATTTCCCTCTGCCCTTGGTGATCGTCTAGTTGATCGGCAAGTCCTCAAACCGCCCGCGCCCACTGGGAAAGAGAATGTACCGCCTAAGAGAAACAGGCGGCCGGCTGCCCGTGATCGCCCACAGTGGTTTGATGATAGTATCAAGGAACTCTTGTCCACCCCACTCGGTGACGAATATGAGGAATGCGCCAATCTTTATTTTGCTTTGGAGGATATGCCAACGACAAATCCTGTGAGTCTGATTTCATACAACCCTTTCTATCTGGACTCATGTGCCTGTAAATATCTAGAACAGCCGCCTTGATGCTCAGCATAGACCGCAGCTACTTAAAAAGTGGTTATCCGGCCTGCGTAAACACAAAGATCCCGTCTTTTCAGCCGAGGAAGCGCATGATTTTGCCAATGAAATGACTCGATGGTGGCATGCCATGCAGCTGGCTTGGCGGCAAACTGACGGAGACCTACCGTTGCCACGATATGACGGAGATTTAGCCATACTGCGTAAGGGCGGTCGTAATGGTTTGTGCACCTTCCTCTTTGGGCTGTGCTGGTGGGGGATACTTCGAACCAACGTCGACCGTTGGAACGTTATTCTTAAGGATGTCACGGCCTGCCTCGACAAGTTAGTCACTGGACAGAGGTAAATCTCAGGTTGCTGGACTTCTTTGCTGACTCGCTGCGAAATTGGTTACATGTGACATGTGACTGCTTTTATATCACTTCTTGTTTGCTGTCGTGTTTGTCGCTATTTTGATGCTATTTTCGCAGTGGTAGCATGCAATACCCTACTAGTCATCTAGTCCACAAAACGGTCTGTATGTCACAGTGATGCAATATCTACCTACTTTGATGAATAGACTCTACATATTGAGAACGAACAAACCGAACAAGTGGGTGAGGGGGAGTTGGATTCTGTATCTGCTGAATATTATCTGCTGAAACTAGGGAAATGATACAAAACCAGAACGACGCGAATATTGAAAAAGGACGTAATTTATGACCTATAAGTAGTGGGTATTCATGCATTCATGCCTATGGAATTATTGATAATATCCAAGCAAGGCGGAATGGATGACTTCGACGATTGGGGATTATTTATGTCCCAGAAGCAATAGTTATTCAGGAGCGAGAAACCAGATATTCTGTTGATGGTCACATGACATGTTCAGGGAATCATTCATCCGCTCATGAACGAATACCAGATGCGTTTCCATGGACCAGCTGCCCGATCCCCTGGCAATATCACCACCTTCCCATGTACAACAATCGACGGCGTGGGCAGCGCGGCTATCTTCTGGAGTGATACCAACAACAACCGGATGGAAGTTGGGCTGTAATCCGCCCCCACAAGAAGTCGGTGGCCAAGAAAAAGCACACAACTATCAAGTCCACGGTCATCCCTTATAAGCGAATATTCCATACGGACATTTACTCGTCTCGGGAGGGAAAGTTGGACCTTCAACAAACGTTTACAACTATCGCCAGCGAGCATTCCACAGTACATCAATCAGCCCCATATGTTTCTAACACGGAGGATTGGTGCTTCAACAGTGGGCTCCCAGAGGTACCTGCAACATATCCTGACGAGAATTTGGTCACTATTATGCAGGACCTACTGCATATCCGACCTCAGAGACGGAAACGAACCTGGGAGGTATCGTGAATCTTGTCTTAGTTATCTGATTCAACGCTGACTGCAAGCTTCAGGAGGAGCCTTTGCCACGGTGGCTTCCGGAAATTGACTGCTACTTGGCTGAATTTTTGCGCTTGGAAGCAAAACAGGGCGGCGATGTCTGCGATATGTGCAGGGCAGAGGAACAAGGAAGCTATCGCTGCACAATTTGCGCAGATGTAGCCAACGTATGCAATAACTGTATCTTGGAGGCTCATGCGGGACTCCCGTTCCACCGTATTGAGGTGACCTTTATTCACCCTCTGTCGCAGCCATCATCTGAGAGCAGAATTGCATAGCATTGGACCGGCGAGTTTTATCAGAAAATTACGCTGAGGTCTCTGGGCCAGGTGATTCAGCTAGGCCATGCTCACTCCAACCCATGTGTTTCCCCTTGCGCAGCTACCCGCAAGCTGGATGTCATCGATATCGATGGAATTCACACCATTGATGTCCGCTTCTGTGACTGCCATCGGGCACAACCCCACTATGTCCAACTCCTGCATCAACGATGGTTTCCCGCTAGTGTGGAAATTCCTCGTACTGCCATAACATTCCAAGCCCTCCGCCACTACCAGATGCTCTCCTTCATGTCCAAAATATCGGCGTACGAATACTACCATTCATTGGCTCGCCTAGTAGACAATACGGGGACGGAATCATCGCCGGTAGGCCCTCATGTATTCCTGACGATGCAAGGCTGAAGACCATTGACAGGATAAATTGCAAATATTCTTGAGAGTGGTTCGGGAGTGGCGCCACATTCGCCTGCTCAAGCGTTCAGGCCGAGGAAACGATCCAACTGGTGTCAAAGGTACCAAACCGGGGGAATGCGCAGTCCTCTGTCCAGCATGTCCTCAACCAGGTATCAATATGGTCGATACCAGGGAAGGAGAGAAGTGAGTTCATATTTGCGTCTTCCAAAATTCTTCTCATAGCTATTGCAGAGCATATCTGGATCGTCTCTTCATTGCTGTAGATGCCAATTTTAGGCTGAAGCATAACAATGTATCTAGTGATGAACAGGATCCTGGACTGAATGCCGGCTATGCCTACTTTGTCGAGAATCAAGCTTTCAAAAATTACCTTCAAAAGTACAGTGACCTCTTACCTGAGGAGACCAACACATGCAACAACCACAATGCGATCAAATTAGCCCAGCTACGCGGGAAGGGTACAGCTGTTAGTGGTGTGGGAGCAGTGGTTTGCGCTCGGCACGATATGCGTCGCCCCTTGTCAGTGGTGGATTTGCAGAAGGGCGAAGCATATCTTAATATGGATTATGCCGTTCTATCGACCTTGCAGTGCAATACACCACAACAACTCGTCATCTCTTACGATATCGCATGCCAGTGGACAGTCAACCTGTGGAATCGGATTGCGATATATGGTCCCGGCATGGCACCCCCTCAATGTCCCGAAAACGTCATTGGTCTGGTTCCCAAATTCCATCTTCCGGCGCATATTTTTCAGTGTCAGCAAAATTTTTCTTTCAACTGGACCCCGCACGTCGGACGCACTGATGGCAAAGCCCCGGAGAGAGGATGGACGCGCTCTAATTTGGTGGCCAGTAGTACAAAGGAAATGACGGCTGGGTCTCGAAGAGATACGCTTGATGATCACTGGGGTGACCACAACTGGAGAAAAGTAACCTCAATCGGTGCGTTCCTTAGCGATGTAGCCTTTGTTTCTTCAACCCACGTCCTTCGTTTCCAGGTGAACAACTACTTTGCAAGATCAAAGAAGCTGTACCGGAGATGGTCGACCATCGCGCTGCACTAGAAGACTTTTCTCGAAGCATTTCGAAAGAATCGTCTCACCATGTTCAAGAGTGGACCCAACTGGTAAAAGACTGGGAAAATGGTGCCAGCACGATGAACCCTTATGTTCCCGCTGTTAAACGTACGTCATTCAGGACTTTCCCTCCTCCACCATTGATATAGCATAGAGCAGCTTTGACCTTGGCGAGCGTTCGGGTTAAACTCGCAGAGAAGGAAAGCCAAAAGTTGACAGCGTCGGATCACACGGTGGTCATGTCTGCTAGCGAGCTCATAACAGTAGGAATTCAGCTGGAGTCTGCGCAGTATGCCAGTACTTTTTGTCTGTGGCTGTGGCTAATACTGAAGTTTACAGAGTTGATGTGGGTGGAGACGCCAAAGCGTTGGGGCCCCATGCAACTGATATCGCTTGGGGTAATGTTCTGATTGCCAGTAATCGGTTACGTCGAAGTATCGATGGCTGGATAGACTCCCAGCAAGTGCACGTCCCCAGTGTGCATGCCCTTCATCAGCAGGAGTGCCAATCAAGAGGTGACGAACGCGTGGAAGTGTGGGACATCAAACTGTGGATGCCGTCCCAACTTTGTGCCGCACAGAAGACTTGCGAGAGGGATATTATGGAGTATGAATGGGAATTACGTATCGCTCAGGCGGAGGAGGCGTTGGATGTGATCCGCAGGAAGGTCATTCTCGAAACCTATGTGATGAAGCACAAGGACAAGTACACGCATGGTCAGCGTCAGGGAACGAAGTCGTCTCGACTGCTAGGGGATGAAAAAGGAAGCAAAGAGAGAAGTATTGCAGCCTACAATCGTGCGTATCTGTCCCTGTGTGCCCTGGAGCAACCACTCGAGAAAACGGCATGGCGGAACCACTATCGATATCTGGAGAAGGAAGACACGTACCCTCTTAACGAAGACGGTACGGATTCGGGACGTTACGATGAAGTAATGGAAGAAAACGACCCGGCTCCCAGGAAGAAGAAGGGTAAGAAGAAAGCGGCAAGCAAGACAGCGAGTGCAGGTCCAAGTAACTCGAGGTCTTCAGGGATCGACGAAGATACGCGAAGGTGGGCTCTAGGTGAAGGCCATCGTCGCCTATCATGGATATGGATGGCATCGGGCTCTTTAAATAGCCAGAGTCCCGAGGACATGGTCAACAGTAAGTCGTCTGGTTTGCTTAGATTACCCAAGGTCTGATTGGTGTTGCACAGCGTTACGAATCGAATGGTGTAAATGCCGAGCTCGGGCAGAGCGATGGAAGGAGGAATGCGAACTTGTTAGGGAAGAGATGGACAGAGTATCGCAATTCTTCAAATGGGAAGCGCAACGTTGGACACTCAGAGCAGAGGAAGCGATTCCTGGGACAGCAGGGGGCCCTCGTGCATATGCTCTTCGTCAAGCGGCGTTGAGAGAGGATATGCACAGTCACTGTGTCCAAACGTGGTTGTACATGGACCAGTGGATCGAGCTTGGGCAAGTTCCGCCAGAGGACGACGACGAAATGGGAGATCAGGGGACATAATTGGCCAAGGATACTAGCTCGCTACTCAGGCACCAAGGTCCGTGTACCTCTCTTTGAGTGTATACCGTTAATGATTTTTCAGTCGAATATATACAGGTTATCCTTTCAGACCTACATGCCTCCCCCGACTTCTTTAACGGGATTTGAATTTGGCGTACTAATTCCTATCCCCGTGTCTCCAACCCAAGAAATATAACACGACGTTCAATATTGGAGAGCGGCAAGATCATCATCTAGTCACACCGATCAATGGGCTTCCAGTCAGACGCACTTCAATCCACTAACCAAACGAGATTGAATTATGAAGAGGTCATCTCATTCTGCCCACAACACAAATTCCCTTCCTCCCAGCGGAGATGCCTTCAAATATATCCCCTGTGGATCACGATCTTAACCACCCAGTCAGCATTACCCCCCCCAAAGAATGATAACACTCACCATGAACGCATCGCACCCAAGATCCGTCGTCGTCGACTGAGGGTACATCATGTGGTGGTTGCTGCAACTCGATGTAGTCGTCATCGCCTTCTGAGTCGCATCAGTGTGGACGGCGCGAGCATTCGTTCGATTTAGCACGTACCATGGACCCGGGAACATCTGCAAATCAACTCTCTCCACCAGCGCACGCTCGCTCTGTCCCCATTGCCCACCCAAGTCAGGCTGTGTCGCGGCAGCTGCTCTCCCCCTCCTGCTTACCTGATCACGCCCATGAACATGCCCATTGAACGGCAAGGAACACAACTGTGGTGATTCGTGACGAGTTGGGGTCCCGCGAAAAGTTTCTTTTTGATTGCTTACATCACTCATTGAATTAAATAAAATACGATAACTTCTACAAAATATAGAGCCTTAGAACAAACACGATAACTTCCACAAAACAAAGTGCAGAAAGCAAAGAAAATAGCGGAGTGTGGAGATCTCCGAAGAAGATGTAACGAGGCACGAGAGAAAGCCGGCGGTTCAGTACATCTCCATCAGATCTAGCAGATGTCCAACCTACTTTCGTCTAAGGGGAGGGTACCTGGGCGGGTCGGGGCGACGTTCAAGCCATGAGTGCACCACTTGAGACGACGACAGGTGAGTTGGTCGTCGTGTTACTAAAGAAGAAGCCCAAGCTGACTCCCTACTCTCATCTATAACACCCTTGGGCAGGGCTCCCGTGATTATACATAACGCTTTATGGGTGGCTACCCTTACTCATTAATACTGGTGCACCTAAGAGATGTGCAGGAACAGACCTTTATTATATCATGATTAATGGTATCCTACAGATGCTGATATATCAGTCTGCATGGTAGTGGTGGAGTCAGGAGAGCCAATAAATACATACCGTTGCCAACAGGTCCATCGACAACTAGGCGGTTCACAGCCTACTGGATGGAAGAGACTAAACTTGCAGTCAGACTGCTCGCATCTAATCTGGGGAGGGTGGTAAATGCGAGCATGGGGAACGATAAGCACAGTAAGGCTATGTGCCAGCCATACAGTTTCTTCAGGCTAAAGTCCACAGTTATCAGTAATTGTGGATTTATTCAATTATCAGGCATACGAGGTTGATGGCATGACCACATCGTAGGTAAATAGTCCTGATACTATGGGGTAATGGGTAGTAGAGCAGATACAGTGACAAGTATTTGCTCACTGTCGGTGACGACACATCATGGATATGCGGATGTGATCAAGGGAAGAATTACTTTCAGTTGTGAGATGGCTCAGATAGAGAATATCACAGACGTTACCCTCTTCATAAATAGAGAGTTGAGACTAGGCATCGTTCAATTTTCGATTTACGGAGAAATTTAACCTTTGAGACCGCACACAGTATCATAAGGTTCATGCCCACTAGGTGCATCAACCGAAATGCAGGGAGCTTGCAGTGTTCATCAGTCGAGGTGTCTCAAGCCATGGTGACTCATTGAACAGTGAAACAGAATGTGAGAGTCCGCTCTTTCAACCTAGACTACAAGTGTAGCAACAATAGAATTATGGCCTCACGTAGCACAAAAACTTGACCATGACAGGAAATTTGATGCGAGCACCTATATTTCTCTTGTTTCGAGTCATCAGAAACAATCAGAAAATGATATACCAGTGATGAGCGAACTAACACGTTCTGATTTCAAAATGCTTGCATCGTGCTAGTTGGACGAATGGCAATCTAACTGGGAGAAGTATAAGTTTGCTAACAATGGTCAAAAAATTAACTTGAAGCTACTCTCAATAATGGTCGGAGGAAAACAAGTGAAGTCCTTCAGTTACAAGTTGACAATCTTCTCTATATATACTAAGTAGATGAAAGGAAGGGATACCAGGATGGATAAAGATGCACGAGGCGACTTATTCCTACAAGCTAGAAAACAATCAAACAGGTCGTGTCCATGCAGCGCCGAGGATGGGACCGTGAATTTATGTGTGGCATCTAAAACTTAAGGGTCAAACTCGGTGTCGTTGTCATTCTTGATCCTGCCCATCTGATCATTAATCATGGCGCAGCACATAAAAACATCATGATAAATTTTTATAAGCCGAAGTCGAATTTTTGGTTGGAGTAAGGTAGACCTGGATGTCGGTGGTCGCCAAATATACGAGGGAAGCAGTGGTTGTATAGCTAATGTCTTGTCTTAATAAACTTTCAAAGTTCACTGAGTCGAAAATGGGCTTTAATCCACTTCTGCATCACTTTCCGAATCTTATAGGATATCAGCTATCAGAAATCCTCTGAGAAATTGTGTTTCAGTACCCATGGCAGGAATAGTTCTTGGTTACCGGCTTTCAGTCGTCGATATTGACTCTTTTGAATATTGTTTCAAATTTATTTCCTCTTTTACTGTCTTCGTCACGATATGATAGAGCTACATGAAAGATAGAACCGTTGCTCCCAGAAGAAGCAAAAGTTGCCTGATCATCAATATCACTCCATCACTCAGCGGGAGGTCAGCGGTCAATTTTCGTGGTGGTGGGAGATATAAGAAAAAAGGACATGTGGTCACGACGCGCTTCGGACAGGAATCCAGTTCAACCGACGTTCTTTCTAATGTGACGCCCCACACCGAAAGTATATTATGACCCTTTTGGCGTAGTCGTCATCTTGTATCATGTTCTCTGGTTCGAACCTGAGAAGGTCCATAAACCTGATCCGTCCTGCCTTTTGCCTATTTTCAGAGTATTTCCGGATTTCCCAAGTCAGAACTCAGGCCGACAAACTGGGTGTCCACAAAATCATCAGGTCCTGACAAATGTAGTAACATTTCTACGTGAGAGTTCTAAGGAAAGGCTGCGCTCCCTGGAAGGTATGGTAACGGTACAGCTCCGGACACGATTGATCACAATCAGTCGTATTTTCACAACTTTGTGCAAATCTAAGAGGGTCGAGTCAGTAGGCTTTCCCGAAAAAAAGTGCTTCATACCGAGAACCGAGGACTAAGCAGCGACTTTCGAATTGTATTTTCTCCTGGCTCCGACCGAATTGATAATCTGCGCCTCGTCCTCGACTTCTCCCTTTCTAACCTTCAACTCATGCTATACTCAACAAGAGCCCTCTGGAGCGATCGTAAGCCCACTACCGCCTCACGATATTGGATCGAGTTCGCCAGGGTGTATGATTGTAAATTGTCGACCAGTGTCTTCTTAGTTTTAGCTTTGGCCCACAGATGATAGTGTCATTTTTTTACGGGGCGCCTTTTGTCAGTCGTCATTACTTGGGTCGGGGAGTGCGGGTACATTTCTCTCCTCACCCATACCTGTCTGAGAATGCTCAGTTCTGCCAAGCCAGCTGGTTACTGCGAAGAAGAATTGGGCTATGCACCGGATTCCCAACATGTTCTTTCTGTAATGTATCCTTCTATCACGAGTACGAAGTAAAGGATAAGCGACGGTCTCAAAGACGTGGCTAGGGAGGAGAAAGAAATGAGCAGAAATTCAGGTGCTGGTGGGAGGAATCGAACCCGGATCGATTTGTATCAATGCCCCGTATCGTGCCCATGTGGATATTTCTTTCCTCCACGACCAGCATCGTCTTAGGCAGAATGGGCGAACGAGCTTCAAATTACCTGCCGGCAAAGAGTGCAAGCGGGATGACATAGAGTTTGAATTTGAGGGGTATCCTCTATTTGAAGGGAATACAGGTACGTCGCTACCGCCTGTATTCTGCCTCTTCTCCTCATCGCCCAGTCCCAACCATGCTTGTCATCCTCGAGGTCCGCCAATATTCCTCAAAAATCCCAGAAGAATCGCGGGCTCTTTCTGTCGACTCTGCAAGTGCGTATCTTACAAGATCAGTAGCGCGTTCTCGGCCGAAACTAAAGACTGTCATATGGTCTCTATAAACGCATACACCCAGCACTCAGTACTCCTAACTTTGGCCTCTGAAGCAACGGAGCTGCTTTCGAAACCAGACAACCTCCTCTACAATTGGACGGAACAGCTCACGTCGATGCGGTCAGACAGGCAAGAACTGAGGCTTGAAGACGGATGGCGAACACGCTAGAATTGCTTTTATCACGAGGGCATGACTGCTCAGCGTTAGGTTACCATGGAGCGAGAGCATGCGCCACAAAATTTCCAGCCCTTGCTCGGGGCTGAAATCCATGTGATCTAGTCGCCTCTGCAAGCTCAACACAACGTGCTCCTTTACTTCTCAGCAGTAACTTGGCGGCACTCGACGCGACTTTGGACTCTCCTTCACGAGGCCTTCATTTTTCGACAACGAGAGCCCAGACGCGCTTCAAGATGGGATCACGATGACACGGTGTCTGTACGTTCTTCTTCGTTCTGATATAAGACAGTCTGCTCCTCTGCAATTGGACGGAACATCTCGTGCCGAAGAGGAAGGACAGGCAAGAACGGAGGCTTGAGGACGGATGATGAGCGCACGGAAATTGTGTTTCGTTCGAGGGCACGGCTTTCCCGCGTTTGGTTATCATGAAGCCCGATGCGAATGGTCATGTACAGCAAGAGCATGCGCCACAACAATTTCAGCCCTTGCTCGGGGCTGAAATTCATGTGATCTAGTCGACTCTGCAAGCTCAACACGACGCGTTCCTTTGCCTTTCGGCAGTAATTTGGCGGTACACGTGACTCGGGACTCCTCCACGAGGCCTTCCTTTTTCAACAATGAGAGCCCAGGCACGCTTCAAGGTGGGATCACGACGACACGGTGTTCGTACATCCTTTTTCGCCCGGCGGATGAGCAAGGAGATATCCACGCGACAGGTAAGCTCGTGCGATGTATCGCTTTCAGAATCACTCAGACTGCTGCGTGGGAACTTGTCTGGCCACCGACTCTCACCCTACGTTTTCACCTGGCCTCAGGAAACAGCATTCCCAGTGTAAAGTAGCGGTCAGCCGTCCCTCCAGTCGCTGAGAGACTTTGTGGGGTACTACACGTAATACTCCGGCAGGGGGTTGGGTTTGTAACAATTCTATTGCATCACTATCGAAGTCTCACTGGTGTAATTGTAGTTACTGTAACTGCGACTTCCGTTCGAGTCCGAGAGGGTGCAATATATTTGTGGAAATGTCGCTTTTGACTGCCGTCACTATGTTTTAGTACTCGTCAGAAAGTTGCGGAGTATTCAATGGCTAGGCATTCTATTGAAGGAACCAGCGCATAAGGGCGTCTTGTTGCGCGTTTATAAAGACGAAGGAAGGGTATCGACGGCAGATGTCAAGGTTAGAACTTAGATCCTTGCGTACTAATAACGCCCGTTAGCATAATTGTAATCGCTGCATTTCTGATCTCGGTTCGACTCCGAGAGGGCGCATTCGGTGTGGCATAGGTTGTTTCAATATTTGCCTTTCCTCCAGATTGTGCATGCTTTCCTTCCAAGTAATGTCCCAAACCAAACTTGCGAGCAACAAGATTCTTTGAATGACGCGAGCTCCACGTCCGGGCGCTTCCTTTGAATGCCTTTTCTTCTGTGATAACGCGTAACGGTCTAAGCAGTACCAGTTCCCGAGTGAGAAGAGCAGCACTAGCGGGAAGAAGAACAATCATTATGCTACATTGAACAGACACGTTTATCGATTCCTAGAACCTTCTTTCGGGCACTCAGGCTGAGAGCGAATAGAGGATTCATGTTGAGCGCAGTACGAAGTGAGGGATATGCGGGTTTTGAAGACGTCGGGGTATGCGTCCGGTGTTTGAGATGGGCTCCGGTCCAACGGGCTGTCGTCCTTCGTCTTGTTACTATGAAAGAGGACAGAAGCGACGGTATCCCCATGCCTTGGTCCTGTCCTGCGCAATCTTCCGTGCTGTAACATCCATCTCGCCATTGGGGGTATACTGCTCCTGTCGTGTTCATTCCGATCCCAGTGACCCTAGTACGGTGTAGAAGACGGCCAAAAGATAACACAGCCGAGCGGTGGTGAAATAGTCAGCCTAAGCCGCACGCATTCAAGACTCAGCTGGAATGTAGTGGTCGTTGTCAAAGAGCATCGCCAGCGGGGTGTCCTAGCACCGTGTATATCCGACAGATTCAACGTTCGGTGTACACAGAGCATAGCAAGCATGTTTTCAACCATATGCATGAACCTAGTGAAAAGGCAAGCCATACTGATGTCGCTCCGAATCTAAAACAGAACAAGTAGAAGCGACGAAATGTACCCAAAGTCTACTGAACTGGGCGACGTTGTTCAATGTCCCGGAAGTGCGCATCGACCATTTTGAACATGAATTGAGTAAGCAAAGAGCAGAGGGAAATTTTAAAATGGGCCCGGGCGTAAATGGGTTAGGAAGAGATCGAACCCCGGACCGATTCGTATTTCGAGTCGACAGGATCGTGCCCACGTGGTTCTCCTTTCTCTTCTCCACTACCAGCATCAGCAACAATTCAAGCGCATACATATAGAATTAGGCGAACAGGCGCAATATATGGGTTCTCAAAGAGGGCAAACAGGACGGCATCAAACTTGAGATATCTGTGGTCAATTTGAAGGGACAACTGTAGAGGTTCGTCGCCATCGACTCTGTTTCTCCATTTCCTCTCATAGCTTGGCCAATCCCGGCGGCCCAATTAAGCTTGCTAGTTTTGTCACAATGTCCTCAATCTCGGACCCGCCAGCAATCACAGATACGCCCAAGAATCGCCTTTCATCAACTCGCGGTCGGAAGAGACACACGAGACAGTGTGCATCTTTCTCTCAGCATGCTCTCAGAGTTCATGGCCGTGTTAGGGTCTCTATAGGCCCATACTCTTAGCATTCTTGATGACGCCGTTGGTTTTCACTTCGAAAGGAAAAGAGCCGCATTCGTTACCAGATCGACTTCCAAACGGGCAATCCGACAGGAAAGCTCGTGCCAAAGACGACAAACAGGCAAGAATTGAGGCCTTGAGGTCCCGAGTCTCGCAATTCCCAGGCACCATGTCCCTCAAGCAAGGAGAGAACGGCTTTTCACGGCTTCTGGACCACAAGCGCACGGGCACCGTGCACGGATATTTGCACGCCATGTGATTCGAAGCGAACGGTCAAGTACAACGAGAGCACGCACCGCAGAATGCTATGCCTACAAGCTCCTACTATCTTGGCACGTTCATCAAGGTGTCTGTACGACATGATTCTGGAATGCAAATCACCTGACTGCCAGCTTCCACTACGAGCTCTCACTAGCACTTTTGCTATTCCTGCCTTAGGCTGGAGCTGATTGAGAGTCACTAGTCATGGTGTGACGCTTACCCGTTCCTTCCCTGCCACCTTTCACACTTTCCGCTATCCGCTATCTTCATATCTCTCCGTCCAAAAAACACAGATCTTCTTACATAAACGGCGCTCAGCTGTCCCTCCCGTCTATACTGTTTTTTTTTTGCATTGCTATGAAAAGACCCTTTGGTACATCCTTAGCTGCTGTATCCAGGCGGTTATGACTCGGTTTGAATCCGAGAGGGTGTAATATAAGGCTCCAACTAAATACTATATGTATATGCTTGGCAGCCCGTGTATACATATACAGTATTATATATAGTATATACTGTATAATATATAGTATTTAGTTGTTATATACAGTAATTTCTAAGGGCGGTCTTCCTTGACTTTGCCACGCTTGATGAGTGGCTGATTGACATTAAACAACCTAATGTGAGCTCACACCCTCGATAGCAAAGCCTTACGGATGGTCTCTGCCTTTAAAGAGCTGCACAAGTCCACACAGAGGTGGCGAGACTTGGAGAACACAGGCTTGATGGCCGGAATAGCCAAGTAACCATTCATACTATGGTTGGAAACATCCCATATGGATCTGAAATCTGTTTGAAGGCACCGCAACAGGAACTCAACAATGCACTGACCTTCTACCACTGAAAGCAGTCCTCAGGAGTGCAAATGGCTCCAGTTGCACCTTCAAAACCTTTCGGCAATGAGATCCGACTCCTTCGCTGCTCAGAGTAAGTTTTGCCTGCACTTGATAAGAGCCGGGACGGACTTTGCCGGTTGCCGGACTTGCCGCTTCGCTGCAGTCATGTTGTCCTAGGCTGAGCAAGGGAGTGACTCGGAGAGTGATGGAACACGGAACGTGGAGGAAAAAGTTTTTACCACGTAGTGCCAATCAGATTTGACAATTATAGTGCCTCCTAGATGATGTACTGTATACTATATATATACTGTATGTATACTCTATACTCCATCTGCCATTGGGGCATATACATATAGAGTATACTTATACAGTTTAACTGTATATATACAGTTATATATAATATTTAGTTGGAGCCTTAGTGTAATATGATGGCGTGAATGTAATTTTTGACTGCTATCACCGTGTTTTCGTACTTGGAAGAAGATTGTGGAGCATTCAATAGCTCACGAGACGAGCATATTTTACGTGCAAAGACATGACAATTCGTCCGCTGATCATCGATGATCTTCTGCTACCACGTCGTTCTTGCTTTGGCAGGGCATTTCCCTGCTCCACAAGGCCTCGTCCGCTTGATGAAGCATAAAACCATCGAAAGAGGACAGGCATTCTGGAACAATGGTCATTGACATGGTCCAGCTGGTTCGAATCCGAGGGTGTCATTAAACTAGGTGGCTCTTGCAACTTTTTCCATAGTAGAGAAACGAACCTATAGGGCCTTTTGGCCCTTGGGAAAGCCCTCACCGCACCTATAAATTATAATCCGTTAGTTGATTTTTGCTTCTCTGCATCTTACTTTCCCAAAGCCTGGATTACTAGAGTTTCTTCTCATCGTCCTAATAAAGGTGACCAACGACAGACTTTCTAGTCGAGTGGATCTCTACCAGCAGGATTCGTGTTCCATGGAATGTTTCCAGATTTTTTTGCGGGAGTCGCAGGATGTGCATGATCTGAGAGCTATCAAATGTGTTGAACGTTTCGTATCCGCCAGCTTGGATAGCTATACATCGACTTCTACTCCACCAGCAATGTTTCCATCTCACCTCAGCTTCGGCCCGAGCCAGGATTCTCTTGAGTAGGCGGTGACGCCTAGAAAGGGTAAAATAATCAAGATCATCGAGGTGTATACTTTATAGTCAAGTGGGAAGGGCCCCATGGTTCAGTCGGTTCGAATCCGGGGGAGCATGTTCACAAATTCGGTCGCCTCTTCTTTTTGCTCTGGATTTTGAAGCGCCCACTTCCGAGTGAGCATCCTACCAATTTGCACAACCTCGGCGTGTCGGCTGCAGGGTGCCATCGTCAACGAAGGCTCTTTGAACAGCTGGTACTAAGTGTTACCAAGACGTTCAAGTCGCTGTGTCCTCGCACTCTGGTAGGTGGAAAATAGCATGTCTTCATCACAGAAATTTATGATATCAAGGAAAACCGATTCAGTGTAGTCGCCGCACTCTGCGAAGCTTACAGAGATTTCTGGTGTGCAATTAAAACAAAAGCGGGATGGACGCGCGGGGCCTCTGCCGCCAGTCGGCAATCAGACAATTCAATGTCCGATTGGCACCTCACTGTCATCCGGTTGCGAATTACTCGTCCTGTTCCCCACCTTGCTTCTTTTTTGGTTCGCATCGTACTTATCATTGATTCTTCTCTATGACAAGAAATACGCTCTCCGGGATAATTCCCTGGTCTCATTCTAACTGAACGAACAGTCTTTTCCCTCTTCTGACTTGAGCCTTATCGGGCTCGGAAGGGCCTTGCCAAGAACAATCCTGATTTCACTCTCCTCAAGCTCACCGCTAAGGACCTCTTCTGAAGAAAGGACCGTTTCCCTGACTCAGGCTAGCTCTCATTATGGAACAAGGATATCTGCTATTGCGCTCCAGGCGAGCCTTGGCGTGTTCGATCCGGCCCAATGTGACTAGCCGTCGAACCCCTCTTGAGTTCAGATTGCGAGGTCCGATCTCTTGCGCCCCACGTGGTTACCTATCCCAGGAGGCCTTCACCTTTTTCTCTTCCTTCTTACTTCCCCACTAACAATTAACAAGTAATGCTCCCCATCCTCCTCCTAGTCCTCCTTCCCGTCGCTCTTGCCCTGACCATCTCGACCCCGACCGACCCGGTCGTATCTGCCTCGAGCCTCACCATCAAGTGGAACGCCGCGTACGTCGACGAAGCGAGCTTCACCATCGAGCTCATCAACGCTGCCTTCAACCGTCAGTATGCCATCGCGAATAATGTGAATTCGGGATATGGTGACTCGGAATTGACGGTGCTCTTACCGGCGGTCTTGCCCGGGTGAGGTTTCTCGCTGCTCAGCCAGGGCGTGCGTGTGATGCTGACGGGTGCGCTGTAGGTCTGGATTCACGCTCCAGTTGGTGAACCCGGGGAATATTAACGACGTATATGCCGAGTCGGGACAGTTCACGGTGGTGGATGCTAATTCGACGTCGACGACGACTGGTACGGGCGACGCATCAGCCTCGACATCAGCAAGTTCGAGCTCTAGCACGACGGCCTCCACGTGAGTCATCCGAATTTGTCTCGTCCTTCGTCGTGTTTACCCTTTTGCAGCACGCGCAGCTCGTCGAGCTCGAGCTTTGGCGTCACCCACTCCAATACCATCACCGGTAGCAGCACTTCCTCTGCTACCTCGTCCGCCGCTTCGACATCAAGCTCGTTTGTCGCACAATCCTTCAATGCTGCCGCTCGCTCAGGTGCCGATATGGGTATCGCCGGGATATTAGCCGCGGTGTTGGGGTGTATCATTGCGTTGTAATCTTTGCTCTCCCTTCCTTTTGAATATTCACGCTCCTTTCTCACTTTGCTGCACACTCCTTGTACTCCGAGCAAATGATACCTGCTGAATGCCATTACGCAATATCTATGTGAAAATGAGCGGCTCACCAGAGCCCTGCCCTTCACGCTTCTGCGGACTTTCCAGTTAAACAGAGATAGCGTGTGGAAGCTCCTTCGCCTGAAATCGTAGCTGCCATCATTACAGGAATATGAATCCAATCTTCAAGTCAGAGTTGTCTGATGTTTGACACCGCATATGCCATTTCAGTCTCCTCCAACATCACGGGCTTGCTTGTATCGGCTCGATCTGACAAGGCCCTTAACTGTAAAACCAATTTTACTGACAGCGTTGCCTTGCCGACCGCCAATACGTTCACATCTGCACTGCAGGGTTAGTTATAATCTCGTATGAAAGTCGTATCGTTGTTGCAGCGCACTGGGAATGAATTTGAAGCACAAAGGGAAATCATGCACCTAATATGGATTATATAATAAGCAAAGTTTGCAAGGGCCTCTTGGCATAATCGTAAACTCAGGATGTTGCTTTGTGATTACTCGGTTCGATTCCGAGGGGGTCCATTTTAATTTTTTCCGACTTGATATGGGTGCCATTTTGTTTCTTAAATTTGAATGCCCTTCAAATAAATGACGTGGAACTTGGAATAATTCATCCATCATTCTCTCTCCATAGGTCTGGCTACGAGAGACTAATACGATGCCATTGAAACAGATGATGCGGCCGAATTGTGGATGGGAGCTCTGGAACGGAGAAAGATAAACTGCGCGTACAATATCAATATCTCTAGGTACTGGCAGACCTACAATCGCTGAGAGAAATGACTGTGCAGCGCTGATAGCCAGTACGGTGTAGGTAGAGAATAAAATTGGGTCACAACTCAGCAGTTCAATTGATAGTCCTCGCCATATCGTTACGGGCCTTTTGGTGGAATGGCCATCACTCATGATTGCTTTGTAATCCTGGTTCGAACTCAAGAGAGGCTATCCCCCAGTATTCCAACTTTTCTGTCTATTTTCATATTACTTTCTCATGTCATGACTCCTACTAGTCATTGTACATGCAAGGGTGCGGTTTTTCCCAGACCGCTACTGCTTTGGCAATGACAGGACTGGGACTTCTCACCTGCCACTGTGTTCAATCTGTATCTTTGCCTTAGACGTTTTCTTTACCTCATGAACTAAATTTCCAATTATTTTCCCCGGTGCGAGGCACATGAATAACCGGTTACTTAACCTTGGTGTATACACCCTAGGTTTGGTGTGCCTCCCTGGACCCTATCATTAAGTGAGGGTAAGTATTGTTTTCGAAGCCTCAAGGATTCCATAGAACGGACCCTTTGTGTTACTTTGTCTTCTTGCGAGCAGTATGAAGCAACTTTGAAGTTCGATTTGGAAATTTCTGGCTGGTTGGATACATGAGGCTCAATGAAAAATTGGCAATGCTCAGGGCCAGCTCGAGAACAATAAGGGCTTACGTTCGTCCCATAACCACGTTCTGAAGCCTAATTTGTTTTTCGGTAGACGAGTGTTCGTGGAAAAGTCACGGACGGAGTCTGAAATACCACATACCGAATCGGGCTGCGCTAATTCGGCATGAACGCGCTCATTAGCAGAATTCGCGTCGCGTCTTTCGTATTCATCCTAACTGTACAGGAAAAAAATATGAGGATGGATTAATATCAATACACGCTGACTTATATCCCTCCCAAGAGGCTTCAACCCTCAACTACAAATTTAAATCGATTAAATACGGAAATACGGCCCTCTTCATCGGCATTCATTTGACTCTGAAATTACATCCATACAAATACATGTATTTACCCGTACCAGACTTTCAGCCTGTTACAAAATGAATATTTTTCGTGCACAGCAGTCTGGTACCCGCGTGCAACAATGCGATGGCTCCATTCTCTGTCAAACACCACTCTGCATAACGAATTGACAAAACAGTCTCCTCCGTTTGGCTCACAATGGGGATAGCGAGTGGCAGGCTACTTTGTTGGACGTGTATTCGCGTATATTAGGGGGTGGGGGTTCGACGAAAGTACTACCCACCACTGCTTCTACTTCTACTTCTACTATTATCATCACCCCAATGGCTCACAGGAATCGTCGCGGATTTCTCGAGAGGGTTCTAGACATAAGCCCTGAAATCCGGCTTGAGGTAAGGTCGCGTCAGGATGTATCGCAGTCGGGAGCTAACCGCGTCGCGTAGGTGGTAAGCTATTTGGGCCCTCTAGACCTATTGCGTCTCGTGCGATTATCCGAGGACCTCCATTCGTTACTTACGGGCCCGACGTCGAACGTTCTGTGGAAGGCAGCGCGTAAAACGGTGGATTGCCCCGCCCCAGTGACAGGTCTCTCCGAACTGGCGTTGGCAGATCTGGTCTATGTTAAAAAATGTCATGTACGTGTCTCGTTTGCTCGTCTGTATTTTTCTGACGCGTGGTTTCTTTTAGTTCTGTCGTGTGGCCGACGTAGGCAAGGTTATGTTTTCTTTTCTTACTCGTATTTGCAAGGCGTGTTACAAGGAACAGTGAGTGGTTCGGTTTGAGTTGACAGGTTCCGTAGCGCTCATATGCTTGCCCATAGAGTTATTTCTCACCGTGCGACAGATTCTCTCACCGCGTTGGTGGCGTCACTAGTACCCATCATCACGAAGGGGACAAGTGAGTTTCATAATCTCATCTGAGATGCTCTGAACTGACCATCAATATCAGCTATCAAATATCTACGAAAAGATTTCAAAGCCGTTAAAGCTAAGTACCTCTCTCTTCCTATCGATGAGAGGGCTGCGTATTACACAAAAAGACAGGCCTACCTCAAGGAATTGGACAATGTATGTGATCCTGCATCCACTCTGTTGTCCTCGAAGCAATACTTATGACCACCAGTTCGATCGCATTGGGACTACATGGTATGAAAATAGAGACGACGTACGTTCAGAAGAATTGACAGAAAAGAAGGAAGAAAGAGTCCCCGCGTACGTCTACCAACATTCTTAACCGTCATTATCCCTGTTGATAAGCTTTTTTTTTAGCATAATCAAAAAACTCAAGGAGCTTGGCTATGGCGATGCGTTTCTATCCGAAAATTTCCGCTCTCAGTTTTATAAACACCCAGCCGTCAATAAACCCAAGAAACTCTACGGCCGAAGTATGTTTACCCCTACGCTGTCCTTATCGTTTACTAAATCAAGTATGAAAGGCTGGCCCGCTGCCCGCGACGCTATCATCGAGATGGCTGAAGGGGCAATGAAAGAATTGGCAGACAAGCGCGAAGCAGGCGCTCTGGCCGCTGAGAACCACATCTCCGTCGCCACCGCCTTACTGGAAGGACCCGACCCTTCCCGTATCGCCAAAGTGCCGTCCATCGTCGACTTCCTGGACGTCCCTCATCACAAAAATCTCATCGAAGCTCCCGCCTCGATGACTCTCGCTGAAAAGGAGCTCAAGCTGCTGGTAGACACCTTTCGCGACGAATGGATGGACCGAACACTCGATACACTCATCCAGGTTCTCGGGGAGCTCCAACCGAAACGACTGACCAAGTCCCAGAAGCGCGCCTATCTCAAGCTGGCTCGCAACGTTTTCGAATGCCGAGGATGTTCGTCCCGAGGACTGGTTTTCCCACAAGTCTTGGAACACAAATGTTGTATCTATTCGCTGCCGGAACTGGAACATAGGTGTGTGTGGACTGCGAGATACTTATCGAGACAGGAAACGGCTTTCATGACGACGTTTATACGGGCTATTGGTTTGAACACGGAAACTGCAACTGTGGACGATATCGCTTCGCTGGATCAACGCTATCTCTGCCTCTTATGCCCGGAAGCGTCTCACCTGGACGGGAAACCAAGGATCGTATATGAGTGGCGCCCCTTTGTGAGCATCTAGGTTATTCTTCCTCACTGTGGAGCTAACCATCCCAATCTGTCAGGTCGAACATATGGATGGGCATATCTCAGGACGAACCAACGTCGTTTCCTACCCACAGGATTCTGAAACTCTGCCTTTAGAACGCCTAGAGGACGATCCTGCTGCGAGCGACACCCAGACCGATGTAGCCCGTCGGGGCTGCCGTCTCCCAGGCTGTCGCGATCCCAATTGCTTACTTATACGTATGCAAGGGTGAGCATTCTTCCCTAACCTCATTTCAGCAGATACTCACCAAATATTATATTTTTAGGTAACTTCCTGCGGACCCGGAGCTATCGGACTTTGTTCTGATGATTGTATATGTACCACCACCGCGACGCAATGTACCAAATGTTATTCATGTTCTGCGCTTTCCAACTAAATTATTCCATGCGTTTGAATCTGAAATTGCCGACCGGCGACTGAGAAATACTTGCACTTGAGGACAGTCTATACCCTCTTGCAACTCGAATCCGGCTAATTTTTCTGTCGACATTCGAAGCCTTCGAAGCGAATCAAGACACCCCGAATAGTCTCCCGAGGCGGGGCTATTTCATACTACATACACCCAATTTATGCTCTATAGTTTTCCTTTCATCTGTCTTTCCGGTCCCATCCAGATACCCGTCGAAAGTCTACCCTTTGAGTGAGAATCCCACCAATCCACAATGGCCTGCACGACTTCGGCATACTGACCGGTGTAAGTGTGGTCCGCATGTTCCATTAGATGCAAGGAACACGTCCCGGGGCTTCGCTTGCTCAGAGCTTTTGCATACAACACTGCATTGTATCTAAACGTGATCGTTGAGAAGGCATGATTTTGTCAAGTAGTATAACGTACACAGATACCCCTTCGTCCTTCAATCCTTGGATGATAAGAACATCAATCGTCTGAGGAAACAGGTAGTCCACGAGAGAATTGTCAAATGCGGCATAGTCGACAAAGTCCTCCCGGTATAACTTCTCTTTAAAGGTGTGCGTGAAAGTACGGCGATTGAGGAGGTGGAATCCTTTATCGGCCATGAACTTCTGAACGATCTTAGAGGTCTGGGACTCTAAGAATAGATTACTTCAGGTCGACTTGGAGAAGTGAAAGAGACGACTGTACCAAAAATATCCTGTCAAGGTAATGATTATGATTTATATTATATCATTCAGCACCGAAATATACTTGCTTTCATGCGGTATGTTGCAGAGACAATCACAAATCCCGAAACCTTCTTCCCATCTTCAGACGTACAAAGCCACCGTACGGCGAGTACGGCCCCACGGGAGTGGCCAATCACTAAATCGATTTGGTACCCGAAATGAGTCTTAAGGTAATCTGTGATGACACGAAGGTCAAGAACGTCCTCTTCCATTTTGTTCTGACGCCATATCCCAGGGGACTCAAAGTATCCTCTGGCATATCAAAAATTGAGCTATTGCACGGATGGAAGAAAGAAATCCTAGATAGATACCGGAAGTCAAAACGGAATGTGTCCATAGAGAGGGTAGATGCGAGTTGTTTGAGGAAGAGATGGTCCTTATTTCTAGCAGTGGATAAATTATTAACGCAAAGTTGTTGCAAAGTCGCTACTGTACGCGACGGAAGGAAATGGTACCCGCCGAGACCGTGGAGCACCTACAAGTTAGATGCGTAATACTTCTTAGACAGGCCGCTGGATGAAATTCACACACCAAAGCGAGTTTTCTGTCTTGTGCTGGCCTTTCTGGCTCCAACTGCTCTAGAATGCCCTGAATTGTACCTGGCTCTCCAGGATGCGGACTCGGGGCTGGGATAAATAGTATCGATGAAGTATGGGCGGGCATGAGTGTCAAGGGAAATTTGATAGAAGGAAGTCGGTAGTGGCCAGGCCGTCGTAGTACATCAGTTTGTATATAGGCTCGTTCGGCGCGATGTAATTAAGTTTAGCACCGTGATTCTAACAGTTGACAGAAAGCTTGCTTGATGTCCCGTAGTCCGGCAGATAATCCATTTTGGGCAAAGACTTAGTAGAAGTTGCCTAACGTAAGTGAAGACAGTCCGAGGAGGGTCGAGTACTAGCGACTGTCAGCGCCCAGCTCAGTTCAGTTTTTGCTTACGCGAGGCGTGGGTACGTTCAGGCTCTCCAAATCGAAAGTCCAAGTCCGCTCGGGCTCGGGCTCAAGTCTGGTTTCGGGTTATGCCCGGGCTTGTGCCAAAATAAAATAAAAACTGTAATTGCCAGTGAAGGAGTGAGCCTTAGTCGTGGCTTCGGATAGAAGAAATGTGTGTCCGTTACATATTGCGATGTAATAGTATGTATGACACAAGAAATAGAAACACTACTGGAAAACATGACTACGGCGTACCTTTATCAACACGAACAACTCACCTAACATTCATTCAATCTACTCCTGCTCAGAACAATTCATTGTCTGTACTAGCTGCGTAAGCAGCAGGATGAGTACCGATGAGATTTCACGACGAGTAACAATAAAGTACTTTGACGAGAAGCAGAGAGAGTCATCGGCAATTTCCGTCAAACTTCCAGACTGGAAAACTGGATGCGGATTACTTACGGACCGCTTAGCTACGTCATCATTTCTTTCTTGCTTACATATGGCTTGCGGCAGGTACATATACGCCATTTTCGTCTCTTTTTTCATCTTGAACCTTTACTTTCTACCATGCTGTTATGTCTTTGACTTAGCTTTCCTCTGGCAATATACGCCCGACTCGTACTCATTTCGGCGTTGAAGACCCGTCGTATGGCAGAACCTTTACCCAGACAATGGACTAGTGCAAGACTGGTGTCACAACGTGTCCATGTTCGAATTCCAATTCTCGTAGACGCGGTTGTACGCTATCCTGTTAGATGATAGCACTGAGTTGATTTTTGATGTTTGATAACGATGGAGGATGCAGGCAAAATATAGGCTTTTCCCCCTCGATGTTGGCTGACTTTCATTCAACCCTCATTTTCTCAGAAATGGCGTTTAGACTCGGTTGTTGTGACTAGCAAACACGCTACTGCTCTTTGGATAGTACGTTCTCCATTGGACGAGAAGTCGTAAGGGGCTCTAGGACTGGTGGTGTTCGTCAAAGTGGTGTCCTCCGGCGTACATCTGTGATGCTGATATGCGTGGGCACGGCCCTTGATTTATTTCTGTACAGACCACCGCCATCCGTCAATGTGAATGCCCGTGATGATCGATGATCGAACGCACTGCTGGTCTATCAAGTATGTAAGGCCCGAGGATCCACTTCGTATACTGCAACTACTTCGACCCGAAATTATATTACTACACTTAGTCGATCCAAACGACGCACCTTTAATCTAACTAGCCAAAGACCTCGAGCCTTGTGCGCAAGACGTCGTCTTGTCACCGGCGGTAGGTTTGCTGGTGTTGATATTGATGTCAAAGGTTCCAATCAGGAACGGCTGGGTCCGTAGCCCCGAAATGGCGAGGTGTCGCATGTATTGGTATATATCTATATATCTATATATCTATATAATAATAGAGGTGGCAAGCGCCCAATCATATTTGATTATGCAAAATTAGCGGACTTTCAAATCTCCACCTCTCTTCTGTACGCACTGCCACGACCGGCTATTGAGTGACCGATCCTGCCAGCACTGCCACGACTGGGACCTGCCTTTTCCGGCATCTGGCTCTTTCCAACACCAAGGGAGGAAAAATGTTGGTATGCAGATTATTGCAGAAGCTGTTTGTGCTTAGGAAAAATTGTATTAAAATGTACTTCCATAATATTAGCTATTATTTTGAAGGATGGTTGAACAAGTAACTCTTGCAATGACACAATGTGCAGCATTGAGAATTTGAAAAGGGACATCAGGGGTCTTAGGGCTGCATGCCATAACTATATTGTAGAAGAATACAGTGTCCATGAGTGTCTGCAGCCATGTCAAGTTATTTGTAGCTGCTTACCAAGTACCAATAAATATGGCATTATATATGACCATCACAACTGTAATTATACAGCCCAAAGTCATTAATCTCCTTCAAGGGTTATATGGTTTATAGAGAGGGTGTGGAGCCTTAAGGGACATATCTGTCAGAGCTTCTTTGTCAAAATGCTACTATTATTTGGGATGATATTCTAATACAGAATTGCTCTGACATTGAAACTGTTGAACATATCAGAATGGAAACAGCTATAAGTGTGCAGCATAAGAAATATATAAGGGATAGAAAATAGGGTGGTATACACACCTTAGTCAGTCATGTAGTCATTGTGAACAGCTGAGGTGCAGTAAGGGGAATATACATAGATATAGGTAGATACTATGTATAGGAGAAATAATCTAAATATAGTAAGTATGTTCAGTCAACTATATGAAACATTGGTACAGTGGGGTATGCGATAGGCTGAATATCTGACAGAACACTATGTAATATTCACAATAAGGCTTTGCACCATTTATGTATGGTACTATTATCTATCTATACTACTGTCAGAGGGTTCCATTGATTTGGATCATGCCGGTCTTTTACAACTACTTTAAAATAGACAAATATATGTACTTCAGCTGGCACAAGAGAGGTATAAAAGACTAAGGTATCTGGGTAACTACAGCAATGCTATATAATGATGGACTGGAGGTATGATAAGACAGAATGAGCATTGATAAGTAAAGGAACAGTATAGTATATGGATAATATCTCTTTGAATATATTGCTTTTTCATGTCATCAATTTAGTACAAAGAGAATATAATCAGTAAACATGGTTGGACACAATATGGGAAAAACAACTGTATTGAGTCAATGGTACCTAATCATACAAGGAGAATATAATCAGTAAACTAAGGAGTGATGTAAGTAATGAGTAGAGCAATAAGTGTAAGGTATATGTACCTCAGTAAGGCACACTGGGTGAAATGACTGAGCAACAATGGTATCTATGTCTGACTTATTTATAATCCAAACAAAGGAGTGTGTTACTGTGTATATATATGACATGAACCATACATCTCCTTCAACACACTTCCAGTCAGGCTGACATTTTCAATAACAATCAATGAGTCTCAAGGCCGGTCAGCCACCTATGTGGGTTTATAATATGTCCTTCTGAAACCTGTTTTTTTCACATGGATGACTCTATGCAGCACTTAGCCACTGCACTTTTAGACAAGTTTTCTTTCCAGATGCAAAAAGGTACAAATTGAACATTGTATATTTTGAAGTTCTATTAGGAGTAATAAGCCGGGTTTGGGGCGGGCCCCAATAAGCTGAAGTCCTGTGTCGCAGTCAGGTTGCTGGGTCCCGAGGTACGAGGGCCCAGCAATCGTGACGAAGACACGGGATGGAAGCTTGTCTATAAAATAATACAGCTGTGAGGCACCCAATCATATTTGATTATGTAAAATTAGCGGACTTTCAAATCTCCACCTCTCTTCTGTACGCACTGCCACGACCGGCTATTGAGTGTCCGGTCCTGCCAGCACTGCCACAACTGGGACCTGCCTTTTCCGGCATCTGGCTCTTTCCAACACCAAGGGAGGAAAAATGTTGGTAGTATGCAGACTATTGCAGAAGCTGTTTGTGCTTAGGAAATTTTGTATTAATATTTACTTCCATGCTATTAGATATTATTCTAAAGGATGGTTGAACAAGTAACTCCTGCAATGACACAATATGCATCATTGAGCATTTGAAAAGGGACATCAGGGGCCTTAGGGCTGCATGCCATAACTATATTATAGAAGAATACAGTGTCCATGAGTGTCTGCAGCCATGTCAAGTTATTTGTAGCTGCTTACCAAGTACCAATAAATATGGCATTATATATGACCATCACAACTGTAATTATACAGCCCAAAGCCATCAATCTCCTTCAAGGGTTATATGGTTTATGGAGAGGGTGTGGAGCCTTAAGGGACATATCTGTCAGAGCTTCTTTGTCAAAATGCTACTATTATTTGGGATGATATTCTAATACAGAATTGCTCTGACATTGAAACTGTTGAACATATCTGTTAGACCTGAACCTCACATGATCCAAACAAGAGTAAACTCGGGCTGTCTTGTGTTCGGACAGTCACCTGAGAGTCTCGTGGAGTTCGGATATAGTGATGATCTCGGACTAAATCTTTAGGTCGAGTGAGTTAAGAGAGAAGTTCGGTATTGATAAACTTTAGCTCGAAGCTGGGGTATTACAGCGAGAGCTACCTACTTATATACAAAAACTGTGGTACGAATAATAGTTACAACGTATGAAGACAATACGGTTGTCGTATGGTATGCACGAGCTGTAGTTACTGGCTACTTGGTCTAAGCCATCTGATTCTGGTTTATCTGGTCACGTGGGGTCAGGGATAACTCGGTCTTCTGATAATTAAGAAAATGAATAAGTGTGAGAAATCATAACATTACCCTCTCATTAAGGCAGTCATCCCGACTGCCATTAGGGTTCCGGCATCTCCTCTAGTTCTTCCTTTACTGCTCTCCAATAGTCCTGAATATATTCTATCCATGCTTCTCCGTCTGGATTTTGAACTTGAATCCTCTTTCCATCGTTTCATTCGACTGTGTAGAAGTAATTCCATGTTCCGTCTCTGATTTCCTTGTACTCGTGTCCCACGATTTCTTTTATCGCTTTAGGGTTTACGATGACCTTGGCTGTTACTACTCTTCCGTGCTCTGCTTGGCTCTGTTGGTAGTCTTCTATTGCTTCTTGGGCGTTCTCCATGTCCTCTTCTGTTACCCAGTTGTTGTGTTCCCTTGTCCAGCCTGTCCATTTTACAAAGTAATCGGTTACTAGTCGAGAAGGTTGGCCCTTCTTTTCTCTTACCCTTCGGGTTCGAGTGTCGAGGACTTCTTCGATTTCATACTGCTCTTCATTTTCAATGAGGTCTGGTGGCGGTGGTGGTGGGAGTTCTTGATTTGGGAATGCTGGTGGTGTGTACGGGGTTAGGAGTTTTTCATTGAAGTGTGGGTGAATGTGCCAGTGAGGGGGAAGTGTTAGACCCGAACCTCACGTGATCCAAACAGGAGTAAACTCAGGCTGTCTCGTGTTCGGACAGTCACCTGAGAGTCTCGGATAGTTCGGATATAAGTGAAGGCATCGGACTAGGTTCTTAGTCGAGCGAGTTAAGAGGGAAGTTCGGTATTAATAAACTTTAGCTCGAAGCTGGGGTATTACAGCGAAGAGCTACCTACTTATATACGAAAACTGTAGTACTAATAATAGTTACAACACACGAAGACAATACGGTTGTCGTGCTGGAAGCGCGAGCCATAGTCGATAAGTACTTGGACCAAGCCGTCCGGTTCTGGTATGGTCACGTGGGGTCGGGGATGACTCGGTCTTCTGATAATTAGGAAAGAAATGAATAAGTGCGAGAAATCGTAACATTACCCTCTCGTTAAGGCAGTCGTCCCGACTGCCATTAGGGCTCTTCCATTTCTTCTAGTTCTTCCTTCAGTGCTCTCCAATAGTCCTGAATGTATTCTATCCATGCTTCTCCATCCGGGTTTTGAACTTGAATTCTTTTTCCATCGTTTCGTTCGACTGTGTAAAAGTAATTCCATGTTCCGTCTCCGATTTCCTTGTACTTGTGTCCCACAATTTCCTTTATTGCTTTGGGGTTTACGATGACCTCGGCTGTTATAGCTCTTCCGTGCTCCGCTTGACTCTGTTGATAATCCTCTATGGCTTCTTGGGCGTTTTCCATGTCTTCTTCTGTTACCCAGTCATTATGTTCCCTGGTCCATTCTGTCCATTTTACGAAGTAATCTGTTACCAATCGAGAAGGTTGGCCCTTTTTTCCTCTTACCCTTCGGGTTCGAGTGTCGAGGACTTCTTCGACTTCATACTGTTCTTCGTCTTCGATAAGGTCCAGTGGTGGTGGAGGTGGAAGTTCCTGATTAGGAAATGCTGGTGGTGTGTAGGGTGTTAGGAGTTTTTCGTTGAAGCGGGGATGAATGCGCCAATGAGGTGGGAGTTTGAGTTTGTAGGCGGAGGCGCCTGCTTTCTCGAGGATTCGGAATGGGCCTACTCGTTTGTCATCGAGCTTCTTTTTTGGCCGTGGAAGGTGGAGGTTGGTGGTGTCGAGCCAGACTAAATCGTCCTTTCTGTAATCAATTGCCTTGCCCTTTCGTTTGTCGTACTGGGTTTTCATCTTTGCGGCAGCTTCTTGGAGGGCTTGTTCGCATTTCTTGTGGATGTTCTGCATTTGCGATGCAAAGTTCCCGGCTGCAGGATTTGTGAAGGGGCTTCGGCGTTCTGTTTCTGGGACGACCCGGGGATTGAGTCCATAAACGGTGAAGAAGGGGCTTTGCCCTGTGGCGGAGTGTTTCCGGTTGTTATGGGCGAATGCTGCCAAGGCGAGCCATTCGTGCCAGTCATCCTGTTGGTATCTAGTGAATATCCTTAGATACTTCTCGATTTCCTGGTTGACTCGTTCGGTTTGTCCGTCTGTCTGAGGGTGGAAAGCGGTGGAGGCGTTAGGAGTGATTTGGAGGATTCGGTAGAGGTCTGTCATGAATTTGGAAACGAACTGAGGACCTCGGTCTGAGATAACGGTTCTTGGCATTCCGTGGACGGCGAAGACTTTGTCGCGAAATATCTTGGCGGTTCCTTCCGACGTAAGAGTTCCATCGCATGCCACAGGAATGATTTCTTTTGAAAATCTATCTACTATAACTAAGATGGCGTCGTATCCGCCAGATTCCTTGAGACCGGTGATCAGGTCGACCGAGATGTGGGTCCATGGTTCGGACGGAACGGCGTTGGGGTGTAGGGGGTTTTTTCGTGCTTGAGTGTTGGACTTCACTCGTTGACAGGTCTCGCATCCTTTTACATATCTTTCGACGGTCTGCTTAATCTTTGGCCACCAATACTCTCTTTGGACGAGTTCATTGGTCTTGTCTATGCCCGGATGTCCGGCAGTGAGGTGGTCGTGGGACATGGCGATAATTTCTCCTCTGAGTTTCTCGTCTTGGGGTACGTAGATTCTTCCAGTGAGCATCAGGAGTCCTTTCTCCATTGTGATGCCTCGTTCGTGGTTTAGGGAATCAGAGATTCCTCGATCCCACTTGTCGGTGCTCTCGGTAGCACGCTTGATTTTCGAGTGAATGCTGGACGCGGTGGGCATGATCATTGATCGGAAATGTTCGGGTTTGAGTACTACGATTTCATCGTTGTCCTCTTTTCCTTGGTCGTGATCATCCCGTCGGGATAGGAGGTCTGCTTTTCGGTTCGCAGTTCCGGGCTTGTGGTGGAGGGAGAAGTGATACTCGGCGAGTTCGGTTACCCAGCGGGCTTGTCGGCGGTTGAGTTTTTGAGGCTTTCGGAAATACTGAAGGTTCTGATGGTCGGTCCATACTTCGAAGTCGACCGCGGCTCCCATGAGGTAGTGTCTCCATTCGGCGAGGGCGAGCATTATGGCAAGGAGTTCTTTGTCATATATTTCGTAGTTCCTTTCTGTCGTCGTCAACGATTTTGAAAGGAAGGCTACAGGTCTCCATTTTCCGTTCTGTTGCTGGCTTAGTACCGCGCCGATGGCTCCTTCACTTGAGTCTGCTTCTACTCTGAACTTTCCGTCTTCTTTTGGCAGTGCTAGGATGACGTCTTCTGCCATTTGCTTCTTCAACTGCTGGAACGCTTGATTTTGGGCAGCGCCCCAGTTCCAAGGGGCGTTCCCGGTGAGTTGGGTCATTGGTTGTACGATTTTGGAATAGTTCTTGATGAATTTCCTATAGAAATTCGTAAAGCCCAGGAAACTTTGTAATTCCTTCTTCTTGGTGGGCGTGGGCCATTCGGTGATTCCTTTGACCTTGACCGGGTCCATTCTGACCGATCCTTCACTGATGATTACCCCTAGATACTCTGTTTCCAGGACTTCGAATTCACACTTCTCGGCTTTGAGGAACAGCTTGTGCTCCCGTAGGCGTCGAAGTACTCGTCGAACTATCTGGTGGTGTTCTTGGAGGTTTTTGGAAAATATAAGGATGTCGTCGAGATATATGGTTACTTTTCCTTCGGCGATTAGGTCGTGGAAGATGTCGTTCATCATCCACTGGAATGTGGCGGGGGAGTTTGTGAGTCCAAAGAACATTACGGTGGGTTCGAATAGTCCTCGGTTGGTGCGGAAGGCGGCCTTGTATTCATCGCCTTCTTTTATGCGTACATTGTTATATCCCCAGCGTACGTCTAGCTTGGTGAAGTATTTGGCGCCTCTGAGCTTGTCCATAAGATCCGAAATGAGTGGTAAGGGATATCGGTTCTTGATTGTCATTTCGTTGAGTTTTCGGTAGTCTTGGACAGGGCGAAGGGCGCCGTCTTTCTTTTTGACAAAGAAAAACGGTGATGCGAAGGGGGACTTTGAGGGCCGAATTCTTCCAGTGGATAGATTCTCATCCAAGAATTTGTCAAGCTCTTCCTGTTCATTGCGATTCAGCGGGTATACCTTGCAGTCGAGGGTGTTGCTGGCGTTGGGGATAAGTTTGATAGCATGGTCCCAGGGCTTTCTGTCGGGCAGTTCGTCGAAATTGTCTTTCGAGAACAAATCCTGGAAGTCTCGATAGTCGGGGGGGTACCATTTCTTCGAAGCTCTTTTTGGGCTTCCCTTCACTTGCTTTCGTGGCTAAATCATTGGCATGGTGAATCGCCCTGATTTCTATTTCCTCAGTCATGTCTACTGCTAATATGGTATCTCCTTCTTCTAACTCCTCATCCCATCTGTCTTCCGGATCTGCGTCGGGTAAAGTGAACGGTTGCTTTTGGCATTGGCATCGCCCGAATATGATTTTCTGCGTTTTCCAGTTGATGACTGGGTTGTGGCGTATTAACCAGTCATGTCCGAGGAACACTCTTCTCGTGCCTAAGTCCGTAACTGCTAGATCAATTCGTTCTGCGTGTCCTCCAATGGTCATTCGGAGTTCAACAAAGTGAGTGACTTCGCCGGCTTTGTTTCGCGTGCCGTCGGCGTTGTATACAGGGATTGGGGCACTGGTTGCTCGGGTTGGAAGGTCATGCTCTTCTACATATTTGCGGTCAATTGAACTGCCTGTGCATCCGCTGTCGATGAGGGCGGTGGTTTTGAGGGTCTGTCGGTTGGTGAGGGTTTCGAGGCGGATTTCAGTGGTTAGGTCTTTTGCCCCGGCCCGGGCACTTCTTCGAATGTATCGGACTGGTTTGCGGAGTTCTTCCAACTGTTCGAGCGCTTGGGTGCGGGGAAGGGTGACAATGCGTATTAGCATTTTTCGATCTGCCTCTGCTTGTCGCATCTTGTGCGTCCAGTGTGCCAGGATAGCGCGAGCCTCGTAGCTGCTCGTTGCTTGTCGGATGGCGCGCCAGGTCCATTCTGACTCGAATGGGATCATGTAGCCAGATTCTTCCTTCTCAATGGTTTTCAGTTCCGTCCAGGTGTGGTCCTTCAGTACTTGGGTCCACCATCTGTCGTACGCCTTCATGTCGGTGGCGTCGGGATCTCCTTTCTTGCGGTAGCGATGTCCCTTGAGATATTCTTGCCACTTGGGGTCATCATCCTCGTTGTATTCTTCTTCGGTCGTTTTCTTTGTCCGTCTAGAACCGCTAGGGTTCATGGGTGTTTCCACCAGGACGTTGCCGCCGTTGGTAGCCGTTCTTTTGGCTCCGCGGGTTGGGCGTCTTGCCTCCGAAGGAGGACTTTTTCGCGTCGGGGATGGCCCGCATGCGTCTGCATTCTTGGCTGCAGCAGCCATTTGGTAGGACGTGTCATCTTCATCGTCTGGTACTTCCTCTAGAGAAACCTTGTGTGAGCGTGGGGATAGTGGAGGGGGACTTATCAGGTCTTGGGCGCGCCTACCACCCGTCTCGCGTGGCGGACGAGGCGCTTGTGCCCCGTCGGTTGAGAACTGTTCTGATCCGGGGAAGTACTTTCCCGTTCTGTCCTGTCCGCCCTTAGTCGGATTGTCTCCGGCATTCGGGTGCGTATCTACAGGAGGCGCGGTTAGTTTCTCCCGAGGGATCGCTCCTTTGGTCTTGCCGCCTGGGGCTATTGCCACTCCGTGCTCCCTCTGCTGCAGTCGGTTGCGGTCAGGGATTCTTCTTTTGGGGGAAGCCGCACGCTTCCGCTTGGTGTCGTTCCTGGGTCTGAAAACCTTCGACCGTCCTGGGAGAACCTCCTTCGGTGCGCGGTGCGACTTATCCTGAGAGATCCCAGGCAAAGATCCCAAATGGGACTCGGCCTTAGGGGGAAGTATCGTCCCGCTTCCCGTCGGGGTTCGTTCCATTTTGGCGAGATATTCTTCGTCCTCCTGATCCATCATATTAGTTAAGATACTGTACCAGTTCTGCGATTCCTTGGGTGCTTTGCTGAAAGTGATAGAAGTGGGTATATTCGAATGCGCGTATGAATGTCCTACAGAAGTACTATGAGTCCGTCCAGCAGTATGTAATGCACCTTTAGAAAGTCCGGCCGACCGAGTAGAATCGCTTACTCGTCGGCCCCGTCTTTTACCTCCTCAACTCCCGAGGACGAGGGCGTCTTCTCCTCGTCTGATTCTACTTCCTGCTCCACTGCCCTGTTGTCTCGGCGATTGTTGTTATTGCGCGGGGTAAATCTTCCGCCTCCGTCTCTTGGCCTTCTTGGCTGTCAGCAGTCGGCGGTGAAGTGGCCTTTCTGGTGACAGTTGAAGCAGCGCCGTTCCCGTCGGATTCGGTCTATGTCCATTGGCTGTCCTTGTCCGCCATAGACTGGCCCCGTTCCGGTGTTGGTGCTGGAAGGTCCGGGTTCTCGGGGCGTTTGCGGGGGTGCGTTCTGGTTCCTGGGTGGCGGGGCTCGGCTGTCGTTGCGAGGTGGGGCGCGGTTGTCGTTGCGAGAGCTATTTTGGCGATTTCGAGGGTCTTGCGGGCGATAGCCTTTGTGGGTTCGGTCAAAGGCTCTTTTGACTGCCCGTTGGTCGTTGATCTGTATGATGCGGCGCTTCCACTGGGAGTAAGTTTGGGGAATGTTTTCTCCGGAAGCGACAGCCATGGTGTACTCATCTGGTACCCCGGCTCATACTGCCGCGACGATGTGGCTTTTCTCTCCTTGATCTTCCCATCTGCCGGCTAGCTGCGCTTGTTGTTCCAGTTCCTGGAAATATCGGTTAGCGCCTCCGTCTTGCATCCGCAGTCCGTACATGCGCTGTTCATGTACTTCTTCTACTGCCGGGTCGGCGAACTCCTTCCGGACCACTTCTATGAAGTCTCTCCACGTGGGTAGGCGGTATCTGGCGTCGGTTTTGCTGAAGTATCTTTCCGCATGGTGTACCCACCAGGTGAGTGCCTTGCCGCCGAAGTGGGATGTGGCGAATGTGATCTGTTGGGATTCCTCGTAGTAGCCCCGGTGTACTTCGAAATAGAGGGCGCATTGGAGGAAGAATCTCTGGATGTCGTCATGCTTTCCGTAGAACATTTCGGGCATTCGCATCATCGTGGGCTTGACCCCGAGGAACGGGGCATCGGCGTCGGCGTGTCCTCTGGGATGTCCCGGGTTTGGGGCTGGCGGCATGCGGTCTGGCGGAGGTCTGGGTAAAGACCATAAGTCTCCTCTGCCTCCGGGTGAGTCTGGGTCTGGTGCTGGCGGCGGTGGTGCTCCCGGTATTGGGGAGTTGTTGAGATCTGGTGGCGCGTTGTTGGGGTTAGGGGGCAGTCCATGCTTCTTCCGCAGTGCATCCAGATCGTTTAGCTTCTGGGTAGTTTCGTCCCTGGCGGTTTCTAGCTTTGCTTCCTTTGATAGAATGTCGTTATATAGATTTCGTCGGGCCTGGGCCGCGGCTTCTCGTTCTTCCGCAGTTTCTTCTGGGGCTCCGGCGAATAGTCGGGATTTTCCCGGGATTGGGGGTCCGCCTTGTTGCCGGATATTTCGTTTTGGCGGGGAGTCAGGAAGTGGCTTGGGAGGGGGCGGGTATAGCTCTTCGTAGCTGGGGATTGGCGTTTTTGCGTAGAGTGGAAAATCTTTATTAAACATGAAAACCGCCTGCTCGTGGGCGGCGTGAACCCGTATCTTTTTCATCTCTTCTGCGTCCTGCTCCCGTTCTGCTTTCATATATTGAATCCCCGACGTACTTGCCAACCATGAGATCTCCTCCACTATATGCATATGCCTCTCCTCTACTCTGAGGTTGTATTCTTCTTCTACCTCCCCCTCAGTTAGGAACGTCTTGATCTCCGGATAGTCGTCGTCGACCTCCGGCCATTCCGGTTCTCTGGCTGAGCCACTCGGCTCCGCTGTCGACTCCGTCTCCTGAGTCTCGTCGTCCTCTTCCTCTTCCAGTATGTGTAGGTTCCCTATGGGCGAGGTCGAGGGGGACTCGATTCTGGCTAATTCGGAGGGTAGGGGGGTATACGACTCCGGCTGGGATTCTGATAGTGGCGTGGCGGAGGGGTGGAACGTTATGGGTACGATGCCACCTGTTGCCGGGAGTTTCTCCCTCTGTTCGGGGCTCAGACTGTTCCATTCGGACGGGGGTATAACTCGGTGGCTGCGGCCAAGGGTCAGTGAGGGGGCTGAAGGAGCGTTGGTAGATCCTTCTGAGCTCGATGGCGGCGCGGCTTTCGGAGATGTGGACGGGGCTGAGGGGACGGGGCTCTTCGGAGGAGGGGCGGGCGGGGAACTCCTCGGTGCTCTCTGTGTCGACCCTGATGATCTGGGCGACAGAGGCGGTGTATTCCGAGGCGTCCTCGTCGTAGAATGGGGCGGGGGTACGGGCTCGGTAGGGGTGTTCAGGGAAATGCGGGAGGCTCCAAGGGCGAGTGCGCCCACACTGTCTTTCAGCTTCCCTGTCACCGTCTGCCAGGTACTCTTCAGCCTCTGGCTGGGGTACGGGCTGCTCCTGCTCGACGGTTTCGAGCTCGTACGTCTGTGGGTAGACATAGCGTTGGCGGCGTAGGTTTGGAATCAGGACTCCTAGTCCTATGCCTATGATGACGATGGTGAACGGGACCAAGATGGCCACTAGGGTGATGTGGAACTCAGCGGGTGTCAGGTCTCTGGTTATTTGCATGGGTCTTTGCTTGCGTCGTGCGCGAGGAAAGAAGGGAAGCTTCAAGCTAATTGTTAGACCCGAACCTCACGTGATCCAAACAGGAGTAAACTCAGGCTGTCTCGTGTTCGGACAGTCACCTGAGAGTCTCGGATAGTTCGGATATAAGTGAAGGCGTCGGACTAGGTTCTTAGTCGAGCGAGTTAAGAGGGAAGTTCGGTATTAATAAACTTTAGCTCGAAGCTGGGGTATTACAGCGAAGAGCTACCTACTTATATACGAAAACTGTAGTACTAATAATAGTTACAACACACGAAGACAATACGGTTGTCGTGCTGGAAGCGCGAGCCGTAGTCGATAAGTACTTGGACCAAGCCGTCCGGTTCTGGTATGGTCACGTGGGGTCGGGGATGACTCGGTCTTCTGATAATTAGGAAAGAAATGAATAAGTGCGAGAAATCGTAACAGGAAGTTTGAGCTTATAGGCAGAGGCGCCTGCTTTCTCGAGGATTTGGAATGGGCCTACTTGTTTGTTGTTGAGTTTCTTCTTTGGCCATGGGAGATGGAGGTTGGTGGTGTCGAGCCACACCAAGTTGCCCTTCTTATATGCTACTGCCTTGCCCTTTCGCTTGTTGTATTGGGTTTTCATCTTGGCAGCCGCCTCTTGGAGGGCTTGTTCGCATAGCTTGTGGGTCTTCTGCATCTGCGATGCAAAGTTTCCCCAGTGGGATTGGTGAAAGGACTACGGCATTCGGTTTCAGGAACTACTTGGGGATTGAGTCCGTAAACGGTGAAGAAGGGGCTTTGGCCCATAGCAGAGTGTTTTCGATTGTTGTGAGTGAATGCTGCCAGAGCGAGCCATTCATGCCAGTTGTCCTGTTGGTACCTGGTGAATATTCTTAGGTACTTTTCGATTTCCTGGTTGACTCTTTCGGTTTGTCCGTCTGTCTGGGGGTGGAAGGGGGTGGAAGCATTGGGAGTGATTTGGAGGATTCGGTAGAGATCTGTCATGAATTTTGAGATGAATTGGGGACCTCTGTCCGATATTACGGTCCTGGGCATACCATGAATGGCGAAGACCTTGTCACGGAATATTTTGGCAGTTCCTTCTGATGTGAGAGTTCCATTGCATGCTACTGGAATGATCTCTTTTGAAAACCTATCTACTATAACTAAGATGGCATTGTATCCGCCGGATTCCTTGAGGCCGGTGATCAGGTCGACAGAGATATGTGTCCATGGTTCAGATGGGACTGTGTTGGGATGAAGAGGTGCCTTTCATGCCTGAGTGTTGGACTTTACTCGTTGGCAGGTCTCACATCCTTTTACATATCGCTCAACAGTTTGTTTGATTTTTGGCCACCAATATTCTCTTTGAACGAGTTCATTGGTCTTGTCAATGCCTGGGTGTCCGGCAGTGAGGTGGTCATGAGCCATGGCAATTATCTCTCCTCTGAGCTTCTTGTCCCGGGGTATGTAGATTCTTCCTGTGAGCATCAGGAGTCCCTTCTCCATTGTGACACCTCGTTCGTGGTTTAAGGAATCGGAGATTCCTCGATCCCACTTGTCGGTGCTCTCGGTAGCACGCTTGATTTTCGAGTGAATGTTGGATGTTGTGGGCATGATCATTGCTCGGAAATGTTTGGGTTTGAGGACCACGATTTCCTCGTTGTCTTCTTTTCCCTGGTCGTGATCATCCCGTCGGGATAGGAGGTCAGCTTTTCGGTTTGCAGTGCCGGGTTTGTGATGGAGGGAGAAGTGGTATTCGGTGAGTTCGGTAACCCAACGGGCTTGTCGGCGATTGAGTTTTTGGGGTTTGCGGAAATACTGAAGGTTCTGATGGTCTGTCCATACTTCAAAGTCAACGGCGGCTCCCATCAAGTAATGTCTCCATTCGGCGAGGGCAAGCATTATGGCGAGGAGTTCCTTGTCATATATCTTGTAGTTCCTTTCTGTTGTTGTCAACGACTTTGAAAGGAAGGCTACAGGTCTCCATTTACCATCCTGCTGTTGGCTTAGTACTGTGCCAATGGCTCCTTCATTGGAGTCTGCTTCTACTCTAAACTTTCCGTCTTCTTTTGGCAGGGCTAGGATGATGTCTTCTGCCATTTGCTTCTTCAACTGTTGGAACGCTTGATTTTGGGCAGCACCCCAGTTCCAAGGGGTGTTCCCAGTGAGTTGAGTCATTGGTCGTACTATTTTGGAATAGTTCTTTATGAATTTTTGATAGAAATTTGTGAATCCTAAGAAGCTTTGTAACTCCTTCTTTTTGGTGGGAGTGGGCCACTCCGTGATTCCTTTGACCTTTATGGGGTCCATTCGGATTGATCCTTCACTGATGATGACACCCAAGTACTCTGTTTCTAAGACTTCAAACTCACACTTCTCGGCCTTGAGGAACAGCTTGTGTTCCCATAGGCGTTGAAGCACTCGTCGGACTATCTGTCGATGCTCTTGGAGGTTTTTGGAGAAGATGAGGATGTCATCGAGGTATATAGTTACTTTTCCTTCAGCGATTAAGTCATGGAAGATGTCGTTCATCATCCATTGGAATGTGGCTGGTGAATTTGTGAGTCCGAAGAACATGACTGTTGGTTCAAACAGTCCTTGGTTGGTGCGGAAGGTGGCCTTGTACTCATTGCCTTCTTTTATACGTACATTGTTATATCCCCAGTGTACATCTAGCTTGGTGAAGTATTTGACACCTCTGAGTTTGTCCATGAGTTCCGAAATGAGTGGTAGGGGGGTACCGATTTTTGATTGTCATTTCATTGAGTTTTCAGTAGTCCTGGACAGGGCAAAGGGCGCCGTCTTTCTTCTTGACAAAGAAGAAGGGAGAGGTGAACAGAGATTTTGAGGGGCAAATTCTTCCAGTAGACAGGTTTTTGTCCAAGAATTTGTCAAGTTCTTCTTGTTCGTTCCGATTCAATGGATACACCTTGCAGTCGAGGGTATTGCTGGCGTTGGGGATGAGCTCGATGGCATGGTCCCAGGGTTTGCGGTCAGGGAGTTCGTCGAAGTTGTCTTTTGAGAATAGGTCTTGAAAGTCCCGGTAGTCAGGGGGTACCATCTCTTCGAAGGTTTTCTTTGGCTTTCCTTCACTCACTTTTGCCGCTAAATTGTTCGCATGGTGAATCGCTCTGATTTCAATTTCCTCAGTTAGGTCTACTGCTAATATTGTATCTCCTTCTTCCAACTCCTCATCCCATCTGTCTTCCAGGTCTGCGTCTGGTAGAGTGAAGGGTTGTTTTTGACATTGGCATCGTCTGAATATGATTTTCTGGGTTTTCCAGTTGATGACAGGATTGTGGCGTATTAGCCAGTCGTGACCTAGGAATACTCTCCTTGTGCCCAGATCTGTGACTGCCAGGTCAATCCGTTCAGAGTGTCCTCCGATGGTCATTCGGAGTTCAACAAAGTGAGTGACCTTGCCGGCCTTGTTGCGTGTGCTGTCAGCATTGTAGACTGGAATTGGGGCACTGGTTGCTTGGGTTGGTAGATCATGTTCTTCTACGTACTTGCGGTCAATAGAGCTTCCAGTGCATCCACTGTCGACAAGAGCGGTGGTTTTGAGAGTCTGGCGGTTGGTAAGGGTTTCGAGTCGTATTTCAGTGGTCAAGTCTTTGGCTCCGGCCCGGGTGCTCCTTTGGATATACCGGACCAGTTTGCGGAGTTCTTCCAACTGTTCGAGTGCTTTGGTGCGAGGAAGGGTGACGATGCGCATCAGCATTTCTCAGTCTGCTTCCACTTGTCGCATTTTGTGGGTCCAGTGCGCTAGTATTGCACAGGCTTCATAGCTGCCTGTTGCTTGTCTGATGGCATGCCACGTCCATTCCATTTTGAATGGAATCATGTATCCGGATTCCTCCTTCTCAATGGTCTTCAGCTCTGTCCAGTCGTGATCCTTTTTCACCTGTGTCCACCATCTGTTGTATGCTTTCATGTCAGTGGCGTCGGGGTCTCCTGCTTTGCGATAACGATGTCCCTTGAGATACACTTGCCACTCAGGGTCGTCATCTTCGTTGTACTCTTCTTCAGCCATCTTCTTTGTCTTTCTAGAACTGCTAGGGTTCACGGACATTGCTGCCTTTGGTAGTCGTACTATTGACTCTGCAGGTTGGGCGTCTTGCCTCCAAAGGAGGGCTTTTTCGCTTCAGGGATGGCCCGTATGCGTCTGCATTTTTGGCTGCAGCAGCCAGTTGGTAGGACGTGTCATCTTCGTTGTCTGGTACTTCCTCTAAAGAGACTTTGCATGAGTTAGGGTAAAGTGGAGGAGGACTTATCAGGTCTTGGGTGTGCCTACCACCCATCTCGCATGGCGGACGAGGCACTTGTGCCCCGTCGGTTGAGAACTGTTCTGATCCGGGAGAAGGCTTTCCTGCTCTGTCCTGTCCGCCCTGAGTCAGGTTGTCCCCAGTGTTTGGGTGCATGTCTACAGGAGTTGCAGTTAGTTTTTCTCGAGGGATCGCTCCTTTGGTCTTGCCGCCCGGGGCTATTGCCACTCCGTGCTCCCTCTGCTGCAGCTGTTTGCGGTCAGGGATTCTTCTTGTTGGGGAAGCCGCACGCTTCTGCTTGTTGTTCATCCTGGATCTGTAAACCTTGGGCCATCCCGGAAGAACCTCCTCAGGTGTGCTATGCGACTTGTCCTGTGAGATCCTGGGCAAAGATCCCGAATGGGACTCAGCCGTCGGGGGAAGTATTGTCCCGCTTCCCGTCGGGGTTCAAGACCTGGAATATTCTTTAGTATCATCTGTTAATATTTTATACTGATTCTGCGATTCCTTGGGTGCTTTACTGGGGGCGACAGAGGTGGGTATATTCGAATGCGTATGTAAATGTCCTACAGAAGTATCATGAGTCCGTCCAGCAGTATGTAAAGCACTATGAGAGAATCCAGCTGACCGAGTGGAATCGCTTACTTGTCGGCCCCGTCTTTTACCTCCTCAACTCCAGAGGACGAGGGCATCTTCTCCTTGTCCGTTCCTTCTTCCTGTTCCATGGCTCTGTTGTCACGGTGTTTGTTGTCATAGCGGGGTGTAAACCTTCCTCCTCCGTCCCTTGGTTTTCTCGGCTGTCTGCAGTCGGCGGTGAAGTGTCCCTTCTGATGGCAATTGAAGCATCGCCTCTCCCGTCGGATCCGGTCTATGTCCATGGGTTGTCCTTGGCTGCCATATACTGGTCTGGTTCCAGTGTTGGTGCTGGGGGGTCCGGGTTCCTTTGGCGGTTGTGGGGGTGCGTTCTGGCTTCTCAGGGTTCTGTTATCGTTTCGGGGGGGGGGGGGGGGCGATTATCATTGTGAGGGGTGTTCTGTTGGTTTCGGGGGTCTTGGGGGCGGTAGCCCTTGTGAGTTCAGTCGAAAGCCCGTTTTACCGCTCGTTGGTCATTAATCTGGAGGATGTGACGCTTCCATTGGGGATAGGTGCGGGGTATGTTTTCTCCGGATGTGACTGCCATTGTGTATTCATCGGGTACCCCTGCACGGACTGCGGCGACGATGTGACTCTTTTCTCCTTGATCTTCCCATCTCCCGGCAAGTTGCGCTTGTTGTTCCAGTTCCTGGAAATATCAGTTAGCGCTTCCATCCTGCATTTGCAGTCCATACATGCGCTGCTCGTGCACTTCTTCTACCGCCGGGTTGGCGAACTCCTTTCGGACTAGTTTGATGAAGGCCCTCCATGTGGGGAGGCGGTATCTTGCTTCCGTGACACTGAGGTATTGTTCTGCGTGGTGCACCCACCAGGTGAGGGCCTTTCCGCCAAAGTGGGATGTGGCGAAGGTGATTTGTTGGGACTCTTCATAGTAGCCTCGGTGTACTTTGAAGTAAAGGACACACTGGAGGAAGAACCTCTGTATGTCGTCGTGCTTCCCATAGAACATCTCGGGCATGTGCATCATAGTGGGTTTCACCCCAAGGAAAGGGGCATCTGCTGCGGCGGCTCCGCGTCATTGTCCTGGTTGTGGTGCAGGGGGCATTCGGTCCAGCGGGGGTCTGGGCAGGGACCACAAGTCTCCTCTGCCTCCGGGCGAGTCTGGATCTGGTGCTGGCAGCCCTCTGGGTGGGTCAGGGATTGGAATGTCTGGCAGTTCATTGTTGGGGTTAGGGGGAAGACCATGCTTCTTCTGCAGTGCATCTAGATCATTTAGCTTCTGGGCCATTTCTTCCCTGGCGGTTTCCAGCCTCACTTCTTTGGCTAGAATGTCATGGTAAAGGTTCCGACAGGCCTGGGCCGTGGCTTCTCATTCTTCTGCGGTTTCTTCTGGGGCTCCGGCGAATAGTCGGGACTTTCCTGGAATTGGGGGTCTGCCTTGTTGCCAGATGTTCCGTTTTGGTGGAGAGTCAGGAAGCGGTTTGGGAGAGGACGGGTACCACTCGTCGTAGCTAGGTATCAGTGGCTTTGCGTAAAGGGGAAAATCTGTATTGAACATAAAAGTAGCCTGCTTGTGGGTGGCATGTACCCGTATCCTTTTCATCTCCTCTGTGTCTTGCTCTTTCTCCGCTTCCATATATCGATTCCCCAATGGGCTTGTTAGCCATGAAATCTCTTCCACTACATGCGTATACCTTTTGTCAACCTGAATGTCATATTCTTTTATATTCTCCTTCTCAGTTAGAAACATCTTCACCTCAGGATAGTCATCGCCTGCCTCCGGCCATACTGGTGCACTGACTGAGCCACTCTGCTCTGCTGTTGACTCCGTCTCCAGAGTCTTGTCATCCTCTTCCTCTTCCAGTATTTGTTGGTTCTCTTGGAACGAGGTCGAGGGGGATTCGGTTCTGGCTGATACGGAGGGTGGGGGGGTAGACGACTCCTGCTGGGATCCTGATGTTTGCGTGCCAGAGGGGAGGAAGTTGATGAGTATGATGCCACCAGTTACTGGGAGTTTCTCCCTCTCGCTGGGGCTCAAAGTGTTCCATTCGCTGGGGGGTATAACTTGGTGGCTGCAGCCAAGGGTCAGTGAGGGGGCTGAAGGACCGCTGGTAGAGTCTTGGGAGGTCGAGGGCTGCGCGGTTACGGGGAAGGTGTGCTGGACTGAGGGGGCGGGGCTCTTCGGTGGAGGGACAGGTGGGGAACTCCTTGGTGCTCTCTGTGTTGATTCTGATGATCTGGGCGACAGAGGCAGTGTATTCCGAGGCATCCTCGTCGTACTCTGGTGCAGGTGTGTGGGCTCGGTAGGGGTGGTTAGCGAAATGCGGGAGGCCCCAAGGGCTAGTGCGTCCACACCCTCTTTCAGCTTCCCTGTCACTTTCGCCCAAGTACTCTTCGGTCTCTGGCTGGGGTAGGGGCTGCTCCTGCTCAAGGGTTTTGAGCTCATATGTCTGTGGGTAGACATGGCAATGTCTGTGTAGTCTTGGAATTAGGACTCCCAGTCCTATTCCTATGATGGTGAGGGTGAAGGGTACGAGAATGGCCACAAGGGCGATGTGGAACTCAGCAGGGGTTAGGTCTCTGGTCTGTTGCATGGGTCTTTGCTTGCATCGTGCGCGAGGAAAGAAGGGAAGCTTCGAGCTAATTGTTAGACCTGAACCTCACATGATCCAAACAAGAGTAAACTCGGGCTGTCTCGTGTTCAGACAGTCACCTGAGAGTCTCATGGAGTTCGGATATAGTGATGATCTTGGACTAAATCTTTAGGTCGAGCAAGTTAAGAGAGAAGTTCGGTATTGATAAAATTTAGCTCGAAGCTGGGGTATTACAGCGAGAGCTACCTACTTATATACGAAAACTGTGGTACTAATAATAGTTACAACGTATGAAGACAATACGGTTGTTGTATGGTATGCACGAGCTGTAGTTACTGGCTACTTGGTCTAAGCCGTCCGATTCTGGTTTATCTGGTCACATGGGGTCGGGGATAACTCAGTCTTCTGATAATTAAGAAAATGAATAAGTGCGAGAAATCGTAACAATATCAGAATGGAAACAGCTATAAGCATGTAGCATAAGAAATATGTAAGGGATAGAAAATAGGGTGGTATACACACCTCAGTCAGTCATGTAGTCATTGTGAACAGCTGAGGTGCAGTAAGGGGAATATATGTAGATATAGGTGGATACTATGTATAGGAGAAATAATCTAAATATAGTAAGTATGTTTGGTCAACTATATGAAACATTGGTACAGTGGGGTATGTGATAGGCTGAATATCTGACAGAACACTATGTAATATTCACAATAAGGCTTTGCACCATTTATGTATGGTACTATTATGTATCTATGCTACTGTTAGAGGGTTCCATTGATTTGGATCATGCCAGTCTTTTACAACTACTTTAAAATAGACAAATATATGTACTTCAGCTGGCACAAGAGAGATATAAAGGACTAAGGTATCTGGGTAACTACAGTGATGCTATATAATGATAGACTGGAGGTATGGTAAGAAAGAATGAGCATTGATGAATAAAGAAACAGTATCATATATGGATAATATCTCCAATATATTGCCCTTTCATGTCATCAATTTAATACAAAGAAAATATAATCAGTAAACATGGTCAGGCACAATATGAGTAAAACAATTGTATTGAATCAATGGTACCAAATCATATGAGGAGTATAATCAGTAAACTAAGGAGTGATGTAACTAATGAGTAGAGCAATACATGTAAGATATATGTACCTCAGTAAGGCACACTGGGTGAAATGACTGAGCAACAATGGTATCTATGTCTGACTTATATATGACCCAAACAAAGGAGTGTGTTACTGTGTATATATATGACATGAACCATATATCTCCTTCAACACAATTCCAGTCAGGCTGACATTTTCAATAACAATCAATGAGTCTCAAGGCCAGTCAGCCACCTATGTGGGTTTAGAATATGTCCTTCTGAAACCTGTTTTTGTCACATGGATGACTCTATGCAGCACTTGGCCACTTCACTTTTGGACAAGTTTTCTTTCCAGATGCAAAAGGGTACAAATACTTTAAACATTGTATATTTTGAAGCTCTATCAGGAGTAATAAGCCAGGTTTGGGGCGGGCCCCAACAAGCTGAAGTCCTGTGTCGCAGTCAGGTTGCTGGGTCCCGAGGTATGAGGGCCCAGCAATCGTGACAAAGACATGGGACGGAAGCTTGTTGATCTTTACTATCACAGCCCGATCAAGTTCTTTTTCATGTCGAAGTCGGGTCTTAGCTAATATTTCACCGTGACTGAGGCATGCGGCATGCCAGCAAACGCTGTTCAGACTATTCATTAGACTAGGCTATTCCAAATGGTATCTTCTACTTCATTAATGATCATCCAGGTTTCTGATTGAGTCATTCAATGCTGATCACTGGAAATCCGAAAAGGGACTCGACTCAAGGCGCACCCTCTGTCTACCACTATTCTAAGATCGGACATCTGATCGCCATGGTGACGTTTCCACGAACCTCTTAGTTACAAGTTGTTTCTGAAGCCATTACTGGTTACAAAAAAGAAAACTGCCAGATCGGTGGGAACAAGTTGCTTTAAGTCCGGACATCCGAGGTGACCGACGGAGCCATATCCCAAACCCCCACTCAATTTCTCCGCTAATTTCCAAGAGATCTTTATAGGTTTCCAGCGCGCTATGAGGCCGTAAATAATCCAGACCTTCGGATTGTGTCACGGTATGGAATCCATCTGAGTAGCGCATTCTTTCTCACGGATCGACGAGAAAAGGCATTTGCATTGGTTGAAAGAAAGTCCACCCATGGGCTATTATGACTGCCTTTCTTTTTAATATGGTCTTTGACCGAAGGTGCCTACAACTGTAACTTCAAAAAATAATATACACTGGAGACACCTGCGGAACTTATGATAATCCTAACTAAATCCTACAGGCCGCCTTCGCCTTCAAGTTTTGATGTCTTCAAAGTTCAATCAAGATCTGCTCCGTCCGCTTACATGAACCCCCAAGCCGGATGATCTTGGGGCATTCGTACTGACAAGGTAGGTTTGGGTGGTTCGGCTTCGGTATTGTTCGTGCGGGATACAGGCTACAACTTCGGACCGAAGTCTCCCAAGTCCCCCAACAAGCAATGTCACGTTGACCCTTGCAGCGGACTCTAGTCGCAAAATCTTATCATGATTTACTTTGACATAATCTCTATCAACTAAGGAATGAAAGCCATAACTCCAATGCACTCCATCGTTCGTCTCAGGACCATGACGACGCCGAATCATATTTGCACGAAAGCAAATTGTAATTCTCCTTTTAAGTATATAGAGTCCACGTGTCCGCTGTACACTATTCAAAATCCTAATCTAAAAGAAAAATGGGCATGTTATTAGCGAGCTGATTCGATCATCCCCAAAGTCGTTATCATCCTTATTCCAACCAGCCTTCGCTAAGTCTGCCTCCCACGGAGAGCTGACTTCTTGTCGTGGGAGAGGGATAGTGGTCCTGCAACTATCTATGATAAATTCATGGAGGATATGGTTTACACTAAAAAACATCAGTTGTAGCGCCCATGGTCGGAAGCAGTCCCACTCACATGTCTGCGTGCGTTACAACGCCAAAGTGCGGCGCCTCCGGTATCGTGGCCAAGGTAACTGCAACTCCTGCGTCCTTCAGCTGTCGCATAAACGTTTCTGTATATTCCTGAGGATATGCGATATTTCCTAGGCAGTGGACCAATTTGACTGGGACATGTATCCGAGAAAGTTGGTCATTCGAGTACTCCCTTCGGTTATTACAAAAGTCGACTGTAGCTCTGTCACACTGTTCAAGGTTCTTGCGAGAATAAACCTCCAATGCTAGAGGCAGCTCAAAAGCGACGAGCCTGAAACAACAGTCAGTCGCAATAAAAATGGAATACCACCGCACTCACGCGGTCACTAAGCCGTCTAGTTTATTGCTGAAACCTAACTGCAAGACGCCATAGAGTGCGTGAGAGAGAACCTCCATGTCAGGCTGGCCTGCCCCGTAGCCCTCCTTCCAACACTCCGCTATTTCCCGCCGACCATCGGCAACATATGGGAGCTACGTACAATATTAGGCTCAGCTACGGCTTAAACAGGTCGAAACTCTCACCTCCTTCAGCCCTAGCGGAGATACAAGGAAAAGGGATGCGACTTTGTTCGGGTAGTAGATGGCAAGGCTAATTGCTACAACAGTGCCCATTGACAAACCCACAATGTGGCAGGCGGGTAGTTTGATCTCATCCTGTTGCGCATCGCAATTGAGATATGCCTCTTCGAACAAACAAGTCATTCACCATGAATAATGCGACGTCTTCAGCAGCTTCATCTGCACCATAGCCTTCGGGAAGCGCGTCACTCATCGTGTGACCATGTATTCTAAGATCCAATGCAACACAATTGAAGCTTCGTATCAGGGGATCCTCGAATTGTCCTAGAGCGAATGTTAACCCAACTGTTGCATGGTGGTAAGGACGAGAACAACTTACGTTGAAAAATCTGTTGCGCGTGGTAGACCGCATGAATGAACAGCAACGTCGGTAGATTTGGGTTGATAGACGTCGACGATGAAGACGAGGGTGTAGATATTACGTAGTTAAACGCAATCTTTCCGGTGCTCGACTTTACCGTAGCGATAGGCATCCTTATCAATAGAAATAGAGAGTTCAGGGAGTAGAGGGGAAGAAAGAAGATGAGACAGGTCCCTCAGGCAAGATTGCTTTTTAAAAGATGTCCTCTCACACATTTTCAATGCGTGTAGTTTCCGAGATCATCTCAAGACCCGATCTCCAAGCGCACGCGAGATTGCCCCGGGAGCTTCGTGCTCCAAGAGAAGCGACGATTGTATCTATACACCGGGGTGGAATCCCACAGTAAGATGGTCCTGTCACAAGGGCGGAGGGAACAACGCGCTGGACCTTTAGGTAAGAGCCGATCAAAAGCCCTCTCCACTTCGAAGAAGGCGAATCGTCAGGGCGTCAATCAACTCAAATCCATGCAGCTCCACACGCGAGCTCTACGTCAGAAAGTCGGTGTGCCGCGGGGAACTGGTTAGCACCTCTGTGAGAATTATGTAATCTAGTTTTATCTGATAACGTGAACTTGGCCAGAAACCGACCTGTCTTTCAATAATGAACAGCTAGCGATTACTTCATGATGGGACATAGGGGGATATTGGAAGGCGCGCCTAGCCACCCTCGGCTCAACACTCGCAAGAACTTCTGAAGAACCGACGCAAATGCCTGGCAAGTCCTTACTTAAAGGTACTTCAGGGTTGAAAACGCGTGGTAAGTTGCTGTTGTCAGACCACAAATCGACTGTGCCAATGCATCCAGTCACCAGTGACTCCATCCTTTGAAACGGGGACCTGAAAATCAAGGAACATTGCTATACAGCGCAGAAAACATCGGTTGGCCGACCTTCTTGCCCGTGAAACTGATATACGGGAACATCCGGACACGATATTATTGTTTACATTGGAACCTTGGACAGTTCTGCAAGGCGGGGTTGGTTGACAAAAATCGTGAGTAGAGTATATTGGTCGAATTGGTCTGCCAAGCGCTGCCAAGATGGGAGGAATATAGGGAGATGTCACGTATATTGCGATGCTGGAACACGTCAAATAATGTGCATCTTCGGACAAGAAATACGTCCTTGAATACGAGGAGTGCCTCTAATATTGAGGCATCTATGTCCTGTCACCGTGATGGATAGAGAGTGCTGTTTATGAAGAGGAAGCGCCAGAAAGGGAACGAACTTTCCGGGGCAGCCGCGAGCGCTTGCGATACCGGCGCTCATTTCTGCGGACGTAGGTCCGAATCCGAAGGAAGTTCGGGACGGTTACAATCTCGAGCCATGTCCAAGCTTTTTAAAGAAATGGGTGGAGGATGTTGTAACCGCGAGTACTGGTCCTGGAAAAGCGTAACTGAGTTACGATATGTCTCGGAGAAAAAGATAGGCAGAGTGTCAAGCATTTTCACAGCGTACCCGAACGTAGGTACGCTTTCCTGGACATATCGCCGATTTGTGAGAAATTTTTGACCTTCAACAAACACTACACACCCCAAGCGATGTTGCATCAGAACATCTCCTCAGCCTCTGCAATTGACCGATCAAAGAGTAAGTTATCTAATGTTATTCGCTTCAGCGTAGTATCTCCAGAGAATGTTCGGATGCGCACTCATCTAGCGCTAGTCACTGGCGACGCATCGAAGGAACACCCATTGAGCGACTGCCGAAAGTGTCCGAAGCGGCCTGGACGACAACCACTGGAAGATGGCAGCAACAGTAAACGTAAGGTAGATTCATACCAAAGTTGAGAGTACACCGTTACTCGCTTTCAAGCACTCAAAGAATTTTGAGCTAGCAGAGGATGGCTCGGAGGAAAGTTAAAGACAAGTTCAACGGTGCGGACTCGGATTTCGTCCCGAACTTGACGTCACGGCCCTTCGGCCACGTGATCCCCGGTCTCGCTCGGCTTCACCGGATCTTCACAACTCTGTATCGCGCGCGAAGAATTGTCAGGGAACTTTGGCGGGCTAGTTCAGAAGGAACGAAACATTCTGATTTTTCCAGCGTCTTTTTTTTTCAGGAACTACTGTGGCGACTGATCACTATTGTCTCAGAAACTCGACCCGAAATTCATACAAATTTATAAGCAAACAGGAAAGGAGGCAGCTGAGGATTTTGGCGCTTTGAATGCAATCCTGTGTACAGAAACACCAGTTATCTTTCCGGCACTCTTAAACGCGCACGGCGCTTTCCCCGTTAAGCTGTCTTTGTAATTTCCATTTGAATGTGAAATGGTAGAAAAGCCAGTACAACGCAGAGTGGTTCTCGATTCTTGTTTTGTACACTATGTTTTAGTCAAGTTAGTTTTTGAGTTAGGACTTCTGAGCTGAATCCCCGAAATTCAGTCATCAATGTTAATGATCGCTGGCACATATTCGACGTACTCTTTCAAATTCGACCGTCGAGGAACCTTATTTTCTGGAAAATTATGGCTGTAAAATGTTACCTTATAACTTTTCCATAACGTTCGACGGTAGCACTCGCTTTGCGCAAGAGAAGAGTTATATGCATTGTCGACAATATCATAAACCGTGTTCACAGACATGATGCCGCGTCATGGCTCGCTAGGGCTATTTCGGCCTTGAAGGCCTTTATGTGTGCCTGGAGTCCAAAGCACCACGGTTTATGACGAGGCCCGAAGCTTGTTTCATAAGCCACATTGATTCACGACCCCTGAAACGTCTCTCGGAGATTCGGACCGTATGTGACGTCCAGCTCTGCCCCGAGTTCCTCTTCACCGTTTAAACTTCGCATGTCGACTCGTGTTCGGGACTTCCCTGCTTAGATCACATAGTGAATAAGCCGCCCACAAGACAGAATCTTCCGTACCGTATAAATTCAGCCTAGAATACCTCTGCATAGGTTGATTATTATGAAGGAACCGAAACAAACTTCGGTGCCACAGAGTGCTGTGATATACGTTATAAAAGAAATTTATTAGTGTAAATAATAATGCGTGGTATCTTGAATTTGATAGATTATCAGATAAAACCAACAAAAGTTCCACAGTCGTTATACGATGATCTTCGAAGGCCGGACTTCTTCATCAGCCAACATCCTTGCTGCGTTTCCATCTCGATTTTTGTAGAACACAACATCGCCATCATCCTCAATGAAGCAACATTGTGTGAACGTGCGATATAGTGCCCTAAAAGTGTTCTACAACAATGTTGGGAATGATTCTGTGACAGAAAGGAAGCGTACTCACGGTGGTATCGTAATTATAGGCATTCCCCAGTAGTGGTCGAATAATCTTCGTCACTTCTGGCTGATTGTAGAACGGTATTGAAGAGAAAAGATGATGGGCGACCTGCGAACAATGTTCAGGAATAGCAAAGCTGTTCGACGGAGTCAAACATACGTGGTCATGGCTGACATTATGCAAAAACACCCTTCCTACCCATCCGAGAAGCGGTCTATCAACGGTAGCCAGTGCACCGCGTACAAAGGTCCATGTCCGAGAACGATAATGCGGCATTGTTGGATCAGAGTGGTGGAGGTAAGTGAGCATGACGATCCAATGATTAGCGAGGATATATGGAACGCCGTACACCCGCCCCACATGGCCTATGCTGGTCTGGCTAACCCACCAAAAGAGCAGAGTAAGGACGATGCATAGCCCGACGTTGGAAGTGATGATTTGTCGGCGGTGATATGGTTTGAAGAGAATCGAAGACGGCGAAAAATGCTGCACGCGGCGTCAGAACGATTAAAAAAGAATTAATATTGGACGAACATTTGTTCCCGGTGGATATCGCGGGTTTCCCATGGCGTCGGTCAAGAGATATAATTGCCATCCAATGGCCTGCATGATGAGCATGCGTGAGAGGATGTATAGCGGCGCGTCTTCGAACACGTCGTGCGGGTCCAAGCCTTTCCGGCGACCAGGAAGCCCTTCCTCGTCACCTAGCAGACCTAGCCGCTCGTCTTCCCTTTCATCCCAAAGGCCGTACTCCGAGCGCGTTCGGGGAACGTAGTTCTCGTCTCGTTCGACGCTCATGGTGGCCTTGTGGTGCTTCCGATGTGTCTCCCTCCAAGCATAATAAGGTGCTAATATGGCCGTATGAAGGAAATAGCCAACGATGTGGTTCACCCATGCGTACTGTGATATGGTACCGTGTCCTGCCTCGTGTGCGAGACACCACCAGCCAGCGAGTACGATTCCTTGACACCACCAGTACGCTACCCAGAGGGGGAAACGGAGGACAGCAGGAGCAAGAGGGATGTATGGTGTCAAGCAATATAGAAAGTATGCACAAATGATGTCCTGTAAGACATAGGCCAATCCTTTTGTCGTCGATTTTCGAAAGAAGTGAGGGGGGACAGCAGCGTGAAGTTCTGCTATGGTTATCGTAGGTGGAACAAAGGGGGTATTTGCGCGTCGAATGTATTCTGGGCTGTCAGAAAACATATTGAGCGAAGAAGAATGAGGTGAGAGCCCATATTTGCCGCAGTATTTAAATCCATTAACGGATGGTGGTGGTCGGAAGCCAAGCGATAAGAGTGATCATACCCCAGATGGATTGTTCCCCAAAAGGCAGTCCGCGCGCCACGGAAGACCCCGGTCACACCTGGCTATGCTTTTCCCCTACGTCTGTCCTATCTGAGACTGTGTGTAGATCTTCAAGATGCCGTACAGTGCTTATTCACGTCAAGTCGGCCCTGTGATAATCCGGCTTGTCTCTCCCGTGTGTTTGACTAACTTACTATCTTTTTTTATTATCTTGATGGTGTATTCAACAAGTGATGCCGCTTACTCACATCCTGTGCTTGCAATTGATTCATAAGTGCTCTTCACATCAACATTTCCCAGTGGCGGTGGCGGTCTACACGCCTACTCCAGTCACCGGCCTACGAAACGTCTCATAACTCAATCAGCGCTGACGTAGCGCTAGTTACATGGGCACAGCATGTATGTTGCTCTGCACAAAGGATTCGACTTGGCGAGCGAGCGAAGAGAAGTCTCATTCATGCTTTGCAAGGGACTCGCTTCAGCGGTGTCCTGGCAAATGAGAAGAGAATACGGATGATCGGATTTATTGTGTTTGATCGCACTATAACACTCCCGCGGCGCTACCCGTATCCAGTCCTCGCGGGTCACTAAGACACCGCGAGCATAAAATCAAGCTGCCGGGATCAATTAGTCACACACTGAAGCACGTCCTGGTATGCTGCTGCCAGAACCGTGCATATTGAGGCTCACTATACCAATAAGTATAAGGTACGAACATACTCATGGATTGCTCGGATCCCGGACATCTCGTTCACTTCAAAGGAGGGCCCATCTTGGCCGTCTCCTCTCTTACACCGTATTCTCAAGCGACATCATATTATCAGGCAAAATCAGATGAAAACAACTCCGGATTATCTTGCCAGCATTCCGGTAACATTTCCCTCGAACAGTAGAAGGCCTAGCCCAGGGTGTTGATTGTTTACCGGTTATGCTATGGCAATACTACAGATACTACCGCTCTTCAATCCAGTCAGGAGACTGCCTAGAACGGAATAGGTATTCTTCCTTTCGGTTTTAGGGATACGGAGGAACCCGTTCAATTCTGGTCCCTCGAGAAAATAGAATCGGGCGAACCTTGACTACAATTGAATACTGAAGGACTGTGATTGGAGCGCCATTCGCCGACCAACTGGAACTTCTGCGCAGGATTGTCTGGGCTCGGGGTTCAAGGCTAGACAGTATAAGAAAAGCAACTTTGCCTTCAGGCCAACAAAGAAGCATTCTGAACGTGGATTGCGTCGAAGGATCACTGTGCAAATTGGGGGCACAAAATCACGACTTCGTCCATATTGCTGCTTCTGACCGCTGATCACCTCGCTCTTGAAGTATTCGCTTGTTCTCTTGCCTTAATGTATTTAAATGGTCTATAAGCGTTTCGATGCTGAGCTAGTGTGAGCGATATCGTCATTTCGAATGCTCGAATTATGAACAGAACACAAACTGACTGTCAATATTCACTAAAGTGGAAAGTTTTTGGTAATTCGAACGATTGTAAACGTTTTGGCGCCAATCTACAAAAGAAGCTTTTTCAGACAATCAAGATTCGTAGACGCGGTGCTGATGATTTATTACAGACATATGTCCGCAACCCCCCATGCCATGAATCATTCAAGAGAGGTGATTGTAGGACAGACCTTGTCATTTTAGGTTTCAAGCGGCTCTCACTGCTACTCTTGTGCATGCGCAACATAAATGAGCCATATGGGTGCTAGCCTTATCAGGATTTGAACGGGAATCTTTTTACTCGACTCACTTGATGTCGCGTCTCCGCTTTTGTAAAGACAACATGTCTGCAAGTTCTGCCCCCGGTCACTGATTGATCACGATCAGAGGGGACATGGAGGCCCGTCTGCGAGTTAGCGCGGGGAACTCTCAGCGGACCGCGACGAACGGTGCTTCAGACACTCACCTGATACCTATATCATAAATCAGAAAGCTGTAGAATACAATACAACATAATAATAAATACCTGAAGTTCACAGAAGTGTTCATTCGAACGTGTCCGAAAACGGGATGAGATATGGTCGGACTCTGGATATCCAACCATTCACGTGCGACGTATCAATGTAGCATTGTAACATCAGGAGGAAGAACGATTCGCACAGCCCGTCGACCCTTTCGAAGTATCATTGTTGCTCGCTCTTGTAGCGAGCGGAAAAGAGTGGCATTTGATCGAGCACTGATCATATCGATCATGATCAGAGCCACTAGACAGCGTCAGGAACCACTCCAGCAGTTCACTTCGCGTGCAGAATAACGTGATCGTGCTGGAACATAGAGTTATCGTCGCATAACGAGAAGTGAAGAACACAAAGACCAACAGGTTGAGGTCAGTTTCTTAGCTGGATCATTCCGAGACCAACGTGATATGAAAGTCATCAGATTGACGTACCGCGCGGAACACTCTGATTGAAATCCCAAAATCAGAGTGATTATTTAGTAAAATGATACGGGTGACATACCGCCGCGTCATTCATACAGTCGCCCTGTGAAACCAATATCCAACGCAAGTTAGCTTTTAGGATGGCAGGTGTTCTTCTCAACGATCAGAACAGAGAAGAAGAAGAAGAAAGCGAAGTGTGGAAATTAATACCGCGATGACGCCTGCCTGCATTCACGTGCCAACAAAATCTTTGGATCATTGTCAACATGACGCAGACCCCCGACAGTGATAAGAATCGCTCTATGCGGCTCCGATAGCGCCCGACCATGTCCGACAATGCTTCACACGAGGTCTCTAGGCTCCGGCGCGATCTTCGTGAATCAGAATTCTGTCCGTCGCGGGAGAGTCAACCCTTAGGATTGACTATGCATGTCAAGAGTCAAGACCTCGAGAAGACCTCAGCTGACGTGGACAATGTGCGCGATACAATGTCAGAAGAGGACCCCTGGCCAGAAGCCTATGATTTCAAAGCTAGAATACCAGGCTTGACGGTGTAGAGGTTCCTCCTTTAAGCTTAGCGCTATACAAAGGACTAAATGGCCAGGCTGTGGGTACAATTGGAGACTCCGGGAAGGAGTATTGAATGAATGATCTATAGTTGGATGCTTCTGCGATCGGAATTTTAGCGGATAAGGGGACGAGGGAACGCAAAATTTGAACCATGAAATCATGGTGTGAACACCACCTATCCTGGCTGAAATCGACACATGATGATACAATAACATCAAGACGGGAAAAGATCAAACAACCATTATTCACGGAACGAGAGTAGAGATCAACACGACCACCGCGTACCATCTCAAGTGGAATCATGGTTCGTGGAGCAAACCGATCATGGAAGCTAGCGAAACAGCACTCCAGGGAATTAACAGGCCTTCGACACGGTGTTTTCGGGTTGAAACGAGCTTGGAACATGAGGATTGATGGGATTTGTAGAGGAAAGACTTGACCACCTTGCATACGTGCCAAGATATCAGATAGGGCTTTCCTATGAGAGAAATATGTCCGAGAAGGATATCCGCAGAGAATGCGCTCGCTGGCCTTTAATATTTATGACACCACCACCCTAAAACCTGAGCAAAGGGATCCCGGGGGCCGAAACATCAGAGCTTGCCACAAAGTCCGAGGAGATCTCAGTGGAAGCGGAGTCTCCAGGAAACTCAAGTAGGAATGGCGCCTGGGATGTGCTAGGATGACCTCGCCTGTTTCAGGATAGTGGTTGTAGGAAGAAAGACGCCAGCGGACGGAAACGGAATGATCGGGCCGAACCGAACCGAGTTGGACGTCCTTGATGCGTCATCATTGACTTCGTATCTTTGCCTTCGACTTCCAACAACGCCAATCCCGCGTGCCGCTCCATTCAAAGACATTCAGTGCGTCTCCGTCTCTAAATTGCCTGTTTATCTGCCGTACCAATACAACTCTGGGAAGCTGCGTGTACATTTTGACCCTTGATCTCTCTATCTTAGACAGCCAACATGGTCATGGGAGCGAAACAGGTCACCAAGTACATTTCTCGGAATTTTGATATCGTTTTAATGCTTTAATATTTTTAGAAAGGTACGTCAGGATAAGCTCGCAGTAGCTGCTCGGGCCGGTATGTTCATCACCGTCACTTTTTACTTCCCACCTACACCTGTCTGCACGCAGCTCGGCAATGAAAACAGTGGTACGTACTTGGTTGTACACCGCGATCTGTGGACTTGAAGATACCTTCGTGGCTGATTTATGGCTATTTCGGCCTTCTCGGATGGCCTTTCATGCCCTTGAAGGCTCCAAAACACGGTTTATGTTGAAGTCCGAGCCTTCTCTCATCATCCACGAAAACACCCCTGCCTGCCGAGCAGTATGCAAAGAGCTAGAATCGGAAAATCGCGCCGTGGAAAATAGATGGAGACAGAAAACTGCCCGTGATATCTACTTGGAAAGCCTTCCAGTCCGTGTCGGAGCGGAACCGCAAATTGATCGCGTCAATGATGTGGATAATTAAAGGTCTAACGAAAAGGAGAAATGGTAGTCTTTAGTCCAGCGCTTCATTTTCTAGTTTGTAGCCTACTGACTTAGCGAATCTTTTTACAGATTTCAATCGTACAGCTCAGGTGTCTTTCCCTGAGCACCGAGTTTGTTCCGTGACACTTCAAGCAACCTCTCATTTCGCGGACGCTCATGTGGTCGCATTTAAAGGTTTTCCCGGACCTTAGGCCTCATGAAGTAGGCTAAAATGACAGTAATCGTGCCTTGTCACTATCTCACGCCCCGAGCATCTCGTGATTTGTCGCCCTTGATAATCACCTCAAGGCCTTGTCGCGCTCGAGCGTTCTTACACTCAAAAGGTTGTTAGGGACGTCGTCTACGCTTAAATTTGCATGAAGGTCCACGCGTGTTCATTCCCGCGCTGTTGACTGATGGCGTATATGTCAGACAGCAGCAAGGAGTCCTTTCTCTAAGGACCCGCCTTGGAATCTCTGTGGCAACCTCAACGTAAAGACAATACTCCACATTGATTTAGTAGCTGCGCAAGAGGTTATCATTTCACCTCAAACAGACTAGTGATCAAAGTTTTACACACCCCATTCTCCACCATCACTCCTTAATCCACTTACTCTGGTGGCTCATAGATCCAGATTCATGCACAATCGCGTGGCACATCTTATGTTCGGAATTCCTTTGATCTCCAGATCTTCGACCTCGATGGCCAATATATATCGGTGTGGAAGTCTACGTTCAAACGAACAATCGCTTCCGTCAGAACTTATTTGGGAGATCATCGTTATTGATTCTTTCTTCTCGCGCCTAGTTGACGGGAGCCTCCTGCCAGTGCGGATATTTGCGGCGGTGAAGGATTGAAGGTGTTTACGTTTACAATGCATCACGCTGGCCCCCTCAGACTAAGTAGGGACAATGCGTGCCCAGGACCTCGCGACCTCCAGGCAGTCTCTGATTGCAGCACCGTTTTAGCTGCACTAATCCTCGCGGCTCGACTTTTTAGTCTCATTACTGAGGTCGAGATCGTGAATGCACGTGCTTGCCCGCCGTGCTTGTTCGGTGACAAGCCTGATTCGGATATACAAGGTGGAGCTGGTATTCACTGTCTTGTGCTGTAGTTTTTCCGAGGGAAAACTTAATATGTTTGCAGGGTGAGGTCTATACAACATCAACGCCACTAATTTTCAGTCCCTGGAGTAAGCGTCGGGAAGGTGCGCTAGCCTTTGTATCTTCAATTCAGTACTTGAGGTCATTCCACAGGCTCGTAGAAGACCCTGACAATGTTGGTCGTCTTTAGAAACTCTTAGACTCAGGAGAGTACATGCTAATCAACCGCGCCTGGGCATCGTTTCAACGTTTTCTAGGACCGCAATGAATACTTTTGGAGGCAAGAGAGTTAGGTGTTTATTCATCATTGAATTGTTCCTTCTCGCTTATAATCCATCAGAAATAATTCATTTACTGACGGCCTCGTTATAGTATGTGGCGAAATATAAAAAATCGGCGCCACATAAATGTACGTGGTCGATATCACATTCGTGGTTCATCGCAGCTTCAACTCTTAACAGAGCAAGTTCTTCCTCATGTTCAGAGCCGGGCGCAGATGACTACCGATGATGGTCAAGAAAGACTCACAGAGTGGGCAGAAATGCCCTTTCCATCGAAGGCGAAGAGTGACCGAATAGACATGCCCCACATAGCACTATACAAACATCACTGACCTTCCGATACCTGTTCTATTCTGTGCGCCTCCACAGTGATTTCATGACGTTAGACCGCTCAGTGCGACTGACATCAATTCATACATTGCACGGGAGCAATAATTCATTCCAAGCGTTTGAAAGGTTGTGCGCGGAACTGAATTGCATTAGGGCGGATAGTCGGTGATTTTGAGAAAACACTCACAATAGTGTGCTATGGTCATCAGAGTGAGCCAATTTTGATAAGATAACGAAGGAGCACTAACCGATCAGGCCGGAGACCCCAGCTACCGCTAGCTTTGAAATATTCCTCACGCCCATCAGGCGGTTCAAACTTGATCAAAATCTTTCTAATTCGACCGGAGTTTTGTCTGCGATCTGACCAAGGCGATCTCACTTCCCCATATATCTCATGTCATCCCAGAATAAAAAGAGTACATCTTCGGAACGACATGAACACCATCCCCTCCTTTCGACATGGTTTCTCCTATGCCAGCCACGTTAAAGCCTGAGCCTGACTCTCAGCATGTGAAGTCGGAGCTCCCAGTCTTCACTCCCCTTCCATATACCATAGCGCAAATACGTGCTGCCATCCCATCTGAATACTTCGTTCTATCGACTTCTCGCGCTCTACTAACTCTCGCACGCGACATTTTCATGGCGACATTCTTCTTCGTCCTTGCTCTTTACATCCCCTCTATCCAGCTCTCATATCCTTTCCACATTTACAGTTCCCTTCTACGCGCCGCTGCGTGGGCTGGATATTGGTGGTTTCAAGGTCTTACACTTACCGGAATATGGGTTCTCGGACACGAATGTGGCCATGGCGCATTCAGCCCTTACACGTGGCTGAATGATAGATTAGGGTTCATTCTTCACACCTTCCTCTGGACACCCTACTTTAGCTGGAAGATCGGCCATCATAGGCATCACATGACCCATGCCAGCATGGAACGCGACGAGGTATATGTTCCCAAGACGCGTTCAATTCTAGGAATCCCTTCAAAGGAGCACGAAGAAGAGCATGGGATTGATTGGGAGGATTATTTTGGTGATACACCCATCTGGACACTAATGATGCTCATCCGGCAACAAGTCCTCGCATTTCCGGCCTACTTGAGTAAGTCACCAGAACATCTTCCTTTGTACATTGCGAGACTGAGCTTGCCTATCAAGTGTTCAATGTATCGGGTCAACCACATTATCCTCCCAACACAAATCATTTCTCGCCCTCCTCTATCCTCTTCACGCCGGAACAGCGGAACGCCGTCATTCTCTCCAACATCGGCATTGGCACTATGGTTGTCCTCCTCACCGCAGCCGTCCGTCAATGGGGATGGTGGAATGTCATGGCGCTCTACGGTATACCCTGGTTCGAAGTTAGTCATTGGTGTACGTGCCTTTTACTAAAATCTTCATGTTCAACTTTTGATTCTTTTTACTAGTTGTCATGATAACTTATCTACATCACACCGACCCGACCCTACCACACTATCGCGCTCCGAAATGGACCTTTGCTCGTGGTGCAGCAGCGACTGTCGATCGACCCTTCCTTGGATGGATGGGAAGGTGGTTCCTACACGATGTCGCGCACTATCACGTCGTACATCACGTACGTGTCCTTCTGCTGTCTATGTTATTCCCTACTAACACCTTTGACATCCATAGTTCTTCCCTAAAATGCCTTTTTACCATGCCCCGGCAGCTACAGGACATCTCAAATCATTCTTAGGACCACACTATCGTTGGTCCAACGAGCCCGTATTCCAGGCACTCTGGAGAAGCTATAACGAATGTCAGTTCGTTGAAGATGAAGGTACGCCGTGGACCGGAGCCGGTTTCTCGACGATTCTGATCATTCATTTCTAAATAGGTGACGTCCTTTTCTATCGAGGTAAAGACGGACATGCTGCTGTCAGGGCAGAGCACGAAATATAGGCTGAAACAACTATGTCCCGCCAAGATGCTCTGTTCAATGTTATTTTGGATAGCGAAGACCGCTCAGCGAGGCGTTAATTGGGGAAAAACCAGACACACACCGGAAACGATATAATGCCATAGATTACAATAACTTCTCACCTATGTCATGACTGAGAAATAGAATACCACAGCTTGAGCTTCATACCTTACCTTATTGTACCACAATCTCCCGGTACTTCCTAAGCTTACCAAGCATTACAGGACATGTCCCAGCAAATCATTTCCTTATCGAAATTCCAGACGGTTTCACTTAAGATTAGATACCGTCCATCAACCGTTACCCGTCGCACTCATAAGCGCGGCATATGCATTGCTATTAGAACCGGGGCTAATGCCTTATTTGAGTGTGCAAATAACACCTATACGGGAGTGACGAGAAGAAATCCTGTCAAACGTGAGAAAGCGCCCATGCTATAATCAGCTTATGGGCGAAGAACTAGGGCGTTTACGACTGTGAGCAAGGTCCGCAGTATTCGTAGCGGTTTCAGTTCTGCGAACACAAATACATGACAGCTTTTTGCTTTCGATTGATTGGGAAATAGTGGCGACGTCTGATACAGTACTCACATAGTTAGTCCAAAGTAATTTAAAATCTATGCGCGCCAGTCGTTCCAAGAACTGGCATTTTGATGGCATCAAAGCAAAGACTTCGGGTAGGCCGTCTCCGAAAACAAGGAAAGAAGTAGTCTGCTGGCAGTCAAACAGTCTACCAAAGTGATGCGACAACGACGAAGGCTCTTGGCTCCTTCATATACACCGCAGCATCTGAAGGCATTTCTCCGCCGTTCCCGTTACCCAGAGTAACCGATTTAAAAACTTGGCATCAGTCGAAGCAGGTATTCTCGAACGCGACATGGCGATCAGTGCCTACAACCAATCGCTATGCTCTGACGCCCAAATGAACTACAGAGATATCAGGTTTGGTAAGAATCAATGGCGAGGATAGGACGTGTAGGATTTCGTTCGTGATCAGCGGCGTCGACGAAGGTCCTTCCGATTCAGAGACCTTGAGTGATTGGAGGGACGGAGTCCAAGTCGCCTCAAGTAGGAGCTGGCTTGGCACTACTTTAAATCCTCGGAACACGACCAACTCGAAACATTGAAGCAGAAACTTCGACCGATGAACTGAGGAAACCAGATCGTCGACCCCTTCTCCATCCCTAACTTCGGGATAAAAACGCATCTAAACCTTCAGAGACCATAGGGGGAACTCGTGTGAGTCGCAGGATAATGAAGGAGTTTCTGGCCGAAGGCATAGGTGCAACGACGTCGAATATCAGGGTCACAACGTTGCTGCTGATCATGAAAGGCCGGAAACGGCAGAGAGGTGTTCAATGGAGTGGAGAGCATAAAATGTCGGCATTGCCGCACATCATGATCCAATCAAACGAACAGTTGAGTTCGAGCGTCCTCCATGAAAGCTGAAATTTGGGGATCCACTTGCCATTGATGGCGACAGTCTTTAACTGTGCATGCGAAATTGTGGTACTGTGTCGATGTCGAGGGGGAACACGAAACTACACTCGCGACAAGTCACATTCACGTGCAAAATACCGTCACGCCGCATAGATGCCGACGGCTGCCGAACTTTCAGCTAGCCCGGTTGCATGGGATTCGACGGGACATCGGCCCAAGTATTGTCAATCAATGAGAAATGCATTACCGTTTACAAACAAAAGTTGTTTACAGTTTCCCTTTCACATCATCAGTTCTCCTCCAGACACCTGACTGGAGCTTCCCTTTCAATTTGGCATCCCACCAATCTAAAATTGTCCGTATCACCTTGTCATGCCATCCATTATAATTGTGATCACTATTCTCCATGAGGTGCAGGGTGTGTGTCCCTGGGTGGCGGTTACTTAGGGTCTTCGCGTATAGCACAGCGTCATACCTAATGGAGATGAGTCAGGAAACTTTCAGTGGTGACACGACATATGTCGGTACAGTCCTGTCAAGCATTCCATGAATCATCAAAACATCAGGTGCTTGGGGAAAACTGGTTTCTATCAGCGATCTGTCAAAATTAGCGAATGTGTCTATGTCTTCAGGATAGATCTTGATCTTGAAGGTTTTGAGGTTCAAAAGATGGAACCTGTCATTGATGAAGCTATCACTCCATTCCTTGGTCTCATCAGTATCTATACAATCAGTGAGTCATTGTGAGCCAAGTTACTTCATGATATGGGAGAATTCGTACCATAGATGCCCTGCGAAGGATACATTCAGTTTCATATCTTGCTGGAGCATGGAAGAACACTTGCTTGCATTCGGTATCTACCTGACACATTCATGAAGCCCGAAACGGTTTTCCCTTCTTCAATCTTGCATAACCAGCAGACCGCAAGTATTGTAGCGTGGGAGTGGGTGACTATCAAATCGATTTGATAACCAAAATAGGTTATGAGGTATTGTGTGACAACATAGAGGTCCTCAACGTCCTGTTCTAATGAGTTCTGATGCCAGATGCCAGGTGATTCAAAGCACCCTCTGGATCTAGTCAGTTGTCGCAGTGAAGAAAATGATGAAAATAACTTACCAAAAGTTGAAGCGAAATGTGTCCATGGGTAGGGTGGTAGCAAGTCTCTTCAGAAAAAGGTAATCCTTGTGGCTGATGATGCTTTCATGAATGCGATATTTGATCCATCAGAGCACATGAAATACAAACCTGGCAGAGCCATGGAGAATCTCCAAGGACAATGAGAAATATTCGGATCATGAGAGTGCTCTGTCATGAACCAAAGCGAGTTTCCTTCCATGCATAGACTTTTGGGGCTCCAATTGTTCTAATATACCAATAATCAAGCTAGGCTCACCTGGGTATGGACTGGGGACAAAAACCTTTGATGCTACTCGCTCAGGCATTGCCAGATAGTAGCTGTGAAGCGAAAAGAATGAATAGATGCCATAACTGGGGTAGAAAAGCCTATCTTTTCACATGATAGTCTATCTGCCATACCTTTAATGGCTCCCATGTCGGAGATTTGTCAGTTGCCTCAAATGGGTATTTAATCTGACTCTCCTCTCAAATACCATCATGAAGAATTATCAAGTGTTTGCTGTCGTCCAAGGTCTCTATTTTTTTTCTTGGAAATAACACCAGCATATGCTTGTTCATCTCCTACAACGACTATGTCAATTGACCTAGTGGATTCAGAACTTTGTAAATGCACATTTTAATGTCACGTGTCACATTTAGGACCTTATAAGCGATTTTAATCATAATTTAATGCATCATAAAGCAAAAATCGGATTAAATGGGGTTTCAGCCGGAGAGTCGGCATTATATTCTATTATATTCCCATAAAAGGCATCTGCAGAATGTCCGACACAGAGATAATAAGGCAATGATATGGGATACTTATTTTTTTTTTTTTTTTTTGTGGAACGTTTGGTATGGCATCATACACCCTGCTCTGCAGGGGCTTCCTATCTAGTGGGTTGGCACACTGATGATGTTGTAGTTAGCCCGTTGGTGAAACAAGGTGCATGACCACATTGGGATTTGGGATGTGACACATAGGGTGTTACCCTCCAGTCCTGAAGGCGATCTCTAGTCTCTACCACACAAGGTGAATGCTTTTATGCACTGACTTCCATATTTATTGAACAAGTCACGTGTAGGGCTCTATTAAGCAAGCTCCAGTTGGCACCAAGGTGCATCCTTTCATTGCTCACTTAATAATACCTACTAACACCCTGCTATCTTTCATCCAGTCCTCAGGTAGAGAGCTTTCTCCCAGAAGCGTTCCCTGCCATGTTGTTAGGATGAGGATTTTCTTTATAGCCTTCTTTGCAAATTTTCTTTGGTCTGATAGCAGACAGTCAAGTCTCATACAACAATTTATTGCATGTAGCCATTGTTGTTCAATTTCACGCATCAAATAAGAGTCCTTCTTGTTTATGACCTGGTTATTTCTGATTTTCAAAATCAGATGTGCAGATTCTGATATCAGAATCCTGTGAAATCTTTCTGTTCCTCTTTTGGCATGGCTTCTTCATGTGTCATCTGGCTGGATGCTGCATGACATTATGAGGCCTTTTGTGACTGTCAGGTTGGTCTTGGTCTTCTGCTCCTATAGCTGCTGGGTGAGTCCCCATATTTCTCTCTGGCCTGGCGCATCACATTTTGTGAGAATGTGTTCCATGCTTTCTTCCACACCACACTTCTGGCATTCAACTCTCTCCTCGCATCCGTTTATGTGGCTCCAGTGGTGACCTACAACATAGCCATCATGTATTAGCATCCACAGGAAGAATTGTGCAGACCTGTTGAAGTCTTTCCTTCGGATCAAGCTCCATAGTTGGTCAGTGGATACCTCAACCCCACAGTGTTCGCTGGCTGCCGCTAGGGCTAGTTCAACATTTCTGCTCATGTCTCTTCTATCAAGCTTGACCTGGTAGGGGTCGGTTTGCATTTTGATTTTCCTGATTATTTTGTATGCCGTGGATTGTGTCATTGCAGCTAGTTTGGCCCCCCTCATCTTCAACTCTGGGGGTATAGTCAGGTCAACAATGTCTGGGTCTTCTTTCTCGCTCGCTATCTTCACTAGCCAGTCTGCACCTTCATTTCCAGGGTCACCCGAGTGGCCCTTTACCCACTGGAGTCTAGTTGTTGCAGTATGTGCTCTAAACCTCACAATGGTAGCTTCTGTGACAAGGCTATTACTTATCAGGTAGTATCCTTCATTTTCCCATTTGATGAATTGTTGGTTCAGGCCATTAAGGATGTGACACGAGTCACTTACAAGCTCCATCACATTATTCTTTGGTGTATTTTCTGCAGCCATTTTCGCTCCCACCATTTCGGAGACTTGATTGGTTCTTCCTACTTCATTTGGTAGATGTATGCTTTGGTTTCTAATGTCATTTTCACTGTAGAAGACACCAGCTCCTGCCGCTGCTTTGTCTGTTCCATTTCTGATGGCAGAGCCATCTGTGTACACTACCATTATTTCTTCCTGTGTGGGGGGATCATTACTTGGGCTACGTACATACAGGCATTCATCTGACTCATTTGTGAATATCCTAAACCCATTTGCCAGGGGGCCCTGGGTTACAAGGAAGGGTCTGAATATGTCTACATTTTTGTCATACTCTTCGGGTGTGATCTCAATCATTCCAACAGGGTCTGAATTTGGTTGCCATTTTGGTGGTAGTGAGTTGAGTAGACTTTTCGCTTTTTTGAAGCATTTATGAGGGGACTTGCATCCAGTATGCTCGGTGATCTGGCTGCATATTCCACATGTGCATCTTCCTCAACGAGAGTGCCCATCCTTATCAAGGTTCTCTGCTAGTTTTTTGGCATCACCTACTGTCCTGATTTTGTGGCACATCTTCAAGCATTTTGCCTGCTCGCCACTATTGAACATTCGTCTGGTTGCAGTGGACTTTATGTGGTACCATATTGGCATCTGGCATACTATGTCTTCTGATAGTGTGAGTCCATCCAGGCACATGTTATATTTCTTTGCTACCTTTACCAATGTCTTCAGGTCATCTGGGAGTTTGGCAGTGCTCATTCTCCATGACTGTAGGAAGACATTCATTTTTATGTCGGGGTCTACATTCTCCTCTGTTGCTGGGGAGTGGTGTGCTATTATGGCGTCTGCTGCAGTCACCCATGTAGGGCGTTCTGGCCTAAAGTTCAGGTATGATCGTAGCCATGTTATGGTTATTGCTTCATTTCTCGTTGGTATGTCTAGGAGGTTGCGGCCACCATCTTCAATTGGTGCATATACAGTTTCTTTATTTACATTGATCTTGTTTTTGTCGCCCCACAGGAACCTTCAGGTTCGTCTCTCAAGGCGGTTCTCTATGGTTGGGGGCATCCCTTGGACTTTTGTGAGGTATTGTGTCATACCTCCGACCACCATTAGCACAATCAGGCGATGTCCTTCCATTGTGGGGTGTCCAAGTTCCCATCTTGATAGACTTTCTTCGATTTTGTCAAGGGTGTGTGTCCATACCCCTGCTTGGCTGATCCCAGATCCTACCCATGCTCCCAGGGTCTGAATTGCTACTCCATCCTTTGCAATTTTGATGTCGTCTGGTATCTGTGTCCCCGTCATATCTAGACCTGCTGAATTCCTGTGGTTGTACACAGCATCTTGGTGTGATGGGGTCCCTATAGGTAAGATCTCAGTCTTACTAATATTGAATTTGACACCTGATGCTATGCACCAGCCATCTAGGATCTCATTCAGTTTATCCAGGTCATCATGTTGGGCAAGGAACACTGTCGTGTCATCCACAAACAGTGTTGCAATTACTTAATCCTCAGCTCCAGGTATGTCGAATCCTTGTAGGTCTGATTGTCTCAACATTTCTGCTAATGGTTCTATTGCTAGATCAAATAGTAAACATGAGAGTGGGTCTCCCTGGTGGACACCTTGAGTGACATGGAAGGGCGTGGAGCTTGCTACTCCGTGTTGTAACAAGTAGAGGATGAGAGTAGAAAATGAGAATTAACTAGTCCCTCGAGCGAGAGACGTCCTACTTAAATACATCTTGTACTAGTTCTAGAATATACTACTGATTACTAAATATGTATCGTCCGTGGTCCGAATCAGCTGCCACTGATTCATGCCGAACCTTCGAGTACATTCTTGTACTCGCTCGGGATTGCTATCCCAACACTCCCCCTCAATTCTGAGTCCCTAGGATACCTGCAGATAAATATTCATGTAATGGTCTAGCTAGTCCTTTAGTGAATATATCTGCTAAGTTCTCCTCTGATGTGCAGTGCTGAACATTGACTTCGTTTGAAGCCATGCACTCACGAACAAAATGATGTCGTATATCAATATGTTTTGATCGTGCGTGGAATATAGGATTCTCTGCGAATTTGATCGCTGATTGATTGTCGACTAAAATGGTAGTTGCACCATTAGGTGACAATCCTAATTCGGTAAGGAGTGCTCGGAGCCAAATCACCTCCCGGGTTGTGTGTGCAAGGGCCATATATTCTGCTTCCATAGTGGATAAGGCTACAGTGGGCTGTTTCTTTGAACTCCAAGTAACAGCTCCCCCTGCATAGGTACAGACATAACCAGATGTTGATCTTCTATCTGTTCTGTCTTCTCCCCAGTCTGAATCTGAATAAGGTATCAGTTCATCTGTAGTCCCTCCATATGTAATTCCGAAGTCTAGAGTCCCTTTTAGGTAGCGGAAAACTCGTTTGAGAGCTGTGACATGCTCAGTAGCTGGATTTTGCACATACTTGCTTAATTCGGTAACAGCATGTGCAATATCAGGCCGAGATCTGTTGGCTGCGTACATTAGAGATCCGACACCAGTATGGTAATATTGTCTGGTGGCTGTGTCGATGCCTCGTGGATCGCTTGCAGGGATTTTCTCTAGCCGTACATTCGGGTCCATAGGCATTTTGACCGGTTTACAGTCATTCATGCCCATTCGTTCGAGTGCCTTGAGAATATAGGTCTTCTGGGATAGGGTAATAGTGCCCTTGTCCTGATTCCTGTCTATCTTCATGCCCAATATGTATTGAATCTCCCCCATGTCTGTGACATTTAGCTTCTTCTTAAGCTCTTCTTTCATATTTGACATGGTTTCATCATCCGGGGCAAGCAGTGTCATGTCATCTACATGCACAGCTACGATTATGGGGCCGGAATCCATCTGTCTCATATACACACATTGATCACTGATCAATCTGGTGTATCCAAGTCCCAAAAAGGTAGCGTTCAACTTTTCGTTCCAAACTCGGCCGGATTGCTTGAGTCTGTATAATGTCAATTTGAGGTGTGCCACTTTCCTGCTTCCATCTGAGTATTCAGGTGGCTGTGCCATGTAAATAGATTCATTGAGTTTACCATTTAAGTAAGCTCCAACAACATCCATTCCATGGATAATTAAATTTCTTTGAGCGGCAATTGCTATAAGTAGGCAGAATGTGTCCAGCCTAACAACGGGTGCATACATCTTGAAGAAATCAATTCCAGGCACCTGCGAAAATCCTTTCGCAACGAGTCTGGCCTTGTACCTGGTGATTTTCCCATCACCATCCCTTTTTAATCAGTAAGTCCACTTGCAGTCAACAAGGGATCTGTCTTGGGGTAATCTCTCCAACTGCCATGTGCCTAGAGAGGTCAATAGATTGTATTCTTCATCCATTGCCTTCTTCCAATGGTGCCAATCTGGTCTTGTTTTAGCTTCTTCAAGACTTAATGGCTCATTGCTAAGGTTATCTGCAGTCTCCCCCACATATGCATAGTCTATTGCAATATTTGCACCTTCTGAAGATGATTCTTCTGAAGTGCACAGCTGTTCCGGAGTTTTCGCAGCTCATGCAGCTGGATTGTGAAGGGTCCGGTAACTCAGTGCAGTGACTGATGCAATCCGGGCTGATCGTTCTCGTGGCTCAATCACCTTCCCATGCCAAATGGGTAATTTCGTTTGAGTTGCCAGGTCATCAAGGGTCATTTCCTTTTTTGTTTCGGCAATTCCGGCATCTTTGGCAACATCCGAAATATCATTGTTTCCATCTGGAGTCTGCTTGACTCTGCTCCCTGACTCCCCCTCAAGCAACGGAGGGTGGGATACAATATAGTCATTATCTGTAGGCTCTGTAGTGCTGCTGTCAGGGAATATAACATTTCTTGAGGTCTGAATCTGCCTGGATTGAGAGTTATAATATCTCCAGGCCCTAGATTCATCTGTTAGACCTGTGAAAATGAATTCTCTTGACTTTGGGTCAAGTTTTGACCTTTTGTTATCCTGCTGCAACACCCAGCACCTTACTCCGAATTCCTGGAGTGCTGAAATATCCGGTTTCGCACCCCAAAACACTTCTTCCGGGGTTAGATCATTTTTGATGGCTCTAGTTGGTGATCGGTTCTTTAGGTACGTGGCATATGCCACTGCCTCGGGCCATAGGAATTTCGGCAAGTGATGTTCTTCTAGCATGGCTCGCGCATGCTCCACAAGAGTCCGATTTACTCTCTCAGCAACTCCATTTTGGGATGGAGAGTATGCTGCAGTGAGTTCCAGTTGAATACCATTGTCCTGGAGGTATTCCTTTACCTCCTCATTGACATATTCCTTCCCATTGTCAATCCTCATAAACTTCAGGTCCTTCCCTTTATGGACTTTAATGTATTTTTGATACTGCTGGATCTTCTTTCGAATTTCCACACCTTGTTTTGACTTGAGAAAATACAATATTGTCCTCCGGGATTTTCCATCTGTGAAGCTTATGTAATACCTTTCTCCATGGATACCCTGAGTTCGGGCTGGTCCCCACAGATCTGAAAATGTTATTTCACCTATTTCGGTATAGTCCCTTTCAGCCTCATGCGGAAATGGCTCAGCATGATGCTTGGCCTTTATGCAGGCTTCACAATCCTTGTGGGGGTCTGCTGACTCATCTACATCCATTCCTTTGACCATTTTCTTCCGAAATAGTCTCTTTACTGATCCCATGTTCAAGTGACCTAATGTTTTGTGCCACTTTTGCCATGATCAGGCTGGTTTCATAGCATTGGCCTGGGTTATTTCTGGCACAATGATGTCAAGGCTGTACAGCTTTGATATCTTATCTCCGTGGCCAATTTTCTTGCCATGTGGTGAGATAATATCCATCCGGGATTCCTTGAATTTGAGTTCAAACCCAGCATCTGTGATGCGCCCTAGTGAAATAAGATTGAATGGTGCCTCAGGACAGTGAATACAATCTTTCAGTGTAACTGAAGTATTCTTGCCCCCTTCAACCATTTTAATCTTAACTGTTCCTTTCCCCAAGCTCTTGGATTTGCCCACACCAATGACTTCATGTCCTGGGGTCTCAATATAGTCAGAGAAGCATAGTTTATTCTTGACTATATGTCTGGTAGCACCAGAGTCCCCTATCCATGATGTTCCTGAGAGCGCAGCGAGTGCAATGTCTGCTACACAGAATGCATAATCTTCTTCATCCGAATCCGATTTGGCAACATGTGCCTGGGTCTGGCCCTTCCCTTTTCCCTTCCAAGACTTTCCGGAATTCTTCTTCCTGTTTGGGCAATTTGATCTGATGTGACCAATTTCTCCACATCCGTAACATGTAATTTTTGGGTTGAATTTCTTCTTGCCATGTGCTGCAAGTGCCGTGGTGGAATCAGAAGTCTTTTCCTGCAATCAGATGTCTTCCTGGAGAATTCGGGAAATCAATTTGTAAGAATCTTTCAAGTCAGCAGTATCCACTGATGAAATGAATGAATTCCATGATTCCGGAAGTGATGTAAGCAGTGTGATAGAGAAGTCCTCCTCCTCAACTTTCTGCTTAAGGGATGCCAGCTCCTCCTGGTAGGACCTCATAGTCCTAATATGTTCCTCTATATTTCCTCCTTCTTCACACTGAGCTCTGAAGAATTTCCTTCTAACAAGGACAATTCCCATGGGTCCCCTGGACTCATACATGTCCCTCAGAGCTTTCCAGGCTTCTACCAAAGTCTTCAAACCAGCAATATACACCAGCGGGCTGTCCGAAACCCACAACCTTATTGTCAAAAGAGCCTTCCTATCACTCTTCTTCCAATCTGCCACCAGTGCCGTGTCTGCTGGGGCCGGAATGCTTCCGTCTGCATAATCAATTAGACCTAAATCGGTTAGAATATCGATCATCTTGATTTTCCATGTCGGGTAATTTTCTGGGCCCTTGAGGGGTTCAATTCTATACACGGATTGGCTATCCATCTGGTTCTACGTGTGTACGTAAAGTACAAAAGTGCGAAGTATGTAACGATGTGAGTAGTTCAGTTAGGGTCGGGGCCCATAACCTGGTGTAACAAGTAGAGGATGAGAGTAGAAAATGAGAATTAACTAGTCCCTCGAGCGAGAGACGTCCTACTTAAATACATCTTGTACTAGTTCTAGAATATACTACTGATTACTAAATATGTATCATCCGTGGTCCGAATCAGCTGCCACTGATTCGTGCCGAACCTTCGAGTACATTCTTGTACTCGCTCGGGATTGCTATCCCAACACTCCGTTAATATAGACAGTTGTGTATGCATCGCTGTAAAGTGATTTCACTGTTGATATGAACTTGTCTGGGATCTTATAGGCTGAGAGAATTTTCCATAGATAGTCATGCTCAATCCAGTCATATGCTTTCTCTTGGTCGAGGAACAATATCATTCCATTTTGCTCTTCGGCTTCTGCCAGTTCAATTATGCGTTTTGTGAGCCAGACCTGATCGTAGATATTTCTCCCTGGTATGAATCCTGCTTGGTTGGGGTGTATGAGGGTCAGTGCTACTCATGCTAACTTGATGGCAAGTGCTTTTGTCATTATTTTATAGTCCGAGTTCAGCAAGGAAATCGGTCTGTAATTTTATGGGATACTTATTAGCAGTACGATCTCATGGAATGAGTGATAGTGAGATGACTCTGGTAACATTTTCATGTTAAACGGTGGGACCCTTTCTGGTCCGCTCATTAGTGGGGGGCCAATGCGCTACAAAAGAACCAACAGGTGACTAGGCCTCCCAGAACTTTGTCAAGAATGTCAGATATATATGTAAGAAAATGACTGCCATGTACTGCTTGTCTAGGTAAGGTAGGGCCAGCTCACAAAATGGTGCATCACATGATTCGTGACTGACTGTGACATAGCCTTAATTATCTCGTAGTGACGTGTCTTACAGCAAGACATTTGAGAGTAAATAGCATATAAATCATAACAACAACAATAGTAAGTGAATGAGAGTAATTAAGTATGAATTTGGGAACTTGATGCTGGAAGTTGCTCCCTAATAGTCTCAGCCTTTATTTATATAAAAATTCCCATGCATGTGAATATTGTTGCAAATTTGGTTATACTTAGAATATGGGACTTGATATCCAAAATCAGAAGCCTACAGATTGTTGTAAATATATTTAGCTAGGACCTGTCAGTCTTACTTTTCCAAAAAAAGGCCTTGCTCATGTTTTTATAACAAATTTTAGGCTAATGTCATGATTTGTCACAGTCTTTATCATGTGATGCACCGTTCTGCGAACTAGGGCCAAGGGAAAAACCTAGGTTATTTACCGAAAATAGTTTTATACAGTATTATACTATGTACTATATCATGTATTATACCTAAGGTGTCCAGGAGGGTAATTGTGATGTATAATACCCAATCACATAGATCCTTTAAGTTGTGAGATAGCGATGAAATTGGCACTCTCAGACAGCTCTCAGAGCCGGTAGCTGCCTCTGCAATCAGATACATCCATTCCTATGAGAATTGGAACTAACTTGAACCTTTGGAAGACTCGAAATGCCCTGAATATCCCAAAAAAGTACCGAGAAAGAGGAAAATATTTTTTAAAATTGAATATTTCAGATGTCACATGACAGGATATTATACTATGTATAATACACTAGCGGTCGTCAGTCGACGCCTCCAGCACCTTGCTTAGCAGTTGGCACCCCTATTTGATTTGGTGTTGAATGAAAATATTCTTGCCCTGACTAACTAAGCCCCCACCGACTTTCTATGAATAAGATTGTATCTTCAGCTTGTTAAATTTTGGTCTGATTTCACAAGTATGCTAAATTGCTATTACAGATTTTTTTGCTACCAGTACATTATCAGAACTTGTCATTCGAGCTTTGGGACATATCTCGGGCTCCTCCACTACAGAGAATATGATATAATGGCCTTACACTCCTTGTATAAACACAGTGGTAGATGCTCAGAGACAGGTAAGCGGCATCCAAGAGCATTTAAAATTGCTGACTTGGTTGTACTTTCTGAGTTGAGGCTGCACTCAATGTTGGATCTGTCAATAAAATGGGGTGCATCTGCCTGGCAGACCTTTCAATCCTTGCACCATGATAGAATGAAGTTGCCACCATGGCAGAGCCTCTCAGAGATTCTTAGAAAAGGAATTACAATTGATTTTATGATGAAATCAGCCTCTTGGACCTGCTATATGAGTTCAGGCCAACCTTGTTGAAGTTCTCAGAGAAGATATGCTTACCCTACAATCCTCTAAAATGTTATTAACATCTTCTATGTCAAAATCATTCAAAATGGACTCTATATGAGGCCCTCTCAAATTTACATGACGTTTACAGCCTGAGTTGTAGCATTCAGCCTGAGTGACCAAGTCCTTGGCTTGCCTTAGGGGTGAAATTTAGCCATGCACGTGAATATCATGAGTTAGGGTGGCCTTAGTCAGCATGGAGTTTCAACCACAGAGACCTTGACAAGCAAGGTAATGTATGAAACCCCCTTCCAGACTGCCATAGGTATTATACTGGGGACCAACCCTCGATAGGTTTTCCCCTTGGCCCTACTGCAAACTGGCCCTACCTTAACTTGGTAACTCAACAACATGAAAAAATCCCAGTCTTGTCTCTTCTCCTCATCCTCAGATGCAGTAATAACTCAAGCAATCACGATGTTCTGTTACAAAAAGGCTTCTGGTGCTGGTGCTGGTGCAATAGTGGGGCTCAAGAACTGTGGTGAGGCATTATTTCCATTCACAGTACAGCATTATTGCTAGAACCACTGCGAACATCAACATCATAAAACTCCCAGGGTTCTCACAGCCATTGGTATGAAGGCAAATACAGTCATACACCAGTCACTTAGACCCCAAAACACTAATTGATGGCTGGAATATTTTTTTCATGAAATGGCTAGAACTTTTTTCACTCAATGAATTCTAGTACAATATATTGATTCTGAAAAAAGTTGCCAAAGCTATACATAGAGAAATGATTGCTACAGAGGATGAGTTTGGTGAGTTTCCAAAAAAAGGCAATCCTGCTCATCTTAGTAGTGTTGCCATGGCTCAACTCAGCTTGACTCAGCTCGACTCCGAGGGGCTTGGCTTGTGATCAGCTTTGAAGTCAAAATGATCAACAACTTTGGCTCGACTCAGCTTCAAGTTGATGAGTCAGATCAAGTCGTTAGCATATTCTAAATTAGGAAATAATTTAAATTACAATTATTCTTCAACATCAATAACTGCCTCAAAGGCATCTAGTGAATGAACAAACTCATTAATTTCATCTGGAACAGCTGTTTCATCATCCATCAAGACTTCCAAGGCAGCCACCTGTGCCTCTTTATCATATTGTCATGTGAAATTCAGTGCAGCCACATCCTGCTTCAGGCCGAACTTCAACATTTGAAGTGCTTCCATCAATTCAGGTGTAATACAGGATCAGTGATCTGTAGTTGTTTGCTTTCCAGATGAGAATACTCACTCACATGGTACAGATGATCCCTGTATCAGAAGAATATCCATAGCCATCAAAAACATGTTTGGATAGCAGGTGCGATTTTCCTGTGAGAGTATACAGTTAACCACCAGAACCAAGGAGGGTAAATGTGTATCCACCTGCCAAAACAATAATGTACTTGATAGAACTTGTTGATCAAGAAGGTATGCATTGACCTCTTGTTCGATCGTACTCTGATTTCTAGCTGGAACATCAAGCCTGAGGACCTCATCAGTCCAGTCATGTGTTTGTAATGGGAGAGCATTGGATATTGGAGGAGCTGAGGAGTAGTGTTCAAGCTATATTTGAATATCAGCCTGATATCAAAGGGAGAGCACAAAAAAGTACCTCTCAAATGAATAGATTTTTAACCCATTCAAGTCTTAGTGGGTCTTCACACTCATGCCAACATAGCTTCATCTTTGGATTTAAGACTACAGGAAGTGTTAGAGGTGCAACAAGAGCCAAATGTGACCTACTCATAGCAAAATTATATGCTGGAATGTTCATAACCTTAAGGAAATAGTCTTCAAGCTTATCAAGACCAGATTGAATGACCTCTTTCATTTCAGGTATCTGATCTTGAAGTAAACACCACCATAGAAGAAATGTGGAGAAAGATGGCAGGGCATCACAAAGGGTTGGTGTTTTCTCAGCTGACAGCCTCTGTTGAAAAGCATGAGGAACCTTGATGATCATCAGTTCAGAATGATGGACACAGGTGAATAAATGGGTATTACACGTAATATTTCATGGAACTGACCAAGAACTGTCCATTCATTATCGCTTAGCTGGTATTTTTGGAGTTCATGTTGTTCATGACCCTCGAGGAATGTTAAAATTGGCTGCAGATACACATCATTTAGTAGTAGAATAAGCTTGATATATAGTACCATACCTGGCGCAGAAGAATTGCTCGTTCAATCATGATGTCTGTTGAAGACCAATGAACATCTACATCTTGGAGCAACTGAAGAGAGCCAAGTTTGGCATCTGCAACCTTTTCAGCAAAAACCTCACGACGAAGTGATGAAGAGCGAATCTAAACAGTTATTTTAGTACCTTTCCCATGAAAAAATGACAATCCACTCACCGATTTGATTAGTGTGTGCAGGGTGGCAATAGGATTTCGATCTATATTAGCTAAGGCACCCTGATTTGTAGAACCATATCGCAATTGATCAATTGCTCGCTCAACATCATGACAGGCAAGATTCACAATGTGAGGAAAACACCTGTTGAAGCCGGTTGAGCAACAGACTGCACACAATACTTATATGATATGGACACCTACTGAATTTGATTATCTATGTGATCAAACACCATATTTGAATACCTCTTTATCAATAGGAGTTCCAAATGATCCATCATTGTGTCGTTGTTTGATGCATTATCACAAGTAATCCAACCAAGCCTGGTGGTGATGTGAAGGCGATCTAGAATATATAAAAATACCTCAGCTAGATGCTCTCCTGTATGCTTTCCTGGAACCCGGTGGAAGCCTATCAAATCAGAGTGCAGGTGTAATGTAGCACGACTATCAACAATCTTGTTTTCGATCCAATGACAAGTTATTGCCATGAAAGGATGCATATTGACATCTGTCCAAAGATCAGTTGTGAAAGATATCAATCCCATCGATCCCTGGTGTTTTAAATCAGTCAATTGAATCCTGAAACCCATAAGCAGTCCTACCTTCAATTCTGATGCCAGATGATCAATATATTCATCCCACATTTGAAGAATACGGGCCTGCAGGCAAGACCGATGTGGTATGTCAGAGTCTTTAAGCCCTTCCTGTAGCATCAAAAATATGGCATGGAGGTGCAGATTCTCAATGACATTGATAGACTGAAAATTCGTTAGTGATGCAGATATAATTGAAGTGAGAAACATCACAAACTTGGTCATCAGCAATAATCCAGCTGATCAGTGCATCAAGGAATGCACTGTTTGAAAATGGACGTGGTGCAGAACCATGAGACAATGGTGGCTGCTTCCCTTGTTGAAGTCAAAAGTTGTAGACAGCATCCTTGTATGCTTTTTGTTTTGCACAAATTTTGAGACCCATCTGGTCACACTTTGTCAACCATGTGGTGACATGAAAATCTAGCAAATGCCATCGTAAGACATCTGTGCTAGTCTTGATGCCGAAATTGGACTGCTTTGGAATGTTTTTGCTGTCCTCAAAATCTCTGGCACTAAAATCAATGGGTTACTATGCTGTTTGTAGCAGACAGTTTCATATACACACGTGCAAAAGGTGCAATGATGGCATTCCTCCATCTTTGAAAAAAAGGACCATATATCACAAGCTGCATGGTGGTTTTTATTCTTCTGGATAGCAGCAGCTGTGTGAGTGAGGCATCATGGTGTACCTGAAGTTCTAGGTAGGTGCCGTGATAAGGCTAAAGGGCCATGTCAAGCTGTAGGTGTGGTCATCTGTGGAGTTTGGTGAGATACTGATGGTCCTGAAGGTGTCTTAGGAGGATCAGATGCAGAGTCTGAGGGCGATGGTGATGGAACCTGAATAAATTCATCGTTGGAGCTTTCCCAGTCATCTTCAAAGTGTGCATGCCTAGCTGGACATGGTTCTTGTGATGGTTCAATGGGATGATGAATCTGGGGAGGTTGGCAGTTGGCAGATTGTCTAGGGGAGTGGGGAAGCATTGAAAGAGGCAAATTTATTGGATTGATTGAGTCCTCAGCTGTTGGAGCTGGACGACAATGGTTGTACCCTGATGCAACAGAGGAGTATAATAAGTAAGAGAAGTACAAAGAGTGCATACACTTACCCTGGATGTGAAATGTAGCTTGCATACCAGGCCTTGGCACTGCTGGTGGGGGTGTAGAAGGTTGTACAGATGATTGTGGTGGTGCCAGATGAGATTCTGACTGCAATGAAGTACCGGGATGAACAGTATCAGGTTCATTGTGTGGAGGAGAATGGGAATGAGAAGAGACAGGTGGTTGTATGTTGGCTGCAGTCGACGATGGTGCAGTTTCAACCTGAGGCTGTCTTCAAGAGCTTCTGCAAGGGGCATCTCGAGAGGGTGCTCCAGTATTGGTGCTTTGTCCACTCCGCTTTCTTGTAGCCATTAGTTGGGTGAAAATACTTTGCTTCAATTTACGAGTCTTATATATGCCCAAGAAATTGTATTTATAACCTAGCTGAGCAAAAGAAAAAAGGGTAGCTCTCAAGATAAGTAATAATGACTAAAGCAACATAAGTACAGGCTCTTCAAATAGATATGAAGCACATACCATGTATCCATCTGTTCTGATGACCGATGATTGTCTATCATGAAGTTGTTGTGTGATGTCAAATACCCTCAATTATGTGCGATATGAGCTGTGGCCACCCTAAGAGAGTAAGGAAGTAGAGAAGAAATTTATTGGGGCCACAATGCATACCATGGTTGAGCAATTAGACATAACAAATTTGATTCACCATGCCACTAAGCTGGTCTTGCAATTAAAATTTGACACAGTGCCCCAGAGAGAAAGAGACAGAACAGAAGTGGAGAAAAGGAAGTAAAAGCAGTTGACATGAAGTACAAACTGCAGGCATGACCGCATAGCACTGAGGGTGAAAGGTTGAACAGCGGGAAGGACAGGTGGTGCCAATTACAGGATTCTTTGATGGAATTAATTGGTCGCTCTCTAGTTCTCTACTTACATGGGTATACTTCTTTTTCATTCCATTTGACTTTTTAAGACTGATGTCTGTTCTGTAGAACTATGAGGTTCCCCCCCAAAAAATGAAAAAGGGTCCCAAGCACCTACTTTGCAAAAAGAACCTTGAGATGCACACCATACTGTTATGAGTATGACTGTAGTGATGCCAGCACCAATTTATCAAGACTGACAGACATTGGACAGAGAGTGAAGGGGTATGAGTGAATAGACAGTGAAATTCTGTATTTGATAGAAGGAAAACAACTCACAATAGGGTAGATAAATGTCACCTTTAACCTCCCCCATGCTTCTGTATCAGCTGGTGAAGTGCCAGCTATCAAAGTTTCCTTCTGCATCTGAATTCAGAGATTGCATGGCCTATGATGTGGCTGTCAAACACAGATAAGGACGAGTGCTAGTGACAAAGATGCTGAAGGTGCTTGATGTGACATCCTCTCCTCATCAAAACAAGTGGTAGTTCAAGGGAAGAAGACAATGAGACAAAATACTGTAATCTCTACCATCATGGTGAAAAGATAGAGCTCACTGGTGATGTGATGAACCTGTTGGTGTGATGTGATGAACCTGTAGGTGTGATGTGACAAGCCTGTAGGTTTGGGGTCTTTATCCTTGGACATCCTTGGTGGGGCACTTTTGTTCATGAGTACTATCTTTGCTCTTGTCAATAAGATATTATGGTCATACAGATTCAGCAATGGTTCCCCAGGCTGTTTATATTTGCTGAGAGTTTCAGTGTTGCAGTCTGAGGGCAGGGATGATCTCATCATGTATAGTATTAAGGTATTGGGGAAGAATTAGTAATTACATTGTTGTCTATCATAATAGGACATGTTCCCTCACTTGCGGAGGGCATGTATCTTCGCTCAAGTCTCTAATGCCAGATTCAAAATATAGTTGCCCGATTAGGAATTGTTGATGACTTGGTTGGCTCATAGCCGGCAAAGTCGAGTCGGAGCCAAGCGAAGCCGTTCTAGACCTGAGTCATTGCCATGACTCGGCTCAACCAATTTTCGGTTCGGCTCGATGACTCAGTGACTTTGAGTCGAGCCATGGCAACACTACATCTTAGACCCCAATCCAAAATCAGGCCACATCATCTCTCTTCATAGGTATCATCATTATTCAAACTGCTATAATTGTGAACCTGCTCTGGAGATTCACTAGAGGGTTTATTGGCTGTTGGAATATGTTTTTTATGCATGAATATTGTTAACTTGATTACATTATGTAACATATCCTAATAAGGAAATTGCTATTGATTGAAGCGAGAATGCCTCAGAACCTGGTAAAACACTTCATAAAATAAAGACCAAGTATCAAGAAAGTAATTAAATATTATAAACTATTTTTAAGAATTTTTTGAGGCTTGGAAAATGCATGGAAGATGAGTTTCGGGCCAGGGTCTAACATGACTGGGGGGGTCTAAGTGACCGGTGTATGACTGTAGTGGTCGTGGAAATAATTGTAATTTGAAATTAAGACTGAATTTCCAAAGGTGTGTCAGATCGCGACCTTGACGTTTGGTTTTCACTCGTTTCCTCATGACAATACTATATACCAGCACTCGCGAGAAACAAAACACTCTTCAGCAGGGCCGAAAGTTTGCTGCAGTGACACGTATCCCAGGAGCGGGCCATTTGGTATGTCATAATTGCGTGGTTAGTGCAGGTAGGGGTACTGATAGCAACTGTATCCCAGGTTGTACAGGAAGCCCCGGACAAAGTTGGTGATGTTATTTTCAATATATTGCGAGACAAGGACTGGAGGTGTAAGCTGTAGTTGTTGGGGACGCATATGAGACTACTACATGCTTTAACTAGAACTGTTCCTCTATACACCGCTGTACTGCGCGCCTCGTAGCCGGTTTGGGTTGAGGAATTGAATGAAGACCTATACTTTTAGAGGTGCACGAGGTGTCTCTGTGCACTAGCTGATTCACACTCTTCATTAAGGCAATAAGCAAACCAGAATCGACCTTCGTACTCGGTTAATGGCAGTCGGACCAACTGAAGCAGGAGACAGGAGCCTCGGAGGACTTGTATACATGCCGTTCCTCCCTCCTTCCATAGGCGTTATATCGTCTGTTTATTCAGGAGAGACTACGGAGGGACGTGTATGCTAATGCCCCTCAAACATGATTCTGATTGTTGTAAATAACATTTTGACGCGCTCAGGCCTGTAGCTTTTGAGCCGGGCGTCTATTGACGGACATACAGCTCAGCAAAAAAGAGACGCTTCGCGGTAGGCTTGGTCCTTGCCACCTAACCGGATGCATTGATCCGAGCTTCATCGCCGAAACCAGTGTTCAACTAGATCCGTGCACTACATGATAAGCGAACCAGAGCGCAGTATTTTTATCGGTTCATCGGTAGTGCAACAGAGCACGACCGCAAAGTAAACACATTGATTTCCGTAGTACGTTTACAACAACAGTAGTAACATGAATCCTTAGACGACAACGAAAAATTCGACAGCAAGTACAAAATTAGATGACACCAAGATCCTTTACCTTCGACTCACCGCCTGCACTATAGATCCAAACCCAACACTCCTCGGCTCCTTCACCTCATACACGTATCTCCTCTTGAAAATGGCACCCCAGGCCGTAACACCCCGCTCGTAAACTCCCAACCGTTCCACCTGCCCCCCATCATTCCCTTTAATCACATCGTATGTCCCCTCCTGCTTCAGATGATTCCTACACCTCTCCCTCGCCCATCTCACATTGACCTGGCTGAGCCCAGGATTATGTCTCACCACCCCCACAGCCGTGTCCCTCATCTTCTCCCTCTCCCCATACCGGTGCCCCTTTGTCACCGAGAACGTCTTTAGCGCGGGAAGTAGCCCCAGCATCGCGGAGAGATGCCTCACCCGGAATGCCGTAGTACACATGAAATGAAACTCTGTCAGCTTGGGGCAAGACAGTAGGATAGGTCGGATAAACTCGCAATCGGAGGAGGGCGCGTCGTCGGGGATGTGCATCCATATATCGAGGGAGGTGAGAGAGGTGAGCGTTCGGAGGATCGGGCAGATCATGGGCATGCGCGAGTCGTAGAGTGGCTCGCAGGTAAGATCAAGGGACGTAATACTCTCTGGATGGGGAAGTTCTGCTAGTTGTTGGTAGATCCCGATGTACGTAGATAGCTTTGGCAGAGCGTCAGATCCAAGATATGTTGATACGTTATCCGGCGAGAGCCACTGTTTAAAATTCCACGCAAAACGGATGTAGTTCAGTGTGGAGTGGTTGGAAAGGAAATTTCCAAATGGGATGTCATTCGGTGGACTGAGGGTGAAGTCATCTTGGTACCCAAACGAGCCGAGTGTAAGAGTTGCAAGCTTTGGCCAGTTACCCGTCGTTACGGGAGTGACATCAAATAGACGCGCGGAAGTCGAAAAGCTACAGAGCGAAAGCTCTTCGAGATCCGGAGTGTGATTCAACAGCATATCCCACATCCTCTCAGGAAGCGCTTCCATTGGTGGGAATAGCTCGGATCCACCTAATCCGTGCCGAACAGTCAACGAAAAGCTCTTTAAGTTCCTGAACGAGAAGAGCTCGCTTTCAGGATCCAAGGGGAGATGTCCAACATTACTGTATACCGTCCGTAATTGTGGACACCTAAGAAGTAAAAGACATAAGGAAACGTCACGGGAGACGTCACTTGGACTCACGAAAGCCGCAGTGTCTGCCAGAGTGAATCTTTCGGCATCTCCAGACCATCCCAGTCAAACGTGTGCATCGTGGTCAGCGACTGGGCAATGCTCTCCACCGCGCTCGCAACCCAATTTTCATCTATCCTTTCATCTGACCTTGGCCAGGCAAGATAATAATTCGGTCGCACCGCAAGCTTGTGAATATAGCGACAGATTTCGGGGCGATGTTGAAGCATCCTGAGTGTCTTGCGACACGTCCTGCTCGAGGTGAGAACAACAGTATCATAAAGCACCGTCATCAGAAGCGCGCGCAGATAAGACGACTGCAGCGTCGTCAAGTTAGTGGCATGGTCGAGCGTCGGGGACGAAGCACGTACAGTCAAGCTTAGATTGAGCAGATCGTCCCTCCATAGCAGGTTTGCAATCTCGAGGATGATGTCTGCAGGGAGCGTGGCAATAGCTTGAGGTGCCGATATCGTTGATGGTGCATGGGAACGAGAGAGAATGGGGACTTGAAGGAGAATATTGAGGCTCCGTCGACGAAGGGACTTGGGCTGTTGTTCGAAGGACATTGAAGAAGGGAGTGAGAGGCTTTCACCATCGCCTATATGGTGGTGAAAGGAAAAGGAGGCTACGGCATCAATCGGAATATGCCGAGTATATTGGTCGGCCCGCATCCACAGGGGACAACCGATGCTCCCACCTAATCATTCATTTTGATTCGTTATTCAAAGTGCTGTGATTTATAGTCAACGGGAGAGACATGTATCCAGGGGGGAACATCATACTTTTTTCTAATGGCCGTTGGCAAGCCCCCCGCACTGGCAGTGGAAGATTTCTGAAACATCGCAGTCAGCACGTTTGCAGTGGCCGCAGTAGAAATTTTGAGAAGAAATACCATGCACAAGTAAGGGAAACTCCCTCATAGATACACGTAACTCCCGCCACTGTAACAGTAATTCCCAAAATGAATACGGATCCTGCCCGTTAAGATGATCACGACAGCTTTTGGAAGGTCTATATCCATTAAAATCAGCGGCAGCCATCTACTAGTGCATAGGCATCAGATTTCCTGACCAATAACAGGTATATATGCACTCCGGACTGCCCTGGCACCAGCGCCACGGGTCACCAAAAATCGTAGATCGTCTCATGAGTCGCTTCTACCGATGGCCGAATTTGAGAAGATTAACACGATTCTCAGACCTTTGGAATGAAAATGGGACGGTGAATGCGGCTTAAATACAGCCCAATTAATGTGCTAAGAAGATCATCTAGTGCATGTGCTTCGTCAAATTAAATCCCGCGGAAGTATTAGGCGCCTACTCGTAGAAATGTGATTGTTTGTCTCCATTGTGGATTGTGATGTTTTATACAGCCGTGACAATATGTCAGATAAGGCTTCGGTGGAGATAAATAAGCTGATGATTCACCTCTTGGTAAGATCTACGACAACAGCTTTAGTCGAAGATGTAGCAAGGAATTTGAATTGTTAACAACAGCGGTAGCCACCTGCTGCTGCATAAGTATACGATTTAGCAGCCAGCACCATATGCTCTGTATTGAAACCCAGACATCGCTATGATATTGAAATTGTCAATACTGGAATGTCGACAGACAGGCGTCATAAGTCGCCCAACACCGATAGTGGATACAGCTTTGAGCACCATACTGCGGGTCTGCACACATGTTGAAGTTTCACAGATGCAGAAAACAAAAAGTACGCTTGGCGGAGTAACATAAATTTGGGTGAAGAAATGTCGATCAAAAATTAATGTGGCTCACCATTTGTGGATATTAGCATAGAAGCCAACTATACAATGACTAGAAATTAGCGTACACTCCAAGACACAGCAGACAACGAACGATAATGAAGGCTGATTTCAACAGCGAATTACATCCTGTCGGCATTTCAATGAAGCTTATTGTTCGAAGCATTTGGCATATTGGCAGTGTCACTGGTGTTAAATGGCTTCCTGCCCACGAGAAAAAAGGCCTAGGACAGTGGAGGGGAACAATGACGCGTTGCTTGAGAATCACAACATCACTTTCTGGTGGGACACATAGCTGTAACATTTTACAGCGCCTGGTAGTATCGAAAACGCGGAAAGAATACATCTCCCACCGCCCGCTGAGCCACGGAGAATAAACGGTTCTTTCTCTTGCAAAGACGCGCTGGGAGATTCTCCACAGGACTGTGGCGCGATGACAGTGGTGGTAGATGTTAAAAAAAGCAAGGGTAGCCACCGGGATCAGTGGCTGTGTAGCAAAGCTTGGGGAATCTCTTATTGAAATGAATTTGCCAAACTATTAATTAACAGCGCCCCTCTTGCTCTTCTACCATGACTGCGCTTGCTCCGCTACATTCTGTGCCAACTATACTACTCTCCTTCCCTTGTTTCTGCTCTGAAGACTTCCGTATGGTTGGTCTAGCATCCACGTGATTTCGGTTGCCTTCCCTTCCATCGCTTGGAATACAAATAGGCGTGACGGTCTTGTCATGTTCTGGAATTGTGTTGTACATCTTACCTGCTGTGATTCTGGCAACACTTGGTAGCAATAACCTGTAATGTTATCTAGAACTTGCTCAAACATGATTCGATGGCTTGCGGAATCCTCTCATCAACTTTGGATAAGATGTCGACTAACTCTGTCTGCGTGTGATAACGGTCAGCGGTGGATATATCACACCCAAGGCACTGCTCACCCATATCTTCTCCTGGACGTTCAGCCCCACCTTGCTCATAGCATACTCACTGACCTCTACTATCTTCGACAAAGAAATATAACCGCCACGTAGACGCTTCTCATCTTCCCCCCCTCCAACAGCAGCCCAAACCAGCTGTCGACTGCCCTCTTCCGTAGAGTAACCAAACAACTTAACCGCGACCCAATCAGCAAGGGCCATGTACCAGGTGTCCGTTAGACTTCGGCGTAGTTCAGATTGGCAGAACCCTGGATTGACGGCATTGACGATGACTGACTCCGGTAGGCAGTTTTGAAGAGAGCGAGAAAAAAATACGTTGAGAACTATATCAAATGATTAGTTGTCGGGGTATGCGGAAATTTGGCGCTGATACTAAGTACGTTTTGTCACTTTATACCGCTCACTCTGCATGTTGCTAATCGCGCAAATAAATATAGGGTGATCGATGAGAATAGGCCCAACATACCTTTGTGTACAATACTCCTTGCTTGAGAGCATGGCCAAAATATTACCGTCCGTAACGGTGTTCGGAAGATTCGCCCAATGGTGAACATCGCTAGCTACTACGCAAATACGCGGCGTCGTGTTATGTTCCTGAGCCATGTGCAACATACGAGGAAGAAGGCGTAACGCAATTAAAGGGGACACAATATTGTTGATTTGCAACCTATGTGAACCTTGAGAAAAAGGTCCCATATACGACTTGGAGAGAGACCTACGAGGATTCCCATCCGTCAACAGTAGTACGATATTCCTTGGTTGGCATTATACCGGCATTGAGAACGAGGATATCTAGGCGATCACCATCGGCTTCAAACTTGTTCGCAAATGCGGTGACAGATGAGAAGCGACTGAGGTCCACAAGCCAGAGCTCAGCTTTCTGGTAACCCGTTTCGGTCTTTAGCCCTGAAATTAGTACAATATTCAGCTTTGTATAATTTGCCAGGTCAAAACAACATATATTACTTACTCTCCAGGGCAGCCTCTCCCCGTTCTTCATTCCGGCATGCCATAATAATCCTCTCTGGATTCATGGTAGCAAAACGTTTGGTAGCTTGAAACCCCAGACCAGTGTTGGCGCCAACTACGATAACAGTCTTTCCAGAGAGATTGGCTTGGACAACCGGGGGCATTGTCTTTCTTTGATCTTGGAGGAATGTGAGGAATGATCTGTTGGGCATGGCGTTAGTGAGTCGCAGGAAGTATGAAGTAGATTAAACGCAAAGTAAACTATATATACGAAGACAGGTGACGTCAGCAATAGTGCCGAACGTGCTCGTCATATAGATCTATAACATAATAGTTCGACATAATTGGCCACAGACCTACTAACTCACTGCCTCATGAGAATATCATGAGCTGGCTCCCATGTACGGAAGACAGCGGGTTACAGGTCTACTCGTCATGATCGAGATCTTCCATCGTCGGAAGGATCACGGCACGATAGAAACGGCGTATTAATTCGTGCTATTATGTCTGGGACGATGTCCAATTATATATCTATCTCCGCACGCATGTAAGCATACAGTAGACGTGCAGTCGTCGAAATCACTTTCTCCCTCGTCCACCCCACCTCCTTTTCCCTCCATCTCCCTCGTCTCGTTTGTGCCCACAAAACCGCCGCCTCTATAAGCCCCTGCCAAACACACGTCGGCCCTCCTTGATGCAGCAGATAGCCTGTCCCTATAAACCCCTGCCAAATGCTCGTCGACGTCCCTTTCTCAGGAAATGGCCTCTCCCTATAAACTCATGCCAAACACGCATCGGCCCTCCTTGAAGCAGGAAATGGCCTGTCCCTATACGCTCCCACCAAACGCTGATCGACGGCCGTGTCTCAGGAAATGGCTTGTTTCTATGAACTCCCGCCTCGTCGACGACGTCCCTTCCACATTCTCCGTCTGTCGTCTCTCTAACAAATGGCTCTACCTTCCTCGCCGCGACACGACCGCCCCTCGACCTCCCACCTCCCATCCAGGCTAATAATCGACTGCTGCTGTCGACGTCCCTGTTATGGATATCAGGTGTATGTCATTAATCAACTCTTACCGACTATCACCGCACTAACTATCGAGTAGGATATAGAAATTTCTTGGACTTTCCTTTCCTTTCTCTCTTTTCTTTCGACAGTTTTCTAGTAGATTCTTCTCAATCTCTCATATTCCAGAATGTTCATTTCGTAGAATACATATATCGTGTTGAGTAGTATGCCAAAGACACCTAATTTTTACTATCTTGAATCCACTCCCTAAGTGTGAACTTAAGTGACGGAGACGGTTATGCCTAGCGCTTGCTGATCATCTCGCTTACCGACTACGCCAAGCGCTTTTTGGAACCTTTAGCTACGCCTAGTGCTTGCTAACCCTTAGGTCGGATCCTTCTTGGTAAACGAACTCTTCCTCATTAAATAGCTCGTCTACTATGTACATCGTTCGCTACGAACTTCGAACTCGCTAGTACTTCGAAAGTAGGCATATTCTCAACACTGGTGGACACATTGTCTTTACCTCATAGAAGGAACCCATTACTCCACTCCTCCGACCTTCTTCGGCAATATACCAACATTTCTCTTCTATCGAAGATCAGCATACATGGCAGATACCACCAACCCTGCAACTGACTCGTCAACCCATCCACCAGGGGGGGAAGATCTCGGCCTTTCAGAGGCGCTGGAACCTCTAATAGTACCCACGGACCTTGAACAGATCGATGACGAATCAGCACAAGAGGTTATTCGCCAGTGGCCAACATGTGTTCCCTTATACACGTTCGCAAGGCACGCAGACCTCTGAGAACGCAGAAACCGGGCACTTGAGATCCTCAAACTTAGTTCAAGCTTGGGAAACGGCCTGCGCTCAGCAGACATACTGACTCATAATCAGTACACAGGAACCTTTGCAAGGGAAACAACGATGTTGGATACACTCCTCACGCATGTTTCGACATGTACCACCACGCGGGGGGAGATTGTGTATAAGTTAGACAGGGATCTTTATCGGGACTTTCGCAAAACGTTGGCAACACATCACGCGAGGGCCTCTAGCTCTCTTTCAGCTCATGGACACTCCAGCTTGAAGATCCCGACCTGGGGCGTAGATATTACGCAAGGATTGATAGCAAATGACTTCGAAATATTCGCATTACACTTCCGCATACGCACCGAAAACTTCCTCCAAATACTCGACGAGTGCCATGATTGGATCAGGTTCCAAGTACGCCAAGTTCTGGACGACGAACTTATGGCTGCAATGGACGATGCTAATCGTGCTCACATCAAGACGGAAGAAGGAATTTCCAGAAACCTTGCTTCGCCCAAACGCCACAAATCTGCGACCGCTGGAACCAAGTCTACAACTTGGGAATGGGAAACGGTACGACGAACGGCAATAGGGAACGAGGAACCATGGCACGGTAGCCGACATGCTTCACAAATCTCTCCCAGAGCCGCCGAAATTCTGGGACATTCCTCGCTCCGGGCTAACTCGAAACTCAATAAATCTCACGGTTTTAGCCTGCGAGCTCACAGGAGCATGTGCACTTCATCCTACCAGCCCCACTCGGACGCGGAGAGCAGCCATGAGTCCTCAGAAGAAGAGACCCGGAATCCGAACAACATGAATCCCGATCCCGATCCAGATCCAGATCCAGATCCTAGCGACGGTGATAACAGCCACCATAGCTGCCACAGCCATCACGGCCGCCCTCGCCAATCACCCCATCATTCGCGAGCGACCCTTCCAGCAGCACGCTCCGAAAACTCCGGAATACATTTCGATACCAAGCTCAAAATGGGAGATGTTCCAACTTGGGACGGAAATCCAGACAACATAGTTTCCTGGATTCTGAAGGTCAATGACATCTCGTCCATGAGTGACTCGGTCTTCAGAGACCTCGGGCGTTTTGTACCAAAGAGATTACAAGGGGATGCCGACCGCTGGTATTATTCCTTGCCTCTCCGATATCGATCTGAGCTCGAAACGAACTGGGCCACGCTACGCGAAGGGATAACCGACTACTACATGAATCGACGTTGGTGGGAGTGGCAGAAAGACCGAGCTAGACAAGCAACTTACCGACAGGCGGGGCATACACGTGAATCGCCGAGCGACTACTATATTCGAAAGTCGGAATTGTTGAATACAGCCTTCACACTCACTGATTCCGAAGTGATCAGCCAGGTAATGGACGGAGCACCATTAAACTGGAACATGGTACTCACGATCCAGCTCTACGAGACAGCGGTGGAATTCCAGGCAAGCATCAGATTTCATGAGGATCAACTCCTACGGTTAGACCCTAGTTACCGAACACGTACGCTGAATACCTACGAGCTTCGTCAGGGTCAAGAAAGGTACAATTCTCCGTACCGTACTTCTCACGCTCGCCTGGTCGGTACAACCAATCGACCGTTCAGTCCTCCATTCCCTAAGGACGACGCTAACAAGACGAAGTGCAAGAAGGCGCCTAAAGAAGTGGGTGCCAGACCTTGTAGGAATTGCGGAAGTGGAGAACATTGGGATGCCGAATGTAAGCACCAACACGAAGGAATGCGCACAGCGAGAACTCGGTTGGCTGAGACGGACGTGGCAGATCTCCAAGCTCAGGATGAGTACGACGAATTGTACTATGGATTAGACAGTGAGCAGGATTTTGAGTCGTCCCTCCAGACTACTGATAGCTCGTGTAGGCATGTAGTCCAGCACAGTAGCAGCTCTGATAGCAGTTCAGCCCTGGGGGGAGTAGTTGCCAATACAAGTAGGATTGAAACCGATCCCTTACCTGCTACGGTTCCATCGGGTGCGAGTATGTACAGCGTGAATGCCAAGACAGCTTGCGCCGCTTATGAGCACCAACCCGAAGCTTCACCTTTCGCCAGGAAAGAACGACGACGTCTCGAGAAATTGCAGAGAAGATTCAAATGCGTCTTCCACATATCTCATCGTTCCTCTTCCGATCCCTCGGACAGGCCAGACATACTTGAACTAAAAAAATGTATGGAACGACCGCCAGGGTGCACCTTCCTGGGAAGCAAAGCCACTACAGCTTATGCAGGAATCAACGGCGAGAAAAAGGATGTCCTAAAGGTAATCATAGATTCAGGATCGGATATCACGCTGATTTCGAGAGAAGCCCTGCTTACGCTGTCGTCGAAACCGAAGATCCATGCGGGACCGAAGATAAACCTCGTACAAGTGACAGGAAACTCGACAATTTCTGGGTACATCAACATTGACCTTTTCTTCGAAACCTCCAAAGGACCCGTCAAATTTAATGTCGACGCGTACATTGTTAATGGAATGACCACCCCTTTCATCCTAGGAAATGATTTCGCAGATCAGTACTCTATCTCGATACTTCGCAGAGATGGCTCAAGTTACCTTGCCTTCGGGGACACGGGAAGAGAATTAGAGGTAGAAAGTTCTACTGCTCCGTCCACTGTGGACTTCCAAGGAAGAACGTTCCAAGTACGAGTACTCCCAGAAGCTACATCGCGTTTAGCGAAGCAACGGAAACATCGCTGGTCACAGAAGATTCGGCAGTGAAGGAAGCGAGCTAGCAGCCTAGGGGAGGTACGCGCTCAAGAACGAGTAATAATTCCACCGGAATCCAGCGTAAAGGTACCAGTAGAGGCTCCGTTTCCTTCAAGAAGCAACGACCTCTTCGTAGAACGAAAGATACACCAAGATAACAACCATCGCAACTTCTATGGCGCACCCGATTCACTCATAACTCGAGATCAACCCTTCCTACATGTAGCCAATTTCTCAGATATGCCCATGATTATCAGTAAGGGTGAGGTTATCGGTAGGGGAAGGAATCCTCGGAACTGGCTTGACAAGCAGCAGGACCTCTCGGAAATGAAACGAGCGCATGCACACCTTGTTCGTGAACTAGCGAAGGTGCAGAAGCCTGGGTATGAGTGGGGAGGAATCTCAGGACGCATGGTCCTATCCAAATCCGAAGTCACGTCTAAAGCGCAACGCAACGCTTCCGAACCAGATGACCCCGCATCCTCTGAGCCTATCGAGGGTGGTCCTAAAACTGCAGAATCGCCTCATGACCCCATTCCTTCCTCAGACATTCTCTCCTCTATCGATATCTCTCCACATCTCGATGCGAAACAGAAACAGCAACTGGAGACAGTTCTACTTCGCAATCAACAAGCTTTCGGGCTAGACGGTCGACTAGGAACTAACGATGCAAGAGTGGAAATAAAGCTGAAGCCTGACGCTCAGCCGGTCTCGCTACCGCCATTTCCGGTTTCACCTGCTAATCGTGAAGTAATGGACAAACAGATCGATTCCTGGATCCAGTTAGGAGTAATAGAACCTTCGGAGAGCCCCTGGGCAGCACCTGCATTCATAGTGTATCGCAATAACAAACCTCGTATGGTTATTGACTATCGGAAACTTAATTTGGTAGTTATCCCTGACGAGTTTCCCCTGCCGAAACAAGACGATATAATGCAAGCTCTGAGCGGATCCCAATGGCTCACGACATTGGACGCCCTTTCGGGATTCACACAATTGATAGTACATGAGAATTCCAGGGAGAAGCTCACATTCCGCTGCCATAGGGGGCTATGGCAATTCACTAGGATGCCCTTCGGATATCAAAACGGACCTAGTGTTTTCCAACGAGTCATGCAAAACATACTTGCCCCATTCTTGTGGATTTTTGCCCTAGTATACATTGACGACATTGTAATCTTCTCTTCGTCATTCGAGGATCACCTACAACACATCGACTGAGTACTCAACGCAATAAAAGGTTCAGGAATAACCCTATCTCTCCCTAAATGTCATTTTGCTTACCAGTCGTTGCTACTATTGGGCCAGAAGGTTTCTCGCCTAGGAATGTCAACTCACCGAGAAAAGGTTGAGGCCATAATGATGCTGGAAACTCCGCGCAACGTGCATGAGCTACAAACCTTCCTAGGCATGATGGTGTATTTCTCTGCCTATGTCCCATTCTATGCTTGGATCGCACACCCTTTATTCCAGCTGTTGAAGAAAGGAACTCCCTGGGAATGGACAGAGCTCCATGACGAAGCTTTCAACTTAGGAAAACAGGTACTGTCCCAAGCCCCTGTAAGAGGATACGCAATGCGAGGACTAGGCTATCGGGTCTATACTGACGCCTGCGACTACGGATTGGCAGGAATTCTCCAGCAAGTGCAGCCCATTCTCATACGAGATCTTAGAGGCACGCGCATCTATGATCGCTTGAAGAATGCCTTTGATAGAAAGGAGCCCATACCGCAACTGGTCCCGTGCATTTCTAAGGAATCCAATGACGTACCCATTCCAGGAGACTGGGCTCCAGAATTTGAGAACACTACAGTGCACGTCGAGCGCGTAATATGTTACTGGTCCCGGGTACTTAAATCGGCGGAGAGAAACTATTCCCCGACTGAACGTGAAGCTCTCGCACTGAAGGAGGCACTCATCAAATTTCAGCCGTACATTGAGGGCGAACGAATACTAGCAGTAACCGATCACGCAGCACTCACCTGGAGTCGCACTTTCCAAAATGTGAATTGACGGCTTCTGACTTGGGGAACAATATTTGCAGCATATCCGAATTTACATATCATTCATCGAGCAGGGCGCGTACACTCCAATGTTGATCCCATCTCTCGATTACGGCGACGCTTGCCCCCTCAAGACGGACCCTTGTCAGACGGCACTGTACCAGTAGATCTGTCTAAACTGAACCCAGACGACGATCCCATGCGCAACATGTTCCAGGAACTAGGAGAAAAATTTGAAGAGAAACTCCTTACCGTTGGTTCTAAATTCATTGCCTCGGAAAGCTCCAAGCAGGAAAACTTTGCCCTCGAACTAGGAGACATTCCAGTAATCCACGGTTCCGAAGTCGTAGGATTGACTCGTATCAACGGGGCTCAATCGTATTCCCTACTCGTCGCATTAGCCTCCGAGGAGATAGAAGAATGGAGAAAGGGTTACTCGACCGATCCTCACTTCTCTGAAGTCCTCGCCTCGTTACAGGATCCTAAGGTTGATGTGACACCACGTTTCCCTCAATACTATTACTCAGATGAAGGTTTGTTGTACTTCGAAGACTACAATGGGAACAATCGCCTCTGCATTCCTCAGTCATTATGAATCAGCATTATGGATCAGATTCATAATTCACACACTGAGTCAGCGCACGGGGGGTATCATAAGTGGTATAATCGGCTAGCTGCGACCCATTATTGGCCAGGCATGTCCCGCGACCTAAAAAAATATGTCAGTACATGCGACATTTGTCAAAAAACCAAGCCTCAACGCCACGGTCCTGTCGGATTACTCCAACCTATTCCCATTCCTACTCGTCCTTTTGAGGTAGTGTCTATGGATTTCATTCCAGAGCTGCCAAACGCGTCAGGATATGACAATATCTTAGTGATCGTCGATAAGCTCACCAAGTACACGATTTTCATTCCTTGCGCCACCACCATCACCGAAGACGCCACTGCTCGTCTATTCTTCAAATACGTCATCTCACAATTCGGAATTCCTTCACAGGTCATTACTGACCACGATTCAAGGTGGCGACATAGCTTTTGGAAAGAAATTTGCCAACTCATGGGCATGAAACGAGCGCTGACCACGTCACACCACCCACAAGCTGATGGCCAGACTGAAATTTTGAACCAAGGACTAGAAATAGCTTTGAGAGCTTATATCGGACCAGAAAGAGATGACTGGGATCAGTACTTGGACGGATTAGCACTATCATATAATTCAACGCCACACTCGAGCACCGGATATGCGCCAGCCTATTTGCTCTACGGCTTCCATCCGACCACTGGATCTTCTCTATTGACTATGCCTAAATTCATTCCGCGACCGCCTGGCGACACCATAGCAGCAGGCAGGAGGACAGATGACGTGCATCTCGCATATGAGAATGACAAAGCGATTGACATGGTCGAACAATTTGAAGCGGAACGGACTCGAGCAAAGGAGGCCTTGAAATTGAGTCAAGCCTATCAGGAAAGGCACTACAATCGAGGAAGACTGACGTTTGAATTCAACGAGGGAGATTGGGTAGTATTGAACCCACACACGCTAGAATTGCTAAAGGACGTCCGAGGGCGAGGGAAGAAACTCTTAATGAAATATGATGGACCATTTGAAATTATCAAGAAAGTCAGTCCGGTAACTTATCAATTGCGGTTACCAGTGTCATATGGTATCCATCCCATCCTCAACATCGCGCATCTGGAAAAGTACTCACAATCTCCACCAGAATTCGGTGAAAGACCCACCAAGCATCTGAATCGAGCCGATTTTGAACAACTTCCAGAAGTGGAAGTGGAACAAATTGTCGCTGAACGAATGTTTAAAACGTCAGGAAAGCACTGACGGGTCAAAAAGTATCGAGTGCGATGGGCCGGACTGCCTGAGAATGAAGATGAGTGGAAAACGAAGGAGGAGTTACGAAACGCACCTCAAATTTTGGAAGCTTGGTTATGATCACAGGCACCCGACTATGACGTCGGCAAAAACGAAGGTGACAACTCCAAGACGTGCTGACAACTTATCATTTTGACGTTCAACTACACTACGCCGTTGCTCAATAATGCTCTCTTGTGTATAAGCATTCCTTATTCAAGCACTACCCTTGTTCGACAATTCTGGACATGAAGAAAATTTTTCTTGAAAACACAGTATAAAAATCCTGTCAAGGCATCGAACAATCCCCACTCGAGTTCATTCCTCTGGCACTCTATTCTACATCAACGCACGCTAGCTCCAATCTTCAGGCAAGGCACGGTTTAATTAGCGTATTGTCAGACACTAATGAATCCATTTAGGATGTCGTCTCAGGGTTCCATCATCACCTTCGATCATGGCCACTATCTCCATTCGTTTCGTGCGGCTGTACACCACCCGGTGCTCTTGGCCCTCTTTGAATGCATCCTCGGAAACGACTCCACCTTCCTAAGCGACCTCGACAACCACATCGTCGCTGTCAAACAAGGCGGCAAAACTATCTACAAGCCATCCTATTTGCTTGGGTCCGCAGGATGGGCCGCATTGCAAACCCTCTCCGACATCGTCATGGCCGCTGCGAACAATATTACTCCCTATCCAGGATGGTCCCAGCGCCCCCACGTTATTCCTCAGTCGGCACTCGAGGAACTCGGCATCTCCTCCACAAACGACATGGACATCACTCGCTTCCACGGCCTCCCAAATTACCTCCTCACCCTCTCTCGTCCTTCTTGCGACGAACTCTGAAGTGCTCTCCAGACCTTTCAGCAGGGACTATGCCGCTGCATTTCATGGATAGCCTCGAGGATCAGACACAGTGTAAGGAAGGGATTTCAAGCTCGCGTCAACTGGGGCGCATTCATTGGAATGAGCTGGGACGAGTTCTTATTTCGCATTTCCCCGGCTACCGTAGTAGCGGAAGGTCGTCGCTGAGGCTTCACGGCGGAAGAAATCACCATGCACTACCATACCAACGACGCACAGGCCCTCACGCGCTACATTCCCTTCACACCGGCCAGCTACCCTGACTTAGCCGCATATATCCACTTCCCATACGACCCACGGTACCCGCGAACCTCTTTTTTTGAAGACTTGCCTCGCCTCCTCACCTACCACATGGAAAACGCGACCTCCTCCATTTCCGATGCTCCAAGCACAGATGTCGACATGAACGACTCGGCTATCGAGGACATCACTGAACAGATGGGGAATCTGTCCCTTGATGATTAGGTCGGCAATCGTTGACTGGGGGGGCTATGTTATGGATATCAGGTGTACGTCATTAATCAACTCTTACCGACTATCACCGCACTAACTATCGAGTAGGATATAGAAATTTCTTGGACTTTCCTTTCCTTTCTCTCTTTTCTTTCGACAGTTTTCTAGTAGATTCTTCTCAATCTCTCATATTCCAGAATGTTCATTTCGTAGAATACATATATCGTGTTGAGTAGTATGCCAAAGACACCTAATTTTTACTATCTTGAATCCACTCCCTAAGTGTGAACTTAAGTGACGGAGACGGTTATGCCTAGCGCTTGCTGATCATCTCGCTTACCGACTACGCCAAGCGCTTTTTGGAACCTTTAGCTACGCCTAGTGCTTGCTAACCCTTAGGTCGGATCCTTCTTGGTAAACGAACTCTTCCTCATTAAATAGCTCGTCTACTATGTACATCGTTCGCTACGAACTTCGAACTCGCTAGTACTTCGAAAGTAGGCATATTCTCAACAGTCCCTCCCTTCCGCAAGTCTGTCCCTTCATCACCTCCGTACGCATCGTCCCCTAACTCTCGCTTCCGAGCTCTTGTCCTCCTGTTTCCGCACGGACCACCTCTCCAGTCCCATCCGCCCCCGCTCCTCTGCAGCTTGCTACTCCCTCCTCTCATGCTTCCACCGACGTGTGACCTTGCATTTACCTGTACGGCTCGTTGGTAAATTTCAGCAAATCGAACACACATGCTTACATCAATTGAAATCTCTGGACGCCATCAGCCTGACTTCAACAAACACAAGCTAGGCGCTTGAACATGCCTGTACACCGAAGCTCTCCTGCAACAGAAATTCCACCCACAGGACATCCTCTCTTTCGACAGGACCTTCACATACAAGTTTAGTCCGTGTAGAGAACATAATGAAAATGGTACGTGCCGGGCGCGTTGATGATAGCGCCACCTCGTGATCTGACCAGTACACATAAACACTATATTACGGTTGCTATCCCGCAGTCCCTCGCCAACTGCTGCTTCCCCATCAATGAAACTCTGATGTGTATACTTAGCCAGCGAATGGCGATGGCAAGAAAGGTGCGTACCGAAGACTCAATCTCACGTCTTCGCTCCTTCCGACCCCTGCGACGTTGCCAAGCTCCTTCGCCCTGGATTCGGGCGAGTCGAAGGCAGCACCGTCGCGTTAGCTTTTTGGTCTAGCTCTCGGAGGGTCTCTGAAATGGCTAAAGGCCCAATATCTGAGGTAATGATCAACCAGTAAGAACAAAAAAAAACAGGGCATATATCGCGTACCTTGAATCCAACATCGGCATTCCCATCAATGTCTGTCGGGACGTCGTCCCCTACGAGCGGTATCACCTCATGTTCGGAAGCCTCGGTCGCTGGACGACGATACGTCGACTAACTCGGCTCGTCGGATGGAGATACGCCCTTTCGGTACAATTTTCAGTGGTGGAGCTAGATGCACCGAGTTGAGATGAGTTGAGACATAATAAAGTATTAAGGAACTTACCCTGATCGCCGGATCGCGATACGTCGTCTCGGGGCAAAGCTCATTGCGATTCACACTGCAGATAATCTTGTTACAAGTAACACTGGAAAATACTTTGATGAACTTACCCTGCTCATCGGACCGCGATACATCGTTTCGGTGCAATTTTAGGTAGGGTATACTATCTGAACAGAAAGTAGATACCAGATGAACGAATACAAATATACAAGTATAAATGAACTTACATGGCAATGTACAATGCACCCTGGACACATCCCCTAAGAACGGTATCACCTATCTGACGGCCTTAACATGAAAAATTACCTCGAGACGATGTATCGTCGCCTGGGGAACATGGCTTCAAGTTTCAACGAAGCCTTAGGGTCATATAGACCGAAGTAAGCAAGTGAAGATGAAGATTTTAAAGTATAAATTTACTTAGTCAGACGTGTACAGATCTCTGGACGGCGATATTATTAGCAGCAGTAGAGTGAAATATAGAAGTAAGTATTATATTGTGATATAACTACGAGGCTTTTATACCTCAACAAATGTTCTAGTAAGTTCTATTGTAATTACTAAGTCATGACTGAAGGAATGTTGTAGAAACGTCGCACATCGACACGTCTTGTAAACGGGTAAGATCCGACCAACATCGGCTTGCTCTGCTAACACTCCCCCTCAAGCCAAAATCATCCCGAGTTTCTGAACAAGTGGCTGGAACTTGAACGAAGCCAGCGCCTTCGTGAGAATGTCGGCTGTCATCTCGTTTGTGGGGCAGTAGATGACATCAAATATTCCAGCCTGTATTTTGTCACGGATAAAATGATATCGGATGTCGATGTGCTTGGTCCGCGCATGGTATTGACCAAGGTCTGCATGTGCGAGGGAAATCGCTGATTGATTGTCGTTGTAAATCGTTAAGGGGAATGTGATCGGACCGAATAGTTCTGAGATCAAGGTACGAAACCAAAGTGCCTCTTTTGCTGTAGAGGTCATCGCAATATATTCGGCTTCGGTTGTAGATAAGGCAACAATTTCTTGCTGCTTCGAGGACCATGATATGGCGGCGCCGTTCAAGATGAATGCATAGCCTGACACGGCTTTTCTTGTTTCAAGTGACATCCCATCAGCATCAGCAAAGATATCAAGACCTAGGGTCTCGTCTGATGCACCATAAGTTAGGTTCAGGGTCCGAGTACCCTTCAGGTATTGGAGCACACGTTTTGCTGCATTCCAGTGCAGACAGCCAGGGTTATCGACGAAGCGTGAGAGGACACAGACTGCAAATGCTAAGTCTGGACGTGTGGCTGTGGAAAGCCAAACTAATCTGCCAATAAGTTCTCGGTATGGGACATCATGCATGTCAGCAATGGCTTCGTAATCTGATGGGGCAGGGCATTGGTCGCGTGAGAGCTGAATAGATGGATCGAGGGGAACGGAGATGGCTTTACAGTCCGTCATATGGAATTTTCGTAGAAGGGAATCAATGTAGGTGGTCTGGGAAAGCATCAGAGTGCGCTTCTTCCTGTCTCGTGTGACTTCCATGCCTAGGAGCCAACTAATAGGTCCCAGCATTGTGATCTTGAAGATGCGACCAATTTCCTCTTGTATCTCATCAATCAATGTGGGTGAGTTTCTGGTAATGGTGCTGTCATCTATATGGATAGCGATGAATATGAAATCATTTCCTCGGACAAGACGATAGACTGCATGATCCGATTTGAGAGGGTAGATGCCAAGCGTGGCAAGAGCTGATGTTAGCTTCTCGTACCACTTACGGCTTGACTGTTTGAGTCCATATATTGTGTGTTGGAGGCGAATGACATCATTTGAATTTCCGTTATTGTAATGAGGTGGTTGTTCCATGAAAATTTCTTCATCAGCTGAGAACTCGCCATTGAGAAAGGCTGCCGAGTAATCAAACACTTTGATGTCCCAATCAAAACGTGAAGCAAGGGAGAGAATGGTGCGGAGTGATGATAGTTTTGCTGTAGGTGAAAATGTCTCAAAGTAATCCACTCCTTGGACTTGAGTGAATCCTCGTGCAACGAGACGTGCCTTGTATTTGTCGATCTCCCCATTGGCCTTGCGCTTGATCTGCAGTGCCCATTTTGATCCAACAATATTCTGTCTGATTGGTCTGGGCACAGGTCCATCACCAAATGTGCCTGTCCTCTTCATTGCTTCCATCTCAACGTCCATGGCCTGCTTGAACAGAGGCCAATCTTCCCTTTTCATTGCCTCTTCAACACTTGGTTCATCCGACAGATCTCCCGCAGCCAAATATGCATACTCGCTAATGTCTGAGTCAGCAGCTGACTCAGGTAGGACAAGATTGGCAGCTCGACATGTTCGAGTGCCTACGATGATGTTCTTTACATCAATTTTGCTCGAAATGTCTTGTGGTGCAGTCGGTTTTACTGGCTTTGACGTTGGACTTAATGGAGGGGTGTCTGGTGGTGTAGTGAGTGGGGAACCTGGTAGAGAAAGTGGCACTGGTTTGGATAATGCAGATGCATGCTGGATGTTTTCAGTCTTCTTTTCGTTGCTAACTTCTGCATTCTCCCCCTCATTCAGCACTCTGTGAATTCCTCCTTCCCTCCTGCGCATTTCTGGGAATTTAACACTTCTTTCGATGCATATGGTGCGATTATGTGGGTAATAAATTCGGTGTCCATTACTTTCTTGGTCAAAACCAAGCCACCGACCCTCGCGAGCGCGTCCGTCAAGCTTTGAACTGTCCTCAACATGTACCCAGACTTTGCAGCCCCATTCTTGGAGATGCCGCAAGTCAGGCTTCGATCCGTAGAACACCTCATATGGTGTACGGCCACCAATAGCCTTCGACGATGTCCGATTCTTCAACCAAATTGCATGCTTCAGTGCCTCACCCCACAAGTTCTTCGGCAATTCTGTGGCATGGAGCATTGCTCGGATCTTCTCTAGGAGTGTGCAATTGAGTCTCTCGGCGACTCCGTTATGTTCAGGGGTGTCATGGACTGTGAAGCGACGCTGAATTCCTTTCTCAGCTAGGTAGTCATCGAAATTGTGGCTCTTGTACTCCCCTCCTCCATCCGAATGCAATATTTTGATCTTGATAGCATGTAACTTGTCCCATCTCGCCTCAAGATCCTTGAATGACTGCAATGTCTCGTCTTTTGAGTGAAGTAGCATGGCTACGGAGTAGCGCGACACATCGTCTGTGAAGGTAACGTAGTATTTCTTGTGCTGGGGTGTCTCGATAGTTGCAGGTCCCCATACGTCACTGTGAACTTGATCACCTACTCCCCCTGACGCGTCGTTCTCCTTTGACTTGGAGACTGCTTTCCTAGTCATTCTACCATGCAGACATGATGGGCATTGATCCTTCGAGGTAGGGCTTCCTTCATCAAGCTCTAGACCATCAACTAATTGATCCTTGACTAGCTTCTTTGCTGCGTCGACTGGAAGATGACCCATCAGACGATGAAGCTCATCAGGTGTCACAATATGAGGTCCATTGTCAATGTGATAGGCTTCTGAATGGGGAACTGGTATGCGGAGTCTGTATAGTCCATTGACATGGGGTATTGATCCAATTTGATGATGCTTCTTATCAAAGATGCAGCACTCCTCCTCCTTGAAATCAAGGGAATAACCTGCCTGTGTGATGCGACCAACAGAAAGGAGTGTAACTCCGAGATTCGGTGCATGGAGTACATCCTTAACAAGGACTTTCATCGTCTGATCCTTCCCATTAGGAATTGTGATACACATGTCACCTTTCCCAAGTGCTTCGAACTTCTTCTTGTCTGCCGCCATTATTCCTCGAGGCTTGATAGCCATATAATTCATTAATCGATGACGTGACGGAGTCATATGCTGTGTAGCGCCGGAGTCAAAGATATCAACTTCATACTCGCGCTCTGAGTCGGCAACAGCTGCTGCGAGATTTCCAGAAGTAAGCGAGGTTATTTCTCCAATGATTTCTGGTGTGCTGATGCCTAATTCATCAGCTTCGTCTTTGCTATCTTCATCTTCGCTGTCGCTGACTTCCTGAAGTGCTGGCAGATCCGAGAAGTCATCCTTGTCTTCTTCTTCCTCTGCAAACCATGCGGCATCAAACTCTTTGGCTTCCTTTGCCAAGTTTGCTTGTCCACGGCCCTTCCTTGGGCCTTGGCCTTCTTTTCCTCCTCCCTTTGCCCAACAATCTCTTGCCATATGTCCTTTCCGATGGCAGTTGAAACACTCCACCGGTTTCCTTGACTTCTTTCCACTATTCTCACCATAGAATGCGGCTTCCTTCTCGCCCTTTCCTGCTGACCTGACCTTTCGTCGGTCTGCCTCATCACTGATGCCCTGTAGCACCATATCGGGATCGAGAGCCTTGCCAAGGAGTGTCGATGCGCCTGTAAGCGCAGAGAGATATGTTTCGAATGAGGTAGGGAGTGATCCGAGGACTATTGCAACGAAGTTATCGTCGCCTGGGTCCGCTCCCATCGCGATGAGGTCCTTGCGTATGGACTGTAGCTTCGTTAGGTGAGTCTTTACATCACCTCCTTCTGCGCATCGCTCATCCTGGAGCTTTCGGCGCAGGTCAACCGTGACCATCTTTGACTTCTTCTCATACTCTGACTTTACCTTCTCCCACATCGCTTTCGCTGTTGCCTCACCCTTCACCTTCAGGAATAACGAATCCGAAATCACTGAGGCGATCCCCTGCTTGATTACAGCCTGCTCAGACTTCCAAATCCGGTGCCGTTTCGCATACTCGTTCAATGCCTTGGTCTCATCTGCTGTGGGATTCTTCGGGTCTACCACAGCTGGCGCAATCGGTTCGTTCGCAGTCGTAATGTCTTCGAAATGGTCACTGAGACCCGCAGCATCGATAGCAAAAAGGAATCGGTCACGAAAGAAGATCCAATTCGTGCCATCAGCCTTGCATGCAGGGAGCTTTGCGAAGTACTCGCCGAGTTTCGCAGTGGATGAGAAAGTGTTGGTGGACATGATAGATTGGTAGCGAGTGTATGCGAGGTGAGTGTATTATCGTTGAGATTTAGTTATGGCCGGGGCCCATAACCTATTAGCAGCAGTAGAGTGAAATATAGAAGTAAGTATTATATTGTGATATAACTACGAGGCTTTTATACCTCAACAAATGTTCTAGTAAGTTCTATTGTAATTACTAAGTCATGACTGAAGGAATGTTGTAGAAACGTCGCGCATCGACACGTCTTGTAAACGGGTAAGATCCGACCAACATCGGCTTGCTCTGCTAACAGATATGTCATCTCCGAGCAAGGTTTGTTGCCAGTGAAGTTAACTCTGCAGAGTTTCAATCCCAGATAAAACGAAGATGAGTTCGTTAGAAGGAACACTGGAGTATACTAATGGACTTACCTTGCTCCTCGGACGGCGATACGTCGTCTCGGCGCAATTTTCGGTACAGAAAGCCATCTGAACAGAGTAGATAAGTGAATACAGATATCCAAGTACAACTGACCTACATGGTGATATACGGCCTTGCCTTGAACTCACATACATCGTCACTCTGCTGCCGATGAGCTGGGTCAAGTGAAGATATTACTTGGGTAGCTTACCTCAATACCATAACAGGTCCAGCCCACCTCCGCATAGTCCACTCCCGTTCCCGAGTCCCATCCGCCATGCTACTCGGTGTTTTGCCACCTTTTCATTTCTTGCAATTTGAATCCTTCTCTCGTCGTTGCACTTTGTATATATATCTGTACGGGTCACCAACAAAAGTGGCTGGGATTGGTGAATGAGATGTACCTTTTCATCATCGTTAATCGTTACAAAAATTAATGTCTATCTAAGCGTGCTGACCTACCTAGTACACCTCCAGGCTTCTCCTCGACAGGTACAAGTGTGCCTTCCTTGCTTTCAGCAAGACCTTAAAATATATGTTTAGCCAGCGTAGAAAGATGACGAGAAAGGTGCGTACCGGGAGTGTTGACGATAGTGCCATCTCATGCTTACACTAGTACATATAAACACTACATTATGGTCGCTATTACACTCTTACCGTCGCCAACTACTGCACCCTCATCGACGAAACTGTAGCATATACGTTTAGCCAGCGTAGACATAACAAGAAAGGTACGTACAAGAAATTCACTCTCAAGTCATGCGACAGCAGAATAACAGCCTCCTCCCATCCCTTGCACGGTTACCTATCACCTCAGTCCTGGATTTGAGCGAGTGACGATGGCGCCGCTGACTTCTCGGACTAGCACCAGGAGGATCCTATCTTTGAACAGGCCAAAGACCCGATGTCTCAGCGAATAATCAGCCAGCGAGTATAAAAAAGTAAGGGTTGAATTACACACCTTGCATCCAGTACCAAAGTTCCTATCACGTCCCTCACAGCCTAATCTGCTCCCTACTAAAGATAGTTTACTTGCAGAAAACGTTTAGAACAGGATAGACGTACTATATTTCATAGCACTAGGTTAGCGCTCACACAACCTCGACCCCGGTCTCGAAAGCTGTCATACTTCTCTTAGCTAAATCCCGCAATTCCCCTACTATACTGGCGTACCTTATTAGTCTTGAGGACCAACGTAAACTCCACCACGGCATGAGCTACACATCCCATATCTGGCGGAATCGAGCCCCGTCAACATTCACTGCTGATCTTATGATCACAAAACGGGCACCGCCAGGTGTAGATCCGATTACTGAGAGGTGTCAGACTTCGTACACAGCTCCAAAGACCCGTTGGAAGCAAGCATGCTGGACTTGTCGATGTGAAATCTGTGGCCATTGCAATTGCATCGGCATACTTGTAGATCGACACTTGTAGCCTCAAGGTAAAACAATGTCCTATCGAAAGTATTGGTGCATTAGTTGTAGCCAAACAATATCCAAAGGATCTTTTACCTCAAACCATACTGAAGCCGTACGTGTCGATGAGCTGGAAAAGAGACGTGTTAAAAGCAACCAGATGAATCGCTTGAAAGAGAACCTACCAGGGAGCTAGTCCACCCATGAGAGTGTTCAACGTACCACCTCCCGAATGCTGCAACAATGCGACATCCACGCCTAACGACCGTGCTAGACTACATCAGATCGTTTTAGCTTGCGAATTGGTGAGATACGAGGTGTTACCTACCTCGTCTCACCTTACCACGTACAATTCGAGTAGTTTGGCTCTACCGGCTGGCATCAGGGGGGCGTACCCCACCGTACATCCAAATGGGGTCGCTATTGCGAGAAAATCTATTTGCTGTGGAGTAACCGAGAAATAGTTAGCTTGCAAATGTTATATAGAATTGAATACCTACCCGATGTGCGGCTCCATCGTTATTAATGGGATCAACTAACGTAACATCGGTTAGTAAAGGTGGAAGCCAATAGTGCAATGAATTACCATGAATAGCGACTAACAATAAATATCAGAGTAAGGACTACAGAAATTGATAAATTAACAGAACAGACTTACCTTCGTCCGATAAGATACTAGACTAAGCCAATGTCAATTTTGATTCTGGGTATTAGCGACAGTCTACACAGTGTTAGATTGGAATAAAACACAGGAAAGGGAAAGGGAGCTCACCATGTTGACGTCAAGCTTGAAGGGGCCATCGTAGTCAAAGCAAAGATTAAAAATCAAATGGCAGCTCTTCGCATCATGTCAGCATACATTCCCAGTCTTGAAGGACCAATGTCTTCACTATCATTCGAGGTCGTGGTAACTGAAGAAACCATGATTAGGATGAAAGATATTTGAAATCTTGACTTACAATATTTGCAGCTGACAGGCTTGAAAACTCCCGTCACCGAACAGCGGTTCGTCGTCTCGGCGCAATTTTAGGTAGGGTATCGACTTCATTACTCTATGAACGTGGTTAGGAGTACGCTTGTTACTGCGGAGACTACCGTCACCTTACCTGAGGGCTTCGCAACGATAGCTTCCGGGCTACGAATGGAGAGCCCTGAACATACCCGAGCCAGTAAAGGTTAGTTGGTTCATGTCCTTTGTTTAATGTTGTCGGCACCGTTGCGATATAAGCCAGAGTCCTGAGGGAAGAATATGTCAGCGTGGAGAAGTGCAACGCTGTACCAAATGCGTACCGTGGTGTGTAGTCCTCGTAGCAGAACTGAGTGAGGAAGAAAATCAGATATGGTAAACTAAAGCTACAAGATGGCTTACCTGGTCGCAATACGAATTTCAGCTTGAATTGGACGTGCCATCATAAACCTGGGCTTGCTTTCTAAGGCCTAAACAACTAAAAATGTCGAGAATCAAATGGAAGCCATGAAATGATTTACCTTCAAGTTGAAGAGCGGCGCTCAAACACGAGTAACGGTCTATAAATGTCAGCGAAAAAGAAAGGGCTGATATCAGTAAAGGAATTCACTTTGCCTGAGTGTGGTCGTGGTCGTGGTTGAAGCGAAACGAGATCAACAAATGAATCACATAATACTGATGGTCACGAGACCATGCCGTCCAATTCGACCATGTCGACATGTCGGAGGGGACGTCTGGTGAGCGGCGCGCAAATGCTCGACAGCAACGACGTTGTGCTAGAGATGTAGTTGAGAAGTGCAGAGGAGGAGAGAGGAGAGGGGCGAAAGTGGAAATGGGAATGGGAGGGATGATGAGAAGAAAAGGCATAACATACTTCGTATTTAAACAATTTCGTGTAGGCCTAGAGTGCACGGATAAAAAACGCTGATGGACTGGAAACCATGCCAATATCGGACATTGAAATCTGCGACGACCGAAATTTGGAAGATCTGAAGAACACAGATTGCGAGGGCTGAATATGTTTCTTATATCAATTTGGGCTTAGTGCTGCCGACATTGAAAAAGGGCCGAGTTGGAGACAATTTTGGACCATCCCAGCCATTCCCCCTATGCTGAAGTGGCTCACAAGGACACGGAGACATGGATTCAAGTAACATACACTGTACAAGCACTGGAGGGAATTCCAACTTTCAGTTTCGTTCGGGGGCAGGCATGGGGATAAATTCCCATTTAAGCGATGACCCTGGCCATGTGTCATGGACGCTCTAGAGTGATATGAAACTGAGAACTTTGGAAGATGGAAACGAACTTACGTTGGGGATGAGTCTTTTGCAGCAATTTCGAGCTGACTAGGCCTGGGTGCTGTCATAACGTTTGTATTGGATGAAAAAATACATGACTCTGGAATTTTACTGACCATGGGAACCATCAATAACATGTATCTTCTGAAGGATGTACCGGGCTTGAGGGTATTTGATCGATATCAGAGGAACCTGCCTTCCCTCAGCATAGATCCTTCCATACAACGCTCTGTGCAACCGAAGAAATAAATATATGTGGTTTATTCAGGAACAAATGAACAGGGAGAAAAGAAACTCACATATCGATGTTGAAGCTCCTGTCCAAATTCAGGGTTGACGCGAGACGTCATGATTTGACGCGTCGGTGTCTCGGTCCGAGGGATTCATTAGCAAGAGATGCGGCATGCAGGGTCCTAGGTAGCTCTCAGAGTCACTGGTCATCGATTTAGGTCCTTTCCCATCTAATTGGAGCAGGGAAGAGAGTGTCATCACACGGTTTCTAGTGAACAGTGGTGGGATAGATTAAGATTATGGATTCCCAGACAAATCTGGCAAGTGAATATGCAAACACAAGTCAGGAGAGAATGATTTTCAAGGATTAGCGCAAGTGGTAAGAAGAAAACTGTAGTGATACCTCTTTGAGAGTCGTCGGAACCGGAAACTTCCTCTTTTGTCCACCACCACCATTTTGTAACTCATTCGATCCTTGTCTCGCAATCTTTCCGGATACTCAAGCTTCTGGAAAAACTCAACTACCTCACAATTGATTCGACAGACAATTGAAGTATTATCTGTGTTCCTTGGAGAGCACAGACAACGGATATTCAATCACTGGTTGTAGTTTTATACGTCTGCACCCTCCCGGCTGATGTTCTCCAGGGATATGATGTCTTGAAGGACGTTTGAACACAGATAAATGGCTGACTGTTTAGTTTGCGTGACTTCATTCAACTATCGCTCTTCCGACGATACGAAGGAAACATTATTTGAATGTTGGAGTTTAACGACGGCATGAAGGGTGCCGCCAGGACTCGTGGACACACTTGAGGTATATGGTACGTGGTCCTTAATATCCTATTGTATAATAAGTGCTCATGCAGCGCAGGCAGTTCCTGTATAATGGTACTATATTCGATTTACTGGCATCAACTCTAAGGATCGCCGTTCATAGTTCTACCTATGCTATTTCGTTTAACTGACATATCATCCTATAGAATGATTTCCTGGCATACTTATAAGGAGGCCCTGCGAGACACTCGGATATTGACAATCTCAATGACGGACTGAAATCTAGCAATATTTCTGATAGATTCATTGGAAAGGGACACAGACTGTTACAGGTAGAGTCGCCAATTGATGTCTGGATTTTTGGTACGTGTTCCCCTGCATTATCGCGTATGCTGAATGCTCACACAATGTAGGATATCTGTATTTTGATAGATGGAAATATAGATCTAAACTACATCTCACGTCCATGTGATCTCAGCCTCTCGCTTCAAACCTGGCAATGTTGAGGACATTTGGCCTGCGTCGAAATAACCTGGAGGACAACGGCGAAGGTGAAATCGCCTCAATCAGAGGTGAGCAGCGGGCGCATGAACCTGATTATGAAACCCGCACCTTCATCTCAATTCTAATCAAATGGGAAGTTCCCAACTACCCTGACGACTCGGGTGAATACTAGCAGCGGAGAATCTGTCTGGATGGAACTTGATTCAATCAGGGCTGATCGTGAAAAGGAAGAAGGGAGGATATACAAGCCGTGATCCCCAATAACAGCGCAATTTACACACCCCCGGCATACCCGAATGACGTTGACTCGTACGCGCCGATTTTCACTTACACACTCGAAGACTTGTACATTGTGCATGCACAGATCACAGCGAAGCCATCTGTGCACTCTGAATCCAGTGTTGTACACAAACTTGTGAGTAGATACCCTAGATTCAAGAATGTATACTTACTAGGCTGGTAGCAATGCGTTTAATGGCAATCATGCAAGGACGTCCAGGCCATGCGTAGCATAGACATATCACCAAGGTTTCTGATTTTCAAGTTAATTCGATCACCCGAATAATCCAGGAACTGCGGGCACCTTTGTGACCCTTTCTTGAAATGGAGGGTAATGCCGTCCAATCTTCATGCGTTCTTCTTCAACCAAATGAGTTGATCTTCAATCAAAACCAGCTCTTCGTAGGATAAGATCTATCAAGCGACGCAAGGTACTGAAGAGCTGTTGTAACCTCTGTTAGAGTCGGCGCTAGTGAGTATTCATTTTGAACTGAAACGAACTCTTACGAGAAAGATGTCCAGTTTTTGGACGGCTTCGATCACCTGAATGACTGAGGAACTTCCAAGTAGACCATATCTCTAACAACACTTGGTCTTCTTCTGCGGCGCACTGTATCCATGCTCCAAGGCAAGTGTTCATTGAATTCAAAACCAATAGGGACTCACCAAGTGTCAGGGCGGTGAACTTGAAATTCAAAGATTGAATTATCCATGCTCTGGAGCGACTATTCTTGCAACACTTGGTGTCAGTAACATCCGCAGTATCAGGTGGTTGTTGACCCGGAGTTTTCAGGCTGGAAATTATGCACGGATCCGAAGAGTAGGCATGAGAAGATATGGAAGGGAGCATATGGGGATGGAGATTCTCAGGGTATCATGGCAATTCGTCACTTATTTTGTATCATACATACCTCATAAATTATATTGTTTTTGACTCGGATTCACTTGCACTCATAACATTCTTTACAGCCTTAGAATACTTAAATGTTTGCAGTTGAATGTTGAGATGTTTTCAAGGTTACTCATCACACAGAAAGATATGTGAGTAGAAGTCATAGGTTCAGTACATTCCAGAAGCATAAGATCACTCATATGAGTGTTCTTATGTCCCTGGAAGGCCCTGGAATCCATGACAGGTGGCAGAGTAAAAATCCGAAGATAAATGCAGATTGATGCACATGCCGTGGGTTGGCAAGGGATACGGAGCCTAGGTATATACCATCAGTGCTTCCATAAAACTATTTTTTGTTGACATTACGAGTTACGGCCCGTGAAACCAACCTGTGAGGGTATATAAGCTTAAAAAGTTGCGTGATCGGGTATCCTTCTCCCTTACCTGAATGCTGCCAGTATTCATGACTGTCTTGTATTCCGTCGATACGATAGCTTCGTCCGCTATCCATAGGTCCTTCTGCAATGGACATTGTATTAGGGACATGTCATGTTGTGTCGTGGATGGGCGTTGAATGCTCAAAAGGGGATGTTTGGCAATGGCGCCGTGTTTAGCATGGCCGTTGGCTCCTCTCCACATCGAGTCTTCCCCGAGCCTTACTGTCTGCGCGTATCGTTGACTATTCTTCAGCCTGTTCCATCGGCGATGTCACCGTCTCGTTTGTACGTGACCTGAAATCCTTTGCAACCTGGGTCTTTCTTGATCTCCTTATTTTTATTGCTTATCTTACCGTCAGAGGCTTAGCACGGATCGTACATTCTCTTTGTGTATGTGGACGACTAAACGCGCCGACATTGAAGGTGGACGTTAGATATTGAAGCTAGGAGCTCGAGGATGGTCTGGAAGCGGCGATAGTACTCTAAAGTGAGTTTTGGTTTCGTGTTTCGGGGTTTGGTGATTGACAATCCTGGCTAGGACCTCTATTCAGTCGCGCCCTGCATCAATGCCACACTTCTTTATCTCGACTCCCTCCTCAGTATTATTCTTCGCCCCCACTGGAATGTTGCATAGCCTGGGAATTCAAAACTCTCAAAAACGACTGGATGGAATGTCGCGCTTTGCGTTGACGCAACGTATCGTGTTCCGGCGATACGCACTGTGGAGGAGTCTTGGTGAAGACATTTTGAGGGTGGAGGCTGTAGCTCTGACGTAGAGTTTGTCCTTGGGGTGGTATGGACGGTGAGCACATTCTTACCTGGATTTTTGCTGGCTTATGTGTTGCGCCAGAATTCTGCTCTCCAGACTTTCTCAACGACTTTCCCTTCACCCGAACTGCATATACAACAACATTGAACGCAGTCTTGACTTCCTGCGGGTCGACTTTTGCTGTGAGACGACCAATCGACTTCCGGCGAGCAGGGTCAGCGAGGAGCATCCGGCGTAGAGATTGTTTAGACGAAGGAAGGATCTGGAAGTTTGGGGAGGTGTGTTGCGCCGATCACACCGATCGAATGCGTCTACTACATCGGTTGGCCATTGACTTTCTTCTTTCCTTGCAAGTATTGACCCAATCCTGTCCTAGTAGGGCTCACGGTCTGCTGTTATTCCAGCCAACGATATCGACGTTACTATGGCTTCTACCAGTTCTGGACATGTTTTTGCGCTGAGACGACGTATCGTGTTCCGGCGAGCGGGGCGGAGAGACAGGGAGCGTGTGCTGGGTTTGTCCAGGAGGTTATTCCTTTAGGCGAAGGTGAGCTCTGTGTCCTTCATTTCATTTCTCATTGTCTGATACACGTGTACCAGACTGCTGCCTGTCATTGGACGACTTCGTTTTCACCACGTCCACCTTTATATGCCCAGATGCCAAGTCTTACTGCAAGTTACTTGGAGGTGAATCTAACGTCTTTCCGAATTTTAACAGAGTATCAGTCCTTTGCTGTTCTTCGACAGCTTTGCCTCGACCCAGATGTTTTAGATGACGCCGTGGCCGACTCAGGAACCGAGTTTCGTTGCGAGACGACGTATCACGTTCCGGCGAGCAAGGGCAGGTACGTAGGGAGGTCGCGGATCAGGCAGGCTCACAGTATGTCCACTTCTGTGAGTGCGTTCTACATTTATTCGCCTGCCTCTCTAGCTAATGCCCTCACAATAGTCCTTATACTGGCCAGTTCATCTTGAACTTTGCTTTGGTCGAAAACAGCAACATGAGTACTTCCTACGGACCGAATTTCGCTGCGAGATGACGTATCGACTTCCGGCGAGCCAAGGTAGAGGGTTCGCAGCTTGTGGAGTTGCAAGGCTATTTCACATGTCAATGGTGAGTTTCATTTTTTCCCTACATCCTCAATGATTGATCTTTGTTACCAAGATGGATTACTTCTCTGACGGCTTTCCCTTCACTAATCACATCTCTACGGCGCTGTGATGTGCGAAACGATCTAGTTTCCCTGCAAGACGACGTATCGAATTCCGGGAAGCAAGGAGGACGCCAACGATACGTCTGCGCATGACAGGCGACGATCCGCCGATCACCCAAGAACCACCTCTTTCTGCGCGGGCGAATGCATGTCCGGGCTCAGTCTTCCGCAGACCGTCTTCCCCGCACCGTCCCCTCGGTGATATGTGAGCGTCCACACATCATGGAGATGATGTGCACTGATATGCCTACTACAGTGCGCGCGGTTTCCTCAATGTTCAAGACAAGGAGTCAAGTACCGGACGCCTTTGATCAACCCCGTTGAACCCGTCGCGGCTGATTAAATAGCCGCCGTCTGTTGAGGGCGACGTGGGGTTGGATAACGGCGTCTTGTGGTCGACTCGATGCAGTGTGTCTGGAAATATGGAGGGTGAGCCGAGTTTTCCTGTGCTTTGACTGTGTTCTGACTTGCCTATACTCCAGCACGACGATAACTCTGAAAAGGTAGGTCCGTCGGGGGTGGTGCTACTGACTGACTGTAGGACTTCATTTTTTTTTGGGCATATCGGACCCACGACGGTGAATCTCGGTTCGCTGTTGGAACGATTTGAACGGGAGGTTACGCATGTCCGGGGCACGAATGGGAGGATGACCTCTCCCGTTTGTGCTTCCGATGAATACCTTCGGGGCGGGGAAATTACGGTCCTATAGGTAAAAAAACAGGCTGGACTTATGCACTTTTTCGTTGCCTAACCGTGGCTATTTTTGGTTCGGTAAATCTTCGGATTCTTTTATTCGCTCCGATCCTCCTCTTTTACTTACAGCCTGTACAGTAGTAGTTCCAATATACTCTTTCTGCTCTTACTCTCCTTATCGTCCCCACTGCCGTCCAGAAATCGACACTTTCGTCGTCGCCTCCTTATCTCTGATCAAATCCAGGGACGCATTGACTCCACAATGTTCGACAACTCTCCTTCCCTGGTCTAGCATCTATGTAATTACGGTTGCCTTCCCTTCCAATACGCGTGACGGTCTTGCCGTGTTCTCTGGAATTGTGTTGTACATCTCACCCGCTGTGGTTCTGGCAACACCTGGTAGCAATAACCCGTAATGTGATCTAGAACTTGCTCAAACATGATTCGATAGCTTGCGGAATCCTCTCATCAACTTTGGATAAGATATCGACTAACTCTGTCTGCATGTGATAACTGTCAGCAGTGGATATATCACACCCAAGGCACTGCTCACCCATATCTTCTCCTGGACGTTCAGCCCCACCTTGCTCATGGCATACTCACTGACCTCTACTATCTCCGAGAAAGAAATATAACCGCCGCGTAGACGCTTCTCATCTTCTCCCCCTCCAACAGCAGCCCAAACCAGCTGTCGACTGCCCTCTTCCGTAGAGTAACCAAACAACTTAACCGCGACCCAATCAGCAAGGGCCATGTACCAGGTGTCCGTTAGACTTCGGCGTAGTTCAGATTGGCAGAACCCTGGATTGACGGTATTGACGATGACTGACTCCGGTAGGCAGTTTTGAAGAGAGCGAGAAAAAAATACGTTGAGAACTATATCAAATGATTAGTTGTCGGGGTATGCGGAAATTTGGCGCTGATACTAAGTACGTTTTGTCACTTTATACCGCTCACTCTGCATGTTGCTAATCGCGCAAATAAATATAGGGTGATCGATGAGAATAGGCCCAACATACCTTTGTGTACAATACTCCTTGCTTGAGAGCATGGCCAAAATATTACCGTCCGTAACGGTGTTCGGAAGATTTGCCCAATGGTGAACATCGCTAGCTACTACGCAAATACGCGGCGTCGTGTTATGTTCCTGAGCCGTGTGCAACATACGAGGAAGAAGGCGTAAAGCAATTAAAGGGGACGCAATATTGTTGATTTGCAGCCTATGTGAACCTTGAGAAAAAGGTCCCATATACGACTTGGAGAGAGACCTACGAGGATTCCCATCCGTCAACAGTAGTACGATATTCCTTAGTAGGCATTATACCGGCATTTAGAACGAGGATATCTAGGCGATCACCATCGGCTTCAAACTTGTTCGCAAATGCGGTGACAGATGAGAAGCGACTGAGGTCCACAAGCCAGAGCTCAGCTTTCTGGTAACCCGTTTCGGTCTTTAGCCCTGAAATTAGTACAATATTCAGCTTTGTATAATTTGCCAGGTCAAAACAACATATATTACTTACTCTCCAGGGCAGCCTCTCCCCGTTCTTCATTCCGACATGCCATAATAATCCTCTCTGGATTCATGGTAGCAAAACGTTTGGTAGCTTGAAACCCCAGACCAGTGTTGGCGCCAACTACGATAACAGTCTTTCCAGAGAGATCGGCTTGGACAACCGGGGGCATTGTCTTTCTTTGATCTTGGAGGAATGTGAGGAATGATCTGTTGGGCATGGCGTTAGTGAGTCGCAGGAAGTATGGAGTAGATTAAATGCAAAGTAAACTATATATACGAAGACAGGTGATGTCAGCAATAGTGCCGAACGTGCTCGTCATATAGATCTATAACATAATAGTTCGACATAATCGGCCACAGACCTACTAACTCACTGCCTCATGAAAATATCATGAGCTGGCTTCCATGTACGGAAGACAACCAGTTACAGGTCTACTCGTCATGATCGGAATCTTTTAACGTCGGAAGGATCACGGCACGATAAAAACGGTGTATTATTTTGTGCTATTATGTTTGGGACCATGTCCAATTATATATCTATCTCCGTACGCATGTAAGCATACAGTAAACGTGCAGTCGAGATTAACACCACTTAGCGATATACGGGAGTGTCGAGATTCATGATTCCTTTTACTCCGCTGAAAGGTGATTAGCATGTGACAGATACTCCATTCTGTATACAAGTCAGCTGTCACAACTACGTTTCAGATGTCCGAAGGGGAGGAGCGTTCCTCCCACCTGGCCTGCTGGAAGTTGTATGGCCCTGCCCGCTATGGGGTGGAGCACGCGAATCGACCGCGGGTGGATGTCTGTCATCGCTAGTGTGCCTCCCGTGTCTATCATGCCGCCCATCCCGCGAAGAAATTGGAAGGGAGCGATGCAATCTCGGTGTCCGAGCAGCAGCATCCCTACTCGAATGAGAATACGGATGTCCTGAGACGTGGTGCTTCTCTGAGTGATATAGTTTAGGCCTCTGGGCCGAGCTAGTCACCCTGCCCGAATGTGAATGTGATTTTCCCGAGACGTGGTGAGGCCTTGTCGGTTCTCGAGTAGGAGGAACGCGAGGCGGAGGATTTTTTGGTGGGAGATGGGTGTCCCTCGTAAAGTGCTTTTCCAGAGGAGGTATACTTTGCAGGGGATAATGCATGGTTCTCCATGGGTTTCCTCGCCCAGAAACAATGAATATTACGCCATCCCGGAATACAAAGGGCAAGCGACGTATATAGTTTCTTAAATCGTTTCGTCTTGTCCAAATGAGCAGGCATACAGCGTAGATAGGCTCGATGGCGACGGTAGCTGCGAGTAGCTAAACGGATAAATGATTTAATGGTACAAGACATCTGTCACCAAGGACAATCTCTTACCTGTCCAAACCCCAGGGGATCATAATTGATACGCGGTACATAAGGCAGTGTTTCGCCAAACCTCTGAAGAAGCTTGTAGTAGTAATAGTCCATGTCAATGATCCATATTTTGAGTGTTCCAGCCCAACATGTGTAAGCTAGAACGATGCAAAGGAATATTGTCCACGAATGGGCACGAGTGATAACAATCCTGAAACCTCGAATTTAATAGACATATGGACAACGAAAACGAAGACTGACCATTGCGATAGGCAAAAAGATCGAACAGAGAACCACGTTATCTGGATGCATCGACAACGGGGCCAGGGAACCACCTTCTGCATGTGTCTTCGGTACTCTTCCCGTATGTCGGAGAAATGGCGCAAGGCATAGATGAGGTAAAAGAATGGTAACAACGGTAGGAAGTAAACTGTGATCTCAAGGGCCTCTGCTGCAGTGATCGATCGATAGATGAACCATCCGACGACTGTAGGTGAAGGGCACTTCTCGCCCTCAAAGACATCAGCGAAATATATCAGAAGATCCAAGACGATCCAGAGAATCAGCATGATCGTGCTGAGAACTCCAACGATTATCTTGGACCTTGCGAGGCGCTCATATAGCGTGTTTCTTTTCCCCAGACACACACGAAGCGTTGAATATAGAAAATACAGGGAAAGGGGCGACACGGTGATAGAGAGAGCGAAATGAGCGTCAGCCATAGAGAGATTTCTCCGGCACATGCTAATGAATGTGACGAGGAGGATGCTGTATACTTGGACAAGCACGACACGTACTGACTCTGTCACGTCATCATGAGACCACTTAATGAGTATCGCTGCCAGTAAAAGGCTTGGTTAGTTTGTTATTACTCGCGAGGTAACTCCAAAGACTACGCACCCAGCATGACATTGGCAATGAATACTGAGTACCTCTTATAGTCAGGACCGTGCCGACCTTCAAGAAACTCTGATCAAACGCACTGGACAACCGTACCGCGTAGCCTTGCATGTCGGGATCACGACTGCTACGAGCAATACATTCGATATATGCCGTCGCTTGCCACGAATGCAGACTGCCCATCGCCTATAGAGTTTTCGCCGTCAGCCGCTGAGCTTCACAATTGTCGAGTTTGTAACAGTAAGAGAGCGACAGCGAGGCATGCACACGAGAACTGAGATACGGCTAGATTGCGGCTATATGCCGGCTTTGCCACAGTCGTTCCTTCGGCTGTACACGATGGAAGGCTTGTTGACGTCAAGTGAACGCATGAAAGCTACTTAATGAACAGCTGTTAGCATCCGGAATCAGGGTGACTCGGAACGACAAAACACCATACCAATCTGAATTTTGGTCCACGTCGGACCTAATCAAGTTCATAACTTGTAGTCTGGCGATGAGACTTCTATCCATCCACCGTCAACGATACGAGGTGCTGCACAGCTAAGGAATGATATAGTTGTTAAGACGTGTATGTCTCCTCGCTTCCGATTGACATGCTCATTACTGATGGAACTGAGGGAAATTAACCGGATGTTTCCGTGCCGATGTGCCGCTTTCTACTTTCTATAACTTTTCAACCGACATCCCATCTGAAGTCTCCTGGCCACTGACCAGCAAATCGTTCATTTACTCCCAAATGCGACCATTGTCAAATTCATTCAATACTCGTCCTTTCTATCCTTCCAGGAATCATTTCAGCCTGCTTTCTACTCTCCCTCTTGTACAATTTCGTTTGATCTATTGCGTTTCTTTGTTAAACAGGAATGAATTTCAGTTCTTACTTCGAAACTCCAGGCCAAGTCAGAAATCTACACCGTGAGGCGAAACTTTGAAAGAGGGACAACACCCAAACAATCCATGGAACTCCCTGTAACAGTCGTCCCTGTTTTAGATCCAGGTTTTCCTGCCAAGGACGAACCCTTACCGATCCCGGCCATACCTCTTGAAGTCGAACCATATCCCTTGGACATGTGACTCCGGTCATTATCTTTCATTTCGAATTGAGTTCAAGTTGATTCCTTGAGGTCATCGGGAACGATGAATATGTTCTTCAAAATTCAAACACAAAGTAGTTGCAAAATTGTACACGTAGCCTACGTCTTAAAACCAAACCCTCATCAGTTCTTTCACCCCATTATGCCCTCTCGTGTTCGAAGTGAGTCTTCCATACTCCAGATACAGCGTGACGGTTACGCCAAAAGGGCCATGGTAGTGGCGTATAGGCCCTAGGGCTGGTCCGATTCGGAAAGAATCGGTCATAAAATCGGATTCTTATCACTCCTTAGTCTCTCGTAGACAGACAGCAATACATACTTATTGATGGAAGGAAGGGACGGTCACGTCTATCACTCCTTGAGCCAGCACTAGCATCACGATCGCGTTCGCTTTAATATGAGCTTCTCTTCTCATTTCTTTGTCGTTATCACGATTTACCAATACCAAAAAGACCTGCCACTTCGAACGGCAACCTGGGTCCATCGAGATCTGCTCTTGCACGAGTTATAGTCTTTATTCCATACGTACGCCTCATAGGCCTGGTCCTGAGCGGGCATGGACGTCCGACCTAAAGAGTCTGAACCCTACTCAAGCATTGTCTACCCTCGAAATCGGAACTGAGCAAGGCTTTGACCTTCGCTAGCACTGGAATTTCCCCGGGCAGGTCAGTTTCTCGATCATGATAGGCGACTTCCAAGTTCTAAGTCTCGTTGTTCAAAACAGATAAGCTGCAGGATTAGGGGATATCCAGCAAGCTCTTTGTCAACTGTTAGAATCACGGGGCTAGACTCAAAGGAAGTGAGTAGTAAAAGGGGTTTACACCGTGGCAAACGCACTTATATACAAACTAATGAACTACAATAGCCTGGCCACTACCGACTTCCTTCTATCATATTACCCTTGACATTCATGTTCACCCATACTTCATCGACAATATTTATCCCAGCCCCTAGTCCGTATACCGGACAGCCAAGTACAATTCAGGGCATTCTAGAGCAGTTAGAGCCAGAGAGGCCAACACAAGACAGAAAACTCGCTTTGGTGTGTGAGATTCATCCAGTAGCCTGTCAAAAAAGTATTGAGCATCTGACTTATAGGTGCTCCACGGCGTCGGCGGGTACTCGTTTCCTTCAGTCGCATATAGTAGCGACTTTGCAGCAACTTTGCGTTAATAATTTATTCACTGCTAGAAATAAGGACCATCTCTTCCTCAAACAACTCGCATCTACCCTCCCTATGGACACATTCCGTTTTGACTTCCGGTATCTATCTAGGGTTTCTTTCTTCATCCGCACAATAGCTCAATTTCTGATATTCCAGAGGATACTTTGAGTCCCCTGGGATATGGCGTCAGAACAGAATGGAAGAGGACGTTCTTGACCTTCGCATCATCACAGATTACCTTAAGGCTCATTTCGGGTACCAAATCGATTTAGTGATTGGCCACTCCCGTGGGGCCGTACTCGCCGTACGGTGGCTTTGTACGTCTGAAGATGGGAAGAAGGTTTCGGGATTTGTGATTGTCTCTGCGACATACCGCATGAAAGCAAGTATATTTCGGTGCTGAACGGTATAATAGAAATCATAACCCTTACCTTGACAGGATATTCTTGGTACAGTCGTCTCTTTCACTTTGCAAGTCGGCCTGAAGTGATCTGTTCATAAGTGTCCCAGAGCTCTAAGATCGTTCTGAAAAGTATAGCCGATAAAGGATTCCACCTCCTCAATCGCCGTACTTTCACGCATACCTTTAAAGAGAAGTTATATCGGGAGGACTTTGTCGACTATGCCGCATTTGACAATTCTCTCGTGGACTACCTGTTTCCCCAGACGATTGATGTTCTTATCATCCAAGGATTGGAGGACAAAGGCGTACCTGTGTACGTTATACTACTTGACAAAATCATGCCTTCTCAACGATCACGTTTAGATACAATGCGGTGTTGTATGCAAAAGCTCTGAGCAAGCGAAGCCCCGGGACGTGTTCCTTGCATCTAATGGAACATGCGGACCACACTTACACCGGTCAGTATGCCGAAGTCGTGCAGGCCATTGTGGATTGGTGGGATTCTCACTCAAAGGGTAGACTCTCGACGGGTATCTGGATGGGACCGGAAAGACAGATGAAAGGAAAACTATAGAGCATAAATTGGGTGCATGTAGTATCAAATAGCCCCGCCTAGGGAGACCATTCGGGGTCGCTTAAATCGCTTCGAAGACTTCGAGTGTCGACAAAAAAAAATTAGCCGGATTCGAGCTGCAAGAGGGTATAGACTGTCCTCAAGTGCAAGTATTTCTCAGTCACTGGTCGGCACTTTCAGATTCAAACGCATAGCATAATTGAGATGGAAAGCGCAGAACATGAATAACATTTGGCACATTGCGTCGCCGTGGTGGTACACATACATTCATCAAAACAAAGTCCTATAGCTCCGGGCCCGGAGGAAGTTAGCTAAAAACATAAAATTTGGTGAGCAACTGCTGAAATGAGTTTAGGGAAGAACTCTCACTTTTGCATATAGAAAAGTAAGCAATTGGAATTGCGACAGCCTGGGAGACGGCTGCCCAGAGGGGCTGCATTGATCTGTACGTCGTTCATAACGAGATCGTCCTTCATGTGTTCCAAATGCATAATTTCAAAATCTTGTGGGTAGGAAGCGTCGTTCGTTCCTCCCGAGATATGCCCATCCATATGTTCGACCTGGCAGATCTGGATGGTTAGCTCCTCACTGACGAAGAATAACCTAGATACTCACAAAGGGGCGGCATTCATATCCGTTCTTTGACTTGCCGTCCAAGTGATACGCCTCAGGGCACAAGAGGCAGCGATAGCGTTGATCCAGCGAATCGATATCGTCTACCGTTGCAGTTTCCACGTCCAAACCAATGGCCCGTATAAACGTCGACATGAAAGCCTTTTCCTGCCTCGATAAGTATCTTGCAGTCCATACGCACCTGCGTCCCAACTTTGGCAGTGAGTAGATGCAACATTCATGTTCCAAGATTTGCGGGAAGACCAGTCCTCGGGACGAACATCCTTGGCATTCGAAGACGTTGTGAGCCAGCTCGAGATAGGTGCGCTTCTGGGACTTGGCTAATCGCTCAGGCTGGATCTCCCCGAGAACCTGGATGAGTGTATCGAGTGTTCGGTCCATCCATTCGTCGCAAAAGGTGTCGATCAGCTGCTTGAGCTCCCTTTCAGCGAGAGTCATTGAGACGGGAGCTTCGATCAAAGTTTTGTGATGAGGAACGTCCAGGAAATCGATGATGGACGGCACTTTGGTGACACGAGAAGGGTCGGGTCCTTCCAGTAAGGTTGTTGCAATGGCAATGCGGTTCTCAACGGCCAGAACGCCTGCTGTGCGCTTGTCTGCTAATTCCTTCATTGCCTCTTTAGCCATCTTGACGATAGTGTCGCGGATAGCGGTCCAGCCTTTCACACTTGGTTAGTAAATGATGAGGACAGCATGGAGGTAACATACCTCGCTCGTCGAGGTCACTAGGTTTATTGACGGCGGGGTGTTTATAAAACTGAGAGCAGAAATTCTCAGATAGAAACGCATCGTTGTAGCCGAGATCCTTGAGCCTTTCCTTTATGCTAAGTATCTTATTAGCATCATGAATGTTGGTCAAGAATGTTGGTAGACGTACGCGGCGGCTCTGTTTTCCTTCTTTTCTTTCAATTCTTTTGAACGTACATCGCGTCTCCGTTTATACCATGCGGTTCCAATAAGATAGAACTGGTGGTCATAAGTAAAGATTTGAGGACAACAAGAGTGGACGCAAGATCACATGCATTGTCCAGTTCCTTGAGGTAGGCCCTTCTTTCTGTGTAATACGTGACCTTCTCATTTTCAGGAAGAGAAAGGTACTTAGCTTGAATGGCTTCAAAGTCTTCCCGTAAATATTCAATTGCTGATATCAATAGTCAGTTAAGAGCATCTCCTAGATGATACCATAAAACTCACTTATCCCCTTCAAGACGATGGGCACTAGTGAAGCCATCAACGCGGTGAGAGGATCCGTCGCGCGATGAGAAATAACGCTATGCGAAAGTTCATGAGCACCATAAAACCCTGTCAAGTCAAACCGAACTACTCACTGTTCCTTGTAACATGCCTTGCAAATACGAGTAAGAAGAGAAAACTTAACTTCGTGTACGACGGCCACACGACAGAACTAAAAGAAAGTATGCGTCAGGAAAATCCTGACGAGTAAATGAGACGCGTACATGACACTTGTTAACGTACAGCAGATCTGCCAACGCCAGTCCGGAGAGACCTGTCACTAGGGCCGGACAATCCACCGTTCTACGCGCTGCTTTCCACAGAGCGTTTGACGTTGGACTCGTGAGTACCAAATAAAGGTCCGCGGATACTTTTGCGAGACGCAGTAGGTCTAGAGGGTCCAGATAGCTTACCACCTACACGACACGGTTAGCCCCCAGCCGTGAAATGTTCTGACACGACCTTACCTCGAGCCAGATTTCCGGGCTCATGTCTAGCATCCTCTCGAGCAATCCGCGGTGAATTCTGCGAGCCATTGGGGTGATGATAGAAGTAGAAGTAGAAGCAGAAGTAGTGGTGGGTGGTACTTTCGTCGAACGCCCACCCCCTAATATACGTGAATACACGTCCAACAAAGTAGCTTGCCACTTTCTATCCCCATTGCGAGCCAAACGGAGGATACTGTTTTGTCAATTCGTTACGCAGGGTGGTGTTTGGCAAAGAATGGAGCCATTGTGTCGCAAGTGTACCAGACTGCTGTGCACGAAAATAAATATGTATTGAACAGACTGCGAGTCTGGTACGGGGTACGGGTAAATACACGTATCTGTACGGGTATAAATTCAGAGTCAAATTAATGCCGATGAGGAGGGCCGCGTTTCGGTATCTAAACCATTGAAAGTTGCAGCTGAGTATTGAAACCGCTTTAAAGGGGTACAAGTCAACGTATATTAACATTAATCCATCCTCATATGTTTTGGTGTACAGTTAGAATGGATACGAAGGACGCGACGCGAATTCTACTAATGAGCGCGTTCAAGCCGGGCAAGGGCAGCCAGCTCCGGCCACGGGTATTTCAGACTCCGTGCATAACTTTTCCACCTAACCCTCGTCTATCAAACAGAAATTAGGCCTCAGAACGTGGTGATGCAACGAACGTAAGCCCTTATTGTTCTTGAGCTGGCCCTGAGCATCGCCAAACTTTCATTAAGCCTTTTGTATCCAACCAGGAGGAAATTTCCAAATCGAACTTCAAAAGTTGCTTCAAGCTGCCCGCAAGAAGACAAAGTAACGCAAGGGTTCCATTCTACAGAATCCTCGAGGCCTCGAAAATAGTAATTATCCCTCGATTAAAGATAGGGGAGACACACCAAGTCTAGGGTATCGATACACCCAGGTTGATTACCAGTTACTCTTGTACCTCGCGCTGGGGAAGACTGCGTAATAATTGGAATTTCAATTCATGATGTAAAGAAAATGTGTAAAGTGAAGATGCAGATTGAACACAGTGGCAGGCAAAAAGCTCCAGTTCTGTAATCACCAAAGCAGTGGCGGTGGGGGGAAAAACCGCACCCTTGCATGCACAAGTTACTAGTATGACATGAGAAAGTGATATGAGAGTAGACGAAGAAATCTCGAAGACTGGGAGATGACCCTTCTCGGGTTCGAACCAAGATCACGAAGCAAGCATCAATGCCGACAATTGTACCAAAGGCCCATAATGATGTGGCGGGGACTATCAAATGAACTACCAAGTTGTGACCCAGTTTTATTCTCTACCTACCCCGTACCGGCTATCAGCGCTGCACATTTATTTCTCTCAACAGTTGTAGGTCCGCCAGCAGCTAGATATATTGATATTGTACCCAATATTTATCTTTCTCCGTTCCATCCACAATTCAGCCGCATCATCTGTTTCGATTGTATATGTACTATTAAGCTCCCACATCTATGGAGGGAGAGTGATGCATGAGTTATAACGTCTGTCAGGTTCTACGTCTGGAGTGTGGAGTCTGACTTGAAGGGCATTCAAATTTAAGGCTTGAAAAAAGTTAGTGTAATGAATTGGATGGAGTGGACCCCCTCGGAATCGAACCGAGTTATCACAAGTCACGATCATGAGTTTACGATTATGCCAAAAGGCCCTTACTAATGTTCCTTATTATGTAATTTATATTAGGTGCGTGATTTCTCTGTGCTTCGAATTCATTACCAGTGCTGCTACTACGCCTACTCTCGTACGAGATCATGAATGGACGTGCCACAAATGTGAACGAGTTGACGATCGGCAGAGCAACCCTGTCAGTAAAGTGAGTTTTACATTTATGGCCGATACAAGCAAGTCGTGATAGAGGCACAGATGGTGTATCCGATGTCGAACATCAGACTATTCTGACTTGAAGACTGGATTCATATCCGCGTATTGATGGCAGCTACGAATTGAACCAAAGGAATTTCCACATGTTAGGACGACATGGCACGCTATCTTTGTTCAGCTGGAAAGTCTGCAGAGATGTGAAGGGCAGATTACCGGTGAACCGTCAAATATAAATTGAAAGAGGTCTGGAGGGCCTAACTCGCTTTCACGCAAACATTGCGCGATGGCATTCAGAAGGTATCATTTGCTCGGAGTACAAGGAGTGGAAGTGAGAAACGAGCGTGGATGTTCAAAAGGAAGGGAGAGCAAAGGTTACAGTGCGATGATACACCCCAACACCGCGGCCAATACCCCAGCGATACCCATATCGGCACCTGAGCGAGCGGCGGCGTTGAAGGATTGTGCGACGAACGAGCTTGATGTCGAAGCGGCGGACGAGGTAGCAGAGGAAGTGCTGCTACCGGTGATGGCATTGGAGTGGGTAACGCCAAAGCTCGAGCTCGACGAGCTACGCGTGCTGCAAGGGGGTAAACGCGACGAAGGATGAAACAGATTTGCATAACTCACGTAGAGGCCGTCGTGCTGGAGCTCGAACTTGCTGATGTCGAGGCTGATGCGTCTGTCGAGCCCGTACCAATAGTCGTCGACGTCGAATTAGCATCCACCACCGTGAACTGTCCCGACTCGGCATATACGTCGTTAATATTCCCCGGGTTCACTAACTGGAGCGTGAATCCAGACCTACAGCGCACCCGTCAGCATCACATGCACGCCCTGGCTGAGCAGCGAGAAACCTCACCCGGGCAAGACCGCCGGTAAGAGCACTGTCAATTCCGAATCACCATATCCCGAATTCACATTATTCGCGATAGCATACTGGCGATTGAAGGCAGCGTTGATGAGCTCGATGGTGAAGCTCGCTTCGTCAACGTACGCGGCGTTCCACTTGATGGTGAGGTTCGAGGCGGATACGACTGGGTCGGTCGGGGTCGAGATGGTCAGGGCTAGGGCGACGGGAAGGAGGACTAGGAGGAGGACGGGGAGCATTATTATTTGTTAGTGGAGAAGGAAGAAGGAAGAAAAAAAGGTGGAGGCCTCCTGAGATGGGTAGCCACGTGTGGCGCAAGAGATCGGACCTCGCGATCTGAACTCAGAGGGGTTCGACAGCTAGTCACGTTGGGCTGGATCGAACGCGCCAAGGCATGCCTGGAGCGCAAATGCAGATATCCTTGTTCCATAATGAGAACTAGCCTGAGCCTGGAAAAGAGTCCTTTCTTCAGAAGAGATCGTTAGCGGCGGGCTTGAGGAGAGTGAAATCAGGATCGTTCTTGGCAAGGCCCTTCCAAGCCTGGTTGGAGGCGTAAACAATTGATAGTTGTCGCGAGGAGACCGACAAGATATCTGGGGTAGCATATCCCTTGTCGCAGAGCAGAAGTATCGTTAAGGATCAGTACGATACGAACCAAAAAGAAGCAGGCTGGGGAAAGGGACGAGCAATTCGAAACCGGCGGATCACTCTTCACTTCTCACGATCGGAGGTTGAATTACCTGATTGCCGAGAAACGGCCCTGGGCTTGTCCTTTGCACTTTCGCTCCACACCCGAGATATCTAAAAGCTGCACGGAAACTGAACAAAATCAATTTCCCTGGGTATCATAAATATTTACAGCGTGAAGACATACTATGCTCCAAGGAATCTCTAATCAATGAAAATATCAAGTACTCAGATGCTCAGCGACTTGGTTACCTGCATCATCATCCTATCAGCGCCTACTAATCAGTTCTTCTACAGTTAGGCTCTTCTGAAACGAATGTAGCTGGTACTATCAGGTCTTGCTTTGATAGTCTAACATCTCCCTTTATTTCGATTTCTCTGTCGATAGCGAAGTATCCCGCACTACAACCAGATTTCTTTCTTCTCGCCCTTAGTGTCGCTTACTACTAGGCTGGATGAGCGTTTGAAGAAGTCTCTGTTGACGACAGGACCTTGTTATCAGGATGTATTCCCAACCCGGCGACGACATGCGGAGGTTGTGCGAATGGGCGGGATGCTCTTGAAAGGGGATTCGGGAATCTTGACCGGAGCAGGTAGGCAGTCATGTTTCACTGGGAGTAACAAAGTGTTTGGCTTCCATTCAGAATTCGCGCCTTCCAAGATAGTGCTGCATCTCGGTCCCAAGTCTAACGCGAGCCTACAATGGACTTGATCCAAGGTAAGCCCAAATCCAGGGAAGCCAGCTTTCCACCTCGCTCGGCCCATGGGTCTCGGACAGGCTAGTTCTGGCGGATTATAGATGTAGTGAGGGCTTTTGTCGAGGGCATCGAACATTTGTTTCTCTCTCTGCAATGGTAAAAGCCAAAAGACACACCTAGTACATCCACACCCTGCACCCTGGACCTGTTCGAACAGACTGGGCTGTTCGTCTTTTACGATTGTACCAAACGTCCTTGTCTCTGAGCAAGACAGGGATGTCGACGAGCCAACTGCCTCTTTTCATTCACAAAAAGGCTTCCCTAGTCAACGTTTGAGACGACGGTCGTGTACTTGTGGAGCAACAATACTCTGGGACGTCCGTAGTCCTTCGCCATCCTCTATCCGTGGGCTAAAAATCCTGGTAGGCCGCTATCTCCAGGAAAATACCGCGGAAAATAGATGAATATCATATAATGCCTTGGCCTAAACTTTTGAAAACAACAAGATGTGTCGAGATTCTCTATAATGAGAAGGCCAACGGATTTTTCTGGGGTCAGAATGCGTCAAAATTTCTTCTCTATAGCCGTCTCCCATACAATTTAGGCGGCGCGAATCAGTCACCTGCCAGGAGTGAAGGGCTCATACGTCGTCAATTCAGACAAACAACCCGTGACATACTACGGTCTCTCAAACAGCACTGGCGGAAGGGTCATACCGTGAGTGATGGACCAACGGGTCATTGTCATCAACCCAGTGACGAGCAGCTCTCTGGCGTAAAATGGAATATCGGATTCTTCTTTCTTCCTCCTTCATGATTTTTATCTTCAGAGCGAACGTCCGAGGGTCATTCCTTGACAAGGGAATGTAGATTATCATAGACGCTTACCTCAAGCCTTTTTTTTAAGCTGTTGATATCTCGCTGACAATCCCGCGCCTTTGACCAGATGTGCTTTGCATCTAATAAGTAACGACCCCAAGAGCGACGGTCCCTCAAGGATAGTCTGTGGCACGCATTGACGTAAACCCTGGTTAGACCAGCGGTAGAAAGTTCGATTCTGTAGGGTATTCAATCAGCGCTGTGGACTCCACTTTTCAGGATAGATGTCCGTACTCCTCTACAGCAATCTGAAAAGCGACAGGATCGTCCATTACATGGATATGAGGAGTGTATAGATGAGTTACATCCTCGAGGGATTTCTTGAGGTTTTTAAGCGCCGAGGTAGGTTTCATGGCGGGTATTAGAGGGTACAGGAAAAAATAGCAGGAAAGTAAAACGAGGGTCAATATGTAGAACATCGTTCCTGGGGGGGTAGATGATAGAATAATGGATGGAAATGACATTGGTCTTGTCTGGCTAGCGTAGCTGGTCGATGAGGGGGGAATGTTTTGCACCATTTTTTGAACTAAAATATCGGATTTTGTTATAATTTATATGTTCTTGCGTTGTCCAACACCTTCGGAGGCTACCCGCTGAATGAACAGAAACCAACCGGTACAGCTCTATCTGCGGCAAGAACCTCGACCGATAGTTACTATCACCAAGGCACAGCACCGTATGCCCTTGGCCCCTCTGGTAAGCGATTATTTTTTCACAGCTGTTATTTTGGAAGATGTGTAGAAAGGCTTGTGGCGAAATGCCAGACCATAATGAGTTTATGAAATTGAAGAAAAAACCCGTCTTTTCAAGCTAAGGTAGATTTCGTGTATGTACGTCTTGTTATTATAATTTTACATACATTTTAAAGTGGAGGTGCGGAAATAACACGTCTCACTCGCGTCCAATGAAGTCATTTTTTAAAAATATCTTCAAGAATGGCAGAAGTATTCTGTGAGAATTTCCGATGTCCTTGGGATAGATACACATCTTTTGTCCTTGTTTGAGAAGAGCTGTATTGCAGTACTTAGATACGACATTAATAATAACTGTGATGCACAGAACTCATACGAATATCAGTGCAGCTGTGACATGGAGCCGCATGGATTTGCGCTGTAGACCAACCGCTCGGAAAGGTGCATCAAGATTTCAAGTATTGATACGGATGTTCGACGTTCATGAAGCGGGAGGAAAGTTAGTCTTTGTCGATTCCAGTGTTCTTTGGCCCGGTGTCCGGTCCGGACCCTAGACAATCACAGTGGCCCTATTAACTATGCCGTCGATCCGTGAGGGCATTTTTTTGGAGTTCCTAGTAGATCCGCGTCTAATTGCCATTTGATGGCTCGACAGATAGCTATCAGTGCCGCAAAGTCTCCAAAGGCCGACATCAGATCACAGTTTCTATGGTTCGTTATAAGTCAACGCGAGTTGATGTCAGCGAGTATCGCATCTGCAGCTCCATTTTATCAAGCGCCGGGTCAAGCCCTGACGGGACCCTACAAACCAGTAATGGTCCTGTTTCCTGCTTTCTTGCTTTTCGCCATGAGGCTTTCCTGGGACACATTCTCGTGTATGTCAGTTTCAACACGAGAAATATCGACCCAAATGAACACCAATATTATTCAATATCGTGTTCGAGCTGGTGCCTAGATGTTGTTGTCCGGGTAGAACGGTGCCTTGCTAAGATGGATCCCCTGCCTGAATAAACTGCTTTTGAGCGATAAAAAGATAACCTATCGTGGCTGAACATACCTATATCATTGGGAGTTCATTGCTTTTTTCACGTCATCACTACGCAGGTCCTTAGGCTGTAGAGATCAATTGATGGTCGCAAAGCCGCAGACACAGGATAATACGCGGATTATGATGCTGTCCTTCGAGATTACTGGACAGCGTCTTCAGGGACGAAGTCGGCTGGTTGCTCCCACACATCCCTGGCTGACGCGATTAAGCGCCTGAGCGTTGCCTTGGCCACTGAGTTGACACAGCTTGATTCTGTTAAACACGTTCTTGTTAGCTTGAGAAAAATCGTCAAGATGAAGCCACCTTTGCCGCCAAGTGAAGACTTGAATATTTTGGTCAGTTTTGCGTGTGATGTTAATCTTTCTTACACGACGGAGCCCATTCTCAGAAGCGGGACTTCAATACGACGACCAAACATCACTGCCTCTCGCGGAGCTGTGGAGATGCCGGCTTCCTGAAGAGCTGCAATGCGAGCAGGACGTGTGTAGGTGGCTCTTCCGGCTGTTAATAGGAAGTGTTACTATTCACAGGAAAAACCAAGCTGTTGCTCGCCCACCAGGCAGATTCTCCGTTGACATACCACTGGCAGCTATGTTTCTCCTCAAACAGGGGCATTGAATGCGATGATATGAGGATATGGAGTCAAGTTCACATCGGGGTAAAAAGGCACCTCTGAGATGGGTATTCTGCGAAGATAGATGCCCGGGAGAGTGGTCGTGATATTTTGCAGATGTTGACCCGAATTCTGAAGTTGCACACGCAACCCCGAGAAAAAAAAGTTGGCTATCGTATAGTGTCAATATGGAAGGGAAGGAAAACCAGACAGAGATTAGCTCAACCAAGACAGGAAAACGGATAAGGACTCACAGAAAGTTGATAACGTTCTACAGGCTCTGTCTTTCCTTGACGAGAGCCAGCCTTTACACCTTTCTTTCAACGTGTTAAGTGTTGGATGCAGATGCTATGGAACTAATGAACACGAAGAAATGAGGGGGGCAATGTTTTACTCGCGGCCAGGTTAATACCATTCTCTGCATCGCGCGCGACGCTTTCTCGCCCTGCATTGCACCCTCACGCACGAAGCCACTCTCTAAGCCCTGCATTCTCCCTGCACATTCTATTATCTCTAGCGGGTTCATCCTTCAAGGGTATCCCTGCGCTCGCTGGCGTTCTGTGCTCTGGTGTTTCGTATAGTTGCTGGGATTATACGGACAAGAATGGGATTAGAGCGAGCGTTGTGAGGGTCGTCTAGAGCCTCGACGTTGGTTTCTGTTCTTCTCCTGCACCAAGCTATACGACATGAAAGTCTCCTTGAACATAGGACGTTTCTGGCAAAATTGGGTGCTAGAAATCATTGAGCACAATGAACGAACAGGGGGAAAGGACGGACGAGTTAGAAACACCATTTGCACCGCTTCGATTGTATGCATCATACACACGTAAGTTATTTTACTCCCAACCCTCCCCCACCTGCAGTGCCAATTCCATTTGTCCGCTTGTCACAGGCTCGCCATGAAGTTAGTGATGACGAGCGGTTTCAGGCTGTTAGCGAGTTAGAGACCAGGAGGAGTCCCAGTACGCCTGCGTATTTTTTGAAACCACACCATCTGCAAGACCCAAGAAGGGCGTGGAAGGGGGAAGACAGTGATAAACCAGGACTCGTCAGAGTCACCGGCTGGTAGCGTTCGTCAAAGGAAAAGGGGGGCAAGATGTGCCATTATATTTAGAGTATGCAAGTATTTCGCGGCCGTGAGTGATGAGAAGATAATTCCCATTAGAAGAACTCGTGAATAGTCATGATAGTGATTGGAGGAAGGAAATCAAGCGGCGCGTTGACACGTGACTCGGTTGGCGTGATTATGGATCCACATGGGTCCCTCCTTCTACTTCGACAATCAGCATCAACACCGACGTATGGGCCTCGTACCTCTTTCATATTTTCCTCCCGCCGTACAAGCGGCGACAGAAGAGCTGCACTTGGCCATTCCTGGCCACTCAAACACACTAGCGTTGTCCCATATTCTATTTCAAGTCTTTGCAGAACAACGAAGGTACCTTTATAATGTAACTCTTCGTAAGTGATCTTCATTATATCTATCTCCAAGCTTACCAACAACCAGCGTAGGCTTCAATACCTATCGCCCACTCCTGCTTGCCGCATCAGCGACCACCTATGCCCTGTAAATTCCATTATTCTGACAGACCACGAACATTCCCCTGCAGTAAGGACCTGAGAACGTAGAATTGCAGGGCTTTTGAACATTTACTGATTACAGCATGCATTTCTCTCCACGTTCTTGCTCAGCACCCGACAATGTTGACTCGCTTAGCGGCTACTTTGCAATTCTGCGGCACGCTATGCCCTGGTAGGTACTAGGTTGTCGAATCGGGACGCGATTTCTGTGCTCTGATGAATTCAAACACAGTAATACTCTGACGATACGAACCCCTGCTACTTCTTTCCCACAGCGACTCGCTGTGCAAGGCTCTATCCATACGAGCAAGTACCCATTTGAAGTGCGATTTCTTTCGAGCGCGGCAAGGTGCCCGGAAACGAACAAAATTGGTTAGTAGGTTCTGGTACATTTGCGGTAGTAATTGTTTTTTACTAGTGTACAGCTCGAGAAGGCAACTGTTTTTTTACAACAATGGATTATTCAATACACGGAGAACTGAAACAGACGCAGTGGAAGAAATGAAAGCAAAGATATCAGAAGAGATTAGATTCTGTAGTCTCTAACGTTGACCGAACACAAAAGGGAAGAAAGATATAGGAGATCTTGCGTTGGAGGGATTCAGTGCTGAAGTGAATTAGGTCATTGATACCAAAGACGTGCGTCTTTATGTCGGCCAGCTACAACTGGTGACTGGAACGTAGCACCAGGCAGAGCCCGAATAAGGTCGATATACGTCGACTCTTCTGTCAAGTCGCCCGACCTCAGAGTACGAAGGAGAGCCTGCGTGAAAAATCCACTGAACCCGTCCTTCCCCTTCACCTCCCTCGCGAACTGGTACTCCTTACACGCTGCCAAAACCACATGAGACGTCATATCAGGGCACCAGTCCGCCTCTAAAATAGAGTGGTATCCAGCGAAGGACTTCATCGCCTCTTCCGCGGTGTCAAGCATACTCTTGAGCGAAGCGTGTGGTAAGGGAGGCATGGTGCGTATTCCTGACTCGTCTATACCTCTCGTGACACTACCAGAGTGACAGCAGTCTAGGATGAATGTGACGTGATTCCCTTTGGTACGAGAGATCTCCTTGAGGATGCAGTTGATCTCTCTGTCGCTGATATCAGGGATTACGACGTCATCCGCGTCGAGATCTTCGCGGTCGATGGGACAGAGCGCTTCAATTGAGCCCATCCCTGCACCGTGATCAAGGTCTGACGGAGAATAACACGAGCCGTGTCCCGAGAAATATATGATAATGTTGTCTCCCGTCTCGATTTCGAGGTTACGAACGAGACTGACGAGAGTCGAGACGATGTTCGCGCGGGAAGGAACAGAGTAATCGTTTAAACGCCTGTTTTCCGTGGGACCGAGTAGGCGCTGGATGCGTTCTTTTGGAACGCTGAGGTCCTCAACTAGGTACCTCTCTACCGTTAAAGCATCCGACACACATCCACGCAGCGGAGATGCTTTATATGCGTCAATGCCAATGAGCACGGCCCAGAACCTAGATGCGTCAAGACGGTGCCCCGGCTACATGGCTGAGTTTCAATACGACACTGAACGAGAGGTGAGTAAACTTACAATTTTTTGATTCAGAGAGGATTTGAGTCGCAGACTTTGCATCCGTTGGACGCCTGCGAACTTGAGTCGGAGGTGATAGAGTTTGTGAAGTCTTTCATATGCCTCAACAGCGTGGGAATCTTTTCCTGAGAGTGCTCTGGCCTTTGCCTCATAAAAGACTTCTACCGAATCGACGCCGTCCATGCCGTACTGCTTTGCTAGCGTTTGCTCTTCCTCTTCTAGGCAATGCATTTCTTCAATCTCAGATTGATCCGAGTCTCCCTTTGTCAAAAGTTGAAACGTCGGTCACAACACGCAGATGGCAATATACACATACGATCGATAAGCAATCTCGGGAAGAAGATGATGTTGAGCTATCCTCGCTGACGAGAGCCTTGTCGCAACGTAAGTCGAACAAGATCCAGTAAAAGACGAGAAATGTTCGTATCTACCCTCCGTAACCGATTGTAGACATGCTCCCCACCCGACAATATTTTTGTGAACAGAGGTAAAGTTGCCATCATAAGCAAGGCTGCTACCACAACTCGATCGGAGTTGTCGAATCGTCCAAAGAATAGCACCACACTTGTCCGTACTTTGAATAGAGCGTTTCCGATGATAGACATATAAGTGGGGATCAGGAAGGAGTACACAACAGCATCATCCAGTAGGAAGCTGTTGAGACCAATCGACACGTGCCGGGGTTAAATCGGTCAGAGTGATTGAGCCACGTGGTGCTGCTTCACCACATACGAGTTATTCCAGTACTGTCAGTAAAACAGATCAACTACCACCTAACAGTCCAGAGCGAATCTCTATTGTCCCCAAGTCCTACTCCATTTCGGCGTTAACGTGTTGATGTAAGGAGGGCTTTGGCAGAGTTCCTCGACAACGGATGAGAACTGCGCTTGAATTATTGTCCCCACCAAGACCTAAACGTCCGCCCTCGAAAAAGGAACACTGAATACGAGGCAAACGTGGCGCTGAGAAGGATTTAGCCTGACAAAGATGAGAAAATGAACAGGTATTTACAGGACACGCGAGAATGCCCTCTGACCGTTAAGAGATGCTCTCCGTCGGCGTGCCGAGATAAAACGACATCGCAATCAAGAGGCAATCAGTTCGAATCCGATTTCTGTTAACGTAATTGCTCCTGCGTTCCTCCAGCGGAAACGAGCTGGGACCAAGTGTGGGGAGTGAAGATAATGAGATAGTAGACCCATGAGAGCAAGTCGTGGTTTGTGAAAGAACCCGGCAAAGAAACGACGCGTAGCCACGTGGCTCAGTTCACTTGAATAGGCTGTGGATCCACGTGGGTCAGAGGTCCCTTCTTCCACTGATGCCCGAAATTTCTGAAACTGTTCCATGGGGCCGACTTTTGCTTTCCTGTATTGCTAGTATGATACCTATCCATGACTACCTCAAGTCGGGTGTGTGCCGTCATTCCGTCCTCTTCTTGTCTTTCTTCCTAAGATTCCCTCAGACGACAAGCGCCAGAAATAAGGATTCTCGCTTACTGACGGTCCTAGCCTTTGGTCTCCCCTTTTAAAGATGATATTGTTTGTCACCATGGAGGCCGTTCCTCTGGCAGCATAATTCTAGTTTTCAGATGGAATTGCTAGTATATTGATTACTATGTTCAAGTGCATATAACTCTCTACTCCTTTCCTATGCCCTCTGATCGCGTCAGAAACTCGATCTCGCATAACGGCAGTGCTTATTTCTCAATTAAGTACCGCCGAGAACATGGGGCCGACTTGGACAAATTACGTCGAATTTCTGCCACGGCCCAATTAACCACTATCATGACCCAACGATGGCGCCCTCCCATATTTTATCTAGCATACATCTGTATTCTCTCACATAGTAGCTGGTCGATTAGTCGTTGGTGAGTGTATCGTTATCTCGAGATGATTGCCAAAGTCTCACCGTCCTGATTTGGCGTTCAATCAACGACTCGCCCCCCATTACCAGCGCGCTCGTACATCGATGAATGTCCCTTAAAATTTTGTACAACTCGCCCTTTCACCTATACCCGGTCACTGTACACCGCATGGGCATCATGGCATACAGTATACGCCACAGTGACCCCCCAGATATCTGAGCGATCAACTAACCCGCTACCCTCCAGCGATTATGACTGGTATTCCACCAGTAAGTCCATTATCTCAACAGTGCTTCTGAGTCATTCTGACATAGTCTCCCCAGGTGGGTGCGAACACTGGTACCTTCCCGGAGTCACTACGGGTATGAGGCCCAAGTCTTTCCTGACCATGAAGAGTACATTTGAACGTAGCCATTGCGATCCAAAAAAAAATTAATAAGCTTCTTCGCGTTCTGGCATCTTCCATTGATTGATGTCTATCCTCACAATTGGATGTGGCGCCGAACGTGGCACAGGCGGTCATACAGGCCTTGGGATGATGAAAACATTGCAGAGACCGATTGAATTGCCATTCTGCATTTTAAACGCAATTTGACATCTACACTCTATCGCCGAACAGCAATTCATTAAATCAAGCACAGCTTCTATATCTGGACCACAGCATCACGGTACCAATCCGAACTTCACATCAAACCGTCATGGCCTCCATATCGATCGATATTGCCGCCGTCGTAGGAGAAATACGCGAAATTGTGTGCTCGATCCAAGAGAACCGCGTGGCGCAGAAAGAGAAACGGAAGGTAGCGCAATTATTGGTTTACAGGGCCCTATCACTCCATCCTGCACTCGAAGACATGAAGCCGCCGACAGGGATGCTCGCTGATGTCGACTGGTATCACGAACTACGAAAACCGTCTTTCGTCGCTGGGATCTTTCGGAAACTTGGTATGTGATAATTATCTAGGGTGCTCAGAGCAGCTCATAGACCGAGTTGTAGGTCAGAACGAACATTTCAAGACTACAGCACTGTTGGGAGAAACTGGCACGAGGGCCAGGATTATGATGCTGTTGCTCTGGATCATCGGACATCGCCTTTCGGAGGACGAAGTAGGAAGGCTACTCTCACACACCCTCGGTGATGCGTTTCGAGCGACCAATAGCCTGAGCGTTACCTCCGCCACCGAATTGATGCAGCTTGATTCCGTCAAACCAGTCATGGTGAGCTTGAGAAAGATGATAAAGACGAAACTGCCTTTACCACCAGGTAAATATCTGAGTAGCACCTTTCGCGTGTAGTTTGCTGAGCTTTTCCTCTAGACCGTAACCCGTTTCTGGGAGAGGACTACAATCCGGCTGACGAAGACAAAGCGTTACCTCGTGCCGAGCTCTGGGGGTACGAACTTCCCGAAGAGCTCAGATACGAGTATGACGTCCGTCGGAATCCATCATTGCTCCTCCGGCCGTTACCGGGAAGTGTGATTATCCCCCAGACAAAACTAACGCTGCTACTCATTCGTTGGGCGTCATCAAATTTTGGTCTTGGGAAGAAGATCTATTCTGCGGAGGAAATTGATTCTGAAGCTTTCTGGAACGCAGATCCGCCGGAGGATGATGGTGCAGAGATGTTGCCGATGGACTGGTCCTCTGACGAGGGAGATGATTCGTATGCATTTGAAATCAACAACGGGATGGCAACCCCCATATACGAAGTCAGATTCGACGGCCCTCTTGACGATTGGATTCATGACCGCTTTTGTGTTATGTATCCTGTGCATGGATGGGCACACAATAGCTTTGTTCGCGTTGTTCTGTTTAATTTGTTCTGCAGCACTCAGTCATTTCCGGAAGAACGAGATATCATTTCTGCGATTCATATTGCCGATTGTTTGTACCAGAAATACCCTCTCGAGGTCATCCTCTACATGCAACCTTTCATCATAGCCCGTTCCCTGCTGCTATGGAAAGAGAACTTCGAACGTCAGCGTTGGGTCACGAATTTCTCTGAATGGACGAGACGTCAACGAGGGATGGCATTAATATTCTCTGATCCAGTAAAGTGGGATATGGAGCAGAACGTGATGGACGTCGAACTTGGAGTTTTTCGTGAAGTCAGGGAGTTCCTTTTCGATCCACTGATATCTTGTCAGCACGTTGGTGACATTCTTTCCCTCCCTCTCCTCAGTGACTCACACCGGTTATCCGAAGAAGAGCTACCTTCGCTCGATTTCTCTGAGTGTACATGCGGCGAATGTGTCTCCATATATTCTTCCTTCTCTCCATCACTGCAAACCTTCCATCAGCACTACTATTTCGTCGCAGAATCCCGCCCAGATGGATGTACGGCATGGGTTGATGCCTGGGAGCCGGTGCTCCAAGAGGCAGAAGACTGGTTCGGCGAGTTGACTTCACGGATAGAGAGTCAGTTTATGCTCTATCCAATCCTGGATGAACAAAGAGCGGGACCTGCGGTCCTGGAAGTGTGTCGCAGGATGGGAATCAATGTGGGCGCTGACATCTCGGACGCTGAGCTTCTACGGTTTTTAGTGGCTCTTGCCACTATAGGTGACTATAGGCCAGAGTCGACGACAGCGCGCTCGTCGATGGCGGCTAGTAGTGTAACACTTCCAGTTCCTCCGGGAGATTCGGGGCTGGGGTACATGGTGCAGAGGCCCTGGGCTGACGACCGGGAGGAATACCATGACGCCGAGAGCCGAGCGGATCATGTCCTGTTCGTCACAGGAGGATGGTTGTATGACCTAGTAGGCATTGACGGGATCACGCTGCTTCATTCACGGGAAGACGTCTCTATATCCCACCGTACCCTCTTTCCAGGGAAAATTTCTGTCATCTGTATGCCCACTTTCCGACCCGAGTTTCCCGGATTGCTTCCTCAACGGCATGACGAGGAAGAAATGCAGACTTTAGATTTTCCCCGAGATTATGATGACGGTGATCAAGGACACACCTGCATATTCCTCAGTAATTTCAAGGGCGATGGTTTTCCTCTGCTATCGGTTCTTGACAAAGGATCGACTACGCCACGCGGTGCCGTTGCTGCGTTCATACAAGTGCATGTGCGAGGAAGGATCGTCGAGACAGCTCATCGTCCAGTCGTCAAGTGTGGGAGCACGTGTGAGCATCGCGAACGATGGGGTTGCATGACGCACTGTGCCTTTACTTCATATGAGATCCTAGAGCGTGTTCGTCCTCCTGGTGACGGAGAGCTATCAACGCGTATCACAGCTGAGATTTTTGCCTCAGAAAGATCGCTGGTAGGCCAAGAAGCATATATCTTGCGAAGGAGAATGCAAGTCATTTCTGATAGACTGGTAAAGCTTGTCGAGGCGGGCTCGCCTTTGGAGAGAAACAGGGCATGCATAATCCGATGCGGTGCTAGAGATGGGCCTATCGATCCTGTGATCGTCTTAGCCGCGTCGTTGAAGAAGAAGGTTTATGTTATCCATCGAAGGTGAGCTTGATCATTACTGTTGTTTCAAAGCCGCTGTGCTGACCGAAAAGCAGCGAGTGCTGGGACTGTGCAGTTTCTAGAATGCAAGAATCTGAATGTACGGTTGGATTAGCGCAGGATATTAAAGATGCAGCATATTGTCGAGACTGTCTTCCGTCCAGATGAATTGAAATTGGTGTGCCTTGAAACTTTTCTAAAGCTTGCAGGAATGCATACGAAAATAAACGGGTGCTGATTGAACCGATATCGAACTTTGTTACAAAGTACCCCAAAATACCCTATCTAATATCTATGATCTGCACGTCTAATCTAAGAAAAGGTGAAAAGGTACCATTTAGGACTCGCGGAAAGACCCATGCGAGACCCACGGCAATCGTTCTTCCGTCAGAAATCTTCCCCATCATCGAGAGTCAACGTCTCGGACCGAAGAAAGTGTTGTGACGGCTCCGTAGATGTCGCTGCGTCCATGAACATTCGCTCAGACACTAGCTCCGATTCCGGTTTCCCTTCCACCGCCGTAACCAGACTTGGAGCCTCGAAGATCTGTTTAGTGTACACCAATGCTAGTGTACGTGTAGCTACCGTGCACCACATGATCAACGTTGCAACGGCATAAATAGATCCCCAGACCCGAAAGAACGGAGAGTCCAAAGTTTTTGCAAGACTCAGAGTAAGGTTAGCGTACACGCCCTGAACACCGAGTTTGAGTATCGAAAAAAAGATCAAACAAGCACTTACGTTCGGGAAAATGATGCCCCAGATTTCCAATTTAAAAGGTACGCGAGTTTGACGAAGGACCGTGTACATACCGAGGATTGCAAAGAAGAGCCACATGGATTCGAGCGACCATAGTGCGAGGGCGAGGGTGGTGCACATCACGCTTACTGACTCGCCCGTTGTTACGGCAGTCAAGAGTTCGGACGAGCCGTAAGGGAGCGGGAGCACTGCTCGGAAGAATTGTCCCAGAAGGAGGATAGTGTATCCTGCCCGACCTGTCGGTCCGAGAGGGAGGAATATGGAATATATACCAGTACCCGACGGGAGGCCGCGAACAATGAGGCGGAGAAGGTATACAGTCAAAATCATCAAGTTGACTGATAGACCAATGGATACTAGGTATATAGAGAAAGCAGCGGTGACAAGCGCATGATTGAGGGAGTATCTGTACAGTGAAGAGGATAAGACAGCCCCGCCCGAGGAAGTGACAATCAGGCTTATGACGGGAAGCAGCCAAGCCGATGTCATCGTCTGCATCGTGGGATGTTTGTGCGCTATCATCCTAGAAATGGGTGATTGATGCCGATTAATTGGTCGCGGAAAAAAAGTGCTTTGGAAAGACCACTTACATCCCGTGGAGTGTGCCAAAGAAACACAAAACGGAACCTGCAACATCCAGCCACCAAAATGCCCATATAACATACAGAAATGGCTTGTCACCAAGACTATAGTCCTCATGGATGAGACTGACCGCAATAGCGAGGAGTGTGATTGCACCTGTCGGGAAAGCACAGATGAAAAGCCTCTCGACTGGATGACGACACAGAATGCCCCATAATTCTGGGAACATAATGAAGCGAACGACGGAAAGGACCGTGAAGAGAATATACAGACATAGGTTAAGCAGGAAGAATGCGAGGGTGGCGATCCTCATTCCTTTGGACTCCGCCCCATAAGGAAAGTCGTGAAAGAGGATGCTGAGTATCCCAGTGCTCATGTTCACGGTGAACCATGCTGGAGAGAAATGTCTGGAAAGGAACATTAAGTCAGATTAGGATATCTTCAACGGATAGGAAAACGGTACGCACCTGATGACATCTCTGAACGTTTTATTAGACGAATCTGCCATGAAGTCTTGAGGTTCGGGCGAGCAGGCGGAGAATGCAATCATCTCTGGTACGTTAGGGAGAGGTATATATCTGAGGAGAGAATTGCTTAGCGCTGATGATCATGGCATCATTTTGGTTCTTACCCGTTCTTTTTTTCTTTCTTTTCCCGCGGATGGAACAAGGAACGGCCGCCTTATGTAAACCTCATAACCTTATTGCCCTGGGGCCCTGGGAATGGTCCTTTAGACATACACTGCCACAATTCAAGTTAGAACATCTTTCATTAGTAAAGAACCACTGGCATCAACAATCACTTCGAAGAATCAGCCAGACTGGCATCTGCTCTTCTTTGGAGCTCGAAGATCGACGACTCTACTCCTCAAATTGAAAGTATATGGTGGCGTGTAAACAGACCGGCGTAGTTGCGTCGCATCCCCTGGTCTGGTGATACGTCTAGGCTGGTACATGGATGAGCCCTGTGGTGGCGTTGAGTCCAAGTCGGGGGAGATAGGCGGTAAAGCGTACGGGATTTCCGGAACATGGCTTAGCCCATTGCTCCCGGTTCCTAATAACGATTCGAGACTATAATGTACGTATATTGCCCTGAAAGGGAAGGCTGTTTTTGAAGACATGTCCGAGTTTGCGCACTCTGAAGGACTCTACAGGCCCTAACACAAGACGATGCCATGTTGATCCTCCTTCCGACGATTCGTGACGCCAAAAAATTGCTCGAGTTGTGTTACTTATGATTGAAATACATAGAAATGCTCTATGTTGCGTTAAATTCTGAGTTCAGTTGTTGGTGTGAAACACGGACATTCAACCCGATAAACAATACGTACCCGTAGACGACCTTGCTAGCTCCCGCACTAAATTAAAGCCAACTTGGTAGTAGGCACAGAACAGAAGATGTAGGGACAATTACTAAAGGTATCCCATGCATGCCTAGATGCGTCAAGACGGTGCCCCGGCTACATGGCTCAGTTTCGGTACGACACTGGACGGGAAGTGGGCAAACATACAATTTTTTGATCCAGAGAGGGTTTGAGTCACCGACTCAAGCTGAAGTTTTTGATAAGCCTCGACATAGACGTCTTTTCCTGATAGTGCTCTGGGTCTTGGGTCCAATAGTGCCCGTAAGGACTGCCATGCCGGATAGTCTCAGTGCATGTCAGATCCACGAAGCGTCAATAGCGCCATATGCTCGAACTGCCACTGTCATGTCCGCCTTCTTCAGCGTTTTCCTGGAGCTTCTAGGTGTGACGAGACGGCACAAACCGCCTTCATGTAAACAGAGGATAAACAGGATGTGCAGCATTAAAACTACAGCTCCTCTGCGAGTCCGAACATGATCGTGGTCGTTGACATCAGTGGTGACAGCGCAGGAGGAGGCAGGCCGTGGGTGAAAGAGGAAGATCAGGAAGCAGCGCATTTGCCGGTGGCTGACAAAATGGAAGGAAGGACCCACTTGGATCAACAAATAGTCCAACCTAACCACGTGGCCGGTTATGCGCCCTCCCTGGTTCCTGCTTTTATCATGTACGACTTGCTCCAGTACTGTCTGTGGATAGGAATCATTTTCGTCACTTCCACATTCGCACAGGTCCGATAAAGAACACTGGTGCTCCGGCACTTCCTCGAAAGCAACCAGCGGCGTTTCGATTTCATGGGCCAGCGCCATCTTTGGTCTCTTCGCTGCCAGCCTGCCACGATTTTGGCTGAGGGCACGCCTTCGGACGGTTCACACTCACCGGCTGCCCCTCGGTTGCCATGCCGCCTTATTCTGCGTCTGCATCATTCTCAGTCATCCAGTACCTTGTATATGCAGATACAATGGTGGCCTTGGACGAGGAGAAATCTGCCTACTGTCGAAGGGGTGGAACAGAGAGTTCTGGATGCAGGCAATATACATAGTTGCGATAGCGAAGAAATTGTTGATAAACCGTGCGTCAGCTTTTCCGGCCTCTCACTCATCCTTTGCTCATTGATTTTTCAGCACTTGTATCTAGCTCAATTTTCCGGCAGTAATACTATATGCCAGAAAATCCTGCCGTTGTGAGGCTCGACGCAGAACAGCTCCCTTCGCAGCGGTGTGACGGCGATAACGACGGTCTTTTCAACACTTGCTCGCCCCTCATGCAGCACGTCCAGTGGTCGCCAGCGCCAGCATCGCCAAGTTACATTCATGTGTCTGTGGTGTTCTGTAGCGTTACTGATATCCCGTGCAAGAATACCAGGCTACACCAGCGAGCACGATATTTTGGCAGGGCGACACTGGGAGGATGAAGCATGTCTACCCTGTATCGCACACTCCGAGAAGAGCAGGGGATGGAGGATGGGTATATGCGTGACGGTCAAAAATATTGGACGACGAAAACGTGCGATGCAGCCAATAGTAGCGTGACCCTCACTGTGAGTAAAAAATGCCATTCTCGCCCTTTTTGTCGTGTTCATTAGTTCCCTAGCGCGTGCATTGTACGCTATCTCCGTTGGTCTTGTCAAAAACAATCGTGACTGGATGGCGAGTAACCTAACTCATGTCGTTTTCGATGACCTCGCTTGGTCTTCGATCACCACCAGCCAGTCACAGGATGCTTCCCACGGCGTTGATGCCTCAGATTTGGAGAAACATGCATTGGACGATCGGTTTTATCTGTTTCCAGTACTTGGTCGCCATTGTGGTTATCAACAAAATTCAAGACGTGCCCGGCAGTCCTCCAGTACTCGATATCCTCGTACAGAGTAATGTTTGCTCAATGAGGAGCAAAGATTTTTATTTGTTCGCTCCCGTTTGCAAGATGGATTACTCTCATATTCAGCTCGGACAAAAATGTCATCGTTGTTGATTAGGGGCTTATTCGCTGTGGTGCCTCCTGACCGGGGATAGATCACTGAATAAGGCAGGCTCAGCAGGGTGTGTACGACTGCGTCTTGATAAGTCGTCTAACATTATCTCTTTATTCCTCGTGGCTCTTAGTAGAATAATATGAACTTCGTTCTGGACAGAAAAATCTCCATCTCTCAAACAACTATTTAGGTAGTATTTCTAGACTACATAGGTAAAAGCCCTTTGGGGCGTAATGGTAAGACCACGCTGATTATAAATTTTTAGCAAACCACAACCTGAGGATTCGCTGTCAGGTGAGATAACAAGGGATGAGGTAAGACCGTTTGAATGGCAAAAGGATCGCAGACAAAACGGCGAGGCTATCAGATTGATTTAAGCTGACTCGAGTAATTCGGCCGAGCTAAATACACCTTTTCTTTCAGGTGCATTACAATAAAAGATTAGAAGATCTGCTATTTAAGAGATATGATTCACGACCATAATGGCACGTCATGTCAGGGCTATGGACCCGGCAGCGTCCCTTATTGGGACCTTGCGCCGGTACCACTACCACTACCCTTCCTATTTAACCCCTATCTTGGCTGTCGCTCTAAAGCTCGAGTGACATATACCAAAGTCTTCATAAAAATCCACTACGCTGACAGGTTCGAGGACCGAATGTCTGATGAATCTTTTAGATACGAGAGTGTAATTCCTATAAAGGCGACCCACCTAAGCAGCAGATGATCCCGAATTGTCTCAAAGGACACTGGTTCCAGATGTACGCGACAATGAACGCATCGCCAACGGGATTGATCAAGCTGCACGCCATTAGAGGTGTCGGACTCAACACTCTGTGACGGCAAGATCCCGAAATCTTCAGGGTAAGAAGGGAGGTTTCGTACGTTGGTGTAGCAATGACTGTCCATGTGCCGAATCTGATAAATGCGAATATCAGTGATGCGATGAACGAGACAAGGGGAGTAAAATTACAAATGAACGCCATCCATGTATATTCTTGAATCCTCCGGGACTAAGGTTCACCCTTTCGCAGATGAAACAGATATAGTAGTGCTCTAGAGTATCGATATCTCGTACTGTTGCTGTTTCGGCGTCAAGTCCTACCGCCCCCGCCAATATTGTCATAAAATCCGTCAGCCTTTCGTGTCGAGACAAGCAATCCGAATTCCACGCGCACCTCCGCTCCAAGTCAGAAAAGACTATTTGCGAAGGATACGATGGTAGGCGCGTACAACAATCGTGTGCCAGCACCTCTGGGTAGAACAACTCGCGAGCCTCGCATACTTTGCAAACAAGCACATTACGAGCCAGCTGGAGAACGGCGGTTTTTTGTTCTATAGACTGCGGGATATTCGAGTCGATAGAATTCGTCACGATTCTAAAGAGACCATTGTGCGTATGTTCCATCCATTGTTGGTGGAATAATCCTAGAAGCGGAACAAAACTCTGGTCGTCGACAATGGCATCGTCAGGGAGGTCGACGGTATTTTCGACTAAGCGGTAAGTGCAGAAGTCTATAGGAGAAGGAATAGTGGTGGAATAAGGTGATCCGCGTGGGAAAAAGGTCTCAAAGACGGAACTGGCTAGGGTTAAGCGAGACTTGACGACCGAAGCGTGTTCAAAAGCACTCTTCGCAGAACGGTGGTAGCCATGACGTGCACATTCTCGAGACATAAGAATACGCTGACGAACTTGAGATAGGCGCTCTTGGTGTATTTGTTTCTCGCTCGTGTCTTTTGCAAGCCGAATGAGGGTATCTGATATTCTAGACCAGCCTATACCTACTAACCAAATCATTTCTTGAGAAGATGACAGGGGATCTCACCTTGCAGTGTAAGGGCCCTCGCCTGCCGAACGAGAGGGTGCCGATGGAATCTGAATATAAAACCAGGATAATCAAAAGCCTTTCCGTAACCGAGAGCTTTCAGCTTCTCTTGTATGCTGAAATTAAATCTTCAGCCAGTAGAACAGAGAGTATATTGTGGCATGCACTTACGCAGTTGCTCTATCTGCTTTCACCTGCTGAATCTCTGCTTGGCGTTCGTCTTCCATTTTTATCCACCACGCTTTACCGATTGATACGAACTAGTTTAGATATGGTCATAGAATGATGAGTTGGAGTGTTAAGAATACGTACACTGGTCACTTCCTCAATATATCTTTGCCTCTCTTGACAGTATCCCTCCTTCATTTCTTGTGGAAGAAAAAGAAACTGGGCAGCGACCGCCTCGAATTCTTCTCGTAGATATTGAAGGGGTAGGCATCCATGCCGCCGAACTGACAACAGCGATTTAACATCCGCTCTCGTATTGGGAAAATACATGAAACATACTTGACAACGTTTTAGTAGGTAAGAGCGTCGTAATCAAAGTAAGCTGATCTTCATTGGAATCTATCTCTGGTTGAGACACAACACTTTGGGGACATATGAGTACCATGCCAAAAAGCGGTGAGTTGAGTACTTCACTGCTTGCTCACGCATTTCGAGCATATTCGCGTTCGAAACACAAAATCGATCTGGCGCACAACGCTCTTCCAACAAAACTAGCAACACATTAAGCGGCTTGTTGTAGCTGGTTACCAGAGAGGTGAACGCACATGGCATATATTCATGAACATCAGGTTCGCCCATGCTGGCTCCGAGAAGCCCGTTATCGGGGAAGGACATTCCACCGTTCTGCGGGCGGCCTTCCAGATAGTCATCGACGACCGACTCATGAATATTGAGCGAAGATCCTTCGAGGATCGTGCGAGCTGTAGAACGTCTTGGGGACTGAGGAAGCTCAAAATCTACAAGCGAGAGTCAAGCCCCACATGTATATGAATTGACGATATGGAGACTCGCCTCGAGCCACATCTCAACAGGCATGGATAAAATCCCTTGGAGCTTGCCTACACGAGTACGTCGTGGTGCCATCGCTGGATGCTGGTAGTAGGTGTGCGGGAGAAGAACAGAACTAATTAAAGCTTAAGCGCGCGCTACTGTTAAATACATAGCAGCACGTGCCCAGACGTAACACGGGACAGGTTCAAGGCTTCGTGTGGTCCTTACTTTGGATGTACTCGGAGGTTTCTTGATTGGCCTGCGCCACGCCGTTCAAGCTCCCCCGGGTATCACGGCACATCATATCTACTTCGCTTGACTTTGGCTTTCGATGATGATATGATGGAATGGCTGCGCGTCTTCAAACTAAGCTCGAACTTTCAAAGAGACGCAGCCCATCAGTCTGGAGCAACCATGTCAAAGCATTTCTTGGTAGCGTCGCTGCTTGCTGTATCAGCGAGGTATACATCAACGGCTTTGTCGGGTGCTTTTGAGAAGTTAATCACGAGAACAACGATGCTGCCGCACTCTCTGCTGGAGCCCAAGATGGATTGCACTATCCACCTCGATTGATCCCGGAATGTGATTGCAACAGTTCAAGTGGGAAGGCTGCGACGCGGCTCACCATCACACTCGGCGGCGATGTAGATTAGTGTCATTACAGCAGGAAGAGGACTAAGAAAAACCATCGCTACTTGGCTAATTTCCATGCGCCAAGAAGAGAAAAAGAACGATAACGGTGCACCGCATGGCAGGAGGGGTCAAGGCATTTATGTATGACCCTGCTCAAGACGACATAGCAAGTGGGAGGCTTATGTTTTACCGGCGGCGAAAGGTAAACATCCCTGGCTCTACCGAATCATCGGTAGAAGGTTGCCGTTGCTCGCCGTTCATTACTTCTGTACGATATACTGTATTAATATTAGGCACGAAGGGAAAAGAATAGGGATAAAATCACGGGTACCTTCACGGTCATTATATTCAAAGATGCAGGGAAATGTCGTTGAGACGACACCAACAGCGCAAAAGATGTATCTATGGCAGCGAAATCTGATCGTCTTTGCATTATGCTAGTCTCTTGTCGGGATAGTTCGGCTTCAGATGGAGCCGCGCGCGCAACATAAACTGCACATCATTGACTCCGTGAGTTGAAAGTGATGATCTCGGAACGGGCCGTACCTCAGTTATCACGGTATTTCCAGTGACAGCATACGTAGATCATCGCAGTTGCGAAGTCCGAACGAGTACCAATCTAATAACGGGTGGGCCGACGCGTGGAAACGCCCACTGACCTCGAGGTACAACAACGTTCGAAGTCTGCACACCGATGTCCAATCTTGCCGCCCGGATTATGCGTTGTAATTAGGTAGTAGCGAAGTATTAACACTTTGTCGGCTGACCGTGACAAAAACGCAAGGGCGCGATGGTTATCACGCTACTCTCGGGAGTCGAAGCCCAGCATAATTTACACCCACCTCAGCCAGATAGGCATAGCACATACACAGATAATGTGCATTGAAATGACTTCACGGCGACCAACCCGACCTATCGCATCCATGGTAACAATTGACTCTGAGCCATGCATGTCAATGGGAATTGCAGAGAAGGAAATTGAGCTTAGATAGGAAAATATACCTGCGGTCATTCGATCCTCCAGTACAGCCGCGGACCACTGGGGCTCCCTACATGCCACGTTTCCCTTTCATACTCTCTGCTACGCCAGTGTCGAAAGTGAATCCCGAATCATCTGGACTCCAAGACAGAATCCCTGAAAATGTTCATAAGAATGATAAATAGATGGATATAGAAAGATAACTCCCTATTTCCAAAGCAAAGATACCTTCCAGATGACCCGAAACCTTAAGCATCATTGAATCAGATCCCATTTATGGGGGATAACTAGCGCTAGCGAGTACGTGCCGTTGTCATCCCGCTTGATACCAACCACAGATAGCACATAGGGACACATCCTGTACCCAATGCAGAACTGCACCATTATCTGTGATCTGGTCCAACAAGCGACCCCACGCTTATACCACTGACACCCACGAGGACCGGGTGACGGGCAGATTCAATGGCGAGAACTGGTTGGGGTGACTCGTCATTGCTGTATCTTCTTGCGACTTGCATCTTTAACGGCTCCTTGAGAATGGCATCCACCTTGCAATTTTGTAGAAGTAATGTGACCCGGAGTTGTCGCAAACTTATGTAGGTATACGATAGCGACGTGAACACTATGTAGAGCACAAATATTGAGACACAAGTAGAGCTTACGGAGAAGCGGGGCACACCTAATTCGCCTATATTGTGCTCGTTATCGCTCTCCGACGATATCTGGACGACCAACTAAGAGGGGAAGACAATATAAGGATTGAGTGATGGCACACACCTAGGTCGCGCATTCATCTGGGGTAACATAGTATACTAATCCTTGCCGTCGCACGGAAATTTTCGAGGTGCGGACTTTCTGCTAGTGAATAGTGAGGTCACAGTCTCGATTGTTAGTGGCGCTTGAACAGGCTTGAGCTGCCAGCAGTTCGAAAGGCCGGTGTCCAATGATTTGAGGAAACAAAATAGAAAGTATCTCAGCGCAAGGCAAGGAGGTAGGAAGCAAGCTCTATGAGATAGCCCTATGGGCTTTCTGATTACTGTCAGAGCAGAAGGAAAGAAGGACCCATTTGAATCCACAATTCAGGCAACCGCATCACCAAGTGTCGAAAAAAGCAAGTCCTTGCAAGTGTAGGACATCGTTGTCGATGAAAAGCAAGGCTAACGGTTGCCTTATAGGTACCGATCAAAATGAGGCCTTTCCGGTAATAGCCTGGTCAGGAATTCACCTGCAAGGCCACAGAAGGGTAAGAAAACTCGCTGCCAGCCCCTCCGTCGTCGTGGAGGGATGCTTCAGTGTTGGAAAATGAGGAAGCTGCGACGACACCACATATGCTTTCTCCAAGAACATGCTCAAGATTAACGGCAGCAAGGCTAGTACGGTGTCCATTCTGCCTGGTCAACCTATTGACGCTGAGCGTAGCTCAGAGACAGCGAGAGACGTTCCCACTGCTACGACACCTCGCCTGGGTACAAGTGCGACATGCGCATGTTGAACAAAAGAGTTCGACGAGGACTATCACTGAGGCAGACTGCGGGTCCGCGATGTTCATCAATGGAAATTGTGACAACGTGGATTTTAACCCTTATGGTTCCTCCTTAATGATGACTGATAGATATAATTCACAGGAAGGGAAGAAGACCAGCAACGGAATCCAGTACACAGCTGACTCCAATGGGGTAACTTGCTAAGCGATCGACTGTCATGAAGTATGAAGTACATAGTATCGTTGTACGACGTCATTTCCTGCGAATTAACAGAGATGTTTAGCGCTATGGTTTTAGTCGTAATTTTATAAAATAAGTAATTTACCTGTCGAAACAGTAACTAGTGAGCGAATCTTCGCCTAGGTACAAACTCTAGCGAAGCTTCGGGCTTGGTATTTTGTGAAGCCTAGCTCTAGGCCGATCGTTAAAGATAAGGAAGAGCAGGGGAAACCTTTATAGGGAGAAATGCGGCAGGCGGCCCTCCTGGAAGATACCATACACCGTATTTCTCTTGAGATGAAAGATGTCTCCTTTGCTCGCATCTCTTACCATCGCCACTTACAAGCCCTGTCGCTTGTACTTCTTGATGAATGGGGCCAAGTGCCGCGCGCCAATGAAATTCATCTCCGCACCCTCAAACTCGATGTGTTTTTCATCCCTCTCAAACCCGGCCATGCATCTCATTGCATTATTGACGCTGTTGAACGTCAGGAGTACCCATCCGTGGGAGTGGTCCTCTCTGAAATGGTGCCCAATGTCAGTGAAGGTCAGTATGAAACAACGTGACACCCACCTGAATTCTTCCGATATTTTCAGATCGCCGCTATAGTTGAAGGCTTCGTGGTACTCCGGAAGACTGCGTCTCTGGTTGTGGTGCAAGCGAATACCGAGTGCTAAGGAGGCGCCGAGGTCAGCCGCGGTAATTTTACTGAGAGACAGCGGTCCCCTCTGAGGCCTTAGCAACAACTGGGCATTGATTCCCTCCGCCGCAGACATGCATCTTATAATAAACTCCCGAGCGGAGAGCGAAGTAGTGAACACGATTTTGACCAACTGTACATCGATACGTCAGAAGAACGTAGCAAAGAGAACAGAAAAAACCGTACATTCTTTTTCGGGTAAAGGCTGTAGAAGAGTGTATGGTGCGCTCCGCTGTCCTCAAATTCACGGACCCAACTCCGAACAGTACGATCCATGTCGAAACTAGTGACATTGGATATCCGAATTGCACGCTCTACGTTCCTCTGGTTGACGTCCTCCGGGGGGTACCAGTCGGGAAATAAGTATTCGTCCTCGTCTCGTTGATCAAAAGATAATCCCACTCCTTCGAAGTAGGAATGACGAAAGATTTGCTGACGAACCTGACGCAAAGAGTGAATACGAAAGCAATGGTGGAGTAAAATGTACGACATTACCCGCAATGCTTGCCAAATATCAAGAAACCCAATTTGCGTCTGCCGCTCTCGGGGGTCAAACCGAGAGTACTCGACTTGTCGAGGGATAATATGCGTCCTCAGATCTTCTTGACGGAGGTCCTGGGGCAAATTCTTCAGCGTTATCCAGCGTGACAGGCGAGAGTATCCAATAGCGGCGACAACATAGGCACTAAGCTTTGGCGAAGTTTCTTCATCTAACGTCAACGACCATCCGAGGCCAGCGCCGCCGCCGCCGCCCCTATTCACACATTTTCTCGCCAGTGGTTCACTGAGAAACCGAACGGTAAGCTGGTCGTCACCCGGTATGACTGCTTCAACAGGATTAGCTTTAATCGTGCCAAGGACATTGCCGATATCGTATCCATGAGGAAGATTCCGAACGAGAACTGTGCGTCGAGATCCAGTCTGGCTCTGTGATTCTGAGAAATGCCGTAATGCCTTGACGATACGAGGAAAGCGACGGATGAAAGACCGCCGCAGGATAAACATGGTTGAAAAACAGAGCCAAAGGTTCCCACGCCACCGACGCGACGCCCATTCATCCCTTCCTCAATTTCTTCTTGCAGCCTCTCAGACAGCCGGTGGTGAGCGAATAACCGTAACCATTATATCCGTTGGCATATGAAGACAATAATACATAGTCCAACTACCGTCCGGACCCGGATATGGCGGGACGCTCAGGGGTCTAACATCGATCAAAAGAGTTTACCCTTCTACTCTCGCTTGCTGAGGATGAGTCTTGCCTTCGTTCCTTCGCGGGTGAATTTCCCCCCAAAATTCCCCAAGGATTCTCACACAAGTCAGGTTTAGGGTCATCTGATGATTGTAAGATGATTGATCACGCTGAGTCACTGGATGGTTAAGCGCGAAGCGCTAAAACTGTGGTTGTTTCTTCTTTCCATCGACCACCATTGTCCTATCTTTCCTGGCAACCAAAGTCGAACTACTAAGAATTCTGTAAGTGATTGCTTATCCTCCGCCAAACTAGTCTCATCCTGACCTGCTTCCAGTCATGGCTCTACCCGCTTCATCCCTTCCATGTGCGGGATGCGATTGTCCCAATCATTTGAACGTCACCTCTGTTAGTCGCGATACATCGACTCATCCAATTGCAGATACCTCCGCCATAGTCAATCTCGCACACCTAAAAACGTCCAACGAAGCACCATCCGAAGCCGAAGCAGACACCTTGAGAGATATCATATCCTCATGCCAAAGGCGGAGAAAGGACCTCGACGAGGAAAATTCTTCCTTGAGGAATCTTATTGCGGACCTCAAACGACGTATCTCTTCGAGCAAGCAGAGATTAACTGCTTTGCAGAAAGAGCAACTTGAGGTTGACGCGCAGATCCAGAAATGGAAACCCCTTCTTAACCCCATTCGGCGCATTCCCCCCGAAATATTGTCGCACATATTTGATGACACCGTCGAATTTCCTACATTCCCAAGTGCAAGCTGGACGCCGGATCTCCGTCATGGTGCAATGCCTAGGTTTCGTTGGAATATCCATGCCGTAGAGAACCCCCTCTGGACTCTCGAAGGCGTATGCAGGCACTGGAAAGACGTGGTTTTGGGAACCCCTCAGCTGTGGTCTTCTATCAATATCGTTATTACCGACTCGAATTTTGGTCCTAATACCCACCAATATATTCGGCGGCTCGGTCAACAACTGGGTCGCTCAGGAAAGCATCCATTGTCAATCATCATTTCTTGTCCAGACTCGACATTCTTATTTGATGAACTGCCTCCTCAGTTGATCATGATGCTTTACTCCTTTTCCGACAATATTCGAGATCTTCGGTTATATCTTCCATCCAGAATGCTCAGGACTATCCCTTCTCTCAGTCTATCCCTCCCGTCCTTACAAACGCTTTCCATCCTTTCTACAGACGCGGGTTTTATCAACGAACCGTTGGAATTGTTCCCATTTTGTCCCCAACTACGAGAAATCGAGTTTGTAGACGTTAACAATCTGATCCGCCACTTTTCTCTTCCCTGGAAACAAGTTACCGATTACAGGTGCTGGTACTATCGCACCGGGGGGCCAGATACATCTGTACATGTTTCAAGTCTCGAACAGATGATACACCTCCGAGATTGCAGTTTACAGTGCGGTTTACCGTCCCTGACCCTGTTTACGAACAGAGCGACGATCTCTCCCCTCCGTCGAGACTATCGTCTTTTAGACTTACGGTCAGATTGCGATGACGGAGGCCAGGCTGCAGTTCGGCAGGTCATGGACAGGCTGACATTGCCTCAACTTCTGCAACTAAAAGTTGCCTGCCCCGAGAGTAGTACTTATCGCATCAATGAGGGCGCGTTCGCTGCCATCCGCCTCCTCATTGACCGTTCCCGTCCTCTTCTCACTGTCCTCCATTTCTGTGGCAAGGGCATCGCTATAGAGGACCTATGCCATATCATCTCCTCGCTTCATACGCTGGAAGACTTCCAGCTGACTGGGTTAGATAAAGATACCATTACGACCGAGGTTATCAAAGCATTCATGTTACATCCCGTTTCCGGTGTCATGAATGTCCCGCGACTGCGTATTCTCCATCTTAGTGGTGTTGCAAACACGGGGGTCCGTCTTCTGGTCGATATGATTCACTCACGGTGGATTCTCAAAGAATGTTCTTCAAACCCAGTCTCTCATTTGAGGTCGGTAAAGATAGACACCGACTATGACTTTCTTGAAGAGTATTCGCACATGACCAATGAAGCTCATGATATCGGCGGCTGGATTAAACAGGGTTTAGTGTGCGAGTTTAGTCGATATGTTTGATACGTATTCGAGTAGTATCTTGTTTCTCATCACTGTCGCTGTCTCCGCTCTCGGGGAGACAAATTCCCTGTGCACCGCTTGATATGTTTGTCCTTTGCTTATTGTACAATTGAACACTTCATCAATGAAACTATGGCTGATTTGAATCTCTTCGCACAGTTCTATTCAACATTCGTGAGAATACATCGCGAACGATTCCAGTTGTATTTAAAACTTCAAAACAGCCATGCGTTCTGCAGGGCCAATTTGAATTCTGGACCGCCTCAATCTCGTGATTCGTGATACCCGTCTCCCGTGTCCGTACGAGCGCCCTCTGAGCGCTTTGCTTCTGGTCCACAGGAACCGTAACAACACCACCGCCGAATTTCTAAGCTACCATCTTCTGGAATTCGTCGGTGGATTGAAAAGCGTCATTTGTCATGTTGTGGTATAAATCAAGTAATGATACTTGGTTATTCATCAAGCTGATTCCCGTTTATGAATTGAGAAGTTGAAAACTAGGTTCGGGCCTCTCGAGAGGGAGACTTAGATCGAGAGGCTATGATACTTTTTGTTCGAGTCGAGGAAGTTCTCGACCAGTAACGTTACCCTCCAGAGACAACCTTTTCCAAATATCACTGTCACATGTTGCTGGACTTGCTTAGCGGTAGTTTGGAATATAAAACAGAGTTGTGCACACGTACAAAGTAGACCCCAGGCGGGGGGAGCATCTGTTAATAATCAGGGTCATTAAAGAACAAGGCTGGCAGAAAGGGAGATCCCTGAGGCTCAGTGAGGGGCTGATGTCCCAAGCGGAACGCAGCACTTGAGCTACAGCTTCCTTTCCCGCCACTCTTTCACCAACGGAACCAGTAACTAATAGAAGCCAGCTCCACTGATGCCGAGAAGAACAGTGACGGTAACGTACGGCCTCAAGTACAACCGTAATCCCTTGCGAGTTCGCCGTGATATGGGTATGTACGCGCGGTCCCTCCATCGATGCCGTCAATAGGTAATGAATCTACAGTGCTTCATACGATAACCAAAAAGAGAGCCAGCCCGAGAAAGGCGGCAGAACAAGAACCGTGCGTCACGGGTGGGACACCGGATTCTGCTGTTAGCAACGACGAGCGCAATAAATTACAAAATATGTCCTAGCACCCAGATGTGCGACTGAGCTTTTCGAAGAGTGGTATCTTCCAGCGGCAAGGGTCAGAATTTCGAATTTTTTCAGGAGTATGATGTCATCCATCACATGATCGAGTCGCATTTTGATCCTAATTCCTTGTCTTTCCCTGTTGATTCCTGAACTGCGGCAGCATATGCCATACCGGCAAACCAGTATCACCTCCGTAAATCCTCTGCGCTCCTGGATTCATCATCACTGCCAGGGAACTTGGAATGGAACGAAATAACACAGTCTCCTGCTTTGGATCTTGGAGCTCCTTGCCAAGCCTCCCTTGCATGTCCAGGATCATGCATGGTCTTTCTGTTGTCACTAGAATGCATTTTTTATACTGAGATAAACACTCTCTGGCTCATCGACTAGGGGTATCAAGGTTCTATCGGTTTCCAAGTCGACCACGTCATTTTCTTACACTTTTTTGTAGCTAAATTCTCAAAGTTAGATTCATCCGTACGTGAATTGGACTGTCTTTCTAGACTGCAGGAGCACCTGTGCTTATCAGTCTTCAATGACTCGTTCACGAGGCCTTTTCCTTAGAGCCGCCAGAATTTTCGCCGCGAGGCGTCGGTCAGAAAATGTCGTAAACCGAACCAATATTCGCCAGTGCCCTCAAGACGTTGCTTCTAGCTACGCCCTACGGCTTCCTGGAAGTTCACCTTCCGTAATGCACGTCCCTGTCTGACCTCGTCAGCGACGGCGCGACAGGAACTCTATATAATTTCTCGTGCGCAACCCTTAAAGTCACAGAAGAGAGCTTCCGCGAGGATTAGCCACAACCCTCAAAAATTGAAGTTTTTTCGGCTAGTCGTAGATAGGGACTGGACTCGCGACTGGGAATGATGCAACGATAAGACCCGAACGTGAGCCGGTTGTTTGACATCACATCATCTCTAACCTATCTGACGTTCACTAGATCTAAAGCCTACTGGAAATGTTCCATTCCCCGCGGTGGATTCCCGGTGGAGCAGTACGTCGCGTGATCTCGCACAGCTCACAAGTGAGATTTTTGCGTCCTCATCAAGTCCTTGTTCCCTGAAGGCTCGGATGTACGAGCACAATAGAGCAGTCTCTGTTCTCAGAAAATTCACCAAAAACTCCAACGATTCGCATCCACTGACTTGTCTACCTTCTCTACTGTCTTGTATCAGTCGGGGGTAAGCCACTTGGATGATAGACGCATGTCATTAGGTTGCCGTGGCGCCTATCGATCTCGGAGACAACGAGGATTGATAGTGAGCTGGTCCCGCCCGAGGGCATTAACATTAATTAGGCGAAGAATCTGTCATCTGGGAGAGAAAACAACCTTCTTTGAGCTGACCAAGGGCGTTTCGTGCGTCTGGCGCATCGAGGTGAGGGATGTTTCAGAAGGTGCTGTATTATGCGCATTTTAAGAGTACTAGTGCTAGCATCTGCCGCCAGCTTTCATTGTGCCTCGGAACCGACTCCAAGGTTGGATAGATGCCGGCGTTCATCTTCGTCCTAAGGTTGACAGGGTGATTTAGCGATAGACTGCTACGCCGTATGAGGAAATTCTCAGGGTCATCCCGCGCCACTTCTGACTTTCGTACCGTCAAATGCACTACGACGGTGAAGTGCCCAAAGCCACAAACCACCCGATTAATCTCATGGCATACTCTTCAAGTTCTAGGGTAATAATCGACTCCTTGACGCGGACTAGGCCTGACACTCCCCCTACATTTTAGGTACCATTGGCGCGACCTCCCCACGCCCGTCATCCTGTTCCAGTACAGGACGTGAGGATATTTGAATTTTCGCTGTCGACATCTAACTCGGAGCTGGATAACGCAACGCACTTCCAATTTGACTTCATATGATAGCCTATGGCCTGGTTTTAGAAGCGGCACATATTTCTCGTAATCTATGGTTCGTAAAACTTGCAGTCTGTCTGTTTTCGCATCCTCAGGCTTTCATTAATTTTCTGCTCAATGTATGAAGTCTCGCTCTCCAGCTGAGATCCCGGATAACCGTAGTCTATACTCATAGCACTTACATGACTCGTTGATCCGGTTCCAATGTCAGGGACGGTACGTGAGTGAGGTCTCCTTATCTCCCTTCGACGTCTTGCCTTAGCTTATTTTAATGATGCTCTCTAGCTCCCATCTCTCATGGCTAGCTTTGAAGACGACCTCCGCGCATCGTTGTCATTCAACCTCGGTAAGCAAATAGGCGGTATGTCCAGTGAATGAGGTTGGTGGCGTTCTCTCCGGTGCTGCGGTTATTTATCGACTCGCTCATCACAGATTCCAACTTCGGTGAAAATACTACGTGCGACATCTGGGACCGCAGCTGGTACTCGGCCAATCATTTGTTGATCGACATTCATAATGACGACACAAAATCAACTCGTAACACGCGTTGTCAATCCGGTTGGCGACCATCGATTTCTATTGCTTTGCGCTACGCAACCGAAATCTGCATCTCTCCGTTCCCTCAGAGATTCTCGGATCTGGCCCAGTTTGTCTGTCTTCCGTTCTCTGATTGGAGGTGCCCTAATTCGCTGCTTTAGGTAGACAGATACTAAAAAGATCGAAGGCCTGGAGAATTTGAAGACTCGGCCTCGTTCCAAGCTTCGCCCGCCTGAGGTCGTCAATACTTTCGAACTCACCTCTCTTCTTTGGCACCAGTACGTACAGGGCTACCTCTCATTGCGGACCGGGCCTCCAGAGGCGCCCCATGTCAAAACCTCCAACCCGGTGACTTACCGTGCGAGGACCGGACCGGATACAAACTTGACCTTGTTCGACTTAGCTGTGAATTATTCGAAATCACCAATGCTTAAATCTCTTAACGGCTTCGATACTCGTAAACTCACAACGTCGCAGCGCCTCGTCGCGATGGCACTGTACTCGCATTTAATTCTTTTATAGACATTTGTTTGTATCAATATCTTTCATGCAATGAGAAGCCCTTCCCTGCCAAACGTCGGCTCATGGAGCGTTCTCGTCATCCCCAGGTGCGTGGTTTTGGACATGATGTGATCCTTACTGAGGATCTTCCCTATGCCCTTCTCGCGACTCTCTCGCTGGCTGAGAGTGCCCTCTGCTTATTCACGGCACCATAGAGATGGAAGCCGTCACCACCTCACCTTGACTCACTCCGAGAATTTCGGTGTGATTGTTCCTTGGCCATGAACTCTGCATATCGGTGGAGTACAAGGTCACTGTACAAAGCTTCGTCAGCATCTGTTCAGGATGAAGGCTTGATTATGATCATACCCTCTGTGGTTGCTTACATTCACTGAAAAGTGTTTCACTGCTGTGACAGGATTGATCCCGGGAAGGCGTCACCGCCGAAAGACCGGGGAGACAGGTTTCGAATATAGACAGCTGTTCATATTCAAGTACGTTGACTTGGCACTGATTCGGAGCACGGATCGTTCCCTGTAATTACCGATAATACATGCCCTTAATCATGACATGATATCTTGAATTTCCTGGATTGTCGCGAATATATCGATGTTATGGCCCCAAAGCACTGACCATCTGTTTGAACTGACGTAGACGACTTCTTAGAGAACATAGCACCTGGTACACGAAAAGGCGCAGAATATCCCAAGATAAGGAACAGTAGTGTATGACCGCAAGAACCCACGTATCGTCGTCGAATCCTGCGATTTGAGTAATGGTACCGTTTCGAACCCAAGCGGAGAGAGTTACGTCTAACGATTGAACCCTTTGAATTGAGAATAGAGTATCCTCGAACGACATAGAAGATCCTCTCCCGATAATCCCCTTCCTACCCCAATTGTCTCCGTCATAACATAGTAGTGGCGGCAGAATTCCAGAAAATCAACTGATCACAAGTCTTCAGTCCAGTTTATTGCCAGAAAATTTGAATAAAATATATGAGCATATACCTATCGCATGAATTGAAGCCGACGAATGAGAGAGCGCTTCTGCCACCTCAACATGCCATATCAATAGCGATATACATTCAGTTTTTAGTTTTACAGTGCCCACTACAAATGAACACCCCAGGTGATTCATACCAATGTGCACTTAGGATTTAGAAGCCTCAGGTGGGGTAGGGAGCTTTCCGGGGGCGACGTTCTTGAAGCTGACAGAGAAATTCTAGCAATTCCATGCACCAAAACGATGACGGAGGCTTACGTGACAATCGCCTTCCGTCTGACCATGTATGCCATTCAACATGGTGTATATAGCTCTGGGAATTGATATAGACTTGATACAGATTCCATAATGAGGCAATGGCGTCAGATTCAGAGTGACATTCAACGGTATGTATAATGAGCCCGGACCTTTGATATCTGCAGAGCGCTTGAATTTGGAACGTAATCACTGTAACAGGAACAGAAAAATACCGTCGCATACACAGACGATGCGATGACCCGGTACCTCCCAGTGCCTGGAAAACCGCTTGTAATACTTATCCCCCACTAACATTACGGTAAAGCTGATATTTTGAGTACAAACAACCTCTGTAGGAGTGTAGAGCGGAAGTAAGATCGTGTGGTTTGTGATATATCATATCATTGTGGCGCAACACTAAACGATCAGATTATGTAGTCACTCACGAGAACGAAGGTAAAAATCGCACCTGCCAGCATTGACAATGGGCAGAGGGCGCGTTTACCGTAGAAACGTCCCACCGTGATAAGAACTTGAAAAGCCGCCGGAACGGTCGTAACGAAAGGCTCAAGGCGAACTTTGAAGTGCACGAAGCCCGAGAATTGACAGAGAATAACGAGAATATGGTAGGCCTAGGCGATGGACTCCGTGCCAATTTCCCTATGCATCCTTAACGGTTCTGTTTCTGTGTACGTGGGAAAGTTTTTTTTCACAATGTAGCCGGCCCGGACTACCTTTCCTGGAACTTGCCCTTTGACCTGAGCGCCATCAAGCGCCACGCCTCCTGCGACTCACAGTGTGCAAAACCTTTCTGAATCTTGCCTATGACTTGAAACCGACATCTAGAGGAAAATATATCTCCCTTGGACAGTAAATTTTGCTCTTCATGTTTCCCGGCTTTTCGGACGACGGATATTTGCTGAATCTTGCGATCCCGTGTTCCAATCCAAAATTCCATCCCGTAGCGTACACCGTTTTCTTTCTCACTCTGCGCTCACGGGAGGACCAGGTGCAATTATTTGACAACCGGCCATCGCCACTTGTGCCAGTGGCGCTTCTCGCAGTTGTCAGGGTCTATTTGAACCACTACTTTCAATTGTATACCGCCGCCTTTCTACCTCAAATACTCACGTCAAAATATCGCCTTTATCCGACCGCAGCCGTACACCCCTTCTAACTATCTGGGGTTCGATTTTTATTCTGCCGTGACTCTGACGTCTTAAACATAGTCCTGCCTCTGCTTGCATCGGCAGTTCAAGACTCCAAGGACGAGCTTACATTCCACGTAGGACATCATAATTGACGCATCCGAAATCGCAGCCGACCGCAATCTTGTCACAGACAGCCAGGATCTCGCTATGACGACGTTGAATGCCAAAAACTGAGAGCCTCTTTACGGCCTCTTCGGCTGATTTGGGCTCATGCCCTTTTGATCGAAGAAAACACGCTGTATTGTGCGTGATCTTCTTCCGCGTCCCTGCATCTGCTCGATTTGTATTGATCTTGGCTGTTTCCCTGATGCTGCAAAATATATAACGGCGCACGCTTTTCGTTAATGACCGTTGAATTTCACTGTACAAACTTTGGTTATATATCACTCATCGAGCCGCACCCTCTTCCTTCCACCTCATTCGCAATGCCTAGTCCTCGTCGTTCAGGTGGAGCTCCTCCCTCCAGCTTCCGCGTTAACTTCGACCCATACCGGACGGAGGTTCCAGCTTTGAACAACTCGGGCGCTACATCAGACCCATTCTCTTCAACAATGCATACCGGTTCTTATTACAGTGAGTATTCACTCAGTGTTGTGTTGGTTGGTTCTCATGTGCGTAGCAGACCTCACTCTCTGGAATCAGAACCGAGAGGAAGACCAGAGGAGCTTTTTGTTCATGCGAGACGGAGGCGAGGCGCCTCGCTCGCTTCGTCGACCCAAGACCCTCGAACGTTCCACCGGTAGTTATCAGAAGTCTAAATTGAGCCAGTGCACAAGCATAGACGGTGAGTTTTTGCATCCGCTGTCGTTTCGCTTTAGCTCAAACGGCCTCTTCTAGATACCTGCTCAGAACGGGGGCAATGTGGAGGTAGCCGATTCAGCGACTCTAACGAGGCGGATGGTAAGCGACACTTTCAGCGTCCCAGGTTTAGTCTAACCAGTGTTTCAGAATCATTCATGTCTTTACGAACCAATCACCAATTCTTCACGCGCTCTCCGTCAAGTTTCTCATGTCGAAGCCAGAAGTGGGCTCCCCGTTGGCTTCGAAGGGTGTTTTCACGGAAGCGGTCACCTGCCCATCATTAGATGGGAGGGACCATGTTTAAGCACCGATACCCAGGTACGTCGACGTTTTCCTCATCAGGTCTGTTTAAGCTGACTCAAACATCAGATCACCGAACTCAATACCATTTCATCTATACCCTACACCATGCCCTTTAAAAATGTTACTCACGTCTGCTGACGATCCAATGTACTTTTACTTCTGTACCATCCCCGGTGGACCATTATGCGTTCCATTCACCCCCCTTCCCACAGTTTTGTCCAAGAACCATGTTGTAGAAATTGCGATACGAATACAAACGAATTATAGAATTATCATGGCTTGAATATCTCGTCATCAAATCATCGTCTTGTCATCGTCCTGGCTTCTCCCATTTCAGCCTGCCTATGGGTTTGCCGCAAAGCCGCGGAATCATTGATTCGGGGGTAGTAATGCCGTCAGTGGCGGCCACTCCCCGGCATGCATTGCCAATCTTCCAAGCCTCGATCATTCTATCGGGCTGCGCCCTCGGGAGAATGCCACGCTGTGGACTTGCTTAATGCGCACGAAGAGAGCAAAGTAACATTCCACTTGTCGTTAGAGCACTACTTTAGCTAGATGACATTGCCTCCGATTCTTCAGCTTGTCAGTTCGTGACTAATAAATGAGTGTTTCATTGCCTCTATGATTCGGTGGTTTTACTCAGTCCCTAAACTCGACTAAAATCGGGACTAGCAACTCGGTCGACGGTCAGACTTTGTAAGCCGCTGACTTCGATGAAATGTGCTGATAACCACAATATCGTGGAAAAAAAGTGATGAGAAAACCTCGGCGAAACGCTAGCACCGCCAATGAAAAATCTTGTCGGGGTGGATTCACCATCCTATGATATGAAATCGTGAAGACTTCCCCGTGTCCTCTGTTACCAAGGCGTGGACGGCAACTCGGTTAACAAGATGTAGGAGGCTCAACTCCATGTGAGAAATGAAACCATGTACCTGATATCGATCCGAGATATCAGGGCAACAACATTACACTGCATGTAGTACACATCATTGGCTAGCCGAATTTGCGCGGTCAGATAGGTGACTCTGGGGAAGAGAGGCCGACCAAACGAAATCACGACCTTTGGTCATGGATGATGACTTCAATATTCTTACGCATCGGCGGCGAAGAGAAAGGAGGATGAGTGGCCAACGAAGCATGTCGATCTTTAAGCAGGGTCGTCACGCATTCTCAGACTCGGAGACACACAGAACTCGGTAACCCTGCTGAATTTCGGGAGACTTTGGCCTGTGAAGTTGCAATTGCACTATTGAATGCATCAGAGAGCCATCAATGATCCTTGTACTTGAGAGAGATTAAATGAAGGGGAAAGATCCCCCACTGGCACAACGAAAACCACCGGTCCGAAAAGAAAATCTGGCGGGCGTGTAAGCCTACCCTCGGGGTGGACGATCCCAGGCACAGCCCCAAGAATGAAATTCCCGAGCCTCGGCAAGCACAATGTATACAACCCTCAACCCAATGTACATGTGCACAAGCACTGCTATCGAGTCAGGATGACTCACCGTCAATCGTCGTATCCAGGTTACTTTAGTACTGCGCCGGGTCTAGCAAGAAACGCAAGGCCTCTAGTGATATCATCCAGCCCTCCATTTTCGTCCCCACGACCCAGGCACAAGAAGTCTATATCGGGATGAAACCTTGCGCACACCCCCCGACGCTCGTCTGGTCTGATTTCCTTTGTTGAACCCTGCGCTCATCTGCACCGAGGTACAGATGGTGTACACAGTACGTGATAGCTGCAAGCGTCGGCCACCCAGAAAAGAAGTGTAAGGGGCACATTGATAGCGGTGATAGATTACCGGGAGCTGGAACTCGAAACTGATATAAATGGTGCACATGTTTGTTTGACGCGAAATAGAGGTGTATTTGGAAGGCTCTAGATTTACTGGTCACGAAACCATCGAGAATTCCGAACACGATGGGGTCGAACGACTACACAGGTGATCAGTCGATCATTACGCGTCAGGATGGCCGGAACAAACAAGTTACGACTGCAGACTGAGGATGTAAACGATGTGCTACATTTCCGTTATTCCTTGCGGTAGCCTCTGCTTCTACGTGGCTCGAGCCTTTCCTCTTCGAATTCAGACAGAGCCTGAATTGGAGAGAACAGTTTCAACTTCTAGAGAGGTACTTTCGAAGTGCAATTCGGTCCGAGCTCCGAAGCACCAGAGTTGCGTGTAACCAGAATATCAGAAAAATGACATCGACGCGCTTTGGGTGATGGACGTGAGTAATCACGGTAGAAAAAGCGAAAGCTCCGAAAAAAAATTGCACATACATTCATGAGGCCCATCCACACTTGATTGCCGACGAGCATCAGTCGCACAGGGCTCAATGAAGATAAGGTGAAATGTGCATGGCCATTGATTCCCGGCCTAAAATTACTTCGTATTAGTATACCATAAAACCTAAAGAAATAGGTCATGAGCTTCATAGTTCGAGGACATGACAAGCGGAGAGAAAGAGTCCTCACTAAAGGCCACCGGGACTCAGGGACGGACGTATGCTGAGGAAGAACATCGAACGTCGTTATCCTCCTGAAGTCCGTCGCAGCAAGCCGCGTGTACGAAGAAAACACCCCCCAAAACCACCATTTCGGCAACACGAGGCTCAATAGCACCCCGCACGGGGCGACCATCGCCATCCGGATCAGGAGGTTGGCTTGGCGGATCGAACTGATAGAAGCAACGGAGTTCCAGTTCCATAATGAACAAGTAAAGCCATGTTATGATATACAGGGTTCCGGGGATCATTATGGGACGATGACTATTGTGCCGCACAGCCAGCGATGCACGACAATGTGAATGATCAAACAGATTAGAAATAGCTCTGAGAGATGAATAGCAATCAGCGGCAGTCTGCGCATCGGGTGGCCGCGAGGACATGTGAAACGATTCACACGACGGTGTGCCGGAGTTGGGGGAGCGGTCCAAGCGAGAGCGACCAAAAGGCGAAACTAACTTCTTAGGCGGCGCCGGCGCACCCAGGTACGAAGGATTGAAGACTCAAGGACATCCTGTAAAAGGAGGTCCGTCTGACTAGGAGAGAAGGAAGCTTTCGGCATACTCATCCTTTGGATGAGTGCAAAGAAGAGTAGGTAGCCGTGTTAGAAGATGGACGGCTTCTCGCGCGAAGGGAAGGTGAATGCGAGGAGCGGATGATACATCATAAGTGGGTGACAGTTCCTCACGCACGCTCAATTGACAAGAGCTAGTAGCTCAGTACGGTCCTGCGGGACCGAAATCAGGTCGAGCCTTGGAAGGCAGGAGACTTCTCGAGTGATATTACTTAGCCGAGGGCATGAACATCACTATGACGTGTAAACTAGAAGGACGTTAGTAAGAGATACGTCGCGAGAGTAAACAAACAGCTTACTGGATCATCGCTCCAACAATCGTCCGAGTCGGTGAATAGGAACGACCCGCTAGTAAATTGATTCCCGAGCTCGCTTAGAGTACATTGAGGGCAGAAAGTTAGAAGTACGGGGTACATCTCCTCAGGGAAAAGCTCCATGGGTAGCAGATAGAGCGTCGCCGTCCATCGAATTGGATGTCGTGCGCCTTCGCGTAGCTGCACACGGAAGACGTAGAATCGAAGGCACAGTATGCAACTAGAGTTCGGGGATAGTCGCTAAAGCGGACTAAATACAGATAAATCAGAGAAATGTTCAGTAACAAATGAGTCAGAGCTCACTGCGCCAGCGCCATGGTAAGCTGCTCCACAGGCACAGAATATAGTTCATGTTCGAAGCATTCCTGTGCCATGGAGCCAACCAGTAGCACTACATGCTGCGCCAGGAGGCTGGTATGTAATACCATTGATCAAAGATTCAAATGGACTGCGACAGTGAGCGCGCGATATGGCACATTTTAAGAATAAAATTGATTGGAGATGGGCGATGCAGGAGAATGAATGTATATTCAGTCCCGAACAAACATGGCCAGGTGTTAACGTTGGCGCAAGCATTGTCAGCAGTCTGCCGCCATCGGCGGTGCATAATGATATTGGAAGGGCGGCCCGGACGGACCGACAGGGAAACTTGTAAATAATGGTACGAGCGATCCTATGAAACATTACCCTGGTTATAAAAGAGTCGGAAAGGAACGTGGAGACAGCTTGAAAGAACAAGCTTCACCTTCCAGGATTGCGACGCTGTTACTAGTAGAGGTCTAGCTACCAAGACACTTCGCCTAAGTGTCAAAGCTGGTCACAATGCATTAGCCAATAAGGAAAATCATGAGTAAGAGAACGCACCCAAAGGAGCACGAGAACCCTGCTTACGCTGTACTGCACTTCCTGCACGGCGGGCATGCTCGATTCAGGGCGGCCAGATCCTGCGCCGGCGCTGTAACGAAAGGTTCCTGAAGATCGTCCAAGATGACTGCGGACGATAATGGGCAGTGTTCACGATTGACACGCAATCGGTGCCGCTACAGTGGAGCAATGGAGGTAAGGGTATGGAGGTAATTGAGCGGACCACTGCTCTAACGCCATAGTAGATTACCGGCGATAACTTGCTCGGGCTATTGAGCGCGCAGAAAGCGGAGCCGCCAGATCCGTACTGCGGTGGAGCAAAAGCAAGATCTTTCACCGACGTACCGACAAGGCACTGACGTCGCTTAACTGTTCGCCAAGTAGATGGCAAGATTGACATTCACAGTTGATTGAAGGCGAGGTGCGACATCGGTAAACATTTCCCGCTCTCTCTCCGTATTGGATGACCGTATATACGTCAATGGAAGTACGGTACCGCCCGCGTCGGCAAGCGGGCTAGGCCACTGCGATTGTAGCTATTAGCTCACAGTCAAGGCACGAGAGGAATGAAAAGACACTACCTCAGCGAAGGTGATGTGCGACATCACCCGAGCCGCATCTCGTTCATGCCGATCCAGTTACCAGGGAACGAATTCACCGAACAGGGCTATGGGCTGTCGGACAGCATCGTCTTGAGAACTTCGGAAACCTGGGTATGGAGGTTCTCTATGTGTGATACTGAGCAAGGCATAGGACGGGAAGAGAGATGCATACTTGTCCTCTTCAGAGCGCCGGCGTATTCAACGTCAGCCACGCTCATTTCTTCTTGAAGTCTTTGCAATCTCTTCGCCTATATCACGTTTTGGTTAACACCAGTGGATGCAGGCATAGCGTCGACCTCATACCTGCTCTTCCTCTGCCTCCGACTGAGGCAAAGATTGTATGAGATATTCGACTTGTTTCGCTTTCGCTATCAAATCTATGACAAGCTCCCGTTTATTCACTGGGATTCGGATGAGTACGGACAGAGCCGAGTTGTAGCAAACACCCTTCGTACCCTCAAAAATCTCTGCAGCATCATACTTCTCCGGGTTCCTCGACTTTGTAACAGGAACCGCTGAGCTGACTTGCAGAAAATCCGACCGGGAGGTGAGGTAGACGAGGCTGTTCGACATGATAGTAAGGAGCTTGGAGAGGTGTTGGTTGTCAGCGACTCTCCTGGACGAGGTGAAGTAGATACCTGTTCAATTTCATCCTGAAGCTGCGTTATACGGTCCATGTGCGTCAATTCCTTGAGCATCGCGCAGCGCGCCCACGAATAAAAGGGGAAAACCGTCGGTCGCGTCGACGTAACAGTGGGGGGGGGGTAATATAAAGCGGAGATTGAAAGTTACTGCCGCCTTCTGACCCTAACCCTAGGGAACCTCCACCTACCTGCTCAGTCGTCCTTCCAGTAGTCTCATTCATGAAAGGGATTATGAAAGTAACGTTATTCATAAATGAATAATGAATAGATAGATCTCCGATTGAAACAAGTGAAAAATATAAATACCAAATTGGCTGTCCCATCCACGGAAAATCACAAATGGCGGCACGATAGCTGTAGAGCCGTAACCATAATAACCAAAAAAAAGTCTAACCCGACATTCACGCAGACAAAATCAACTCCGGTGTAACGAACACGGCGAAATTCTTGGTGCCTAGAACATCTCGACTGTAAGCACAAACATACTTCTTCAAAACACATACACACCTTTCTGGCGATACATAAAATCTTGGGCAGTCCAGATTTGCAAACGTCCTTGCCCTTTCAACGAGCCCAGACACATGTTCATCGATTTGTCGAAATATGTCTGGCTCGGAAAGAAATGGGCGTAGTTCTCCAACTCCTTATCACCAAACACCACATGCAAGTTCGTCTTTCGGCGTTGTTGGGCGAAGATTTTGCCAAGGTTGGTCCATACGTTCAACGGAAAATCTTCTTGTTGGGTCCCGAAAATGATGTTCATGTACACATCTTGCACGCAGTCCGGCATAGTAGCGAACATATTGACAAGCCATGAAAAGTATTCGTCTTGCGTGGGCGTCGAAGAGCGAGGGTATTTCATCCACACCTGTAGATACAGAGACCTGAGTTTCGTGAGCTTGCTCATGTCAATATGTCGCGCCGCTAGATGTACCAGCCCGTAAGCAACGAAAGGCACCAACTGAGGCTACAGCTTACTATACGGCAGCGCATGAGTAAACATCACCAACTCCTCCAACGTTGTAGGCACCCTATCCAAAAGCCGCTGGATGACCTGGAACGACGTCAAAGCCGACGCGGTCACCCTAAGAGCCCGTAACTTGCCCAACTGCGCCGCAGGGGTTGCACCACTGAGGTTGTTCAGCAAGATCGACTGTACGATATTATCGTCTACGCGTATCTGCAGCGCCTGCAACGACGGCATCTTCCACTCCGTCGGGGGCTCAAATGCGATCTGAGCATTGGGATCCTCGTTATTACGATCAACCGGGGGATCATCTACAAAATCAAAATCAATAGGCGCATGGTTGAAGATACTCAGTGAAACAATGTATCGCCAGTCCCATCCGGTACCCGCAGACAGTCTCGGTGCTTTCTCTTTAGATCGACTGTCCTGCAACCCGACCCGCTCTAATCTGAGGAGCTCCAGCGATGGAAACAGTGAGATGGCCTTGAGCAGTGTCGAGACGTCCCTCAGTTGCATAAGCGAGAGATCCAGACATCTCACACTGCTCAGCCCGGTATTCAGGTGATCCGCCACAGATGATAATCCATCACTGTCGATTTTCAGAGTACGGAGGTTGGGAAGGCGACGAAGGACCTCGGCGGTAATGGGAGTAACGGAATGGCTGTAGACGTGCAGTCGCCTTACGTATTGCCCGACATGCGGTGACTCCGTCAGGAGGGCATTAAATTGTCTGCAGGATCGTCGGAGAAGCTTGATATTCCGGAGCAGGCGCTTTTGCGCAGAGGGAGTGAAATATCCACTTGTCAGTGAGATTGACCTGTAGGTGAAGATTGTCGAGAATGGGTCGCCGTCTAGGTCGTCAAGAATTTTGTCGATGAGCTCCTGCGGTAGACGCGTCGCCATGGATTCTGTACGAATAGGTTAAGCTCTACAAGTGCCAATATAAAAACAGGGTCGCACCTGAATAATTACTTTCAATTTAGAACCAATGGCCGAAATCCGAGCTCACGCTTCCGAGGAAAGTTTGACGCCTGCTGGAGACTAAGTTAGTACCGAAGTAATTACGGGCTGTGCACTACGGCTACAGCTTACATGGCCTATAAACCCAACTTCTTGCGCAGAGAGAAATTCCTTTGACCCAAAGCAGCGTCACAATAGCCAGCAATGGTGGTAACAAAAGAAGAATCTGTGATGCTTAGTCAGCTTCATCGCAGAATCAAGAATTCGGGCCGGTGACACGTCTTGCCTCCTTGGACTCTCCCTCTCAGTGTGCCGTCCAATCATCAGTGATATTCACCTGATAAGTCACCATAATGTGAGCTGGAACTATGATACGAGAATACGTACGTCTCCATGCACTGGTCTCGTCCTCTGAAAACTCACAGGTGTGTAATTTCCCATTCTATCAGAATAGTACAACGGTTTCACAATCATCACTGATGTTGGGAGTATCGGAGAAATATCGCTACACAATTCGACCACCAGATTTAAGTTGTCATTTCTGAAACACTATCCAATTTTCTCCCAGCAATATAACGATTACGCGCCATTGTTGACGACTCACCACCCTGACCCGGACCCGGGGTTCAACAATCAGTTTTCTATTACCATCAACGAGCATCTTAATTCTCCGTAGACTCGCACTTATAATAGCTCGGTGCATGTATGACAACATTGCTTCCGCCGAGTCTAAACTTACCATCCCAGCCGGTAACCGTGTGCTTGTGAAGCTGTTATCGACAAGTTTATCGCCCATCTTGGTCGCCGCGTTCATCAAGGGAAATGCAAGGAATCACCCGAGACACCATACATCTAACAGAACTTCTCAACAGTAAAATCCTTCTTTATGGACGTGAGTTACTCGCATCCTTGCAATTCAGGGTATAAGAACATCGCTCCCGACCTCAGTTCAACAGCAGTCACTATCATCGCCTACATCATCACCAGTTTTGATCGAAAACCACGCCATTATAGGGTGTATCTCCTGTCTATTTGCGTAAAATCTTACTTTATTGTAACCGCTCTGCCGGAGATGCGCGAATCACACTAAGATAATATTCTATTGGTGCATCCTCTCTATGATTCTACACAAATTCTGGAACGAAACGATCTTTCTCTGTAGCCTTGAGCGGTCGTCCTCGTCATCACACAGTCTAGGGTATGAGAACGCCCATAGTTTGTAAGCTAAAGGAAGTCGGCGACCATTGTTCTGACCGAGAGTCACGCACATGCCTAAAAGACCGGGCGTATTAGATGGCCTGCTACATATACCTGGCGTGTGGTTCAACTTTGCTTGTTCCAGCAGATTACGTTGATCGCTAGGTCTTCAAGGTTCAGAGTAAACACAATTATCGGTGGGAGTAAAGAAAGGTTATCAAGGTTATACTACGACACAGAGCGATTAAGGTATCCAAAATAAACAGACGAACACCGGCTGTCATGATAACCCCGTCAAAACGCCTACAGAGTTCGACCGCCGCCTTCCCCCTTCAACGACATCTTTGCCAACAATCTTGCTGGCTCGATGGTCAACAGGCGCACTTGATCGTCTCGAATTCCTAGACTCCGAGTCCTCCGACGGAAGAGTAAAGAATTCCTCAGGCGATAGCAAAGGTATGCTCTTCCTCTCTTCTGGCATCGACTCGTCATCACCGTACCATGACCCCGAGGAATAAGAAGAGCGGGCAGAGGAGGTGCACGCCGAAGAATATGCCGACCACCGGCTACCTGAGAAAGCACCGTTGATATCAGCTACACCCAATGAAGATCGCGCCGTGTCATTAGTCGGACTCGTCTGTGAGGGAAGCGTCAACCACGGCGATTTTAAAACGGGCGTCAATTTGGCTGTAGGAGGTACGGCCGGCGTTGGCGGCGTGACGTTGAAGCTGAACGAAGACTCGCGTTTTCCCTCCCCTTTCTCCTCTGCCAAACTATCCTGGTCGACACAGTCCCACCTGACGATTTTCCCTTCCTTGATACCTCGTGCCTCATTCAACCATTCTTTAGCGGACGGCCTGTTGAGTACGAGATAGACGATGAGAGTGATAGCGATAAAGCCGAAAAACGCAGAGCCAATGATGAGTAACTGTCGGATCGGAATGGGATAGGACCCAGAGTGCGTCAGTGGCGCTTGTGTGTGCGAAGGGCCGACAGGGACTTGGGACGAAAGATCGGGAGTAACAGCAGAAGACATAGTGTTGAGATCGACTCGCTGTTCGTACGATGGGGTTGGCGTTACTCGGATGGCTGCGGTCGTAGGTCCCAGGTTCATTTCTTTGGTAGGCGTTGGTACCGTCGAGGAGCTGTACAGCCCGTCAATACTGCTCGTTGCATCTTGTACCGGAGCCAGAATAGGCGACTCAGTGTAGCCTTCCTCAAAATCGTTCGATACGCTAGGCGACTCCAGGGAAGTAGATACAACGTCTTCGATTAAGTCCAGACTGGCCGATTCCGTTGGTGACAGACTTGTCGGCTTCTCGACTTGAGCATCCGACGTTAAAGTTGGTGAAGGCATCTGAGTATCATCTTGAGAGTCTGGTGTCATCGTCTGCGAGTACTGGATTTCTGCCGTCGACATTGCCTGTGTTGGAGTAGGAGTAGTGTCTATAGATGTTTCAATCGAATCAAGGGCTTCAGCCATCCGTTTGCTTGCCGAAGATTCAGGAGAGAGAGATGAAAGTTCACTGTAGATGGAGGACAGAAGAGAGTCAAAGGCGATACCGTCTGTTAGGCTCGGATCGTCTCGTATGTGCAACGGTGAAGCCAAGGCGCATTGCGAACTTGCAGCCAGAAGATAGCAGAGAATGACAGTAAGGTGTTGGAAAGAACGTGGTGCCATTGCAAGGGATGTGGTTGTCTCGTGGACGTGGGTGTGGATAGATGCAGGGATAGGCGGGATAGAGACAGTGGTGGTTGATAGTTAAGAGACGAACATGTCGATCACGATTTATTTGAATGCCGTATCCCGGCGGCTTGCCTTTTTCGTTGTTAAACACGATCACGTTACCACGAGAAGCCGCTGCAGAGGTCAACAGGTCTTGCGCTGCACCTAGGGTTCCTCATAACCTAGTCAAGATAAGCCTCTTGGACATGTTTCTTGGACTCGCGTGTTTGTAGGCTTCGTTTATGCACAAACTTCTTTTCGCAGTGAGGGCAAGAATGCCTTTGCGTTGGCTTTTTGCATGTACTGTTGGGATTCCTGTGCACCTTTATATGCCCCTGAGAGCATCTATTCGTAAGCACTCAGAAAAAGATATCGAGCTGATACTCACACTAAGTGCTTTGCTTCTGAAGAAGACCACGTCACACTTTGGACAAGGAAATATGCCTGTTGCATGCACCGATTTGTGACCCTACCAATCAGCGCCATCATTGAAAGAATCAAGGAAGAAATTACACTTACAGCCGGTCCCCTTTGACTCTGACTTTCAAAATCGCAGCCCAAATACAGACATTTGTATACGTGAATCTTTGGAGGGGTATCGAATGATATCGAAACCTCTGCAATGCCATTGTAACCGTCAATTCTTTCTTTGAGGGAGCTGCTTTTGCTCCCAACGTCAGACCAGTCGACGTTGTTATGATTTGAGCTCGAAGGCAGCGTCGACCTCGGCAATATTATTCCCGCCTCTTGTTCCAAAAATCTGTGAGTACCGGGTAGATATGCTGGTTCATAGTGTTGATTCTCAGTGCTTGGGTATCCTGCAAAGTCTGCACAAGCTCCGGGATTGGGGAACGTGGACAATTGCTGAGAAATATAAAGGCTTGGAAGCAAGGAATCCTTTAATGGCAGAGCCGCCGTTCTACCAGCCGTAGTGTCAGAGACGAGAAGTGCTTCAGCCTCAGATTCGAAGTACGGATAATACATATCCCAGTCCTCGAGGTTGCTGACGCCCCGATATGTGGCGCGGTTGGTGCCCTGTAGAAGAGAACCATGATCCGCCAAAGAACTCATGTTTGCGTCGGCCCGTCGCTGTCTTGACAATGCGCTTCTTGACGTCGATGCTGACCCCATCATTGACGAACCCTGTGACTTAATTTCAGTCGTCAATGAAGCCTCAGGGTTAAAAGTAACCCACACCTTCGTTTGGTAGGTATATTCTTCATCGAGAAGGTCTTAGAAAAAAATCAGGGTCAGTGTCTGATATGACGGCAACATTTAAATACACGCCTTTAGTTATCTGTGGTGACACGACGCGGTTAGGGTTTTTTGCGCTTCTACTTCCGCGACGTCGGCGAATGGCAGGCATCTATGTAACATGCAACTTGGTAGATGAAGCCACGTCTGCGACATCTGACACTTTATATGAATACACGAAACGATGTTGAAAATTTTTTCTTGTTCGGAGGGATGATGAATAGAATAGCAATTGTTCTTTATCGTTGTATTTAGGGATCTGCGGTATCAGCTATGATCGGAGCGCCGCTGCTTTTAACCGTGGTGCTAATATTGCGGCCTTTTCCTGTCATGAAAGTGGTCAGCGAACAACCTTTACAAGATGTCTCAACGGCAACCATGTTATGCTGCCGGTGATGAGGATAACGCCGAGAGTTCATAATGGTCCCGCTTCGTGGTCGTAGTGGTTCTATGCCAAGAGCGAAAATAGTGCCGGGCCGAGTTACCGATAAGAAAACGAAATGTTATTGAGCTTGGAGTTCTTATCAGGATACAAAAGAGAGGAAAGGTGATCTACTATGTGACTAATGCCCAACAATATCGTACAGCACCGATGATGTAATCAGTGTTTTATAACCACAAAGAGCCCGAGAGAATAAATGAGTGAAAACGCACTGTGATCACATCAATGGATCAGTCAACTTTGGTCAACCCCACAATCTTCTGGTTCTCCAAATCAGATTTGAGGTCGACTTCCTCCATATCCCACTTAATCCGGTCGTTCAATACGCGGTCGCGCTCGATCTTGACCTGGACTTCAAGCTCGATGCCCCGCGTTGTAACTGGCATGTTCGTCTGATCATCCGACTTGCTGCTGTACGGATTCCGACCACTGGACGGCTGGAGGGATTTGAATGAGCGCATTCCTGCGTCTGGTTTGATAGGAAGTCAGGAGATTATTTGGTTGAAGGTGAAAAAAAACGCCATACTGCGGGTTTTGATGAGGATGTTCTGGGTCATGATCCTTGTGAAGGCGAACCCTAGGCTTGCGCTGGGTAGGGAATGTAAGTAAAGTTCGAACGAAGACATTGGTACTTACGCAGCAGCTTGGGCATCAAGCTGGGATGCACGATATAGAACGAGGTTAAGCGTATTCGTAACTGTATTCTGGTAAGCATCAATCGAACCTTCAGATGCGTTGGCTTACTCGTGAGGATAGCAATATATCCCAGTCCATCCATAACCATAGCTTTCACCAGGCCCGTCATGCTAGAAGGAGTCAAAGAATGAAACTCAACGAGGAATTCTTATCTAGGGAAACACTCACGAAGATACTCCGCATCAGGAAAAGGTCAATGTGCTACGTTCAGTTACGACGTGTACGTAACTCGGGTAACTTCGTAGCACACCCCCCTCTTAGGTACTGGTATGTAGCCTGCCATCAAATATATGTACCTGCCGGTAGCCGAGGTAGCTTTGACTGAGACGTATGTAGCGTTACCATAGTATTATGGTTTCGCAACAATAGTACGACCGTTCTGTTCTATAGTGCTATAATAGATATACATTCAATCTATAAATTAACCAGGGGTTTTCGGGTACGAGCTAGCAAAAAGGTTCTATTCCAGTCATAATAGATAATGCACATTATTATTCTTCATCCCCTGTGGCATCATTCTCTGCATCGTCATCATCATCTTCACTATCCGTTTCTCCAGTTCTACCCTCAAGATCCGCCATAACCCGGGTTTCTTCCTCTTCATCATTAAGGTAGCCGGTCGCCATCTGCTTTGCTTTTACCCCAGTGCTTGATCTACGTGTAAAAAGATAAGTAGACCGAATCAATGATAGATACAACACTACCTGGCACCATTATGCCATCGTTTGAGTATATTTCCGGTGACCTTCGGATTGGCTTTACACCATTTCCTAATATCCGCTAGATGAGCAAGGTAGCGGGGCCGTTGGACATCCTCATCTAGGGGTTTTGGCACAAATTTTCCGCTAGCCCATTCGTCAATGCAGTTCTCGAGCTGTAAGATTCATTAGAGATGAAATCATATAGAATACCAATTAATCATACTACGGTGATAATGAGTGCCACAGATTCCGGCTTGATTGGATCGTAGTCGTCGGAATACTTGATTCCAGGAGTTTTTTGATTCTTGAACCAGCATGCGCAGATCGCTTGGAAAATAATCTTGTTTTCAAACCTTCGGTATCGGTCCCCAGGTGTCTATAAATATATTTATGAGGAGACATATGGATAAAAAGCAATCACACCTTAAATGAAAAGGCACCACCTGTCAAGAGCATCACATAAAGGTTCTTGTTGGCTTGGTGAATCTTCTTCTTATCTGATACTTGGAAGCCATATGCTGGTGCAATAAGAGGTTGAATCCGATCCCGAATATTGCCACGGCACCGTGCACCACGTTTCTTGATCTACAAATATCCATGAGTCAGGCATCGAAGAAGTTTTATCCAACTTACCATGGATTGGAGAGCTGGCGTTAGCTCAAATTTCTGCTCGACACTCGCACTGACTTCGTCCCAGAGCTCACAAACAATTTCGGACTGTGTTTTTTCATCAGGGTAGGCGTTAATGGTGAAAATGCGATTCTCGTAGCGTAGGAGGACTTCGTGGATCACAGACTTGGCTACACCACTATAATCCCGTAGATTGGAGCCTTTCTCACCATGCATGATAGTACAAGCACGTTTAGACCTGGATGGTGCACTGTTGTCAGGGCTATTGCTTCGTGGCCGCTTGCTTCGATGATCAAAAGATACTGCGGAGTGTTCCTCGGTAGCATTACTACAATCAACGGAGTTATGCATCACAGGTGAAGGCGAGGATGGAGGTGCCGATGGACTCGATGTCACTATTTGATTGTCCCGCCACTGACCAGTCACCAAGTTGAGGTGGGGAGGGGATGAAGACCATACAGGCTTGCGAACTGTACCCTGCTTACGGAGAGTCTTAGAAGCGTCTGGTTCTATGATTCTCTTTGTTTTAATCTGTTTAAAAGGATGTGAATGTGCATTTGGGTCTATGGAAGTGTCTTACTGATGACGAAAAGAGAAGGCTTGGATGTTCATTCTCTTCATCTTCACTTTCAATCATGGGTCGTTCATGGCCATCATGAGTCTGGCAATATTCTTCATCGGCATCCTCCAAAAGCTGCCCTATAACAGTAGGTCAGTGTTATCGCAAGAATGTATGAAGAACGGGTATACTGTTGGTTTTTTCGGTGAGAGTGTTCATACTGGCAAGCTGTTGATGTTTCTTCTTCAATGCTGCGAGTTCTCTTTCAAGCTTCTTGGTGTACTGATCATGGTGATTCTTGTCTGAAAGTGATATCAAACGTGAGGGGCATAAAACATTTATAAAAGCTGCTGGGACTTGCCAAGTTCTGCCTGCTTTTCAGTTACCCTTCTGTTGCATGGCCCTTGAACTTGAGGCGACACTTCAGCGTCATCTTTGGCATCCAAGGGAAGAGCAGATTTGCATGCCATTTGCAGGAGATGGTGGGGGTGCAATGAAAAGAGACATCCAAAATTGTTTGTTTATAACTGCAAACAACATGACTATGCTGGGCATTACTGGACAAAAATGTGAGATCTCGCGGGATCTCGTGAGGGCACATGAGATCTCGTGAGGGAGACTCCTTCCACACCGGAAACACAACCAACCAAGGTACTTTGAATGTGACCGGAGGGGTGACGCCTACTTTGGGCCACCACCCCCGCACCCCCCTGTAATAAATAAATTCATTATGTTTATTATGCCAAAAAAAAATATGCAATCAATGAGGTGTATTGTGTGACGTGATACGATGTGCACAAACGATCCTTCGTGATGTGACCAACAAGGTGGTCTGTCACGTCACACATTCTGAAAATCAACCAGAAGGATCTCCGCTTCGTCTAAAAGTTCCGCTCGAACCAGGCCATTCATGCCATCCTTAATTGCATTAAGCAATTCCACGTGAACCCAATTGTGAGTCAAAGTGAATTCAAACTCTTTGTCATCAACATGTCCATATGCCGTAAGGTCATGCAGAATTTCAGTGAGATCAATGCAGGCCATGGCCTCCAAAGCATCCGACAATTCATAATCAACGTTGACAATGCAACCGCCCATGTTGTCATGGATTGCAGGGAGAAAAACCATTCTACCAACACCCTCAGGCTACAATGCACATGTCAGGTCAGAGACATAACACAAGAGGACATCATTCTATGCACCAAGGGACCCCTCCATACTTTGCAAAAGAACTATGGCACACAGTCAGTGAGGGCACATCGAAATGAGAAAAAAAACATGGACCTTGATCTTTGCCAGCACCGCAGGATTCATATGGGGAAGGGCTGCCGCATGTAGCATTTCATAGTGCAAGGATGTCCATTCAAGCGAACAAACACCTGGAGGGTAGGCCACCACCCAGTTCCAGTCGCCATGTGGATGACCAGTAGTAATGAGGTATGTCGACAACACCTTCTTCAGCCCATCCAGCAGACATTTGTGACTTCTTTCCGATGTTGTGCTGTTTGGGAATGGCCCAGAAGTCACCTCAAAGGGACGGGGCAGGATTCTGTCGACATGGTGAGGGAACAGTACCAATTTTCATTATTTGTCTTCTCTCCCTTGTTCAAATGTTTAATTGCAGAATTTATTTACTAATTAGTCAGACATTTAATAAAAGTACATTTTTGGCTACCCAAAAGTGTGTTCTGGGCCCGGGAGCGGTCCATGTGACTGGATGTGACCCAATGTGCCTCAATATGCTCGATTGGGACCACAAGCATCGGAATCACTGTTCCGATGATTGCTGTCCTCACGCGATCTCTTGTGCCCTCGCAAGATCTCATGCGCCCTCGTGTGCCCTCGTGTTCCCTCGTGAGATCTTGCGGGATCTCGCGAGGCCTTGCCTGCCCTTGCGAGATCTCACATTTTTGTCCAGTAATACCAACTATAGTGACCATAAACAAGAGTCTCTCGACAGCTCTCGCCGGCTCTCATCAGCTCTCGTCAGCTCTCACTAGCCCGCATCACCACGTTTTGTCTTACCTTCATCCTCACACCATGGCACCAACTTTTTATCGCTGTCCCTTCTGTGGCTTGACAACCCGGTCAATGCAGGGGATGAAGTCGCACTACGCTCTCACATCATGTGGAAATGAACTGGATATCAATATTAGGGAATGAGCTGCATCGAGAAAGAGAAAACATGAACATATTGCAGAGTCAGAACCCTTGACGACACAGGAACCACACGATACCAACCCTGATCCTTCCGACAACTCAGAAATCCTGGACACTGTATCACAGGCCTTTCTAGAGTCGAGAGATGTGCCCAATATTATGTCATGTTTGAAGAAAACTCGAGTTGAGGTTGAGGATGTACCAGATGAAGATGATGAAGAATCTGGGCAAGGATGGTGGATTGAAGATTTCCCTTTTCCTGCTGGTGACCCCATTATATGATGTGGTATCCAACAGACAGCATTTGAACTATATTGCCAGACCAAACGAGGGCAGAATGAGGAGATGTGGCAACCATTTGAAAGTCATAAAGAGTGGGAGTTAGCTCATTGGCTCATTTCCTTGGGCATTAGTCAGAAGGAAATCGATAAATTCTTGTGGTTGACAAGTGTACATCTTTTGACATCTGCTAGTGTGAATCCCTGGCTAACTGAGGCATCACAGATCAAGGAGGATGTTCAGCCAGCCTTTGACACCAAACGTAAACTATTTCAGACCATTGATAAGCTACTGACAGGCCCAGAATGGACGTGTGAGATTTTTGAGGTAGTTGGGGATGAGGTTGATGAAAAGGGAGAGCGCCGTACTGAAGAGGTGGAACTATGGAAAAGAGACCCTGTTGCATGTATCCGCGAGTTAATCGGGGATCCCCGGTTCATCAATTGCATACGTTATGCTCCGGAACGTGTGTATACCGATTCAAATGGTACTTCACGAGCATATAGTGAGATGGCAACAGCCGATTGGTGGTGGGAAATACAGGTAAGCCTTATACTATTCTCATTTGTATGTGAAAAGGAACTAATGCCAGCAAACAGAAGCTCTTACCTCCAGGTGTCACCATCGCACCGGTCATCCTAGCTTCTGACAAGACTCAGCTGTCTTGTTTTAGCAGCGACAAGCAGGCATGGCCAGTGTATCTTACAATCGGAAATATTGACAAAGACGTGCGACGAAAACCATCTGAACATGCAACCGTTTTGGTCGGCTATCTCCCTGTCAGCAAACTTGAGTGTTTCTCGAAAAAACGACGTTCAATCGAATCATACCAGCTCTTTCATACATGCATGCGCTCTCTTCTTGATCCCTTGGTGCAAGCTGGCAAGGAGGGCGTCGAGATGTTGTGTGCTGATGGAAAGACTCACCTTGTCTATCCACTCCTCGTAGCCTATGTCGCAGATTATCCTGAACAGTGTTTGGTCAGCTGCTGCATGGAAAACCGATGTCCCAAGTGCACAGTACTGGCACAGAAATTGGGCGACCCAGTCTTCTCCACAATGCATAATCCTGAAAGTATCATTGATGCTCTTAAAGATGTGTCAGCAGGATTAAAATTGCAGACATATGAGAAATGGGGACTTTGACCTGTAAACCCTTTCTGGATCGACCTCCCCCACTGTAATATCTTCGAATGCTTCACACCAGATATTCTTCATCAATTGCACAAGGGCGTATTCAAGGATCACCTTGTTAAGTGGACGACATCTGTCATAGATGTTGAGGAGGGTGTAAAGCCAGAGGATGAAGTTGACCGTTGATTCAAAACAATGACAAGGCATCCAAATCTTTGTCATTTCAAGAAAGGTATATCATTGGTGACACAGTGGACAGGAAATGAGTACAAGAATATGGAAAAGGTGTTCTTGTCCATTATTGCAGGAGCAGCACCATGGGAGGTGACTGTCTGTGTTCATGCTGTGCTGGACTTCATCTTTTATGCCCACTTTGAAGAACACACAGATGAGAGTCTGGAGAAGCTCGATGAAGCATGGCATACCTTTCATTGACACAAGGATATATTCATTGATCTTGACACTCGCAACGACTTCAATATTCCGAAGATCCACTCTATGTTGCACTACACAGAAGCGATATGTTCTCAAGGCACAACTGATGGATTCAATACCGAGGCATCAGAACGACTGCACATCGATTATGCAAAGATTGCATATAACACATCCAATAAGAAGGGATACATCAGGCAAATGACCCAATGGTTAATGCGGAGGGAGGCCACAGAGAGGTTTCAGAGGTTTCTTCAGTGGGCAATCAATGACTATGCAGAGCCAGAAGGAGACAAGGGAGACGTGGAAGATGACAATGATGATGACGGTCAACAGGAAGACATTATTCCCATGACCTTTAATGGAACCAAGCCTAGCGGCCACCTGACGTCCGGCTGCCTTTCTACCACTGTTACAGACGATGACACAGTGGATGACGAATCCAGGACACCCAAGTTATCTTCAAAATATGGTGAATGCCAGTATTCCATTGCCAAGTCTCCAGCATACACGAATGTCGACATTCCTTCCCTTGAAACACAGTTTGGTGCCACAAAATTTGTATATGCACTGGAAGCTTTTCTTTGGCAGCATTTTGGTAAGGTACCACTAGATTTTTGGACGTCAGAGCCAGCTACATACAGCATCTACAAATGCTTCCGCATCTTCATCCCACCGACTCCTGAGGTCTCTAAATCGATTACTATGGACTCTGTTTGTGCGATGCTGTCACAACCTGCTTGAGGTCACAAGAAGGAAACACCAGCTGCATTCGATGCAGTTCTTGCATGGAAAGAACTGCCTGAAGAGGGGGTGGATCTACATACACTTGGGCCCCAAGGTGTGTGCTCCTGATGTATTATCAGGCATGATCTTACTGACTTATTCCAGGACTACATATTGCACAAGTCTGGGCTATATTCTCTCTTCCAGACTGTTTCAGCACCTTCCCACACCCTCTTGCCTACATAGAATGGTTTACACCCCTCAGGAAGCTTGACAACCACACAGGCATGTTCAAGGTCAGCCGTTCAACAGCAAACCAGCAGCAGAAGTCATCTATAATTCCTATCACCTACATTTCATGCAGCTGTCATTTGACACCATATTCGGGGTGGAAAATGGATCCTACATGGACAAGCGAAAACGTCCTGGACAGAAGTAAGACTTTCTTCATTAACTCATATCTTAGATATATTGATTTTGTTCTACTACGACATGAATGCAAAATCAAGTTGTGACAGACGTCTTTCTCGTCCCAAACCTCCTCATCTGACGTGTCCTAAGCTGCAAAATGCACATAGTGTACCTCGAGGTACATACAAACTATGTATGGGATACTCAGTGGTACGGGGAGCTATGTACCCTTGGCTGATGGGTACCAAGGCTACCAGATGTACAGCTAGCACGTAGGCTTGGCATGCAGCTACATAGCATTTGCCTTTTTCCTGATGCGGCCCCGCCAGCCTTGATCAAGTAATAGGTTGAGAGGCCAAGAGTCACAATGTCATAACTGAGAGCCGCAACTAAGAACATGAAAGCATGAAGTTAATTCCACATACGTTATTGCCCAGATGTAGAAGGTCCAGTTCACCAATTTCATGGGGTCATTCCCGGAAGTGCAGCTTCAAACGCTCCTGAGTATGGATATATGACAGACAAGTGGGAAGATTCACTTTCCGTTCCTCTGGATCATGACCCTCCCATACAAGTTGGTAAACCACTCCAGAATAGTGATGATCAATGTGAAAACGATTAGAAAAATCTTCACGTGTTCCAAGCGCCTCAAAATGCTGTATGTTTGAAGCGCAAGAACAAACTGGCACACAGATGCCTGTAAGACTACCAGAATATCAGTCACTGTGCCCACAGTCGACGAAGAGAAGCACCTTTCAATACAACAGCAATCATATAGTACCTGCAACAGCTTTCTGGAGTGAAGGAAAGCGAAAAATAGCCAACGTTGCTGACTACAACCATGGCCATGCTGATATATCTGATAAGGACGAACAGTACAAGACTGCCAGATACCACAGATGAATTTCTGGAGGAGACAAGAAAAAAGGTAAGGGACACACTTTGGGCATATCTGTGGACCTCTGTCCTTTCAAAATTTATACTCTGCTGGGATGGTACAAACATAGCTAAGGGAATTTGAGTGCAGCATGATCAACCAGGAAATAGGAAACGAACTTGTAGATACATATCGCAATCGTGCCAATACGCAGAATTGTCTCCATTGAGAATGGTATTTTACCGTTAACTGTGCTGGCAGCGAGCAGCATATTAACAGTGAAGGCAGTCATTATTTCAGGAAAATTCTCGCCAGGAGAGAGGAGAGGGATCAACTCGTATCAAGTCTGCATCCCCTGCATGACCTTTAAGGCAACGCAGAAATCCAGGGGTGCGGATCAGGCTCAGGGGAGGATGAGGGGGCCAGGGTGCGGAGGCAAATCACCGATAATTGAATCCATTTTTATACTCGACCTTGCAGTACAAATGGATGTCAGCTGAGACTGGGGGAAAATCATAACAATGTGGCACGTCAGTAGTGTCAGAAAAGTCCGAATTACCTTATAAGGTGTTATAAGGTACCATTCGGCTGTAAGCGGAGGCAGGGGATTATAAGCTCTTATAAGTAACAAGTGTTTGCTTATGAGGAGCCAAATAAGGACAGTTTTCCTTATTTGATACATATAAGGCACCGACTGACAGTTCAGTTGGCAAGGTTATAAGGAATTTCATTTCTGATATGGTCTGAATAAGATGGCTAATAAGGTAGCTGATAAGATAGCTTAAAAGTGTCAAATTAGTGGGCCAAAAAATTCAATAAATATATATTGAATTCATTACACAATCTGATCTATTAGATATCTAATTCAGTGTAATCCTACTACAGTCATATCTAATTCAATCTAATCTAATAGTTGTTTGAAGGCCTGGAATCATTATGTAAGCAAGATAAGGAAAGAAAGGAAAATTTACAACAATGGGAGTCAAACCAGCGACTAATAGGGGTTACAATATTAGATAATTATCGAGAGTAGTGGTATTACAGTTATGCCATATGGCTTTTATATATATAAGGCGTCGACTCAATATATCATGACTAGGACAAATGTGACCTTTTTTTTAAAACAAGTCTCACCGAATGCCCTGCTCATATTCTGATCGGTTTCTGGCAGAAATCACACATTGTTTAGGAGCGACAAGTACATTACATGCTGTATATCATCACCCATATATATCATCCTCCTCAATGCCTTCATCCTCATCGGTTCGGCGCGTTGTATGATTGCTTTGATGAGTCAGCACAGGTGCTTGATGCTGAGAGACTAAGGCTCCACCTTGGACTTTACCATGGCCCCACCGTTTGTTGCCCCGGCCATGACCTGTGCCTATCTTGTCCGTTACCTGGATCTTTTCATCAATATCAGGGCTAATATTGTCTGTGAAGGGAATGAAAGGGTATTTACAGTGTGTTCAACTTCATTCACGGGATTAGATTCAGCTAGAAAAGGACAATTAAAATTAAATCATTACAATATAATAATTCTCACATAGGGTTACTGCTCCAACACTGCCAACAAGCTCTTCAACGGCGACATTTGAAGGGCTGGAGGCGGGTACGAGTTCCGAATTGGATTGGACATTGATTCCTTGCACTTTGAAGGGCTCCTCATCAGACCTGGAGGAATCAGAGAAGTCGTTGGGTATTTCAATGATCTCATCATCTTCGGCTCATTGACTATTGTGATCCAATCCCCAGTCCTCAAAGACAAATTGATTGAATGTGGCGACGGTGTCCTTCATGTGGCGTTTGTCGAGATACTTGATGATAGTGGATTTGTAGAGCTTAAAATCGGCTGTGTATTGAATGTGAGAGCGCGCGCCATGTTTATCGAAATGTTCGTTGCCAGAAAGAACAAAACGAGCCTAGCAAATAGCTTGTGAGTGACCAGACGTCCTAAGGCTGGGAGTACACTAACCATAATGGCCACGAATGCAATAGCACCTGGGGTGACTTCGTTCATGCCCCAGAGGATTCTGTTCGTTGGCTTCTTCTTGTTGGTTTTGCCTTCCTTCAGACTCGCTGAGCTGAACAAAGTGACAGTGAGTATCTGAAATTATGGTACCCTTTTAGGCTGGACATGTGCATGAAGTAGACTTTACCTTCATCAAGGTCTCATTTCTAAACAGATACCGATTGTTGATGCCCCTCATGCCATCTGGCCAAAGGATAGGTGGTAGAGATGTGTATACTTTCTTCTCCATGTCATAGCCTAGCAGTTGCTGACAGGTGAGATCTTCGAACACGTCAAATCCTTGTTCTGAAGCTGATGGGACCATGGACCCAAAGACGATACGGAAACAGTCATTCTTGATGCGGCTGATGAATGTGGAACAGCTGTCAGAGGCACATTTGGCAAACTGAGAAAGAGACATCAGCACATGAAATATTGGAAGATAATGTAGTAGATTTCATACCCGTTTTCTCACCGGACCATAGTTTCGTCTGAATAAGATGTCGTGCTCTGGCTTCAAAATTGCATACACCTCTACATAAAGCGCATTCTTTTCCGACTCCAGAGAGGCGTATTGTTCGGGGCTGAGTACCAACCTGTTGTCTACAGACTCCCGGGCTTGGAAAATCTCGCTCTCATCCACCCATGGATCGATCGTTGACATGCAGTGCTTGGCAAACTGCATGATATATTTGTGCTGGACCTTCGTCAAGGTAGCTTTCTTGTTGCTGGATCCAGAAGGCATTGCCAACGTGAGGAGCTGATTCTTCTCCATCAGGTCATTGACCTGAAGCTGAGTCTGCCGAAGCGTCTGCGTGGCTGTGAGCCTATCAAGAGACTGAGAATAGAAACTTGAAACTTACTTGGTCTTGGTCTTGGTAAGATTGAAGCAAGCGCGGGATATCAATGAGGCCACGAGTCTTGAAATAATTGTGCAGCTCCTCAAGATCAGAGGTAGGAACTTCTGAAGGCGTGCTAGTATTCATCGTACTGATGACTGGGGCTGGCGGCTGTTCTCGTTGCTCCACTGAATCGGACATTGCGAGAGGTGAGGGGTTGGAGGTAGCTTTTCCAATGTCTTATGTCCTTTTGAGAGGCCAAGAAGCATCTCGAATCAGCATGGAAGTGCGATGCATGCAAGACACGTTTGAAAGGCAATGCACTGTTGGACACAAAAGTACTAATGTTGGCAGTCAGCAGCGAGCCACACACACAATTAATGCAATAAAACATGAACACACCTCAGCTGTGGCCAAACGGACACGTAATGACACCAGCCTTCAGCGTACTGAATGTACCAAACTCATCCTTATTGGTTTCTTCGACTTCGCTGAAGGACCCTGTACGTGTGAATGGCATGCAGCGAGAAGCCTTGCGATAGTCGCAATGAATAGGCTGAAGCGATAAAGGACTCGAGGTGAAGTGGAAATAGGTGGGCTCCAGGGCGTATCGAGGTGCGATGCTTGGTGATTATTAGTTGACAAGCCAGCTGATTCGAAGGCGATGTGCAAGGTCTCGAGGGAGAGTGGTGATAAATGGGGTCCAGGGAGTAGGCGCACGGTGACAATCGAGAAGGCGATGGATGAATGACGGGACAAGCATATATATCATGCATGTTGAGCACGCTCAGTGCATGATTCTGTGTAGTAGAGATGTGTTTAATTTGAAGTGTTGTAATATTAATAAAATTTCCCGATGAAAGACGTCAAGGAACGAGGCCGACAGTAGCTGTCAAGCCCATCCATCTGTCGACAAAAGATGTCAAACGGAAAGGCCGACCTTGCAGGTCAAGCCCAATGGTAGAAGAAGGAAGCAAGTTTCGAAATATTAGATTGTGCACGAGATTACTATTAGTCAGCACAAGGCGTGACTTTGTCGCACATGTCCGGAATAATACAGATGTGGTCATTTATTCATTGGACGTGCCTTTAGCCACCACATCACCTTTTGATTCAAGGTGAGCTTTTCTTTCATTTCATTTTCTTTTTTCTTCGTTGTGGTTGACAGTCATGTCGCCACAGTCGCTTGACGTCTTCGTCGGCGACCTTTTCTTGATTTTCCCCGACGGTTGACACAACTGTGTTGCTGTGTCCGCTTGACGTCTTTTGTCAGTGGACTAGTCAATCGTGTGATGCAAACGTTCAGTCGATGAGCGTATCGCCATAACTGCTCGATGTCTTTCAGTGGCGGTTGGACCATACCGACCAGGCTCCCTTTCCCTCGCCTCAATGATATTGCGTTTTCTCAGCCTAAACTCAAGTTCACAAGCTCCCCAGTTGCCACGCATGCTTCCCGAAGACCTCGTGCCCTCAAAACTTCGAGGTGACCCAAATCTTTTACTTCACAATGGTGCTGCTGGTACACATACGTTGCTGGTTACATCTGGGACTACAATTTCTCTAACAAACATCTAGCCAATGGCCCCTTCGACAGTAAATACGGTACCATCCTGGATGGCCAGGATTCATTTGCTGTGACTCCCAACTCTTCCATTATGCCTTGACCACCTATCGGTGCCCAGCGTGAAGTGTACATGCAAGCAAATTATCGATACGGCATCGATGACCATGTTGAATGGCCTCAAGCATATATTGAACAATATCCCCATTTCGCATGTATTCATCGGGTTGCGCCGGAGGAAAACAAAGCTCTATGCCCTTTGTTTCATGGGCTAACTCAGTACAACTTCGTGGAGTGCGACGATACGGCCATTGTCAAGGGTGTGGGATGTCTGTGCCACTCGACATTTCTGAGGCTGCAGAGTGCATGCCAGGGTGTAATCGACTCTGTCGGTAGCATCAGTGGGAGCAGTACCATGCTGAGTGGCTTGCGAAGCCACGTTAGCATCATTGAGTTACTGTTGGGATGTCTTCATGCCCTCCCTACCTCATTTACTCGCATCTGTCTGACTGTTGCTGAGACCCAGTGCGTTGTGCGTGAATTACATGCATTCGTCGAATATATGGCGATTTACAAGCCTCTTATGGAAGCTCCAGAGAGTGATGCGCCTAGTATGCCCGTCAACGACACCCTTGTTGGTGCGTTTTCCAATGACACTACCATAATCCAACATTTCTTCAAGGCTGGCATTCCAGTCTGGTGCATTGTTGCAATGAAGGACCTGCCAGGTATCCGCGTTGATAGGCTGTCTGACTTCACAATGCCACCCTTTGTGGATGAACCATGCCCTTTATGACTGCCCTCAGTGTTCGTTGGATCGTCAAGTGACCCCCAAAAGTACCACAAGATTCAAGACTTTACCATGCACTCAACACGTTGGGTGGATCCCTTTGCGTTGTCAACTCCAATTATCATGGGTTGGGAGGATGTCCCTGTCACCATGTCGACGACATCAAGTTCTCGTTATTCGCCATGTAAGTATTTGGTATTTTCATCAACACCTAGGCCTAATGATTTGATCTCCTTCACAGATCAAAAAAAGGGCTCTGGATCACAGGTGAAGGGGTCTTCACACCAGCTAACTGACCCAAAGCACCCTTTCCTGCCCCCCCTAGTTGAGCCATGGCACCTCGGACTTCTCGCTGTCATCGCCGATTTATCTCGCTGTCACTCTTCAGCACGGCCTGAAGCTTCCAACCCTACAGCAATTCCATGCGAAAATCAATATGCATTCCCTCGCCCAGACATCATTGCGACGTTGAATATGGAGGAAAAGGTAAAATCATACCTAGTGTCATGGCTTCACTTGCGAGCACCGCTGTATGCTCGTCTGACAGTGACCGAGCAAGTACCGGCCAATCTGTACCATCAGGAGTGGCAGACGGTACTTGCGATGGGTTTCCTTCGTTCAGCTGGCGAAACAAGTGGGCACGCAGCCAAGCGGCGTGAGGAGGTGCAAAAGATGATGAGTGGATACCTGGAAGAATTTCCTCTGCGAGCAGATAACGATGCACACACAGCATTTTGGCAAGGGAAGGCGTACGAGTCCCTCACATCAGAGGAACAGCAGGAAGTATGCTGGGAGCTTGGTGAAGTGAATTTCTGTTGTGAATTCAGAGCATTGCACCGCTGAGCAACTGCTTCTTCACACTCCCAAGATGTCAGTCGGTGTTTTCCCAATGGTCACCATTTACCTGGCCAGATCGATGTTGGATGCGCCAATTATGGTGTTGTGCATCACCTGTGGTTGCAGCGTGCACCATATATATTTGCCATGAAGAAAATGATGCGGGCATGGAACGGTCCACATCCAGCACTGCTCGACAAAGTCCAGACTATGGGCTGGACAGAAAATGACTTTTTAGAACTCAAGAAAACAGTTGCCGCATACTACACTGATTCTTTTTACCTGTATTTTGGTCATGCACCTGTTCTTCCATGTCAACTTTTGCACCGCTCATCAGAGGATTATGTACCAGAAGTTCAGGCTCGCATGTCAACAAGTTGGTCTGGTGTGTATATGGACATTGAGGAGCTCATTTGAATTATAATTTGTTTACATGTGGTGGATAATATTCAGTTGTTTTATGTACAGATATCTGTGAAATATATGTTTATAACTAGTCAGCCCTATTATGCTGTTTGATGGCCATATGCAAAGTCTCATGATGGTGATGGAGAGACCATATACTGTTCTGTACAAGGATCCATGATGATGCCTTTGGGTTTGGGCCACATACTGTATCATACTTAGGGTGCACACAGTGATAAGACCCTGTCAGATTGGTATGAGTGGTCAAACTACAGTCTGATATTGGTCTAAAACAGTGAGCCATATCACAATGTAATATGGCCATATGTAGGGGCTGTTGATGGTGATGGAACAGCAATATACTATACTGTACAAATTTGTTGGAATTACTGAGTATATGCTCTGTAGCTTCCCTGGCTACGAGTTACAAACTCGCAAGGAGTCTGCCCATTATTCACAGATATATATACTAGCTACTACCTAATGTAGTATCTTCTCCATCTTTCATACAATTTCTACCCTTACTAATCGTGCCGAGTGATGCTGGCTTGTCCGGATCTCAACGAAATTGTTGGTAGGGTACTTTTGGCATCAGTATGGCTTCTGTATAATAATTTAAAAAAAGCCATACAATACAGCATAGTGAGTAGCACAGGCCCAGCCAGTTTGGCTGGGTCATGGGTATGGGTACGGGTTGACATATTACTATGACCTGCAACCCACCTATACCCATGAACATGCCGTATCTGGGACCACATACAAATCTGAGTTGTACACAAGACTATGAGACCCATCTTTGGGCTTACTGATACTCTCAGGACCACAGAGTGACATGTATGCCCATGACAATGACTCATCAAGTAAATAATGCAAATGATTGCTATAGGTATGGCATTTGTGATGTGGGTGGGGTCTGACTGCAACCCGTAGCCCATCATATGGCCTGTCATAACCCAGGAAAAACCCACACTTGTGTGAAGGGTACTGGTGCTGGCGGGTACAGGTACAGGTGTGAGAGCTAGTACCCATGGGAGGCCTGTGCCACTCACTAATAGAGCAATAGCATGCAGCCCTAATTATACTTACAGGCAACTGTATAATATGGTTATGGCATGCAGCCCTAGCCATACTTACTATCTGTGCAATTAGGCATACTTTCAACTATATGTTATATATATTTACAAAGTCCACTATGTAAGAATACAATTAGTATATGAACAATTAATCCTTTTTTAATGAAGCAACATTGTGATATTTAAGAAGACCTGCAATTTTTTTCATTCTGAAAAACATATCAGCATCAATAGTGTCCACAACAAAGTAATCCTGGCCATTGCTCAGATCTGAGCTGTTGTCTTCAACTAGCAAGACTCCACGGATAATTGAGTAGATAGAAACAAATTGTGAAAAGACCCAAGGACATGCACGAAGGCGATAAAATCCCAAATCTTTATCTTGTTGGAATTTCCAGTGTTGTCCCCCATCGGTAACTGTAACATCAAAAGGATGAACTAATGCCAATGGGTATCGCTGTTCCAAATATTCACATTCAAACAGCTGAATCAGCTGTCCAATGTACACCCCTTTTTCAGTGTTAATAATCACTCCATCATAACGTGGTGCATTGTAGAAATTTGGACTGCAGTGTAATAGATCTGCAGACTCTTTGAAATTGACTAGTGACTGATAAGTAACAGTCAAAGTCTGGTGAATTCAGATCTATATTAGTTTGTTAATTAGCACACAGTTTTTGTTAGACCCAAACCTCACATGATCCAAACAAGAGTAAACTCAGGCTGCCTCGCGTTCGGACAGTCACCCGAGAGTCTCGTGGAGTTCGGATATAAGTGAAGGAATCGGACTAATGTCTTAGTCGAGCATGAGTTAAGAGAGAAGTTCGGTATGAATAAACTTTAGCTCGAAGCTGGGGTATTACAGCGAGAGCTACCTACTTATATATGAAAACTGTAGTACTAATAATAGTTACAACACATGAAGACAATACGGTTGTCGTGCGGTATGCATGAGCTGTAGTTACTAGCTACTTGGCCTAAGCTGTCTGGTTCTGGTTCATATGATCACGTGGGGTCGGGGATAGCTCGGTCTTCTGATAATTAAGAAAGAAAATGAATAAGTGTGATAAATCGTAACATTACCCTCTCGTTAAGGCAGTCATCCCAACTGCCATTAGGGTTCCGGCATCTCCTCTAGTTCTTCTTTCAGTGCTCTCCAATAGTCTTGGATATACTCGTGCCATGCTTCTCCGTCTGGGTTTTGGACTTGAATCTTCTTTCCATCGTTTCGTTCAACTGTGTAGAAGTAATTCCATGTCCCGTCTCCAATTTCCTTGTATTTGTGTCCCACGATTTCTTTTATCGCTTTAGGGTTTACAATGGCCTCAGCTGTTATCACTCTTCCGTGCTCTGCTTGACTTTGTTGGTAGTCCTCTATTGCTTCTTGGGTGTTCTCCATGTCTTCCTCCATTACCCAGTCATTGTGTTCTCTTGTCCAGCCCGTCCATTTCACGAAGTAGTCAGTTACTAGTCGAGAAGGTTGGCCCTTTTTTCCTCTTACCCTTTGGGTTCGAGTGTCGAGGACTTCTTCGACTTCGTACTGTTCTTCATCTTCGATGAGGTCTGGTGGTGGTGGCGGTGGTAGTTCTTGGTTTGGGAATGCTGGGGGCGTATACGGTGTTAAGAGTTTCTCGTTGAAGCGGGGGTGTATGCGCCAATGAGGGAGAAGTTGAGTTTATAGGCAGAAGCGCCTGCTTTCTCAAGGATTCGGAATGGGCCTACTCGTTTGTCATCGAGTTTCTTTTTTGGCCGTGGAAGGTGAAGGTTCGTAGTGTCGAGCCATACTAAGTCATCCTTTTTGTATGCTACTGCCTTGCCCTTTCGCTTGTCGTATTGGGTTTTCATTTTGGCGGTGGCCTCCTGGAGGGCTTGTTCGCATAGCTTGTGGATCTTCTGCATCTGCGATGCAAAGTTTCTGGCAGCAGGATTGGTGAAGGGGCTTCGGCGTTCGGTTTCGGGGATGACTCGGGGGTTGAGTCCATAAACGGTGAAGAAGGGGCTTTGGCCCATGGCAGAGTGCTTTCGATTGTTGTGGGCAAATGCTGCCAAGGTGAGCCATTCATGCCAGTCGTCCTGTTGGTACCTGGTGAATATCCTTAGGTACTTCTCGATCTCCTGGTTAACCCTTTTGGTTTGTCCGTCTGTCTGAGGGTGGAAAGCAGTGGAGGTGTTGGGAGTGATTTGGAGGATTCGGTAGAGATCTGTCATGAATTTCGAGACAAATTGAGGACCTCTGTCCGATATTACGGTTCTTGGCATGCCGTGAATAGCGAAGACTTTGTTGCGGAATATCTTGGCGGTTCCTTCTGATGTGAGAGTTCCGTTGCATGCTACTGGAATGATTTCTTTTGAAAATCTATCTACTATGACTAAAATGGCATCATATCCACCAGATTCTTTGAGACTGGTGATCAGGTCGACAGAAATATGGGTCCATGGCTCAGACAGGATGGCATTAGGGTGAAGAGGCGCTTTTCGCGCTTGTGTATTGGACTTCACTCTCTGGCATGTCTCGCATCCTTTGACATATTGCTCAATGGTTTGCTTGATCTTTGGCCACCAATACTCTCTCTGAACAAGTTCGTTGGTCTTGTCAATGCCTGGGTGTCCGGCCGTGAGGTGGTCATGGGACATGGCGATAATTTCTCCTCTGAGTTTCTCATCTCGGGGTACATAGATTCTTCCTGTGAGCATCAGGAGTCCCTTCTCCATTGTGATGCCTCGTTCGTGGTTTAAGGAATCGGAGATTCCTCGATCCTACTTGTCGGTGCTCTTGGTATCACGCTTGATTTTCAAGTGAATGCTGGACGTTGTGGGCATGATCATCGCTTGAAAATGCTCAGGTTTGAGGACTACGATTTCATCGTTGTCTTCTTTTCCCTGGTCATGATCATCCCGTCGGGACAAGAGGTCGGCTTTTCGGTTTGCAGTGCCAGGCTTGTGATGTAGGGAGAAATGATATTCGGCGAGTTCGGTAACCCAACGGGCTTGTCGGTGATTGAGTTTTTGGGGTTTTCGGAAATATTGAAGGTTCTGATGGTCTGTCCATACCTCAAAGTCGACAGCGGCTCCCATTAGGTAGTGCCTCCATTCGGCGAGGGCGAGCATTATGGCGAGGAGTTCCTTGTCATATATTTCATAGTTCCTTTCTGTCATCGTCAACGATTTTGAAAGGAAGGCTACTGGTCTCCATCTGCCATCCTGCTGTTGGCTTAGTACTGCGCCAATGGCTCCTTCGCTGGAGTCCGCTTCTACTCTGAATTTTCCGTCTTCCTTGGGTAGAGCTAGGATAACGTCTTCTGCCATCTGCTTCTTCAACTGTTGGAACACTTGATTTTGGGCGGCGCCCCAGTTCCAAGGGGCGTTTCCGGTGAGTTGGGTCATTGGTCATACAATTTTGGAGTAGTTCTTTATGAACTTTTGGTAAAAGTTCGTGAAGCCTAAGAAGCTCTGTAACTCCTTTTTCTTGGTGGGAGTGGGCCACTCCATGATTCCTTTGACCTTGATGGGATCCATCCTGACCGATCCTTCGCTAATGATCACTCCTAAGTATTCCATTTCTAGGACTTCAAATTCGCACTTCTTGGCTTTGAGGAACAGCTTGTGTTCCTGTAGGCGTCGAAGCACTCGTCGGACTATCTGTCGGTGTTCTTGGAGATTCTTGGAGAATATCAGGATATCGTCGAGGTATATGGTTACTTTTCCTTCGGCAATTAGGTCATGGAAGATGTTGTTCATCATCCATTGGAACGTGGCGGGGGAGTTGGTGAGTCCGAAGAACATGACAGTTGGTTCGAACAATCCTCGATTGGTGCGGAAGGCGGCTTTGTATTCATCTCCCTCTTTTATGCGTACATTGTTATATCCCCAGCGTACGTCTAGCTTGGTGAAGTATTTGGCTCTTCGGAGTTTGTCCATGAGTTCCGATATAAGTGGTAATGGGTATTGGTTTTTAATGGTCATTTCATTGAGCTTTCGATAGTCTTGGATGGGGCAAAGGGCACTGTCTTTTTTCTTTACGAAGAAGAATGGGGATGCGAAGGGGGACTTTGAAGGGCGAATTCTTCCTGTTGACAGGTTCTCGTCCAAGAATTTGTCAAGTTCTTCCTGTTCGTTTCTGTTCAGGGGATATACCTTGCAGTCGAGGGTATTGCTGGCGTTAGGAACGAGTTCGATTGCATGGTCCCAGGGTTTTCAGTCGGGGAGTTCGTCAAAGTTGTCCTTTGAGAACAAGTCTTGGAAATCCTGATAGTCGGGGGGTACCATTTCTTCGAAACTTTTTTTTGGTTTTCCTTTGCTTGCTTTAGCAGCTAGATCATTGGCATGATGTACTGCTCTGATCTCTATTTCCTCTGTCATGTCTACTGCTAATATCATGTCTCCTTCTTCTAATTCCTCATCCCATCTGTCCTCTGGGTCTGCATCTGGTAGGGTGAATGGCTGTTTCTGGCACTGGCATCTTCTGAATATGATTTTTTGTGTTTTCCAGTTAATGACTGGGTTATGGCGTATCAACCAGTCATGTCCGAGGAATACCCTCCTCATGCCTAGGTCTGTGACTGCCAGGTCGATTCGCTTGGTATGTCCTCCGATGGTCATTCGGAGTTCCACAAAGTGAGTGACTTCGCCGGCTTTGTTTCGTGTGCCGTCGGCGTTGTATACTGGGATTGGGGCGCTGGTTGCTCGAGTTGGTAGATCGTGTTCTTCTACATATTTGTGGTCAATCAAGCTACCAGTGCATCCACTATCGATAAGGGTGGTGGTTTTGAGGGTCTGGCGGTTGGTCAAGGTTTCGATTCAGATCTCAGTGGTTAAGTCCTTTGCTCCGGCTCAGGCGCTTCTTCGGATGTATCGGACCGGTTTGCGGAGCTCTTCTAACTGTTCAAGCGCTTTGGTGCAGGGAAGGGTGACAATGCACATTAGCATTTCTCGGTCTGCTTCTGCTTGTCGCATCTTGTGGGTCCAGTGCGCTAGGATGGTGTGGGCTTCATAGCTGCCTGTTGCTTGTCTGATAGTGTGCCATGTCCATTCTGTTTCAAACGGAATCATGTATCCAGATTCTTCCTTCTTGATAGTCTTCAGTTCTGTCCAGTCGTGGTCCTTTTTCACCTGTGTCCACCATCTGTTGTACGCTTTCATGTCAGTAGCATTGGGATCTCCTTTCTTGCGATAGCGATGTCCCTTGAGGTATGCTTGCCATTCTGGGTCGTCATCTTCGTTGTACTCTTCTTTGGCTGTCTTCTTTGTCTTTCTAGAACTGCTAGGGTTCACGGGCATTTCTGCCAAGACGTTGCCGCCTTTGGTAGCCGTACTATTGGCTCCGCGGGTTGGGCGTCTTGCCTCTGAAGGAGGACTTTTTCGCTTCGGGGATGGCCCGCATGCGTCTGCATTTTTGGCTGCAGCAGCCAGTCTGTAGGACGTGTCGTCTTCGTCGTCCGGTACTTCCTCTAGAGAAACCTTTCGTGAGCTAGGATGAAGTGGAGGGGGACTTATCGGGTCTTGGGCACGCCTACCACCCATCTCACATGGCAGACGAGGCACTTGTGCCCCGTTGATACGCTTGGTATCAGGCTACCCGTAGATTTTGCGAATTTTATACAAATTAATGCAAACTACTAGCTGTACTAAGGACTAGAGTGGAGACTTCGCACTACTAAGTCGAGTCATCTAGATCAGTGTTGAAGCACCTAAAACCGTAACAGAAGAGGAAGTAAGAGAAGACATCTAGACGAGTCAACTCTACAAGCCTTTCGAGATTACTTGCTATTTCCTGTTTAAAAACAGACTACACATAGTCACCACACAAACGGGACCTCACTGTATCTAGATGAACTCAAAAACCAGAAGTTAGAAAACCTGAACTAGATTAGCTTGTCAAACTCGACAAAGCTGAAAACCACTTCGAATAGTTACTAAGTCACGATGGAACCAAAATCCTCCATGAACTTAGTCTAAAAAGAAATGAATGAGAAACCCTGAACCCTGCATAAAAGAATAGCCTAGTCAGGAACCCGAGGTACCAGTCTAGATCACGCAAGTGATCGCGACCATACAATCTCGGTACCTCGATCGATCCACGATCGATGGTTACATCCACTAAGATACTAAGGCAATTAAACAAGTACTGAATGAATAGCCACACGGCACCATAGGAAAGCGGAGGCAGGAGTGCCTACGGACCAGCATGGCACCCCTAGGCAATAGAAAAAACCCGTCGCCTCCCCGTATAACTGAATGAATATCTCGGAATCATGCAATTCTTATAGAATAATTACTCATCGTTTGTATTACTATGCATAATCACGCTACTAGTAGTCTAGATAAGCGACTCCTATACCTAGGCATAGAATACTATAAAATACCATCATCTAGACACACAACAGCAGGAAAGCATTCCCCCGCGTTTGTGCTAGTGGCCCATAAGCTACCTAATCAAATAACGGATTTAAGTGCCTGTCCTCGACTGAGTAATTCGTTGCTAAGTCACCCAATAAGAAAGAACAAGTAGTTGAAGTGAAATAAGCCCTAGAACACTTTGAGTTCGAACAATTGAAAGAGTCAGCGTACTCTAGAGTCTGCATGCTCTTTGCAAGTCTGTGTACTTGACGTAGGATCTGTGTATCCTTTGTAGAAGTCTGTGTACTTCTTTGTCTCGAGTCTGCGAACTTGTGTTGAGAGTTAGTGAACTCTAGAGCCTGTGAGCTCTTTGTAGAACCTGTGTGTTCTTTGATTGTTTGAGTTAAGAAGTAATCTAGACCAGCTATTTGCTCGCCTAGACGACGTTTGTTCTCTGAACTAGACCAGTTCCTACCTACCTATTAAAACCCCATGTCGTTATAACCCGTTATCTCGACTAGTGTATCTTGTGTAAACATCTTCTAGATCAGAATCAGAAGTAGTTTTCGAACGCCTTACATTGAATTGTCAAAGTCTAAGATCGTACACGAGTGCTTCTACTGTACTCAACCTCGAACTTACAAACATTGGTGATAGTGTGAGTGTTTAGAGTGAGAGTTAGTCTCTAGATTTCTCATCTAGAGTTTAGTTTTCCTTTGAGCGCTGCCCATTACCGAGCACATCACCATCGATTGAGAACTGTTCTGATCCGGGAGGGTACTTTTCCGCTCTGTCCCATCTGCCCTTAGTCGGGTTGTCCCCGGCATTCGGGTGCGTATCTACAGGAGTTGCAGTTAGTTTTCCTCGAGGGATCGCTCCTTTGGTCTTGCTGCCTGGGGCTATTGCCTCTCCATGCTCCCTCTGCTGCAGCTGTTTGCGGTCAGGGATTTTTCTTTTTGGGGAGGCCGCATGCCTCTGCTTGTTGTTTGTCCTGGATCTGTAAACCTCGGACCGTCCCAGGAGAACCTCCTTCGGTGCACGATGCGACTTGCCCTGAGAGATCCCGGGCAAAGATCCCGAATGGGACTCGGCCATTGGGGGAAGTATCGTCCCGCTTCCCGTCAGGGTTCGTTCCATGTTGGCGAGGTATTCTTCGTCTTCCTGATCCATCATGTTAGTTAGAATACTATACTGGTTCTGCGATTCTTTGGGTGCTTTGCTGGAGGCGATAGAAGTGGGTATATTCGAATGCGCGTATGAATGTCCTACAGAAGTACTATGAGTCCGTCCAGCAGTATGTAATGCACCTTTAGAGAGTCCGGCCGTCCGAGTAGAATCGCTTACTTGTCGGCCCCGTCTTGTACCTCCTCGACTCCTGAGGACGAGGGTGTCTTCTCCTCATCTGAATCTACTTCCTGTTCCATCACCCGGTGATGTGCTCGGTAACGGCGAGTGACAAAAGGACTAGCGAGCTGCAACGAACTACAACCAACACTAAACCTCTCAAAACTCTATACTAAATCACCAATGTATTGAATTCGGGCGTTTCGAGTACGATAGAAGCACTCTGCAAACGTTGATAACCTGGTAAGGTTGGGTAAAAAGACTTCAATTCGGTACTAGTGAGTTTTACAAACGTAATACTCGTACTAGCAGGGGGGGGTTTATTACACGGGGTGGTAAAGTGATTTGATTTGAGCTGCTATGCTCGCTGAGACTATGACTGCTTTGAACTAGTGGCACTCTTGGCCCTGTAACTGCTCCCTACAAGTGATGAACACTTGACTAGTCGCACTCTTGGCAAACTAGTGGCACTCTTGGCCTAAGGATAACTACTATGACTTCTGAGAACACGCTTGAACTACTTCAAGAACACTCTTGGTCTATGCTTGACACAACAGTAGGCTCAAAAGAACTTCAATTCACTTCAATGCTAGGGTGACTCAACGACTAGTGGTCGCTTTGTCGAGGTTAAAGCACAAAATCCTTTAATTGGGGCACTAGAATACTGACTAGTATGTCACAATCGTGGGGTAGGCTTGCCTGCGACGCTGATGAACCTAAACTTCCGTGGCAACGGCACACCAAAAACTCGAAGAGTAATGGTTAATGACGGTGACAACCGGTTATAAAGGTACTGTGTTGTGCGAGTTGTTCGGGGCACCTCCGTGCGACCTAATCACTTCCTCTAGACGCGAGTTTATACTGCGACTTTTCAGTCAAGCAAGTAGCACTCAAGCGATCGAGTACTAAAAGGTTTTGGCTGTAGGCCGGTGATAATCTCGATAACGAGATAGAACGGAAGAGGGTATGACGTGAATACCACAGGTCCGGTGTAAAAGAAGGAGAAACGACTAGACGAGGTCTCTAGATGAAGGTCCTATGAAAATAACGGCAATAATGAAGCTATGTGTGCGGTAGACGGTTTATAACCGGTGTAGTGTTGAAATACTGAAGGGGGCGATCCTAATAATGCCAGCTAATGGTGGCAAGAGCGTGAAAATGAGTTTATGTCCGGTGGGGCACGGCGATGACGAGTGCTGGTCCTATACAAGACGAAATATACTGAGGTCGATGTTGAAAGCTGAGTCTACTCGGAGACGATCCTATCCTATGTCAATGTCAATCCTATGCGTGCAAACCTATCCTATCCAATCCTATCCTATCCTATGATGGTGTAAACCGGTGTTGAGTCCAATATGATCCTATGTGACGATGTTGATTCCTATAAGTCTGCCAGAGACTACCCAAGTGGGCTGCAATGAACGATGTTGAAAGTAAAGCTGAATAAAACTCCTATGGTACGAAGATGAAGACGATCCGATCCTATAAAAACAAAAGAGGCGATGTACGACGCGAGCGTATGGTGTTACGCGCTAGATGCGAGTATTTAAACCAATAATGATGGGTTGCAATCAAAGGTGCGACGAGCAACCGAAGATAATGCTAACACCGGTCGATCACGGTGTAGAGGGTGTTTCTCAAAGAGAACAAAGGGGGTGCGAAGCTAAAGACGGTGCGAAACCAATCCGTTGCTTATAGCGAGCATATGGGATGCAAACAAATGTTATTGTTCATGTACTGCGCTATGCGAGAATTATGGTCATTTAAACCAGTGCTAATGAGCGTAGCAAGAGTGTAATGATGAGAATATAGCCGGTCGTGAGCGGTATAGCGAGTGCTAATAGCAAAGTAGCGGGTAGATCTCCCCCTTCTACGATTTTCTATGGATTTTATACTACTAGAGATATTTATTAATAGAAAGACTTAGTAAAGCTGTAAGGCTGCGGCTTTGTAACGAGTCAAACGTCCATATGAATCTCCATAGTTTCTTGTAACAGCTAATTCTTAGCGGGACTGAAGACAGATAAATTCGTTATATCATGGGTTGTCACAGCGGGGTCATTGGGGTGCTGTTTTAACTGCGGACTGTGAGGGTACGGTGGAATTGCTGAGGTGAACGAAAGGAATAACGCCTTCTAGTGAGCTGGGCACGGCGATATTATCAACGCCGGTCATTTGGATGACAAGAACTCGATGATTATTGCAGTAGGGCAATTGTCGGCGGGTATGACCTCATATAATGAAAGGATCAACACCGGTCCGTTACACCGTGATGCGCTGGTGATGCAGTCCTGATGCGTTAGTGATGCGTAGCTCGCTTATCACCGGGGTTTGCCTGATCAATCAATACTGTGCCTATTTGTGATGGCATACGAGTTAGGTCACGAAACAAGTTGGGATGGGTATTTGTCGTTATAGCCAGCCGTTGAAGTGTCAAAGAGGTCGTATAATGGTGCGTACACACCGGTGTTATCGTTATAACCGGTGCTGAGTCATTGTCACTTAGAAATGACAAAAATCGCGAATTCTGAGCGTACAGAGCCTAGAGGCTCATCAATGCGGGTACTTGTCTGTCTACTTATATACTACAACCACCAGGCACAATCTGGAGTTAATTAGACTAGATAGGGAATACTATTGGTAAGGCTTTCTTGGCTAGTCACGAGAAATGGCAAAAAGCATGCAATAGTCGGCCTAGGCACCATTACCCGCTTACTAGGGGCTCTAGGGACTCCGATGGAAGCCCTATTCCGCACCCCAAGGCAGTTATTGCCCTATGGTTGTCAAGGCTGAACTACTACCCAGACAAACGTGCCTGTAACAGTAGTCGATCGTGATCGGAACCACTACCCGGATATACTAGTGCCGATCACATGAGATCTATATCACACTAGCTGAATCTTCGGCTAAGTCGATCCGTTGCTGCTGTATCTTTCTAAGTCCCGTCTGAGATCTTCGCATGACTAGATCCATCCTGACTTAGGCATTTATACCCAGATCGGTCACTAGTTACTCAAACGCTTCGATACGTGTACCCTCTGCCTCCTTGTTTGGTGCGTTTTCTGCTTCCTTGGTCTACTAGTGGCTTTATTTATTTAGCGCACTTGACCGACAGGATACTAGTGTAGCTGGCTGGTAGAGTTGGCCCTCCAAGGTCCCGTCTCTAAGTCCTGGTTTTTACTAGTGGCGTACTAGCTGACTATCAGCACGAAGCCTCTGCTATAGTCCTCAGATAGCCCTTACTAGTGGATAGATTCGCAATAGTAATGTTACAGAATCGCAAAATCTAGGTGTGAACGCGTAGACGGCGTGTCACCGGTTGTCGTGGCGAGTAGTATTATTGCGGGTAAATCTTCTGCCTCCGTCCCTAGGTTTCCGAGGTTGTTGGCAGTCAGCGGTGAAGTGTCCCTTTTGGTGGCAGTTGAAACACCTCCGTTCCCGTCGGATCCGGTCTATGTCCATTGGCTGGCCTTGACCGCCATAAACTGGTCCCATTCCAGTGTTGGTGCTGGAGGGTCCTGGTTCCTTCGGTGGCGGGGGTGGCGTGTTCTGGTACTTCGGGCCTCTGTTGTCGTTTTGGGGTGGGGCTCGGTTGTCGTTGCGAGGGGCATTCTGGCGATTTCGGGGGTCTTGTGGGCGGTAGCCCTTGTGAGTCCTGTCGAAGGCCCATTTTACCGCTCGTTGATCGTTGATTTGTATGATTCGATGCTTCCACTGGGGGTAAGTGTGGGGTATGTTTTCTCCGGATGCGACAGCCATGGTGTACTCATCTGGTACCCCAGCTCGTACAGCCGCGACAATATGGCTTTTTTCTCCTTGATCTTCCCATCTGCCGGCAAGTTGTGCCTGTTGTTCCAATTCTTGGAAGTATCGGTTGGCATTCCCATCTTGCATTCTTAATCCATACATCTGCTGCTCGTGGACTTCCTCGACGGCTGGGTCGGCAAACTCTTTCTGGACTGTTTGGACGAATTCTGTCCATGTGGGGAGCCGGTATCTTCCTCTGCTGGTGCTGTAATATTGTTCCGCGTGGTGAACCCACCAGGTCAGAGCCTTGCCGCCGAAATGGGAGGTGGCGAAGGTGATTTGTTGGGACTCCTCGTAGTAGCCTCTGTGTACTTCGAAGAAGAGGGTGCATTGGAGGAAGAACCTCTGTATGTCGTCATGCTTCCCGTAGAACATCTCAGGCATTCGCATCATTGTGGGTTTGACCCCGAGGAAAGGGGTGTCTGGTGCAGCGGCTCCGCAGGGGTGTCCCGGGTGTGGGGCAGGGGGCATCCGGTCTGGCGGGGGTCTGGGCAGGGACCATAGGTCTCCTCTGCCTCCGGGTGAGTCTGGATCAGGTGCTGGCGGTCCTCCAGGTGGGCCAGGGTTGACGATGTCTGGCGGCTCATTGTTGGGGTTAGGGGGAAGGCCGTGCTTTTTCTGCAGTGCATCTAGATCATTCAACTTCTGGGCCGTCTCTTCCCTGGTGGTTTCCAGCTTCGCTTCTTTGGCTAGAATGTCGTGGTAAAGGTTCCGGCGGGCCTGGGCCATGGCTTCTCGTTCTTCCGCAGTCTCTTCTGGTGCTCCAGCGAATAGTCGGGACTTCCCCGGGATTGGGGGTCCACCTTGTTGCCGTATCGACCGTTTTGGTTTTGGTGGGGAATCGGGCATCGGTCCGGGAGAGGGCAGGTATAGCTCGTCGTAGCTGGGTATCAGCAGCTTTGCGTAGAGTGGAAAGTCTGTATTAAACATGAAAACGGCCTGCTCGTGGGCGGCGTGTACCTGTAACCTTTTCATCTCCTCTTCATCTCGTTCTCTTTCTGCTTTCATATATCAAATCCCCGACATACTTGCCAACCACAAAATCTCTTCTACTATGTGCGCATGTCTTTCTTCAACTCTGAGGTCATATTCTTCTTCGACTTCCTCTTTAGTTAGGAGCGTCTTCACCTCAGGATAGTCGTCATCAACCTCCGGCCATTCCAGTTCTCTGGCTGAGCCACTCGGCTCCACTGTCGACTCCGTCTCCTGAGTCTCGTCGTCCTCTTCTTCTTCCAGTATTTGTAGGTTCCCTCGGGACAAGGTCGAGGGGGATGCGGTTCTGGCTAATTCGGAGGGAAGGGGGGTAGACGACTCCGGCTGGAATCCTGATGGTGGCATGTCGGAGTGGGGGAACGTGATGGGTATGATGCCACCAGTCGCTTGGAGTCTCTCCCTCTGTTCAGGGTTCAAGTTGCTCCATTCTTCCGGGAGTATAACTCGGTGGCTGTGGCCAAGGGTCAGTGAGGGGACTGAAGGATCGCTGGTAGATCCTTGGAAGGTCGAGGGCTGCGCAGTTTCGGGGGATGTGGGCCGGGGTGAGGGGGCGGGGTTCTTCGGTGGAAGGACGGGTGGGGAACTCCTTGGTGCTCTCTGTGTTGATCCTGATGATCTGGGCGACAGAGGCGGTGTACTCCGAGGTGGCTTCATCATAGTCAGGGATGGGAGTACGGGTTCGGTAGGGGTGAGTAGAGAGATGCGGGAGGTTCCAAGGGCGAGTGCATCCACACTCTCTTTCAGCTTCCCTGTCACTTTCGCCCAGGTACTCTTCGGCCTCTGGCTGGGGTATGGGCTGCTCCTGCTCGAGGGTTTCGAGCTCGTATGTCTGGGGGTAGACATCGCGCTGATGGCGTAGTCTTGGGATTAGGACTCCTAGTCCTATTCCTATGATAGTAAGGGTGAAGGGAATAAGGATGGCCACAAGGGCGATGTGGAACTCAGCGGGGGTCAGGTCTCTGGTTACTTGCATGGGTCTTTGCTTGCGTCGTGTGCGAGGAAAGAAAGGAAGCTCCGAGCTAATTGTTAGACCCAAACCTCACATGATCCAAACAAGAGTAAACTCAGGCTGCCTCGTGTTCAGACAGTCACCCGAAAGTCTCGTGGAGTTCGGATATAAGTGAAGGAATCGGACTAATGTCTTAGTCGAGCGTGAGTTAAGAGAGAAGTTCGGTATGAATAAACTTTAGCTCGAAGCTGGGGTATTACAGCGAGAGCTACCTACTTATATATGAAAACTGTAGTACTAATAATAGTTACAACACATAAAGACAATACGGTTGTCGTGCAGTATGCGCGAGCCGTAGTTACTAGCTACTTGGCCTAAGCTGTCTGGTTCTGGTTCATATGATCACGTGGGGTCGGGGATAGCTCAGTCTTCTGATAATTAAGAAAGAAAATGAATAAGTGCAATAAATCGTAACAGTTTTAATAAAAATTAAAATAAGCACATACTGTGTCATTAGGTGTATATTTAATAAATTCTTTTTCAGCTACAGCATCTTCATCAATTCTTTTTAGAAATGCAGTCATAAATCTTCCAAGACGAATATGAAAATGTTCATAAGCTAAATCTGAGTGGAAGGCCTCCTCAAGCTCGCCCATTGTATGTGGATCCTTTGCAGTAAACTTGAGACTGTGAAGCATGGCTTTACTGTCAAGAGCTCCAATTCTTTGATTTTGACACCGCTGATTCTTGTCATCAGATAGATCATCAGTTTCTTCCTGCTGATGTTTTTTCTGGCAATCAATTTTTTCACGGATCTGCACAACAATATTATAACAATGATTGATCTGCAGAATCTTGAAGATAATTTCAGAACATTATTCAATCAGTTCTATTATAAATCATACCTGTTCAGCAACATCTTTAAAGTTTGTCTGAATCTGATATGCCTTCTTGAGTGGGCCATGCATACACTCATTGGGTTTGGTGTTATAGTTTTTTGTAACACCTTTGGCAATGATATCATCAAAAAGATGTTGCTGTGTATGCACTTTTGGGATTTTCCAAGTTGTTGGCTTTTCAAAACCTTTACTATCTGTTGCTCGTGCATAAGCCTGCTTTGATATTAGTATAATATAGAGACATTAGATTTGTATAACTTACTTTCAATCTGGCATCAAAAATGTTCATTACATGTCTTCCTTCTTCTATACTTTTTTCCGTATGAACATCCATTGATGCATACATGTCTAACTCAAGGTAACTTCAAATAACCTTGAGAAGTAGATAGGCATCATGATGAGCTGCTTTTGTCAGCACAGACTGAGCAGCAAAGAGAATTTGCTACTTAAATAGTAAGTATTGTAATAAAATATAAGAGTAAATCTTACCTTTGACATATGCTCAAATTTCCCAGCATCTCCAAAATCAAAATCAGTAGCATGTTTAAAATGTGTGAGATTTCTCCATCTCAGAAAGTTGGCAATACTATAAATTTATTAGTCTTATTCTATTTTCTAAAAATTTAAAATGCGCACAATTCATCAATAACAACCTTGGCTGCATGTTTATCAACACCAGGTATTCTCTCCAAATGCTCTATCAGGCATAAAAGAAAATGCTTAAAAAGACCAAGATGATATGCATGCAACCAATCCCAGGAAATTGCTTTATATGGATCACTTCGAGCAATGCTCCAGAATACATTCTAGAATTAATTAGAATAACAGAAACACCTCAAATCAAGAATACTTACTTCAACAGGTCGCAGACTAGATTCATCTAAAACATCTTCTCCCTCTTCTTCTGCAAGATTATAAAGATCTCACATTTCTTCTGCTGTCCATGGAAGATAGACTTCTAATAGATCTTGTAATCTTGCAAGTGGAACCAAGCAAACAGGACAAGGATGGCGAGATCTATTACCACGTATCAATGACATCATGCATCTGTATAAATTGGTTAACTATAAATTATTTGAAATATTTGAATACTTACTGTTCTTCATAATCTGCAGAAAGGATGAGAATGAAAGGATAAATGACAATAACTTCATTAGAATGTGGCAGCTTGAAGGCATATCCAGTACGTGAATATTCAGCAACAGACTGAATAATTTTATGAAATGATTCATGCCAGACAACTCGCTTGAAATTAATCCATGATGGTTTTCCTTTGTGTCTTGAATCATCCTCAACCTAATTGTGATCAGTTATGTGATTGAAAACAATCAGAAAGAACTTATAATTGGAAGCCATCCAACAACAGTTCCACCACCCCAGGCTTTTCCATTGCATATTGCATCAGGAAGATTTGCAATACATGCTATAACTGGGTATCCTCTTTCTGTACCAAATGATGATAATCGTGTTTTGTCTGCATATAAAATATATGCTAATGGCTTTCCACCTGGAGGTAGTGAGCTCTAAGAATGTGATTAATGATAAAGAATTTAGTACAAAAAAAATATACCTGAATCTCCTATAGTAGGTCACCTGTCCAAGGTTCATCAAAAATCCGTATTTTGTATTTGTTTTTTCATCCAACTGAAAAATCTTCACAGCATCCCATACAAAAAATGGTGATAGTGTTGCATCACTGAGAAGATTAAGTGTCCAGTCCCATAATGGTCGGAAGTAAACATTGTATTTCCATGTCTCCTCTTGATATTCCAAAGCCAATGTTTCTTTTTGGAACTGAATTTTATAATAAGTTAACATATAACATATAACAATATAATATAAAGCATACCTTTATAAGTAAATTCTCTGCTTTCAACCATGCTTCTTTAAGATCACCAGCACTGTTAATTGTAAATGCAGATGGATGATCTCCAGCTTGAGTCTTTAATACTTTGAAGAGACCATCTTGTCCTTCACCATTCAGGCGGGTACACAAAATATGTTCAGCTAAATCAAAATCATTTTCAGATGCAAAAGGATGCCATGGACAATTCAAGTTGTCAACAAAGGAATTCGTCTTTTCCACAGCAGTCATCTGAAGATACTCCTCACATGTTAAGATACGTGGGTCCAGAAGTGCTCTTGGATGATATTCAATAACAAATTTTGGATTGTATGAATTCACAAAGTCATCAGTCACAGGTGCAGAGGAAGGATTCTGGATTTCAGCTAAATATTATATTAATCAGTAGATATAAAAGAAATAGCAATCATAGTACATACGAGAGACTGGTTCAAAGGAAAGAGAAGGTGGAAGACCTCCCTGAGTGTCAAGATGCAAATCTAGTTATACATAGAGTATTAGAATGTACCATTCACCAATCAAGTATCAAATCTTACTGTGAAACTGTGAAGTGAGACCTGCACTCAATGATGGTGCTTGGTCACCAGATAGTGGCATTGGAGTATTAGTAGCTCCTTGATTCCGATAAATCATCAGTGTCAATTCATATTATACAAAGCAGAGAACATACCATGATCCATGCCAGCTGTTTGCCTCTGACTTGTTTCTGAATTAAACTGTGAATCTATAACATCTTGCTGGATTCACTGTTTACAAGTCTTTCTATGGTTACCTATGCCATTTACATGAAAATACTTCTGACAATGGGGGCATTGTCGATGTTCACATAACAAAGACATGAGAAGAAAACAGAATGGCTGGGAAGCAATAAATCCACAGGAGGTAATATGCCAGGAAACTTTAAATTGGATATGGGAAGGGGAAAGGTGAGGGGGAGGGGGGAAGGAAGAAGATCAAATACTGTGACACTCCTGGATATAAGTATTGTCTTGACCCGGTTCCATATTCCGAAATGGTTCAGATCCTAACTTCAGATGGTCACAAAAGATCACATGAAACTATAAAGGTTTGATAAATAGATTTGATTGGAGGATAACACTTTCAGCCTTCATAAATCAAGCTTCTATCAACCATCTGCCACTATCCAATGATTCTGTTGTCAATCGAAGCACTAGTGTCAAGGAGTGAGGTAGCTGCGACGCTGACTGCAGTGCGATCGAGGTGACGGGCTGATCATATCCAATTCTGCAGACTGATTGGTAATAATGATCAGACGACGTCTTCCACTACCGCCATTGTCTCCCACTGAGCCAGAAGGGATGATCAACATCCCTTTGGTCCACATCTCACCCCCACGATGCGTGTTCGACAACAAGGAGAAGACTAGGACGACCACCACAACGAAGACACCTGGTGACAACAACAGGGTGATGATGACAATAGTGGCAGTGATGACGACGATGGCGATGGTGGTGATGACAACGACAACGACGATGATGGTGGCAATGACGCTGACATTGGTGACATCAACGACAGCGGCAGCAACGGCGACAGTGGTGCATTAGTGGGAACCGGTAGATTCAGAGGATTTAGGTGATAGCTAAGGGCAGTTTGGGGCTGGATAGGGAGCAGGTACGATGTTTGACTACACGAAGACAATGTGCCCTCAACTACAGGACCTGCCGCCAACTCCAAGACCACAAGGCTTGACGCCGCCATCGATGCCTCCACAGCTGCCCCCTTCCCCTCCTATTCGAGTACATCATCTCACCCAATCTTCACCATACCTCATCACCCCCCTCTTCCGGTACCAGCACCGATTCATGACTGGAAAGCTGGCATATTAGTTTACATACTATGTCTTACATTATCTATCCATCAATAAATTTCCTTGTACTTTATGTTCTGTTGATATCTAAAAATCTTTTCCTATCTACAACAGGCCTTTCCGGTGGTAAAATATCTACATTATTTGTTTTGTTTATCAGTATCTTATAAGCCGCCTTATAAGCCTGCCCGAACCTAATTTGGCCTGCCCGAATCTAATTTGGTTAGCCGGCTCGAATTTGCCGATAATTTGGTCGGGGGTCACTTATTTGGGCCATATCAGTGCCTTATTGTGTCATTATTTGTAAGCGAACCTTATAAGGCATTTCACAGCTTTCCAACAAGCTGTAGTGATTTACGGTCGGAATGGGGGGGGCATTCATCCGGGTGTGCTAATTGAGACCCTTGTATGTCTCCTCTACCGACTATCAATCTATCCGCTGCCATCCTTGATGGCGGATGGCCGCACTTTGAGAGTGGTTCATGGAACGTTCCTTGGAGTCGCTATCGGGGCGGCGCATTTTTCAAAGGGGTATCTTCGTTTACCGACAGCATGTTTTCATGAAAGGTATATACTCACCTTCGAATTTTCAATCAAAAACCCAAAAGATTGATTTCACTGCTTTCTGTGGGCCGGCGTTGTATACGGAAGGACCCATAATCGAACTTAGGGAAGTGGCTGTGCGCTGCGACCTGTCGACAATCCGGCATTTGCCGGGATCTCTTCCCCCCGCGACTTCTCCATCTTCTGCTTGGCTCTGCTAGTGCTGCGTTCATGCAATGAATTGCTCTATGGATATCACGAAGATTCTCCAGGATAGTAAAGTGCGAGTAACAGACGTGCCACTGCAAATCAAACGTTCAATACCCAAGGAACTCCTGCCATATCTCCGCCGATAGTCCGGTAGGTCCTACTCTGTGCTATCTTCGACCAATTTGCGGGTGTCGTGATCTTTGCGATCATTGGGTTGGCTTCCGTTGCGCGTTGCATTCGTCCGACTGTATCGATCAATTCTCCTATGTCCCTCACAGGATCACAGCAACAATATTCAACGGAACGTAGTTTCTACGATCAAATACATTGGTAGTGAGGCGAGCGCAAAGGAAATGAACTATAGTTCCTGCCATAACTCTGCTTCTCGTCAAATGTCTACAGGACCCAGTTAATCGCAGGTGTTTCATTGCGCTGCAGGCATTAACTTGTGTAAGGGGTATAATTAGAGTCTAATCACTCGGGCGGTCCCGTAGCAGCGCCCAAAGCATCGCCCCCTTATTTCACAAAAGGTGTCGGTTTCTTAGCTCTGATTTGTACATGCTATCTTTATATAGCATAGAAACCTAATTCTTCTTGTAAGATGTCCATCAAGCTTAGCGTGTCTTACGGACCCGTGCTATTTGTTCAAATCCTCTTGGAGGTCCAGGGTCTCTATGTTACCTGGCAATATCCTAGGCCCCAGGTCCACCTATCAAGAGACTGTGCAATGACCAGATTTTGACATGGATGGCTGGGAGCAGAGACAAACCCTTTTTGTCGAGCCAAGTTATTGTTTTTACGAATATAAGATTTCGCTCGAATGTCGAGACGTTATTTTTGCTTCTCGGAAAGTCGTCTGTTGGACAGGTGCGCTTCTCATCACCATCTTAGATTAATCTTATGTTGCCCGTATCTGACTTCTGTCCTTTAGGATGCAGACAAGCGAAGCACAACGATCTTTCACGATGCTCACCCAAAAGGTCGTGCGAAATCGGACCCATTTTTCTGCTTTATGTGAGACGCTTTATGAGTATTTTGAAAAGCCTCCGACGGAATCTTTTCTTGTTGAGACCACTGGCCAAGCCCTTCCTGCAGCGTATCTCCAAGGACTGGCAGATATATTATCTCTCCCCAAAAGTACGGTATTAGGGCTATATGGTAACGACAACTTGTTTCGAAAACTGTGGCCGGTAATCGAGCGGTGGAGCATCCAACTCTCAGATATCATTCACGCCCAGGATTCTCATTACCTCGACGATTCCACAGTTTGGGTTGTCATGGAGGCATTCTATGAACTCATATACAGGCTCTTTCATAAAAACACGTCTGTACCTCGTGTGATATGCCGGGAGCCTCACCCTCTCTCTGCTTCGCAATTGTACTTCAAAGTAGTTCAGAGCCACCGTCCCAATCTCCATCAGCTGCGCTTCTTCCTCAAAATGCCACTCTTGCACTACGCTGACATCGTCTCCGAAACTACAGAGCGGGGATTCCAACCATTCAGTGACGTGCCCGCTAATACAATGATGGATTGTTTCCGACGGTCGATTGCACATATCCAAGACCCCACCATCACTTTTGAAGCTCGCCTCCACGTCCACATTTTTGTTGACATCGTCTCAAGGACATCAGATGGGCATGGGTCCATGTTCCTCGCCAACAGGGCCTTTTATTGGATGTGCGTCAGTTTGTCGTATATCCCTGCTATCCTAGCTGGCGATCCGCACAAATGCGGAGACGAACGCCTTTGGCCATGCCTAACGTATTTCGGTGATCAGCTTGACAGATCGGGGCAGGAGTCCGTAATCGAGGCACTTGACGCAGACATTCTGGCTACAGTGCTGAAGTTGGATAGGGTGTTTCCCCATGCCTACGAGGCCTTGGTCCATATTCTGGGTGGAATTCAAAGAAGCCTGATTTTTCGGAAAGTGGAAAGAAGTGCTCGAAAAGCGTTGCATAGGATCGAGCAGCAGTGCTTAGACGCCGATTTAGAGCTGGGTCCCACTAAGGATGCATGGCTAGCCACAAAAGCATTTGCGCAGCACATCCGAGCTTTCAAGAATTATTATTACACCTTGGGCTGGGACAATCGTTGGTTGCGATGCGGGAATTCTCATCAGGTATGCCCAAATATTTTCTTCACGCTGCTATTCTGGCTAACATTTGACCCATCAGTGCTCCAAAGTATCTGTAGGACGGCACCTCAAGCACTGTACTGCGTGTTGGGACACCCTGTATTGCTCTCGCACGTGTCAGAAAGCGGCTTGGAAAGAGCATCGCTTGCAATGTCATGAAATGGTGCAACGACGGAAATGTAATTACCTATTTTTCCTTCAATTATTGCTCTCAATCCAAACAGGTAGCATCTCCATACCATTGGGCACCTATGATATTATCTACCTCGACCGCTACATTGCCGAAGAACTCAAACTCAACAGACGACGCATCCGTGATCTCAAGAGGGAGTACATGAAAACACACCCACGCGTACCTATCAGGCGGCTTGTTATCAATTGTGATTACTCGAAGATACCTGGTATCCATGAAATTAGATCGCCTAAGGACATGGAGGAAAGGGCGGCTATGCTCAAGTCCGGGATTTTCGTTCGTCCGGACAAGGGAAAATCGCAGATCATAAGGCTCGTTACGCCATGGAAAGGAGGGTCAGCGTCTATGGTTTTCGAACTCTTGTATACTCCAGACTTTCCTTTGGATGAAGATATGTTGATCCGGGGTTTGTAAAAATACATTTGTTCCACCTTCCCGGTAGTTGTCCGAGTTGCTAGCCTTGTAATCACCCCTTCTCCTATGTCCCTCACCGGATCACAGTCAGCCCATTCAGTTGCTATTCAATCGAAACTGACGAAAAGAAGCTTCTGTAAACGGATAAGGCCGTGGGGGAGCGGTAAGGCAATGAAAACCCATACCTCCTGCTAGTATCCGCTCAGCTGCCAGGACTCTTTGTTATGAAAGATATGATTGTCGTCGCCGTCTTCCATTTTCTATATCTGATCTTCTACCCAATGCGGGCAAGCAAGTACACAGATCCTTCATGACTCTCACTCACAGAGCTCTATAAGACTGCCACAGTTTTCTAGCGTATGCGGTAATACGCAGGTTTATTTTGGAAAGCCTTTTACGAACTCTTTTCGCCGACACCGATGTTCAGGCCCTCTCCCAAACGTATTTCCTCGAGATCGTCATCCTTCTGCAAAGTACCAATTGTACGGTTTTGGGGCTGTCCGGCAACAGGAAAGCATTTCGAAGACTACGGCCAGCTGACCAATCGAGCGGCGAGCCACGACCTGTTCAACGTCCGGCGCTCCGTCCTCGAAGAACTTAAGACCAGCGTGCGCCATGTCCATGACCTGAAGTTTGAGAATACAGTCAGACATCCCTGTCAGGCGGCTTATAATCAACTGCAACTGTACTCTGCTCCAGATCGCACCGCCTAAAGATCTCAATGAAAGGCGGGGGAGAGGATGCCGCCTGAAATTTCGATCCCTCAGAAGAGGGAAATTCCCGACTCCCAAGGATGAATATTATTATGCCTTGAAGGGGCCTTGGAAGACCGCGGGGGGGGGGGCTAAGAACAAGATGTTCCAAATCTTTTACACCCTAAATTTCCCTTCGGATGAACACCTGTTCACGCGGGATTTGTAGAAAGACGCTTGTTGTACTTTTCACATTTAGTCGTGTAAGATTTCCAGTGTCCATGTTATAAGTCGATTATACAGATGCAATGTAACTAGTATGCGTGAGGTATATTGAAGTAAAAGAATTGAATAAGCGTACACTTCCGTAATTATATCAGGATAACCACCACCAACAAGATACACAGAACGAGGATCAGCACCAGGATACACCAACCGCTACCCCGCTCCTCCGACTGCCGTATGAACCGCCTCATACGGCCCATGGCATTGTTGAGCTTGGTGTCTGTTCGATCGACACCCGACTCTAGGTCAGTAAGCAGTCTGAGAAGGAGGCCCATCAGTCGAGAAACCAAATCGGTTGAGAACAAAAAACAACATACTCGGTGTGTTCCACGATTTCTTGGCCCATAAGTCCAGCCTGGTGCGCCAGGTTGCTCAGCGCGCCCGATATTGAATCAATTGTCCGGTCTTGTTCTCTGATCACCATCTGTTAGATACTGTTGAGCTCAAGCCAGAGTAAAGTAGTCATGATGAGAGGCGAACCTGCTGCTCTTCCCTCGCCCAAGCGCTCTGGTCATCCTGGACCTCGTCTTCACGTCGCTGGGGCGTGACTACAGGAGCCGGTCGTCCACCGGAGACGTCCGCACGCATACTCTCCACCGCAACTTCCCGTCAGTCCGAAATCAGTGATACAAGAGGAAGGTACAACATACTTGTATCTCTTTCCTAACACGCTCAACGTATCGCCTTCGCTCCGTTACTTCGCTATGTGTGAGAGCGAACATTCGTGGGTCATTAGATTCGACGATTCTAGCTGGTCTTTAGTTGTGCCAAAAATAAAGTGGGAGGACGTACTTGACGCTCTCCTCAAGGTCCTCGAGGTCGGCTTCTAATGCTGCGAGGGTTGCTTTAAACTAAAAGTGTAACAATCAGTTATCATTCTGTGAGGGACCCAAGACAGAAAAACAGAAAATGGTGAGAGCTAAAAAGAGTCATCGACACACCTCGTTTCTCGCCCACACCAGCTCCTCTCCTTCTTCTCTCCCTTCTCCCTTCATGTTCCGTATTCGAATATAGGACGCACGAAGCTGCGTCGCGACCTGTAGCGACGTCTGTATTTCTTGTTGAACTGCATGATATGGGTCTGTAGACATATTCTTCGGTGTAACAAGGATTTTGGTTTTCGTTGGCACGGGTATTGAGACGTGTTCGATATTGGCGAGAGCACTGTGTGAGAATTGCAACAAAAAGAAAAAGAAATGGTGGAAGAATGAGTCGGACTGCGTGAGCGATTAGGCAACGTGTATTGCATCGGTTAGCGGGGCCGCTATCCGGGCAAAATCATATTAATCAATTAGTCTCAAAAGTCAGGTTATTATGTATGAATTTTGACTATTTTGTGGCAAAGTATGCCACACCAGGCGAGTTTGTGACAAGGTTTCATTCGGCTGGAGCGGCTAATCCAGATAAACGGACTTAGATTATACGGGCCGGAAATCCGAATGCTCCTTCGTACCACGCATTGTGCTTTAACTTCACAACGCACTAAAAGTTGTTCTCTCTTAGGACGCTTACGATTCTTGCGACCATATATCTATCGAACTGGGCATCAAAATTATATCTCCACGTACTATAAAAGCGGTAGTGACGTCAAGTCTAAGCCACCAGAACCTTTAACTGCAACCACCATGTCGTCGCCGAGCTCTCTTACGGAATGGGCCAAATCTCAGTTCTCGAATTTATTGAAAGAACCAGGGAATCAACTTGAAGAAGTTTCTGTATTCACTGCAGACGCTCAGGTTCTGGTGAACCATTCTCAGGTATCTGTCGAACAGTTTAAGAAATCGCTGGCCGAGAAGTTCGGCGCAGGAGTCGTACAGGATGTACAGATCAATTGGAAGGAACTCATTCATGATGAGGTATGTTATATCTTATACACTTTCCCTCACACTTATTGATATGTCGATAGGAAGTTGGCATTGTTGCTGGTTTCGTTGATGTTACCAGGTCGATGAAGTTCAGAATTCGAGCCGGTCCTGCACAGATACACACCTACATCAGCCTCAGCATGAAGTGGGTCCATCTTCTGCGTATATCAACCGCTTTCTGAACCTGTTGAACAGGGTCTCACAAGAAGGTGACCAAAGGGACCGTGTCTCAAATGTTCTACACCTCGGTCGATAAGGCTGCGGAGGTCCATCTCCACTGATGGATTCAGAGTAAGGATCAGAATCAGATTGTATCGTAAGCATGATTCTAGCGCTTTATTGGACTACACTGATTTCTATGCATAGAAACATATTGTTACTAGCTGTCAAACTTGTTCATGTACAATCGGTATCAACCGAACTGCCCGAAACTTTCTTTTGATGTATTTAAATCCGAATCTGTCGTTTCGAAAAAGCCGAATCGTATTCGAGCCGTGTTGACTATGAGACTTTCAGTCGCCTGCGGTTCTACCCATCATTGTCGGTATTAGTAAGCTCTTGTCCTCTGATCGTGTGCATGAACTTGTCACATCGGTTGACAGCATGGAACTTGTCGGCCTCATCACAGGCCAACAAGCACCCTCCCTCCTCGCACCTCGATCTGTCCTGTGCCAGGCGCCGCCCGTCACGTTTCTCCTTTACCTGGATGCATGCGTTACGCTCTCATTGGTATGCATGAAATCGAGGACTACCGCCTCGCAATGGTATCCTAATGAGGTTCTTACATCCAAATGTCGACTCAGCGGCCTTTGATAACTCACGCTATTCTAGTCTCTAGAAGGTAAGCCATATTCTATTTTCTATACAAGATCAACGCTATCGACCTGCTATCGCCGATACTACACATACACGTTGGCCTATGGATACCGGTTTGTGCTCCGTGTCAACCCTTTACAACATCGCTCTGGGATTAGGTTCGGACACAGCCCCGATTTCCGTAGTTTTTCAAATACCAGTGAGAAGTCACCCAATCCAGGAGGATAGCAATGAATGCGTCGATATCACTGAACGTGTTTTCGGCATGGATCACAACTCGAATACGCTCCTGGCCCTTTGGTACGATGGGAAAAGGAATCGCTTGCGCGACGTATCCCTTTGAATTAAGATATTCTGCGAGCTTCAGCGACTGGCTCGTAAGAAGGGGGAATACCGGCGAGACAAGGGGATCGTTGCTTCTATCAGCCGCACACATGGCTAGTACAGATTCTGGAATTCCCTTCAAAGCTAACCGAAGTTTGGTAGCAAAGTACTGGCTGCACTCGTAAACTTGCTTTCGAAGCTATAACATAACTTAGTAATTTATTTAAAGTAGGTCGGGACAGTGATGCTCACTCTATCACCTTCAGGGCCTGCAATAAAGTCGAATGTGCTTTTAATTGCTACCAAATGGAGATGGGGCATTGAAGTGGTGTAGATCAGAGGCCGAGCATAATTGACAAGGTACTTCCGGACAATTGGTGACGTGAGAATGACGGCTAACGATACGGTTCAGGTCACCGTAAAATTTACGCAAGGAAGAAAAAGGCTTACCTCCCGTTAAGCCTCTAGCTTTGCCGAATGTGTGGAGGACCGTGTTTACCTCGTTCTGCAATCCTAGATGATCCACATACCCTCGCCCCATCGAGCCATACAACCCGGTGGTATGCGCCTCATCCACGACCATATGACAATACGCCTTCGGTATATGACAATGGAGAGTCTCAATGATCTGCGGTAAAGGAGAGAAATCGCCATCCATGCTGTACAAACTTTCCACCGCGACAAATACCGTCGACTTCCCAGCCAAAATCTCGGGTCGCTTCTTCAAGAGCTCAGATATGCAGCTCTCGAGCGACGCGACAGAGTTGTGAAAGAAGGAATAGGCATCACTCGTGCGTGCTGCCGCGATTCCGTCCCTTACTGATGCATGGACGAGTTCATCGAAGACGATGATGTCTTCTGCCTGGGGTACGCACCCGAAAAACGCGACGTTGGCGTCGTAGCCGGAGGTGAACATAAGGGCTGCGGAAGCATTGAAGTGGGACTGGAGATACTTCTCTGTTTCAGCATGACTTGGGCTGTTCCCGTTGAGCAGGCGGGAGCCAGTAGAGCCAAGCAGTTTCTTGGACGAGATGAATGCACCGAGGACATTTCTGTTCAGCTGAGGATTGGCGGTGATGGAAAGGTAGTCGTTAGAGAAGAAGTCGGGGACGTCGGTTGGTAACGCTGGGCGAAGAAGGTCAAGCACTGGCTATGCCAATTTCAGCCCGTTTATCCAGGCTCTTTTGTAGTGAGATCTCGAGTGCGGTATTCATAGTGAGCGGATAATGAAGTATACACTGTAAACTCTGTATTTATACTGTACTGTAACCTCATTTTTGCTAAGTTCATAAACGCTGAAAAAAAATAATTGCGTTATCAGACAGCCAATCAGTGTTCAGCATCAGTGATGAAGCATATGCCTAGGCATGCGAACAGTTTTACTATGCTGGACTATCAACGTGATGGGATGATATCGGGAGACTGGCTGATTCGCATATCCATTCTATTTTCTGATATCTACCTGAATTCTACGCACTCTGTGGCCTATGGTTATCAGGATTCCGTTGATCAAGGAAACTTTCGTTTGCCCCAAAAGAAAGTTTCGTCTGCTTCGAACCGAATATTAGACTGAAAGTTGTGCCGTGACAAAGGACTGTAACTTCCGGGGGTTAGGTATGTTCCTGTGCCAGTGAGGATGAAATCATTGAAAGAGAAGGTTCAATGATTCGTGAACGATAGCATTAGTTAGACCCTTAGATCTACTACCTGGTATTTTTAGATTGATTCTCTCCATCTGCGTGATTGACGGGAGCTCATTTATCACGAACAAAGATGTATCTTTTCAACATCACCTTCGAAATCCATGTAGTGGGTTTTATTTTTAGGTACCCAATGGTTCCTGGAGACTACGTCTCCCTTCGTCAGGAACAAACTGCCAAAGGGGCTTCTTTGTTCAGATCCAAGTTGGGCGCGGAAATTGGTACTTCCCAAGAACTAATCGAGTAGCCCCATGGGGTTGTCACTCGATGGTCGTAGGGGGCACACTGTGATCTATGGATATAGTTGGTGGCCATAGTTTCATGTCCAGATGCGCGCCGGAACAATGAAACAGCATCAGACCGCTTCTCTATTGAATGAAGTTCTGCATTGCTCAGTGAATTTGATACTTATCCGTGACTGACGGAAATTAAAAAGAATCTGGACTCATAGCAAGGAATTGAGCCATACAGAGTGAAGTATGCTTCCCCTTGCATGTGCACTGTGGTGAGTTGATGCAATAACTGCAGTGTTCCATCGACTGACTCCGATTGATATGAGATGCCATCGAGCCTACGGCTCGGCGCTCACTTTGTATATAACATGTGCGCCTTACGGAAATCTGTACCGCTGCTTGACACTCTGGGGATAAGTTTCCAAGACGTTTTTTGTCTACGCATCGTCAACGCCGTCAGGGGTATGCTCGGTGCTGTATCAAAGCCACAGAGCATATTTGAGGTCTGGTCGGGGTACTTTTCGTTGTTTAACTGTAGTACGGACATTGTTAGGTTTCTGTCGAGGAGAACTGACTAATAATAAAGGAGTTTTCTTTCCTTCCGTCCGTCAGTCTAATGCGTGTGTATGACACGGTAATAATCAGAGTCGATAGGTATAAGTTAGAGCATCAGCGATGTAGGCTCCGTTCAACGGAGCCCTGATGTTGGCCCTTTGAAGACTCATATCCTCCTACTTGCGTTAAAATGATCGGGGCCAAAGGTCGGTCTCTGTATTTCAGATATTCCAGGAGGAGTAACCAATACCCCTAATTGCTGTCGGCTACATGTTCTGCGCGAATTTTACGGGGAACTGTTTTGAGGATAAGTTATTCAATTTCGATGGCCGGCTATTTTACATTGGTGAACTGAACTTCGAGGCCGCGTATCACGGGTCCCCCTCAGGATTTATCTGGGGAGTGTAAGCATGCTTACAGCAATACGCCCGTGCTCGTAGATATATAGTGCCGCCGCTGACACCTTGCGAGCTAGGACTTATATTCTATATATAGATTCCACCATATATATATAGACTAGTAGACGTACGTAGTACTTACTTCTTCCTTCCTTTTTCCCCACTTCACGTAGACTTTACCACTCACCCTGATGCGCACTGTTTCCTCAATACACCCCGTTTCTGTTTTGTTGCGAGTCCGTGAGTCGTACACCTCCAGTGAGGCTGTCTCCGAACGGAGCAGCCTTTCAGGGAGTAAGATATTCAATTCAAGGTCGACTTCAAGAACAGAGACTGAATACAGCATTTTATAAGGAGTCAATCTATGTGCTTAGTATTCCGTGTCGAATGTACGGTGTTGCGTCGCGTTAGGGTTAATTGGTTTCAATTTGACTGAAACCTCAGACTAAACAGCTGCCACTCAGTACGATTACCGGTGTTGACCTTAGGGCCTCTCCAGTTATTGTCCTTCGCCTGCACTACAGCCAGCGATGCAGCATTTAAGAGTACAATGCGTTCAACCATACTTGTGGTCTCAGAATATCAGAACAGTTCGGGTACGTGTTTGTTACCTCGCCGGGGCCTCCGTCATTTCAAAAATCATCTTAAGCACAGGCCTGTCCTACGGTCTAGTTTGCATGGCAGTCAATAGTGTCAATAACTCGGTGAGATATATCGTCGAGTTTCAGAAGGACGAGACACTTATCGGGTTTGAGAGCGGCAGCGTGAGTTTCATGGGGACATGGCAGTTGATCTTCTTTCAAACATCTTCTGGTCGTGGGGTCATGCAAACTTTTGCGGTCAGAATTCATTTTTAGTGTAAATGGAACATGTTTTTTTCTCCCGCGAAAGCGGCTTTCTGGATTTGACCTGTTGGTTGAATCTATCAGTAAAGCTCAATGCCAATCCGCTATAGCCAAGAGCAAAGAATATATTTGAGTTATGTGAGAGAGGACTTAAGGACAATCGTGATGAGCATTCTCAACATCAAAACTTGAAATTTAGACTCGCGGCGCAATTTCACAAAAAAAATAAGGCCATCCTCGTTAACCTTTCAAAGCAAGGTAACATTGGTTAATCCTCGAATACTGACATTTCCGACTCGGTCGCATGCAGTTTGACGAAATAAGACCCGCTCTTGAAATCCTCCCATGACTCTTTATTGATCGTGCTTGCGGCGTGTCCTGATTGGTATGAGGGGACGGTGAGGGTGCTGGCGCGCTCAGGGGCGCCGAGGGCAAGGAAGGTTACTTCCTCGGCTGACTGGAATTCTAAGGCTCGCTTCCATAGTAATTTCCATCCGGACTCGCCGGTTCTTCCTTCTAAGGAATAGGATAGTGCCGACCAGGGCTATCATCAGGATGATGATGATGACGATAGGAGCTATGAGCTTCCGGATGAGAGTCGAGGACAGCGAGGAGTCTTTGGGTTTGATGCTTGAAAGGGAACTCAATCTGAGGTATGGGGTGAGGATTAGGGGGCCAGAGATGAGGCAAGGAGTTCTCACGGGCAGAATGTCATAATAAGCTCAGACTAGGACTCGGTTTAGCTGGACTGTGGGAAGAAGTAGAAAAGGAGTCGTACATTAAAGGAATTGCATGATATAGGCGTGGGCGCGCAGCCTAAGGAGTAGCCTAGTAGAAATGAGAATTATGAGACGGGACAATAGGGAAGATGCGTACATTGAGCAAAGTAGACGCTGCCATTGGCACAGGAGTATCTTTCGGTATGTGACGATGAGAATATAACGGTGAGAAGGCGGGGTCACGCACTGAAGAGACAGAGGGACGGAATATTTGCTCTTTCTGCAGCGAAATGAAGTGCTAACGGAAGAGAGGAAGAAAGGAGGCGTACTTGGATAAAGATGCTTCTGGTATAGTTAGGTCGACACCCACAGTCGTGCACTTTATTCCGTCATTCCCACAGGAGCCTTAATTTTAGCACGGATCAATAATACAATCCCAAGGGACACTAATTCAATGTACCTTGCTCTAGAAAACTGCTGTCGATGAGATATGGACCTGATGCACGGAGGGATAAGAACTCACGTATAAATCACGCCGTAGTCATCTTCATTGCTAGAATAAGTGGTTCCGTCGTCGATGCTCGTCCGTTTACCATGAGTGTAGACGGTAGGCTAGCGAATAGGGAAGCTATTAACGGGGTAGCGGGGGATAGTGGTGTGAAACTTACTGTCCCGGACCCACAGCTATGAGAGATTTAGTCATCCATGTCCATAAGAGAGGGTATAACTTACTAGTTGAGGAAATGAATGGTGTGTGACGCTGCCACTGCAGAAACAAAGAACGGAAGAGTCCAGATAAAGAAATGCATTGACGAAGGAGGAAGAGTGAGGATATGGGGATTTCGCGGAGGGTATTTAGGTCGGGTGGTTGACCATCAGACTGGACTTGGTCGTCGATGAGACTGGTGATTTGTGATGGTGGGCAATCATCCGTGTCGATACGAGAACGGCGGTCTATGATGGAGGGAAGTGAGTCTTGGTCGGGTTGATTATTGAATTGTGTCAAAGTCTCTCTACAAGTAGTAGCTGCAATACGTCGTGAGATAATAGATAAAGATCAGTCGCTAGAGATATAATAGCCTAAATGATTGGGTACATCGTTCTGCGCCTACGGCGTAGCTGTTAAGAGATAGTATACTTGAATGGTTCTTCAATATCATCATGTTTGTGATGGGAGTTTCAAGAAGTGATACAATCTTTGCTTTCCGGCGACGTCGAAAGCCAGACCTGGAAATCTTTGCACTATTTACCTTTGTAGAAATTCGGGACTGTTCTAGACTCGAATCATTACATGATAATCGCCCAGCTGTTGGCCTTCAAGTTGTTGAGCATGGCCATCTAACAGATGTAGATGGTGTATCACTATCTGCCTTGATAATGGTGATAAATGGTCGCGCGGCGGCGGCCAGTCGTATTAGGTAGACCTCAAAACTGGTGTTGCCACGGCTCGACCTCCAGTCTCCATGGCAAAATGACTCGACTCAACTTTGGCTTGAAGTCAATGTTTTGAAAAGTCCGTCTCTAGCATGCCCTAAGTACTGGGCTCAAAGAGCTACGTGAGTCCCTCTCGCCGACCGGCAGATGAAAGTCTGCGGTCAATGTGGGAAAAAGATACCTAAATTGCCGAGATATATTTGCAACGCGTTAGGCAAATAGGGATAAATAGAATTTTTTTCTCTTATTGTCAGTCAGTCACTACGTTCCGTGGGTGCTGAGTCCTGACGAGCCTCCCAAGCCTAGTTATCTACCTTGTGCTACGTACGGTGTTGCGTAAATCATCTTCTAGTATAGACCTGGTTTTTGATGTGCAACGAGTTCCTGCGCTGGCTGAAGTGAGATATCATTGCCAGGTACGTCGAGTCTTAAATTTGCCCCTTATATATTGGACATTGCTTGAAAAATAATGCAACAGACCGCTATCGCTTCACACGACGCTGTATCTTAGGACAAATCTTTCAATTCCAATCCTAGATTCAACGAGTATTTCCAGATTTTCTACTACGTGACTACTACAAGGATTCGTGGGACTTCGGACCGCACGAAGGAGAAAATCATCTATGTACGTCTTGATTGGTACGAAACTTCCGGTTCTATCCATGGCGGCTCGAGACGAGGTTAGAGTCATGAACTACGACTTAATGCAATGTTCCGATGTTCATTTAGGAACGAAGAACCGAAAATTTACCCATACAGCGAGCGAATGCTGCGGTACCCCCTGGAAACGGTGCGGTACCATGGATGACTGTCATGCTCGGTCGAGAGCATCCAGAACATATGTCCGTGTTCGCGCTTCGAACAGCCAGCATGTTATGACAATGAAGGTCGCAGATTTCCTACGAATCATCATCGGCAGGGACATTCCCTGTTGTGCCAGAAAGGATGATATTAGCAACGTCCATGTGGCATTTACCTGTTCATCTCATCAGTCCTACAACCCTTTCATCCCCACTTCCCGCTACGAGCTCTCTGGTTTATTAAGGGTATGCGCTGGGCCTCTACCCGCCGGATATCCAAGTTGCCCTCGAACTTATGACAATTCGCGGGTGTTATTGAGAGTTTCCCACGAGGAGAGGACATCTTGTTGAGAAGCTCTGCGGTGTACGGTGTTGCTTGTGCTGAAGAAAGGAAGCGGCGGATCCATTGCATGTCCACACCAAATGAGATATATTCTCAACCTGCTCAGACATCGGCCCTGGCAAACCCAAGTCTAGGTGATGTATGTGCATCTCTACTGGCCATGGCTTTCAAGTTTTCTGATCTTCGTTCTAGATACGCTCTTACTAAAGCATTCTGAAGTACCGCTGTGCGTTTGTTGTTGGCCGCAGCCACAGCACCACATTTCCTGCGTAGATGATAAGCTTCAGTCGCGTATGACGTGGCTTTCTCTGAAGAGAAGGGGCTCAACAACTATGCTCTGTCATCCCATTGCAGTTTTTCTCAGCGTTGGGCCGGGCTCGGTCCAGTGTCACGCCCTGAAATTGTACCACTCCTACCTGCATCCGCACCATTACCAGCCTCTCTAGGACCTTTGCTTATCGCGCAACGGATTATTTCGACCAACCAACGCAAATACATACGAATGGTCTTTTAATAGCTTTACCTCCTTACGGCTGCACCACGAGGTTGGTTAATCGGATCGAACCATTCCCGCTACCTTGGTAGTGGGTCTCTGGCGAACGCTAATGACACCAAATTTTGGTGTAGATTTGCAGGATCTAATTGAATCCTGTCCCTCCTATTCCGCGTGCGCTGTTTCAGAAGCATCCATCGATTGGTCATCGTCACATGCTTTTGTTAAGTTTGTTTGTTGCTGGACGTTTGTGTGTTGATTTGTTCCTTCTTTGCTTAAATTCAGGAAGTCATATTTTATACTTGCAAATGCGAAGGAGTATTTCGTTCGATATTGGTGAGTAAAACTCTGGGGAGGTGATTCAATCTTTTTTGGGTAAAACCGATGACGTCGACATCGGGTATCCGGACATTGATAACCGTCCGGCAGGCATTTCTTGTTCCCTTCTCCCCCCATCGATTCCTCGTTGTCTGAAGTCTGCTATCTATTAATTGCGACGTCCTCTACGTTTTTGTCCGTTATTGTTGAAGGAATTCCTGTTCGTGTAGCTGTGATATCCCACGACTATTCTGTAGTATCTTTTGGGTGGTTGAAGAAGGCTCGGATGCGTTTGGGACAGTGTCGTGACTTGTTGGTTAGTTGCACGGGTCTTCAAGGTACTGGATCCTTCCTTTTGTCTTGTCTCGTCGTTAATTTGGAGGATTACGATGCTCTTCTTGGCTCTGACGCTGTGACTTACTATCGAGAGCTATGTTTTACATCTTCCCGTGCTGAAGGTGTTTGGGTTTTTGGGCAGGTGACACTTATTAACTCTGTGTCAGACGTATGTGCTCAGCCTGTGCTCAAATCTCAGTCTCTGCCATCAGAGGTTTGTGGTGATGGTACGGATGTTATTGACGACGTTGATGAGTAGTTCAGCTTTCAGTTTTGTTGAATAATATTCTTAAAGTAATGTCAGATGATAATCTTACTTTTCTTGCTCGTCTAGATGATCAACAGTTGTCGTCTATGGTGATAAAAGGCGGGGATTGTCCTTCTTCGGGAAGAGATAATATTTTAAGTCCCTCAGTTTCAGGCGAGGGCAATGATACTGAGTTGGGTTCCTTTGCTGAGGGTGAGGGGACCGAACATGTAGTCTGTTTCGATGAAGATACAGGTTTGGATTATAGTACATGTTCTGGAACTGAGCAGCCTTTTGCCATTTCGGTAATCCATGGTATGTTGTTCGGTTGTGCTGTTAGTGGAGCTCGAGCTCTAGTTTTTAGTTCCGACATGGAACATCTTCGGGCCCTCTTGAGGACGTATCGATGTGTATAAATGTTTGTGCGGGTTTTTTGTCGACCGAATCTCTTAGCAGGTCGATGATTGATTACGTCCTTTCTTATTCAGAGCATCGAGCTCATCTAACTGTAGAAAAGTTGAAATGTATCACTCGGCCATTGGGTTTGGGACATACCTTTATCATATTTTTTAATACTACGTCTGAATAAATAAATTCTTATTCCCGATTAAGGTAGCGGGCTATGCCGCTTGCCGGCCCTATATTCGTTATTAGATTTATACACCCGCGGAGAATACGTTAGGAGCATCCGTGCTCATTTCCTGTTCTCAAACGATCAGCTTCTCCTGGCTCGGGGAACGCTGGATTCATATGGTGGGACGATAAGATATCCGAGGCTTAAAGGGACACGCTACCACCTGGGCCCATCGCGAAAAGATGCTGGCTGCGACAAGAAAGATTTGCATATGATTAGTCAGCAGACAGGTCATAGGAAAGGACAGCCATCGCGCGTACTCCGGATCTATTTTTTCTACAGCGAAAGTATTCTCTGCTCTACGAAACGAAGCCTTCCTTGATCCATTGAATGAGGTCAGGCTCTTGCGTCTCATCCCTGGCCACTGGAATGTCGTCTTTTGGCTGGGATCATGTGGTAGCGGGACCGGAAGCTTCGTTTCGAGGCTATACTGTCCATATTTTACAAAAAGTCCCTATAACTATAGGGGACCGAGTTATACAGAATTCCCTATAACTATAGGGAAATCAAATTCTACGTATCCTTCAGAAAAGCCTATAGGATAGGTATCATATTATGATCCCTCTTGCCAGCCCCAGGCCTACCAGCATGACCAGGGCAGGGTGTCATCACACCCTTCCCTTTGATGGCTGTTGCACTGCCACCCTCTCATCTGCTCACTGTCAGGGTTCCCCGCCCTCCCTCCTACTGTTGCGCACTTTTTTCCTTTTTGGGAAATTTGCTTCCTATGCCTCCAGAATACTTGTGGGCCTTATTCCCGCCCTCCCGCTCACTGTTTAGGTCCGAAATTAGAGATATAGGGTCTTCTAAAAATATATAATGGGTTAGTACGCTGGCCCCGCCCCTCCCACGCCTCTAGATGCTGGATTCGGAATGGGGAGACTGGATGTAGTGTGGCAGTGCAGCCAATTGATGGAATCAGCCATCAATATCAGTCCATTTTTGGAAATACTTCGGATTGGAATGGTTTCTGGGCACTGGATGGGCCACAGGATGGTACTAGGATATGCATAAATATAAATAACCTTGAATTTAGTCCTCTGGTGATGTATGGGAGCCCCAGAGAAGGGGTAAAACAGGTAAAATAGTGAATAATAGCGAAAAATAATGGAAATTTTGCATTTGGGGGGTGCTGCATGCAGTGGATTACTTTGAAACCTTCACAAATGTGTTCTGTAGTCCAATATATCTCTAAACAAAGTTTTATTTTACTTGTGGGGCTCTAGGATTGATATAAAATAGTGAAAAATAGCGAAAATTGGGGGGGAATTGGGTGTGGGGCATGCTGCGTGCATCTGATCGCTTTGAAACGTTTACCAATGGATTCCGCGACCTTGAAAACCCCTAAACAGCCCCTGGTTATATTTGTGGGCACTCAGTATCGATCATCAAATGGATATTACAGTTTATGGGGTGCACATATCAAAGCTCCCATTTCCAGGCGTCGGAAAACTTCGGAGTTACTTCCAGTAGATTGCTAGACCTTTAAAACCTCAGAAAAATCCCAGGATGGCAATCCAGTGATGCGAAATTCCTGATAAAAAGGGTGAAACTGAAATTTTGCGAAATTTCATATAGCTCGCATTTCTGAGTGTCAGGGAAGGTAATACTGGTACTAGATATACTATATATACCGTAGAATATTGTGTACAAAATCACAGGGGGATAAGAATGGTACTGACAGAGATATAAGCAGATCTTTCCAAAAATGAGGAGAAACACATTCCAGATCTCGATGTTCCGGTCATCCTATGGGCTGGGGACTATCAAATTCGGATTCCTTGGCCAAGAATGCAGTAGGGCCACCTATCATCCATGGGGTTCATGTATCTAGAATCCGAGGTAAAGAGTGTGCTTTACTTGTGCACCAAGATATACTGCTGTATATGGATTGCCTACTAGTAAAAATAAGCTCCTGGGATGATAGGTCTCTCTAATGTTTTTTGGGTCAAGGAATCCGAATTTGATAGTCCCCAGCCCATAGGATGACCGGAACATCGAGATCTGGAATGTGTTTCTCCTCATTTTTGGAAAGATCTGCTTATATCTCTGTCAGTACCATTCTTATCCCCCTGTGATTTTGTACACAATATTTTACGGTATATATAGTATATCTAGTACCAGTATTACCTTCCCTGACACTCAGAAATGCGAGCTATATGAAATTTCGCAAAATTTCAGTTTCACCCTTTTTATCAGGAATTTCGCATCACTGGATTGCCATCCTGGGATTTTTCTGAGGTTTTAAAGGTCTAGCAATCTACTGGAAGTAACTCCGAAGTTTTCCGACGCCTGGAAATGGGAGCTTTGATATGTGCACCCCATAAACTGTAATATCCATTTGATGATCGATACTGAGTGCCCACAAATATAACCAGGGGCTGTTTAGGGGTTTTCAAGGTCGCGGAATCCATTGGTAAACGTTTCAAAGCGATCAGATGCACGCAGCATGCCCCACACCCAATTCCCCCCCAATTTTCGCTATTTTTCACTATTTTATATCAATCCTAGAGCCCCACAAGTAAAATAAAACTTTGTTTAGAGATATATTGGACTACAGAACACATTTGTGAAGGTTTCAAAGTAATCCACTGCATGCAGCACCCCCCAAATGCAAAATTTCCATTATTTTTCGCTATTATTCACTATTTTACCTGTTTTACCCCTTCTCTGGGGCTCCCATACATCACCAGAGGACTAAATTCAAGGTTATTTATATTTATGCATATCCTAGTACCATCCTGTGGCCCATCCAGTGCCCAGAAACCATTCCAATCCGAAGTATTTCCAAAAATGGACTGATATTGATGGCTGATTCCATCAATTGGCTGCACTGCCACACTACATCCAGTCTCCCCATTCCGAATCCAGCATCTAGAGGCGTGGGAGGGGCGGGGCCAGCGTACTAACCCATTATATATTTTTAGAAGACCCTATATCTCTAATTTCGGACCTAAACAGTGAGCGGGAGGGCGGGAATAAGGCCCACAAGTATTCTGGAGGCATAGGAAGCAAATTTCCCAAAAAGGAAAAAAGTGCGCAACAGTAGGAGGGAGGGCGGGGAACCCTGACAGTGAGCAGATGAGAGGGTGGCAGTGCAACAGCCATCAAAGGGAAGGGTGTGATGACACCCTGCCCTGGTCATGCTGGTAGGCCTGGGGCTGGCAAGAGGGATCATAATATGATACCTATCCTATAGGCTTTTCTGAAGGATACGTAGAATTTGATTTCCCTATAGTTATAGGGAATTCTGTATAACTCGGTCCCCTATAGTTATAGGAAATTTTGTAAAAAATGGACACCAAAGGTTGTCATTTCCGAAGCGCGCTTTCGGACATTTTTGCGTTAGCACGGGGTAGTATTTGCAAGGACAATGCTTCGGTGCTCTGAGACATTACGAGTTATTGCTAGTCTCAGTATGTGATCGGTACTGTCTGCAAGCAATAACCCTGTATCTGAGGCTTAGCGCTATAAGAATCGTAATTCTTTCTGAGGAATTTCGAGGGCTGGGCTCGGAACTCCGGATTTCGAACCCTTAACCCTACCAAGACTGCCTCCAAGTCTTCCAGTCCAAAACCATCTTGAAGGCTTGCAGCTGCACACCAAATTATTGATGCGTTCGAAAAGTTTCTCGTATGACTAGCCCTTCTGCGCCTTCCAGCCCCACCTTAATGTGCCTTTCATCTAGTGTCATGGAATATCCAGCCTGTGTAGTACTTGGTGGTCATCAGCTGATTTTGAGGGTTCTTCTATCGCTCGAGCACCAATATTGTGTATCTGATGTCGGGAGAAAATGCGATCTTAGATGTTGGGGAAGGAATGGAGCTACGGTATGTTCTGTCTGCATGTGATCGTCGTATATTTGACTCCTTCGCAGAACCTCGGCGATCAAAACAGAGATGTACTGAAAATTCTTCCTACGGTGTTTAGGCCTTAGGCTCAAAACAGCTTAGAGTCCCTCCATCCATTATGATAACAGATGGATGTTCACTTTTCGAACCCCGGTAAGTCGTTTTCAGATTCTAAGTCACATCGAGCTAAGTTCATAACAGTGCTTCTTTGAAACTGGTGACTACCTATAGTGTTATTACTGTTACAGTGATGGTACATTCCTATGATACCCAATGCGAACTGATTCTACCTATCGTACAACATATTTCGATTTGTTTCTTCTCTTGCATCTATACTCTGGATTTCACCCTCCTCAAGTGCATCCTCCACTTGTTGGGTTCACCGTCGCCGCCTCTCACACTGAGACCTTCGAAGAATGTCGTAAAGTCGCTCTTCTTATCGACATACCGACGACAGCCACATCTGCACTCCTCTCTATAGCACCCACCCATCACTTTCGGTTCGAGGCGTTCCCTTAGCACCCTCTGCGCCCATGTGAGGATATCTTCGACGGTGAGGATCCCGTCCTTGCGGACGATCTCGATGTTGAACCGCTCGACGCTGTCTATTTCGACGAGGATGGAGACCCTCTGAAAGGCCGGCTTAGATGCGGGTTCGTACGCGATTCGGTGGTGAGCAACGACGCGACTGGGGGAGAAAAAGTCGAGAGGCTGGCATGTTCCCAAACGAAGCGCACGATGGATGGAGAGACGCGTCGTGGACGGGAGGAGCGTTCGGGTTGCTCGGTCCGTGTCGGCCCGATGCATTATCGAATGACGGCGGGGTCCTGGGAAGGGCGAGGGTGCTCGATGAAGGGGCGGTTGCTTGAAAGGCGCTGGCGGGCGGAGACATGGACGTGGGGGAGGCGAATGCCGGTGCTTGGGGGATGAAATGGAGACCGGGGATTGGGGAAGCGACTGTCCCTGGGAGGGAGGTGTCGAGTCGACGAGGAATGTCACATAATAGGGCGCGCGCTGATGGGCGCTGTTCCGGTCGAAGTCATCTTCCCAATGGACTCGTTTGGTGGGCACTTGTGACATGGTAACAATGGGTAATGAATCCGATAAAAAACGCGCACCCATTTTATATATACTCAGAGTGCCGATATTATTTCCTGGATTGAGTTGCCGTTGCTGCATATGTCTTCACGGTTGTCGAGAGGTCCATTCGTTCATTGGTTCCATTTTCCACTCATTTTGATGGTTGCGAAACAGCGAGCGAAATACCGCATAGAGAGCAGTAGCACTTGCTGGGTATATTTAGATGGGGGATTCGCGAAGCGGTACTCAGAAATCAAATGGGGTTTGGCAGGAAGAGACATTGTTGATTGTCCCGGTATGGTTCCCTTTTCTGCTGCACTGCTGTGGCTGTTAACGTTGCCGCCGGAATTGTGCGCCCCATCCGATCATATATACTGATAGACTCCGGGGTATGTCTGTTCAAAGTGACGTGGACTACGAGCACATGCTGCGGCTATCCATGTATGATATCATCTGTATATCGGAATAACAAATTGCTCACTGAAAGAAGATTCACAAGGTCGAACCAGAGATTTCAATAGTCATTGATACGTCGAAGGACGATACCTATTACCGAGGTGAGGAAGCATCCATTCTACTATTGGTTCGATGATGCACAGTACTCGAAAATCGGTGCATAGGACATAGGACAATAGCTTACTAGCGGCCGGACTTCTTCTAACAGTGGCGGGCATGACGCAAGTCCTAAAATTGATCGGCATAGTGATCCGGGGGGACGAAGAAATACTGGCACGTCGTTCCTTCCTCGGTAAGAGTATACGGGATCGCTTCGGTGTCGGGACCAGCCTGAAGCCGCGGAGACGATTTATCCGGGAGGTGATGCCAGTATGTTAAATTTCTGGTCAGAAAAGGAGATGAACTTATGCTACTATCTGAACGTAGTTATTAGAGACCCTAGACAGGGAATTCTATTCGTTGGTTGAGGAACTCACTGAACATTACCAGTGTGCACGTGAGAATATTAAGAAATGCATACCCTCGGTTACCCTCGTATGCATGGCAGCGATGTCTACAGAAATTCATCCTCAGGCGCTAATTTAGGATTGGGGCGAGATAACGGGCCACCAATACCGACTTGAGCTTAAAACTCAAACAAGAAAGCTCCGGCTCTTCTCGGGTTCAACGTATTTCCGCTTTCAGCCATCACCTTCCCGGGTGAACAGCTCATTGATTACCACCGGCAACGTAGACCTTCTGTCAGGTCTACTGCTTAACTTGCGGTACGTATTAGCAATAAACAGATTCAATATATGAACTGGCTAGTCTTTGCTTAACGCTACCCGAGAGTCGAGAGTCGTACTTGTAGCCTACTGGGACTACTGGTGAAGAACACATCAGATGACTATTGTCCGGTAACCCGCTCTATTGCTTGCCAAGCTTTTCAATTCCACATATACTTGTGTAGAACCCAGGCATTCAACACTTAGGAGGGAAAATTATCAAGCGCTGAGCAAAATACCAAAAGAGTGCAAGCCCTCGTAAGCATGGCAGCGATGTTGAGGTTCAAAACACGCACGTCGAAATAGCATCAAGAATGACTTGAGCTTAAAGCTCAACGAGAAATACTCCATGCTTCTCGGACCAATCCGTCATATCGTGGATGAGCAGTTCACCCATTAGCACGATTCGGATTTCCTTCATTGTCACAACATCGTAGTGTTTTTGCATGGTACAGTATTGGCCCCATTCACCTATAAAACAAGGTTATTTCTGCTTTCACCATCATCTCGTCGTCATGAGCGACTACGACTTGCATTTGTACCTTCCGAAGAAGAGTCCCTCCTCAGCGATTCTTGTCCATTCTCCTGGGCAATGCAACAGACTGTCTTCTTTAACCTCCGCATGGAACATAGCATTTATAACCTTGTCCCCCTCGTCCGTACCAAAGGCAAAGGAGGGATGACGCATCAAATGAGAGTCACCCTACAAGGGCAGAATATCCCATGCCGGGGCGTGCGGAAAGAACAATGTGGCGGATGGTAACGACCCCGAACACGTCAATAGCGAGGAGTGTGCTATTCCGTCGGGACACACAGCCAAAATCATTGAAGAAAGAGGACAACGTCTCAGTCGGAAGATTGCACATGGGGAAACGTCAACGCGTCAACGCCGAAGTTGATTTGATGCGTGTAGTGGTGGTCCACGCTTAATATTAAACCAAGAGAGGCGTGGAGACTATGATTTCTCCGACGTCGGTAAACAAACTGTCTTTGCGAGTCCTGAGACTCTCTTCTGCGAAACGCGAACTTTCCATTTTCGGCCCGGGCCGAGGAGGGACAGCTTCTTTGGGTGGAAGATAGAAGGGGCCGAGCAAGGTGAAGGCGTCCATGCTGGAGTCCCGATCTGTCCCGTGGTGATGTGCATGCGAATTCAGAGAGGCGCATAAAAGACGTTGAGAGGCAGGGTTTGGTGCGAGGAGTATGCTCTTTGGTCCTTCTACATAACAACCTAACGGCATCGCAGATATCGGCCAGCTAAACGATCTGAAAAGCGATTGAGGACGCATTGTACTGCCATGAATATGTTACAGAGTCCTTGTTTGTGCGGGATTGCGCAGAACGTCGGAGACGGGAGTAGAACATTGACGTCTTTTCTCTTGAACAGTTGTGAATACCGAGCTAGCTCCAAAATGAGTAATGGTGAACCAGAAATCAAAGCTATAGAATGACCTGTCGTGAGAGCTTGAAACGTTTTGGTAACTATTCCAGGTATCTACCCTTGTCCAGGAATAACTCGGTGGGATGCGAGATTGGTGACTGTAAACGTTCTGCTGCTTGTCGTAACGAAGTCTTCCTCCTCGGTTGTCGAGATACTCCAATCAACAACCAATGGAGCCACGGTTTTGGCCACCCCGATCGTAACCAGAGGAGCTGCAACCGACGCTGGGTCGAGAACTGTATATGTCAAGTTCAATGGGGCAGCCCAGTAAGAACGGCGGTGAGAAGCGAGATTGCCGCTCAAAATATAAAATCCTCCCTCCTAGAGCTGCTTGGCGAAGAAATCGACTTATTGACAAGAGCAGGTTTGAAAAGCACAGGCATTGAATTCACTAAGACCACGGTATCAGTATTTGTACTGGCGCAAGGTCCCAATGAGGAACGGCCGGGCCCACAGCCCTGACATGGCGTGCCACACAGTGTTGTGGCCCCAAAGGCTCATGCCATTGTAATCACACTGTTGAGTGTCTCTCGTGGATTAAAACATCTGTGTGGTGTTCAGACGAAATGCAAGTGACAAGAAATCACTCCGTCGCAGCACACCATTATTCAACAGTGCGGCGGTGGCAGGAGTAATCATCACCACAACCACCACCAAAACGCAGGTAGCAAGAACGAGCTTCGTCACAACATGGGGGTGGTGGCAGGAGCCGGCTTCAACACAATCGCAAAACCGTAGGTAGCGAGAAACCGCTCGGTCACAACACCATTATTCAACAGTGCGGTGGTAGGTTCTAGGAGCAGTCGTCGTCACCCCAGAACCTGAAGAGAAAGGGCCTGATGCCGTGGTGGTGGTTCAGCCCGCTCTGAGCAGAGGACTTTGAGGATCGATCCAGTCAGACACAGTCAGCCCAGTCGCACAAAGACAGTAAAAGACGACTTCAACTCCCTCTGGTAAGTAGAGTATGAGGGCTTCCGTTGCCACTACCGGTAAATTTGGAGTGGATGTCATAGAAAAGCAACGGGCTCACAATTACACAATGAGGTCGAGCGCCATTGCGTGATAACCTGGTAGAATGAATTGACGGGATTGTTGTGTCTTGGCATATTGGCAGTGGTAGTTCGGCCCGAGCTTGCGGTTTAGTAGCCGTCCGTGGGAAATCGGAGTTAGACACCGTGACCGGACCGACCGACTGCCCTCCTTTTCTTTCTACCAAATAGTTCGGACTAGCTGGCCCTGCAGCGTATTTCTCCACGCACATCCACTCATCTCTTCTGTACAATCTTGCTTGCCTGTACAAAATTACGGCTCTTTTCTTCTCTTCCATGTGGTGTGGTGTACATCGACCAGACAGTTCACTGCTGACCCCAAATCTGAGTGGTGGCGGCCCCATTCGAACTCTTGAGAAGCGCGGTGAGCAGCTTCCCTTATCGTGCCGACCAACACTGCTGATAATAACTGCAGAGTCGCACCAATGAAGCCGCCTCCGTTGTCAAGAGTCGCTGAAGAAGGACACTGACAGGACCGCTATTCATCTGTTCTGCGAAGGGTTTACGCGGCTTTCAGGAAATCGGTTGCGCTCAGTTTGAGCAGTGCGAGCTCTTGGAGGAACTGCGCTGAACAGAATACACCATGTGGGCGGGATTCTGGAGCGATGTGTGCGCATCATTTATTTTTAGCCACAGGTATCCCTAATATGTGACTGTTAGAGCGACAACGATGGGCACATATCAGCGATTGGCTAAATGCCAAGCAATGGAAGGAGAAAGATGCAAAGTATTGACCAGGTCTGATTCTGTTTGTCATTGAGTGTTCTACCTGCTAATCGTCACCGTAGCTTTGAATGGATATCGAATGAGGGATGGGTTGGTTCACCATTGACGGTTGACCAGAAGCAGAGAAAGGACGTGAACAAGCATAATATCGGAACGAATTGATAGGTATGCTTCTACATTGGTGGCGTTACAACGGAATCTGACAAAGAAAGGAAGCATGTAACGATCGTGATCTGCTGCGAGCACAACCAGGCTCCACCCAATGCATGCGTTTGGAGGCGAAAACACAGAATCCAACGATTTTGCCATCTCAGATGATGATAGCGCGACAGTAGGCTGGGGAAAGGTTTGAACACTGTCTTTTATTGAATCGCCTCTACAATAACCGCCGACACAGAGAATTCCGGATGTAGACTGTCACGAATGGTGCCTGTAGACTAGTCTGGCGACTTCTTGGTGGGTAGAAGTTAAGGAAACGCTTGAAGACTCAAGCGAACAACTGTACGTAATCGATTGATAGAGCTAGGACGAACTCTGACAAAGTGAGAAGCAAGGGAGCAGAGCCAGCAACCTCACTCTCAACGGCGTGCAACTTCAACCACACATGCTGGCCCTCTTCCATAAAAGTTATCTTTCTCGGGTATACTGCCTCTTCAGGCTTTACACCTCAAGGTCGAAGGCCTCGGGACATCAATCGTACTCTCTTGTCATCATCACCAGTTCAGATATTTACAAGCGCTTCTTCACGACGGTTTTCACAGAGACAATGTCCCGAATAACGGCATTTGTCTTCTTGATGAGGGTATGGGATGGGATGGGTGGTTTGAGTCGACGCGACAGACAAAGGCGGAGACTACTAGCCGGGATATGAGCAGTGATCGGGCACGGTCAGTCCGGGCGTCCTCGGTATCGGACGTTGTCAGCAGACGGAGGCAGCGCACATAAGGTGCTGATTAAGCTAATGAGAGATCGTCTCAACTCTCTCGTTTACTGTCAGTACCGCGTGCACTCTGAGTCTTTACCTGCCCTCTTACCCTTGAACCTTGAGCCTGATATTAGGGAGCTCTGGAATCTTGCTCACGAGAGGCATGAGAGGGCATGTCTCAGTATACCCTTTTTCTAGTTCGCTTCGTTCGTCAGTAAATCTGGCAATTATGTCTGTGACCGTATCAAAAGGCTCTGGGACAAGTTTATCTTGTCGGTCGCTTAGGCAGCCCCGCCAGCTCGTCGTAGCCGTCTTGCACCGGGAAGGAATATTATTCCTTCGATATTTTTCCGTGACCAACGTCATATTTTCCCTTTTGAGTTGTACCCGGGAAGACGAGCATCGACATCGGCTTTCATGACTGATTCCACGGGTAGCCTCGGTGTATTGTAGGTCTACATGGTCTATGTTGAAAAAAAAAATAGATGAGACCCGGGCCTTGGCGGGGGTTCGATAGTACTTACGACCTTGGTCCGTCGGCCTTCCTACGTTGAATGTATTTCAGACTGCTCCAAAGCAGAAGAGATCTCAGATAACCATTAGCCAGGTTTTAGAGCGCATAGGTGGTCCGTCAAAAAAATGTCAAGACATTCAATTCACGTACCTCTGCCGGGATCGAACCGGGTAGCTCCTTCTCAACGTTTAAGCCAGGGCGCCTCGAAACAAACTCAGTAGCGCTCATAGCCATCAGCACTCGGTCACTCGGGATGCGAATTTCCTTCGCATGTAGACCACGAACAGTGAATCTCAATGCAAGTGCAAGTGCAACGACAGCAATCCGCCAGTGTCTAGTGGTTACCAACTTTGAGCATAAGGACCTTTCGTGGAAGATGCATAGAAGCTGTGGACACGGTCGTAACAATCAGCTCGAATCAGAGGAGGTGTAGGTTTGTGCAAGACTTTCGAGTGGTGTGTGCCGTTTTCCCAGTCACGAACCGATGGTCGTAAGCTGGTGTGCCTTGGTCTTTTGGCACTCTATTTCGCAGTAAATCTCTAAGCCGTACAATACTACCGTCCTCCATTCGGTAACCTGTCCGCGTACTACCGAATTCCACAACGCACTGAAAATCTTCATCGGAGAAGATTGGTGCGCGTGGATAAGTAGCGTGGCCAGAAATGATTTGCGTTGTAATTGGCGAGAATTTCATCTCGCCACTCGAACTCAGAGTGAGACGAATTTGTTTCTCCTATTGAATGAGCTACTAATACTGTGGGAACATGGTACAGAAGATACCATGATGGAGCTAGAGTAAGATGGGGAGTTTATGAAACAGCTCTGGGAGATTAGATTATCGCAGGCTTCCTAAAGTCGGCCCTATTCCTTTAACAAGTTCCCAGAGCCTATACACCCTGGTGTACAGTACGTCTGTGGTAAGTTCCAGCGCTTTCCTTCCCATGTCTAGGGTGGCTTTGGTTATTTTCCACTAGAGAGGGTCCCCCTTGAACTCAAGCCAAAGTTAAAGTGTACATATCGTAAGAACCTTTTCGCCAATAACCGGCTTTCATGACTGATTCCACGGGTAGTCTCGGTGTACTGTAGGTCTACAACGTACATCAACTATGTTGAAATAGACGAGACTCGGGCCTTGGCGGAGGTTCGATGGCACTTACGACCTTGGTCTGTCGGCCTTCCTACGTTAAATGTATTTCTGGCTCCCCCAAAGCGGAAGAGATCCCAGATCACCGGTAAGGATTATCTTATGGCTTTGTTATTTCTCCGGTAGGACCTTCAATTGTGGTCAAGAACAAGCATAAACGTTGATATAAGTCTCCAAAGCACGAGTCGAGGCAATTGAAATGCTTAGCCGGAGTCCTCGCTTATCTATTTTCCCGCGCATATCGTGGTATCGACGCCGTCCGATTCATCGTGACACTCACCCTAGTCCCTTAATCCCTTAATCCTGCCTGTGGTACCCTCGGGCGGGGCTCGTCGCCCAAGCCCAGATATCCCACATACTTCTTACCACCGAAGATCGATACTTACTTGTTGGGCTGTGGTAGGAGATACGGAGGTTCAAGTCGCCGCGACAACCTCACAGGGAACGGATTCGAGCCGATACTAGGTCTGCAAGATAAGTACTTTAACCTGGCAGTGGATTATCGTTATTGGACTGGTGTCTTTGTTAACTTTCCTTTGCACTGAAAGCCATGGCCGAGTGGTCTAGCTCATCCCTCACAATGTGTAAGTCAGGATCCAGGAGTCGATGCAATGGGGTAAGGTGTACAAGGGCTCCGCATTGTTCGCCCTCTTGGAGTTTGGACGTATATGATGAACAGTGAGGTATGGATCAAGCGCGGATGGGACAGTGTTGGTCCTTCCGTTTAAAATGAGTGCTGTGCGTCTCGGGCACAGAAGGGTTTTAACGCGGTACCGTAGCCATGGTGAATCGGAAGCAGGGAGCGTTTAACGAACGCGCTTATGAATTCCTAGCGGTAGTGAACCAGGTGACAGTCCAGTTTGTTCACCGGGTCTGCAGGCTCTATCGCCTCCAGCTGCGGATTAATTGTTGCGGCCCTAGTCCTCTTAAGCGTTCTTTTGCGTCTTGGATACCGATCAGTTTTCCGCAAATAATTCAATCCACCAAGAGAGCTTATAAATCGAACTACAGAGACAGAACCTCCGACCATACCCCGTAGATTCTTGGAATCTTGGTTATCTTACTTGATACGGTACTGGAGGGCGCGTGTGGACACTGGAATGTAAGGCTCGTGGATGCTTCAAAGTACACTGATTGTTGTATCTATCACGGCGCTACATATTCACCGAGAATTGACCGGGAATCGCGGTAAGGTCTCCCTCCGAAAGATCGTAAATCACCTCCTTCCAAATGAAATCTGATCAGTTAAGTACATGAGGCCGTACCTGCTGCGTACATGGAACTACGGGGCTGATAGAAAATGATCTCATCTGTATACTGTGCTGCCATCTTTGTGCTGGACATTGTTCAACGTCGGGAACGTGGGCAGAATTTGCCGTATGCATCAATCGTGTACCACTAGAAGTAAAGCGGGCCGTCGGGCCGCTTCGGCCGTAGCTCATCATTACGTGGACGTTGCTCAGTCAGACTTCTACCTCCCAACTGCATTGAACAGATGCATTTTAAGCGCGTTCCTCCTTACTTTCTTGACATGATGAAAGTCCAAATTTACAACTATGATTGCCTCATGGTAACCGTTAAATACTAATTTCTTCTAGGCCCACTGAATGTCAGACGACGCACATTTGGAGCTTTACGGAAAGTGGTTATCTTTTCATATCACCTCTTGTACGACCCTGTGAGGCATAAGCAAGTACGAGAACGCAGCAGCGAGATATATGAATGAGTACCGGGGCGATCCAAAACTATTTAAACGTCCAGGCAATCCAGGCATCTCTCGTTCGTCTTGGCCTCTATTCTATCATCTTTATCATCGCAGATCTTTATGCCTGGTCAATACATCGCCTCCCAGGATGGAACTCATATCTGGGCTGATGCAGCTGGCACGCCTGGGAAACCGCCAGTCATTTTCGTCCATGGTTTGCTCTGTTCAAGCTTAAACTGGGCAAAGCAATTCAGCGACAAGAGGTTGTTGGACAGCCTGTATATGGTACGCCAAGAGTCAATACAATTCTCCCGAAGCTTATGATTGTTGTAGATAAAGTATGAGGTTGGAAACGTGCTCCTTCGTGGAGTTTTCCCCATTGAGATGTACCTTTCTTCAAATAGACCCGTGGGCATGGTCGCAGTGGTCAACCAGAATCAGAAGAGGCCTACATTTCTGCACGGCACGCCGAAGATTTTCATGCTGTGTGCACAGCTTTCAATGTCACTGCGCCCATTGTCGTAAGCTGGTGCATGGTGATCTCTGTCTCTCTGATTTGTGGATCTAAATATTCGAACCTAGGTCCCTTGGCGGGCTTATCGTACCCGACGTCTTGTCCCGGTTTGGCACATCGCCGCTCCCTATGGCTGGACATGTCATGTTCAACGCGATTCCCTGCCGCTCCATATTACCGGAGATCCTCGAACCGTACACCGTCGCCGTGCTTCCTCCGCTGTCTTCTCCGCATACTGTTGAATACCAGAATGCGCTGGAGAAATTCGTCGACGCCTTTGTCGCTCCAAGCCACTTAGGAATGGTTTCTTTTGAGGATCGATGCTCATGGTTGGGCAATGCAATGAATATGGTGAGGCTTGATATTACGTCGGGGATGTGATCTTCGTGCTGATTAGATCTAACAAAGAAGACTGCCGCGCGATCCTTTTCCCTTTCACGGACACAGGACGAAAAGGCTTTATTATGCGTATCGAAGAAATTGCCAATACTCTGTATCCAGGGCACAGAAGATATCATGATGACACTAGAGAAACATGAACAGTTCATGAAGCAGAACTTTGGAGACAACTTGGATTATCGGCGGCTTCCTGGAGCAGGCCATTCGCCCTTTTATGAGCACCCGGATGTTGTGAATCCGATGATCCTCCAGTTTGTCCGACGTGTTTATAAGAATGATTAGTAATTTGAATACCCTTGCAATGCTTGAACAGTTTATCACTGCAATTGAGGTCATGTTCGAGCTATCTTTGCACCTATGAAGGTCGCCATTCCAATTTTGATTAACACAATAAACTCTGAGACGGTTGTTTGTAGCTCGTACATCAGACACCATATAGTATGTCTTCAAATAGACCCGTGGCCACGTCCGTAACAATCAGCGGAGTCATCCATTTCCAACAAGGCACGCAGAAGTATCCCATGTCACCGTTTACTGGGGGCTTACAAACTCGGAGTCCTGGGCTTCCCGTGCACCGCTTTCAAAATCACGAAATTGATTTTATCCAGGTGCCTGATATAGAATCTTCTTCCTGACAACCTTTTGAATTTTAACTTTTTAGCTCAGGTCCCCGGTCGCTGCATTAAATCTACGATATCACTGGACGGTTTGATATAAGTGCCGTAATCAAAGGGTCATACATGTCCGTGCCCGTAGTTTTCGCAGCTTGAATGCCGCGCGACTCAAAGAACGTTCGTATCTGGCTTCGACCCGTGTTTCACCCGTAGTGATGCGATGGGCTAACTCGTGTATTTGATAGTCTCGAATTCGCCGTCTTATCTGGGTTCTGGTCGATAAATCACCCTACCACCGTGGCGTCAATACTCTTCTAGCAACCTGAGGCTAGTGTGTTTTGAAGCCCCTTCTGGCAGTGAGAAACCCAGATCGAGTGTTCGTCGTTCTGAACGAGCAAGATTGGGCAGATGTCTTTTCTCACATATTACGGAAGACTAAGCGTGCCATAGAGATTCGTTGATTTCCTTTTAAGCGTATTCCATCCCAAAATGTGGAATCTAAGCAATAGAAGAAAATGAACTTGGACTATGTGTACCGACTCTTGGGTCCGTTGAACCGCGACAAACCATGCTGGGCTGAATAGCTTGCGAAAAGTATGATTCTATATGCTCGAGCCACGGCATACCCGTGTTCTGATTCCACTGTTATTAAAATAAAACGGAGCATAAGACATTTCCTAGACGACGTCACGACGCGTCAGTTAGGCAGCGCAAACGTCCTATGGGGACTTGTTTTTGACGTCCTGATAGCTCCATCACTGCGAAAGTGGCAAGAATAAGGCTATAGACCCCGAAGAAGGAAACAGCTCACCCTCAATCCAGACTCTATGTCAGTATTCAAAGAAGCCGCTAGATCAGCCCCTTGGCGACTGGTTTCTTTCCCCCTTGAGGAACTTGACATTGTACTTTGCTCACTGTTTCCCATTTCGTCGTTCTGCATCCAGTTGAGGGAAAGGGTTGCAGGAGCTTCGAGGCGACGACGCAAGGCAATGCGGGAATTCACTGGCAGAAAGGCGCATCAGAAACGATTAATCGAAGAAGAGAAGGGCCCAGCATACACGTGGCCATGAGTGTGTTGAAGTAGACTGTCGACAGTAAGCCAGGAGCAGGTACGTGTGAGATACCAAGGTACGCACATTTTGAAAGGAGGCAAAACAACGCGACAAAGACCATAGATAACGGTTTTACTGCCAACTAAAATGTCGCTGAGCGGCGAAAAGAGAAAATAGAAACAGGCGTACAGCAACAAAGGATGCCGTGGCGATGAGACTAAAAACGGGTCAAACCTAGAGTGAAGATAGAAGCGAGAGTCATGCCTAGTTAGCACACCTGAAATAGCACCTGCGTGAGTAAATTCAACCAACAGTGAAGGCAAGGGTGTACATGTATTGATTGTATACAGAATGACCCTATCTATGACGGTTTTCGTCCTGCCATCAAGTGATATTAGGAATTATACGCGTCATTTAGGAGACTAAGCTCGAACCGTGGAACACTCGGTCTCTTTTTGGAGAGCTGATAGCATAGACAACCCGCGATGCAGATATCTGCTGTCATACCGGCACCAAGGGTGGTGTAGAAGGTGATCTGGCGGACATTAATTTTCGCAAGTTCAGGTGAGAAGACCAGGACTTACTCTTGGCTTCGTCTGTGCATTTTGAGATATATCTGTAGATTGAAAGAAAATCACGCCGATCACTGATCGAAGAGTGTTAGAACAGAGAGTCAATGAGTGGTGATTAACTTACTCATCATCGCCACTGTCATAATAATACCCTTCTTGAAACCGGTGATTGTAAGTATGATGGATACAACTCACCGAAGGATACAAGGGAGATGGTGGTTATGATACAGACAACACATATTGCGATCTTTTTTCTCTCTGGCGGAGTGACTTGAGGGAGTATATCAATATTACTTTTGATTGGCAGAGAGACAAGACGACGTACGATTCCAGATGCGTCGTATGAGGAAACTAAAGATTGGCATTAATAAGAACCCACTACGATTGAAGCATGGAAGAGATCATGGATGTACCCTTGACATAGAATGTCCATGATAGCCTGACGGTGAGTGTTACTACCAAGAAAGAACATGAAAGGTCGTAGACACATACCGTAATGAATACCTGAAACTGTGAAGTTCATAAAGCGGTATCAGAGAATGTGTCTTCAAGTAGCCGAGCTCGTGCAAACCGTGTGACCCCTGCAAATACCGTGAATAATTGCTTGAAAACAAATCATTGCCTCACCATGCCGAATGCAAGAGAACCTGAGGGATCGTCAAAGTGGGTAACAAGATACCAATAAGTTCCCTGCGTAAAAAAAGCTTGCTGGAGCGTATCAAGAAACCTGTATAAGCACCGACTACTAGAGACAACGATCGGCATGAAAAGATATGGGTGAAACTGTACCATAGAAACATCACCTGGGAGATATATAGTCAGTGCACGTACAACAGTTATAGCCGTAGAAAACACACAAATCCTCGCATGACTTTCGAATCCTTAGGTCTATCGTCGCGTGGCCTGAAGAAAACATACACTATAAGAGCACCAACTATTAGTATTGTGAAAATCGATCGAGAACAGCGATCAACGCACCTGGAAGGAAGTTATCCCATACATCCTTCCGAACGAAACTCAATCAGTAATACTGGAGAAAACACGACGAGGAACTGTGTACACGGCCGAAACCACCAGACTGATAAGAAGGGAGCCCAGCTGCTCGTTACGGTTGAATGTCACCTCTGTGCTGGGCATTTCTAAATCTCGGGGTAGCTCCCATGAGAAAATTTCTCGTTAAAATAGAAAGAAAGGATAAGGGCCAATCTAACTTTGACTGGCGTCGTTACAACTAAAAGAAATATCGGGCCGCATAAGGCCGAGGCTCATCAAATTTTCATTGGTCGCTCACCTAAGCGATGTCAACTGCCTCTTTTTGCTCTGATTCTTTGGCCAACAAGTTCTCGTGGAGTCATTTTATGACCGTAAAGGTACGGTATTTTCTCTTATTGTATTTGACTGAATGGAAGACGTAACATTCCAGGTGTCAGTAACTCAATTATCGGATCGCCTCGGATGGCCATACTTAATCCAGCTGGAAATGTGGGAACGAGTGATACCGGCGTGCCGTGTAGTAAATGACACCGCGCCGTTTAATGACGACCATCATGAGGATAGTACATGAAAACTGGCCGATGCGTGAGTCTAGAATACTCGAACTTCGTTAAACGTTAATATGTTCCCCATTCGACTTCCCGTCTTCCCCGTGTGGTTTGCATTATGGGCGGGCATTACATTACCTCTCAGGATGGCACAAATATCTGGGCTGATGCTTCCGGCACTCTAGGGAAGCTGCCTGTCATCTTTGTTCATGGTTTTCTCTGTTCAAGCTTGAACTGGGATAAACAATTCAGCGACAAACAGCTGCTAAAGAATATATATGTACGCACAGCGTCTGTATCATTTTTGTGGAGCTCATGACTTTTAGATAAAGTATGAGGTCAGAGGCAAACGAGAATTTGAGTGACGTTCGCCTCATCAAGATATCTCCCTGTTTCAATAGACCCGTGGGCATGGTCACAGTGGTCAACCAGAATTCGAGGAAGCCTACAGTTTCTAACACGGCACGCTGAGGATTTCTATGCCGTGTGCACGGCTTTCAATGTTACCGAACCGATTGTCGAGAGCTGGTGCGTAGCATATGCCACATTCTATGAAGTTTGGTCCTGAACACTCGAATCTAGGTCCCTTGGCGGTCTTATCGTACCCGACGTCTTGTCCCGGTTTGGTACATCATCGCTCCCCTTGACCGGGCATGTCATGCTCAATGCAGTTCCCTGCCGCTCCATATTACCGGTGATCACCAATCCATATACCGCCACCGTCCTTCCTCCATTATCCTCTCCGCACACTTCCAATTTCCAGAATGCCTTGAAAGAGTTAATCGACGGGTTTGTCGCTGTCGACAATCTGGAAATGATTTCTTTTGAGGATCGGTGCACATGATGGGCAGTGCAACAAATATGGTGAGCCTGAATGTAAATCATGATTTTGATCTTCGCGTGCTGATTGGATCGAACGAAGAATATTGGCTGCACGGTCGTTTTCCCTTTCACGGACACAAGATGAGAAGGCTTTCTTACGTGTATCGAAGGAATTGCCGCTACTCTGCATCCAGGGTACAGAAGACAGCATGATGGAACTGGAGAAGCATGAACAGTTCATGAAGCAGAACTTCGGGGACAACCTGGATTATTGGCGGCTTCCTGGAGCAGGGCCACTCGCCCTTTTATGAGCTCCCAGAAGCCGTGAATCCGATGATACTCCAGTTTGTCCGACGTGTTTATAAGAATGATTTGTAATTTGAATACCCTTCTAATGTCTAATCAGTTTATCAGGCTGCAATTGAGGTCATGTGCGAGTCACCTTTAGACCTACGAAGATTGCCACTCAAAATTGAACCTCCTGACGAAGCCGGCGGTATCCAACTGCCTGGTGCTATTCACACCGGCCCTGAGATCCCGCAAATCTCACAGCCACTTCGGTTCCGCCACTCACCCTGGCATGAAGTCTCGCACGTACCCGTCAGTTCCAGCTTAAAACAGCCTAACCGACGCGGATACCTTTCTTACCGGCACTGTGAACACAATGTCCATTAGCGAACAGACGCCGCTTCTGAACAAGCATGAAGTGGCAGTATATGAGCGGTTCGCGAAAGGAAGGAAGAGAGGTATCCTCGCGTTGATTTCCTGGTGCGGGCTTCTACCCTGTACGTTTTTGATTTCATGTGAGCTGTGGGACGCTAACTGGAGCCTGGAAGTATTCATATCTGGCTCCTTCTTCCCTTCTGTCCCGGCCATTGCACGGGATTTGGATTCCAGTGGATCGGTTATCAGGTGCGCGCTCATTCTTGGTCTCTGCCATATGTCTCATATTTGTTGTCTTCAGTCTTGCGGTCAGCTTGTCGGTCCTCGCAACGAGTATTGGCTCCCTGACTGCTGCATCGTATTCAAGTTTCTGTATGTTCACACTTCGCCTTCTGCTTCCCAATCTTAGAATAGGCCTTTACCAGATGGGCGTCGTCCCGTATACCTTGTCGGTCTTCCGCTGCTTTGTGTGGGGTCTTTAGGCGTTGCTCTCTCTCAGACAGTATCTCAGCTTATGGTCTGGCGATTCCTGCAGACCTTCGGCGCGTCGCCAGGGCTCTCTGTCGGTGCGGGAGTGATAGGGGATATATACAAGTTAGAGGAGAGAGGTGGAGCGATGGGTCATCTTCTTCGGGGTACGTTCTCTACCTCGGCATTTTTTAGTCTCTAACGTTACCTTTAGGCATGTCTCCTTGGTCCTGCATTAGCGCCATTATCTGCAGGCAAGATAAGGCCCGTCTTCTGCTGGTTCATTGACATATACCTATTTAAACAGGCATCGTGGCGCATTTTTCCTCCTGGCGGACTGATGCAGTTCATCTTGGGCGGTGCAGGTTTCGGTGCATTCGTCTGCATGTACCTGTTCTTCTCAGAAACGAGTCACCCCGGCGTTCGTGGTGTTGATAAATTTAAAATCGAGGAACATCCAAAGGCACCATTTCGTCTGGGTCAATCCGTTGCGCTCGCTTGCCCTACTCCGCAGTCCCAACCTAGTAGCAGTGGTATGTGTTGACTGTCTGTTGCGGTTACCAGTGTGGGGCTAACATATTATTTGACAGACTATAGCAGGTTTAACGGTGCTGACAACCGAGTACGTCCTCTTGACAGCTTTACCTTATACAATCGTAAGCGGCAAATTACTTTGGAGACTAAATTTCATTTCCATGAAACCTGCCCAGGGTGCTCGGTACAACATAAGTGACGAAGCATACCTCGGACTCTGCTTTATCCCAATAGGTCTAGGGAACTTCAGTGAGTAGCTCTTCTTTGTTGTGCTTCAGTTCTGACTACGATACCGTTCTGCAGTCGGCGCACCAGCCGCAGGCCGGTTTTCCTGACTATCTTGTCAAACGATGTCGACAACGCAGAGGCGGAGAATGGTACCCTGAAGACCGCCTACGCGGCACTCTGATAGGCGCTGGGTTTTTCGTGCCACTTTCAGTCTTGGGATCTGGTTTGTTGACTGAGTACGTCCCGGGAAAGGTCGGCTTGATAGGCAATTTTGTGTGTCTGTTCTTGAACGGTTTGGGGGTAAGTTTCTCTTCAAACTTGTTTGGGATCTTTGGACAATTTGGCGTGTAGGTCGATTTGGTACTTAGCCCTTCATCGGCATACTGCGTAGATATCATGCATTCAAGGAGTGCGGAGAGTATGGCGGCGAATAAGTGAGTCGACCAATTTTTGACGGATACTGATTGAAGTTCACATATCCAGTGCATTACGGTCGTTTATTATGTCCATACTAATTGCAGGGATTCTGCCCATGATCAATACCGCTGGCGTGGCTGCTACAGATGCGGTCGCTGCTGCATTTGCTTGGATGGGATTTCTGTAAGTTGTTCCCCATATTTGCGACGTACACCCTGCTTTATGCTTTTGGTGCAGGATATTGTGGCTAACTATTCGATATGGAGAGAGCATGCGTCATTGGGTTAATGTAGAATATTCGACCGAAGAGGATAACTAGGTCAAGCGCAGACAGAGGCCTCTTAGAATTAGAATACGGAGTAAGTTAAAATACAACCATAATCGGTCCCGTTTACATTCATGGACTTAGTAGTAATTATACTTCGTGTTATTGTTATTGCATCTATTTTTCCTATCAAACTACATTCATACTAGTTTATTTCAAGAGAGGGCTACTTGGAGCCCTCGCAGCACTGCTGTGAAGGATTAAATATAGATTGCTGCGGGAAAGGATATAAATGCATCAAGGGCCAGAGTCAAGACTATTACATTTTGCTTGGAGTTCAGGACTTGTTTTTCAAGTCCAGCTCTTGTCCCTACGTACTCGATATCTAGATAACTATTTATCTTCAGCATTCTCGCCCCAAAGATTTGGTGCAATCGATCCGATTTGATCGTCCATGACCTCTGCTGACTGTCTGCTATCCAGAAATACGAACGAGTTCACAGCACCATGTATTCTATCACGGATGCGAATACTTCAACAGCTTCGCATCACTTCGGACATTGGGCCCCCCGGTGCGACTCCGCTCCATTATCGCCACTAAACCCATTTGGTCCACATACCAATACTATAAAACAGACTAGGTCTGGTTCCTTACGATCTCAGATAAGTGGTATTTCATTGGTCACTACTCATATCCCGACATTCAAGGACAGCCCCTGATAGGCGCGCTTAAACATAGCCTTCTAGTCAACTTCTGGCCGCTGTCTCCTCAGGCTTTCTCTCATTGAAAATCTCCTCATATCACCGTCGATTATTCGTAATTAAGCGGTAGGACCAACGGAGGAGAGTCACACAACACAGGGATATCAGTACTCCGACGAAGTCTACAAGGGGCGACCTCTACCACCCAAATGTGAAGTCCAGTGTTCTACAAAATAAGGCTAGGCTATGCTTGCGGAGCGCCTTGAGGTACATTCCGGAATTCTACTTCAGAGCTACGTGAGGCGCTGCTTCTCTCAGAGTGACCTACTTTAGCTACCAGTTCTTCACCATGTCCACAAGCTTTGATATTTGGATATTTCCTCGCGCGAAATACACTGTGACCTGGGAAAGGAATGGATTATTGTGCAGAAAGCGCTCAATGAGACCGCCAGGGTTCGAGTCCGCTCTGGATGCAATGTCACGAAACAACAGATACTACAAAGGGCAAAGTTTTTGTGTGATGAAGAGGAAATCCTCTGGTATCTCCGTAGTGTCGATAAGTTTTAGGATAAGAAGATACTGGAATAATAGGTTTAACATGTGTACTCGTATATCAAACGCCGGAAGCGTTGTCGAGGACAAGCGGCATGAGATCTTTGTGAAGAAATGCGGCATTGGATGCTGTTTCGAAGAACTCTGGCGCGTGCCTGTAACCATTCCCGAGCGGCGGATAATGACACTAAAACGATTGCGCCGTTTGAGTCATTACAGAAGAGATGGACCTTACCAGATGTGAAAGAATGGAGGGAACATCTCAAATCGGTGTCTCCGTGCAATGAAGCTCCAGTAACGATGCATCTGTTGCAGCCTCTTTCCTGGACTTCTTTTACATTAATGGTATCACATCAAACTGTGAGGTACATGTGAGTTCGCATCCATTACAAGATACAAAGAAACTTACTATAGTCTCTGGTCAAGATAGGAATACTGTAATCCTCCCCATAGACGCAAAAGCAGGAGGCGCATTAGGCATAGTCGCAATATAGGGTAGAAATATTCCTGAACTTGGCATCTATGCAGCGAGCGTAGTGACAGTACAATACAGGAACCAATTTTGGCATAGACTTACTTGCTCGATATAAATCGTAGTTGCCCGTTGGAAAGTTGTAGTGAGTTCCCGGAGATCGACGGGATTTATAGCATACGCCATTACTCCAAATCTGTGTACTGTTACTAGGCGCAGAGATGGGACGGTTCCCTGTGAAGAGCCAGGTACATACATCCAGCGCTGCGAAGTGACACTGTTAGCTGGTGTCAGACGTTAATTCAGTCTTAAAGGCGAGTGTCAGCCTTGAGAATGGGTTTCATTACGGTAATTCTTACCGATAAGCGACCGAGCTGGCAAAGATGTAGAGTAAAGAAAAGTATGTCGTTGGTACTGCCAGCTTAGATTTCGTTGCGAGAGGGCGGCTACGATCATCTGTCTGAGCTGTAACTTGGATATTGCTCTGTCTAAGCTTATATGAATACATCGGTACTCTTCGTATTTAACGAGAAACAATGGTGAGTAAGGAATACAAAGAGGAAATTGGAAATTGCTAACGCGTCAGAAAGGGAAGGATGTTCCCAGGAAAATGATGAAACTTGTCACAGCTTCCTTATTTAGACCCTAACCTTGTAGCAGGCTTGTTTTCTTTCTCGAACTGTCATTATCATAATTCTGTGCACACTGCAAACTCAAAAGCTCAAATAGCTCCTGCTCTCTTGTTGGTCTGATGGTCACATATGACAGTTCTTATTCACAAAAATTTCGGAGTCGCATCTGCAAGGGAATCTGGCTGTGCAGTGCTAATCTATGTTTGATGGGCAGTGGTCCAAATGTCACTTTGTCTTTTCCACTCCGCAGGAAGCGATGAAATACTTATGGTTTCAGCCATACCGACCCTGTTTCTCACCGTATCCACTGCGGAACAATGACCGCAAGGCACTAGGTTTTTGATGAATATGCGTACGTGCTGTTGTCTTTTTGCCATCTTTTGTTAAACCCAACTTCTTAGGCAGGGGCCGCTGAGTAGAAGGCTATTCCTGTTGGCACGGACACAATGCCGAAGATCCCTTCCACTGCACAACAAATTTGAAGGCGCTTGACTATTCATTGTCTTTCTATTCAGAACAGTATACAATGGTTGTCAAGGTATTGTAGGCGACCTCATGGCTTTCCCCGAGTCAGATACCGGAATCTGTTTTCCGTGTGGCGGGAGATTGTGGTCTCTGTCATTCGGTCTACAGCACTTTCCAACGAAAGTATATTGGCGGGAATTTGTCATGATCTGAACCTCGTGCTATCTCCACTTTTCGGGATCTCTTTAGCCGTCGAAGGTTGGTCTATGTGGATTCTGCAACGTGTTCTGCGCAAGGCATCACGGTCAGATGAGCGCTTGGAGGCGCTTGAGTGTCTATGTTCTAATGGAGCTCATCTGATTTCTCGTATCTAGTCGCATCACCCGAACCATGTCCGTGGTTCTTTCCTCCCTAAAGGTTGCCGACATAATCAAGTCGGTCTTGTGGCGAGCAAGGCTAGGTCTCTCTATTGACGGGTATCACCTAGTGCTCCCTCCAGTGAATGGGAAGACTGATATTTTCAGTCAGTCTCCAAGGATTCCGTCCTCCTTCCGCTATCTCCTATATGCTTCCCTTCTTACATTGTTCAGGAGCGAGATCTTATTCCGCCCGGGTGAGAAAAGCAGTTCCGTGGCCATACCGTCCACCTTGGGCTGCGTCAGCATCTCTATTCGGAGTGGTCGACCAACACAGAACGTGTACGTCAGACTTCATCTGCTGCCAGAACACCGCGCTGACCAGGCTGTGTAGATGATAAAGGCGGGCACTATTGCCTCACATACCTTTTCGGGAAGTCCGGCCGGTGCTTGGAGCGGGGCACTGCCTCCAAATTCAGGTCAATACGCGTCTTTCGACCTATATAAAAAGCTGAGCTAGGGAGCTCTCTTCTCATTCCCAACTCTCCTTACCTACGATGGCAGTCAAGCAAGTTCACTTCGCCCTCGACCAAGCCTACCAGGTGTCTTCGACACCTTCCACCTATAAAACATCTCGACACGGCCCTCGTCCAAAAGACCAGTCCTCGCGACGGGAGCCACGCCTTCCAGGGCCGACATCATATGCACTTCCTACACCCAAGGTCCGCGTCCGCCCGCAGGCGCATTCGCTGCTAGCAGTTGTGAAGCCCCCTGCAATCAACTACGACCTAGCGAACCATCCTTCGACCGTCACCTCCTCCTACTCTACCCTATATTCCAGACCCAACACTCTCTCCGAGCCTGCCATTTCACCGCACATTCCTCACCTAACGCTTACGTCTCCCCATCTCTTCTGGAGAATCTCTGTCCGTCCGTTGCTGAATGGCACATATGTGACCGTTTCCGATGTCCTCTTCGCGATGTATAACGGGCTTCGGGAGAACGTTTCTCCTGCAGAGTTCTACGGACTGCCCTCGAAGACGGAAATGCGGAGAGTCACGGAAGCCTATGAGCAGAGATACAGGCGGATAAAGAGCCGGAGTGGATCATACGAGGAGAAGAAGGCTGGAGTTAAGCGGGTCGACTTTTTTATGGGACGTACTAAATTTTCTGGTCTTTCGCCGAGCACGAAAGGCCATGATGTGTGGGTTCTGAACATCCTGTAATTGGGATGTCGCCCTCGAACATTTCCGTTTTCATTCGCTCAAAAGCTACGCACGCATCGTATATGTTACTCTATCTTTCTTCGGTTATCACGCACTAGTTAACTTATTCCCGCAAGTATGTCTGTATAACAGCCATTGTGCATTCTATGTGTTTCATGCTGTCTTCGTTATGCAAACCCGATGATTTATGACCTCCTGATTGACTGTACATGTATCTACAATCACAAGACCCTGTGGATCTTCTGCGCTGAGGTCCATGGATCCTGATTTTTCGCACGTCAGATGATTGAACTACTGTGATCTTACTTGACGCACAGGAGATAACAAACAAAAAGAATATCGAACGAAGTCAGTGATTTTCAGCGCGGAGGTGCTTGGCTTAGCCCAAGCGGATATGCCTTTTTCCGGTAATACATATTCTGGTCGGCAATTAGGACAAGACGAACCGATGTCATTAGTAGCTATTAGATACAACTTCCTCTCAATAACTCCAGTAATTCACTAACATTGAGCAACTATGTCAAGGGCAAATGATCGGTCGGCCAGCCCAGAATGTAATTAAACCTCCCCCCCAGTCTACAACGAAAACTATAGTGGAAGAAAATATGGCATAGGTATGCCCAGGCACGCCCACCGATGTCGAAACTACGGCCACTTCAAACGTCGAGGAGGGAGCAAGGTCGCAATCTGCAAAGCGCCATGAGCTTCATTCAGCTCAACAACATCAATCTCACCCTTCAGTAAAGTGTTATTACGTCATCACATTTCTGCAATTCAATAATCTCCCGCTCAAAATGCGCATCGACACTGGCCTATGTCGACGATGTTGCGACATGTATAATCAACCTGGCAGTGAGATAGATCTCCGGCGATTTTGGGCATCCTTCACCGCTCCTAAGATATTGGGTAACGACAAGCCGCTTCTTCAGATGGAGCGACAGAGGAGAAAATCACGGAATGCACTGGATGCTAGGTAAGATTAGTACCGAAATGCACAGCGCTGGTGATAGGCTCGCAGTTGATTGTACTTTCGAAGGGGCCACCGTTATGCAGCACTGCCATAAAATTTTTCTATCTTTACGTCACAGATGTTAATAATGATCTATGAGGGGGGGGGTCAGCTTCTATCAACAAAAAAAGGTGCGCACAACCCTTACCCTCCGATCAGTGTTTCGGTCGACCTAGGTGCCGCTGTCTCTCAGTCATTCCTCCTGACTCTAAGCCAGAGCAATCCAGTTCAGCTGGTTGCTTGACCAGCCCCAACACGTATTCAGGCTCAAGGTCGACCTTCACCCGACGCGCCGAACTCTCGCGAATCTCAGTGAAGTAGAAGAGAATCAGCATGGTCTCGATGGGCTTGTGTTGACGCCTCTAGCTGCAGGCATGTCTCCATACCCACGTGACGTACGACAACAGGGAGAAAGGAGTCGTCAACTTCATCATTTGCTCGCGTACGTGTGCCAGGGTCTATTGAAGGAGTCAGTGAGAACGACTCAAGCTAACAAATCTTTATCTACTGACCATCGTTTCCACTCAGATACTGTACCAACTCCCTCAACAGTTGAGAATGTTGCTACAGATCACTTTCGCTGGAATGATAGCTTTCTCTCTGTGGATCACCGTAGACCCCCAAACACCCACGCCCGCAAGAGAGCCGACCTTGCCGTCGCTTCTACGGGTGCTGTCATGATAAGAAGAGCGCGTTCGACGTCAGTTAATCCCATCCCATTGGACTGATCCCTGGATCCTGACTGCATGTGTACCAAACCCAGAGCAAAGTCGATATCGATACGGAGTACGGGGTCTGCAGCGCTTGAACGTCTTCAGCGTGATATCGGACGACTTATCCCGCTCTAGCACATCGCGCTGCCGAACGACACGCTAAACTAGCAACAAATGTCCTGCGTGCGTATTGATGTGAGTGAGGAAGGTTATGATGGTATACGCAGAATTGGGAATCAGAACATCATTCGAGATGGTGAGATGCATATCTCGGTACCTGGAGATGGTGGGAGCGCAAAACTGTCCCTCTGTTAATGATTGTTTAGACTCAGCACCGGTCCCAACAAAACTGTCGGAGTCTTCAGTCTCTCTGGAACAACAGTCGCTGGTGGACCCACACACCTAGATACTGTCAACATCGTTGAGTCTACCCTTGTTCTCCCGTTTTCCAGAATGAACTGGAAGTGGGAGGTTACTACGACAATCGATCCCAGTCTCGTATCACGTTTCGTGTCCTTTTTGGTTAATCGTAAGGCCTTTTTCATGCAATCAGTAATGTTCGACGGCAGTGCGTCGTCAACATACCGACGCCTTCAGAACTTTACCTCATCATTCTACGCCCAGACCTCAGTCTGCCTATCTCAATCCGGGACAAGACTGCCTGAAAGCTTAAAATAGGAATGGGAATCGTTGCATCAGCAATGAGAGACAACACACTTGGTCCAGCCCACATTGTGGGAGATTTTACACGATGCCCACGGGGCTATGTTTTGAATGTTCTGAAAAGATATTTCTGAATCTCTGCAGGATAAAAAAAAGCCAACGTGTCGACCCACCCACAGAAGAAGCAGTCAGAAATGGCAATCTTTGGATGCGTCGAAGCCTTCACTATATTAACCTTGGATGATATCTGCTCTGAGAGGCGTGCGTCTGTGCTTCTTCGGCGGCGCACGCGTCGCCAAGAAAGCCTCGGTCATCGACCTCAAAGGGCTTGCTATTTCCTAGTTCCTCGAGCACACTGTCTACAACGATAAGCTAGGAATCATCCATTATCAAACGAGCTCACCACGATCGTATTTCCTGAGCATTTAGTTGGTTCCTGCGTTTCTCCATTTGTCCTTTTCGCGAGTCAGAGGTCCATAGCAGTAGTCGAAGCAGTAGCTCTCTTCCTATCTCATATGAGCGGTGTGTAGCACGATTGGGCATAGTAAAGCCGTGACGATGTCGATGGAGAGAGCATGATGGCAGTGAGCGAAAAAGCATCAACAAGTCTCGTACGTAAGCAAAGCCATCGGAACTTTTCCGAAAACCGGACCGGATGGCCGTACTGGCGTAGCTTGCTTTGGCTGCTGGCTGGAATCCTTTGGAGACTCCGAGAAATACGATAACAGATAATTATCAACCGTGACTTACAGGTACCTATGATATTTTGAAACATTTCTCTTTAAATAAAGAAATAACATGAGAATTTCATGGACAGGAGATATGTCAGTACCAACTGTAGAAGAACACGGTGACGTACACTGTTCGACACTTACTATGTAGTTCTCTGATTTTTCGGAACTACGGTCACTTGATGCTTCGATTTCACAAACCTACAGACAACTGACTCTGTGTGATCCATTCGTCGCGAGTCCCACGATGAACGCTGGAGCTTGTTCACATGTGCGACATCGCCAGACATTATTCAACGATTCGTGAGGAAACCTCGTGTTTACGAATGTCGTAGCCAGGAGGTGAACACTTTGTTTCGCTTGAGACTCGTAAGTCGATGAGCTTATGCGATTAATTTTGGGCTGAAGGCGTTCGTTGCTTCAAGGATCCCTCCCAGGCGAATTTACCTGTCGTATGCACTGCGCGATCAGGAAAAGCCTCTTTGTCGGAAGGCCGCTATTTCCAACTGCGACCTCATGACAGGTTGCCATTACGTCTGGTCACGGATCTGATATGTAGTGTGTTCCAGAGTGGGCAGGTCCAAAGTGTTACGCAGTGTCAATCGGCGTAAGTTTTCTCCAGGTATTCATTCGCCCCTCTTGGTTCTTGAACGGGCTCCCGACAATAGCTTGATACGGTCCGCTATGAACCGCGCACTTCATCAGATAGCTTTGCGGAGAGGGAAGAGTTATCCTAGATAAATTACCAGTTCCGAGTTGTACATGTATTTTCTATATTACAAAAACGATTAGAGCTGCGGCAACCTACCTGGAAATCGGACAATCAGCATCGACAAACAACGTGGCAGTTATATCTCATACCTATCGGTTCGCAGTGGAGTTGTTTTTGGAGGTCGTGCTAGGCTCACGAGCTCCACCAATACGAGTGATATTTCCCAATCCTCCCCGGCCGGATGAGCGCGATTCTCCTTCACTGCTCTTCGACTGCTTCCTAATTATGTTATGTTTATGTCCTCGTGTGGGGAGTTAGACGCCGCACGGAAGTTCCCTGCCCCTCCGCGGCCTGTAGAGAATAGCTATTGCAAATATGAGACAGACGCGTCAGGGGAAAATGTGCCTCCCTACCTTTTGATGTTGGATGTTGGGGTTGATGGTACGGTCTCTGCCTCGCAACTCTGATTCGTCTGGAGGAGACTGCGGAAGCGGGGGTGAAGGTTGAGGACGGATGTTCCCCAGACCGCCGCGGCCGAATGAGGCCTACCAAGGCAGAGTCAGCGCCTGCACCCAGAGGGAGCAAAATGACACGTACCAACGGCTTGCGACCATTCGTAGGGACGTCTGCGACAGCTCTGTAAGCATACGTGCATGAAATAGAGAAAATCACGAGATGGCGTTTTATGATAAGAGCCAGCGATAAGGGAAAAATTGCAGCGATAAGGACGCCCGGGGGCAGAGATAAGGACTCAGAGTCTTATCTCTGTCTCTTACCATCACCTCCTCCCGCAAAAAATGAATTTCAGGACTCACTAGGCTGGTCTACGAGTGTGCTGGCTAAAGATTCTCTGTCTCCGGGTCTCTTCTTGTTGCTCTCCCCACTAAGGGCTCGGTTGATCTTGGCGCCGAGAGCGGACATGCCTCTTTCTCTGTCGCGGGAGGCCTCTGAGCGTCTTTGATTCATCAGGTTCTCCGTGGATGCTGGCTTATAACGAGGGGGCGACGGTAGAAGGAGGGAAAATGACTCGAAGTCGCTGTTGGTGCGATGGCGCTACACGAGGGCAATCAGGCGTGACGCCTTTTGAATTTCTTGTTACGCTCAGACTTCGCCATAATTTGCCGTCATAAGGCCACGTTTAGGACTGTCATATGGTCACTCTAGATCCATCTCAAACGCCGTGACTGCGACTGTTATGTTCCTCAGACAATGGGCTCCTTTTGGTGGGCAAAGTGGATCCGCCCGCGAAATCTTTCGTCCATTTTGGGTGATCACAAGAGCGAATTCGGACCCTCCCAGTCGAGAGAATTTTTTCTGAGGCGGAAAAAATGCTCCATCGTCGTTCCGCGACTGTCACGGGAAAAAAACAGGTTTTCGTTCTTCCCCTTTTTCCGAGCACTGGGCTTCTGTTCACACGGAGCCATGGTCTCAGGAAGGAAAGAGAGCATTGAACGTGGGCCCTAGTGGGTCAAACGTGCTGCCGGCTGGGTACGGCAGGCATGCATAGATCTGTTCCTTGACCAGTCAGACAGAGGTGTATGTTGCGCAACTGATGGGGTGCGCGTGATGTTTCAGTTTTTTGGGGGCCGTTCTTCGTGGAACAGGTTTTTCTAGGCGCTCGTGACTTGATCTGCACCCTCCTCTAGGCCAGGAATGTGAAGCGGCAGCCAATATGGACTCGCTACATAGCATTCCTCTGGCGAGCTATGGCGCGAGGCGCTTGGTTCTCTTCCCACAATCACCGGATGGCGCTTCATTTGTTCTGGTATGCGCAATTGATAAATGACACCAGGACTGCTTGTGGTGTCGATTTAGCACGATGCTTGTGTGATCCCCCTTTACCCACGGCTTGACTTGTAACGTCATCTACACCGGTTGAATGTCTATTTGGGAGATCGAACGTTCCAATACAAGGGGTTTTCACGTTCGTGTAAAAACGTTCTGCATCCACGACATAGACGGATAGGGAAAATCAGATTCAATAAGTTGGTATATTGCGCCGCAGTATCATGTTTCTTGCGTGAACCGAAAAACTTGCAGCGAGTTTTAGCTTTTGACGGCCCTAAAACCACGTAGACCAAGACTTAAAAGCTTGATTAGCAGCGCAGAAAAATGAGATGGCTTTGACGATAGTTCTCACACTGCACGGCGGATGGCGAGATAATGACACACATTCCCCGATGAGAAAGTCAGCTTCCCGAAGCTCGCTAGGTCGTTTAATTCATGCACGACGGCCTGAGTATCCCATGACTGTAATTTCGCAAAACGCTCATCCACATGTCTCTTTTGCACGGGTCCGACACGGTCTAGCTTGTCGATGGGGCACTCAGCAGGTCGAACGGACATGATTCCTAGGAGTTTCCGAGGCAAAACTGACGTTACAGGCCGTCGTGAATAGAAAAGTTAGTTACAACACGTGAGGTAAACTTTAATGACCAGACTCGGAACCGGGGAGGTATTCCCTTTAAGCAAAAGGTATGTGCAGATGTATAAATGGCGAAAGATTCTCACATATGATGAAGCAGGAACGGCACATTTTTCTTCATGGAATTGTGGCAATGGCACCTCCCAACAGTGTAACTTCGTAAGAGAGTCGGAAACATGAAGAGGTTAGAATTTAGGCGGTCAAAAACAGAGATATAAGCAGAGACGCTTCATGGGAAGGCAGCCCTTCTGTAAGTGTATCAAATATGAACCAGTAGGCCGTAGACGCAGCAGGCCAAGGTGGCCAGGCAACAAGGACGGACCAATTAGTGTGAATATGTGGCGGTTCGGACGCATCTCCGGATCACGGCCCGAATTCCATTTCCAAACTGTCACCATTTTCTCCCCTTTACCCTTGGTCTTCGTATCTATGGTATACGATGGTGCCCGCCCATACTCTTGATTCCGGATCTCATCGTTCTCGGCGTGCAAGGAAGGTTGGCTTCCATGACGCTTGGGATTGTGGAAGGTATCTTCTCTTTCTATACCATCACCACCAGCACACTTCCCTTTCGCTTACCTTCGTACTACCACCCTTTGCCTCGCCCTCATGACCATCACTGGCCTATCCATCGACGACCATGACCACCTTCAATACTCATCTTTCCGCCCAAGAATCTGAAACCAGCTCTACCGACAATGTCTCACCCATCGCCCCTTCTCGAAAACCCCAGTTTCGACCATCTCCCTCGCCCTCATGCTCCATCTAGGCAGTCGGAGCCGCCTTCGACTGTTTTCGCCTGACTCCAGCTCACTGCATCTGGACTAGATCAGTGCCTTTTTCCGCTCACAACGGGGTGAACCACGGGTACAGACTTCTTCCCTTCAGTTTGTGTGGTGACGACGACTGCTCCCGCCGCGCTGTTCAATAAACAGTGTCTCGCGACGGAGTGGTGACGGCTTCTTCTTGCCTACAGTTTCGTTGTGGTAATGAGGATGGCTCCTGCCGCCGCTCTGGTGTTGCGACGGAGCCGTCCTTGTTGCTCGCGTCTCATTGGTGGTGATGAGGATGACCCCTGCCGCCGCTTCGGTGTTGCGACGGAGTTGTTTCTTGTTGCTTGCGTTTCGTTTCGGTCGTGACTCGTTTCTTGTTGCTTGTATTTCAGTCGTGGTGATAAGGATTGCTCCTGGCGCCGCTTTAGTGTTGCGACGGAGTCGTTTCTTGTTACTTGTGTTTTGGTGGTGGTGTCGAGGATAGCTCCTATCACTGCACTGTATATGCTCGCCCCCTGGAGAAACTGGCTGTATGCGGTTTCCGTGCTTACCTAGGCGTGCCCATCCCCGCACATAGGAAAGCTGACGTCCGCCTGTTGTCCTCTTCCCATACTCTGGCCATTGAGGTTCTTCGACGGTCCAAGCGCCGTCAACCTACGGTGCCTCCAAACAAATGTTTGTGCCGTTTTTGTCACATTGGCATTGAGGATGAGGTCCATGCTGTATGGCTTTGTGGTGCATCTCAAGCTGTGCGCGACCTGCATACCATTTTTTCCGTGACATTTTCTCCCTTGCACCTGTCGATTTCCTACGCCGTTGGCGATTAGCCCTTTCGGCATGTCATGTTGCTTATTCTCTGATAATGAGCATGTTGTCGTCGTCTGTCATTTTGTTAAATATGTTTATGATATCTTCAAGGTATTTGAGGTTCCTGTACTTCGCTTATGATGCCGGTCCCTGTATTATATACATGTCTGCTTCGAGCATTATAAAGATGCGTGGAACCCCACAAAGATGCTCTAACCCGCGAGACACACTCAACAGTGTGATTACAACGGCATGAGCCTTTGTGGCCACAGCGCATGGCACAGCCATGTCAGGGCTGTGGGCCCGGCCGTTCCTTATTGGGACCTGGCGCCGGTAACACTACCACTACCACTACCACTACCGTCCATTTGCATTAGGGCCGACCGTGTCTTTTCTCTGCTCTTTTCTCGAAATACTTTCACTTGTGGGGCCAAAATACACCCTATATGAACGCAGGTGCGAATACTTGTCTTTTATTATAACATACCCGAACCTGATGAGGCCACAGTCTTCCTCTTGACTATTTTCTTCGCCCAATAATACCGACCAAGACTAGAAATTGACATTTTGTGTGATGCCATGGTTTCAAGTTGAAGACCTGTACAGTACAGGATGACCGTATGACTGAAGTAGTAACTTGGTGAGCTTGCCGGGTTCACAGATAAAATTGGTACCTAACAAGCGACAGCAATTACAGGCTTACCGGTCCCGTGTCCTGAGGAAAATGTGCCAGGTGTATGACCACGACGTACTCTCCGAACTCCTCAAGCCGCCGAAGATTTTAATAGTCACGAATACCCTTCACGTCATGTGAGTGTAGTAAACGCAAATACCCCAGACCCAAACTTCTTTATCCACGCTTCTTGACTTCGGATTACCACATAAATTCCCGAGGAAGTGGCACAGAGCTCGATATCAGAAGGGGAGAAGTGAAGGCGACTGCGCACGAAGCTGGCCCTCGTGCAACATATCCTACACTCGTTAATTTCTTCGCCTATGAGGTGCGCGTGTTCCTAGCAGAATAATGTACCGATGGCTGATACTCCATCTATTATACAGACGTAACAGAAGGCGGAGCGGAGTATTATTATGGGCAAAGGAAGCCAATATTCTGCAAGCTGCATCTCACGACTGTCACAGCCGATCTGGCGATTCATCACCTGTGCGCCCCTCCTGCTTGTCGTTCATGCTCGGCATCCACCATTCACATGCCCTTTAACGATGCAGATCGCAAGAGGTATGTATGGTGACATCGAGGAGAAGCCGTTGAGCTGCTGGAGCGATGTAAGCGTTGCATCGCTCTTTTGTCGGCACCGGATGATTATAAATACCAGATGCAACTCTATATCGACAAGATAGACACCTATGCCATGACTACGTTTCCGTTTGCGGGACGGGAATACCTCGTATCAGTAAGGTTTCAACATTCGCGCGTTAGAGCGAGTTCAACGGCCTGCCAGTTTCTTTGAAACGCGATCACCATTCTACGCCTGGGTCATCCCGCATCTTAGCGGGGGCGGAGTTAAGTGCCTCCACGGGTATTTCGCCAGTTTGTCGAAAGGAGAAAATGGCCACCACTCAGGCTGCCAATGTTCGTGTGTCGGTATTTTCGGCGGATCCTGCCGGGAATTGCTGTCGGAAATTACGGCGTGTGAACAGCCGCGACAAGGCGTCATATCTGATAGAAATTAGCCCAGAATGATGGCGACTCCTTTGTCCAAAGATACCATGAGCGTACTGACGATGAAAAACTAACAGCAATTGGCTGTACGAAGGCGGGGCCAGCTGTCCCCTTCATCGCTACATCGCTTTTGTAACAGAGCGAATGCTTGTTCTGACGATAGTCCTGTCATCTGACTCATTTTCTCATACTTGGGTCGACAGATATGGGCTAGGCTTTGGCGCGAGGAAAAGGAATTTAGTTCGGTTAGCTGGACCCTCTCACTTTCAGTCGATGGCCAATCAGGATCCGTTCTTAGACTCGCTCACTCAAAACAGTCGATCTAGCTCGCCTACAACCCAATACTTTCCGAGTAAAGCAAGGTGAACCCCACGCTCTTCTCTTCTATCCACTTTTCAAACGTCTTGTCAGGGATGCATTACGATTGCGTTCCTCATTAGCTCGAATCTGTCTAGCGAGGTGTACCATACGTATACATTCTTGCGCATTAATTTCGGCATCAACCAGCATGCTTCTAGGCCTTGCCTACAGTCACCTTTACCTGAAAGTGTACCCACTCGAGAGTTCACCTTGCCTTCAAATCCTGTTGCTTCCGCTCCCTTCAATAAAGGATACTGCGTTTACGGACCTCCAAACGTATTGGTGAGACCCTCGATTTTAGATGCACCTTTCGACGTAATTCTAATTGTCAATAACGCAGGTACTCGTAGAATACCCGCCTGGATTGTATATCAAAGACGACAAATATTGTGTCATATGGTACCCCCCGAATATGCATGCTGCATTCCGCGGAGTACCCAGCGACATCTACGCTGTCAAGCTCAGAATACCATTGATAACGTCATTACTCCCTCTATCACCCACTGGCTGCGATCACGAGGAAATGTAAGTCGGTGCGCTGCCTAGATGTTCGGCGTGCGCTAATTGCCAGGATAGTATCATTCCCATGGTAGTGGAGGAGGCGTCCGAATCAATTTGTGACAAATCGCTTCCTCAAACATAACACTCTCCAGGCTTCTTTTCATCGATATGGAAACCAGTCGATTGGATGATACTCTCGTAGGCTATTCTAGTAAGCTAAGCTACCTTCATTGAGTGGGACCACAAACTGATGATTAATTTCAGTGCGCACTGTTCCATAAGCCATAACTCTTACCAAGCACGAAAGCCGACAATATTCTGCCTATATATCGGAGATACCGCAGCCAACAACGCATCCTCGGCTCTACCCATCCCAACTACCGGTCTCAGCGTCATAATATTGTTCTCGTCATCATTTCAGTGTCAGAAGCACGATCTTCCTCCATCGTCACACTACACGCATGTTCCATGCGAATCAATCATCAGTCGACCTAGGCCGTAGAATGTCGTTGGTACCATCTGCATGTGTCATGGATGGCTGGATGAGGAAAGGTCTGTGTCGGACAAAGCACATGTTGAGAAGGGAGATCATGACTGGATCGCTAGTCGCGTATAACAATCGTGGTGACAGTATCTTCACCTCTTTCAGCGCAATGCTTCCGAGCAAAGTTTGCTGGTAGCAGCATGGCAAACGCGGTACACGATGACTCGTGATGTTGTCCTTCGGCCTCAAGTGACGTTGGAAAGCCGTCCTGGCTATTCCTGGCTCTAACCAGACAGAATAGGAGCTGTTGCATGATGTAGCACCGGATAACCAAGTCTCGTGCAAAGTACTGAACGTATCGGAGGATCTGGCTTTGCTGTCCGATCAGAGTTCTGTATCCTGCACGCGTGGGCTCATGTGACGATGGGGATATACTCTTTCGGTACATACCGATGAAGAATTTCGAAGAATTATCAAGAACGCGAACATTGTAGGCTTTGATCCCAGATGCTACCAACCTCCTTAGCTTAATTTCTTTGTAGGACTGGGCTCCAACCTTCCAGGTTTTTTTTAAAAGTATGGCAGTAATGACGTGCAAGAAATCGGACAGGCACAAGTTGCCATCATCCGATCGCAAGTTCCTTATAAGTGCGAAGTTCGCTGAAAATCTCTCGCAAGTTAAGGTTTTTCTTTATTCACAAGTTGGCTGTTGGCGATACCCTGGGAAGAAAACCTAGACCGTGATATTTGAATATAACATTTACACCATTCGGCCGGCCATATCATGAAGTCTCGTCCCTCCAGAACTCAGACTTTCGGGGCACGGTGAATTTTGCGTGTGCGTTTGCGTTCGTTCGTGCGTTCGGTGCGTTTGCGTTAAATCGACATGCGTGTGCGTTTTTGGGCATGCGTGGGAAAAAACCCGTGGCTGCGTTTGATGCGTTTGCGTGCGTGACAGAGGTGCGTTTTCTTGTATTTTTTTCTTGTTATTGTAATTTCTGTTGCTAGGCGTTGCTACAGCCGATATGACTACATGTTCCCTACAACAATGAAGCTTCCCAATGAGGAATGTACATTGACCTTTGTAAGTTCGCCCTATCATTGTTTTTCACTCCTATTCTTATTCTTTCTTAGTACTAGGTCTTAATTACTCTCTTGAAATACAATTTTGGTTCAAATTATGTCGTATTATTTTATACTTGCAAAGTTGAATGAACCATGTATTAATCTAATTTATAGCTCGGAAATTTTCTGCGTGCTGACGAAGTCCATGAGAACGAGGATCCTGAAGAGTTCCTCTTAAAGCCTGGGTCAGATTTCGATGAAGATGAACGGCAGGAGTGGTTCCAAGCAAGAGAAGAAGAAGACAATGTGAAGAAGCGAGCACATGGGCCAGTACCGAAGCCTCGGATGATATCCAGGAAGCATAAGGAAGTTTCGGAGCCTGGAACTGCAGAAAATTTGCTTCAGGATGGTAGTGCAAAAGTGCTTGGACACCCAGCCAAGCGAGCCCGAAATAAGAAAACTTAGAGTACTGATGTCAAATATAGAAGATGCTCCTGTTCAAATAGACTGTTTTTCTGGGTGATTCTAGTGGTAACAAGTAGAATGATCTTCTATAAGCCAGAAGTAATAAGAGACACTCGTCCTCATAGCGTCATACTAGGCCCAATCTCACAGGCTCACAGAATGCTGAGCATAGAGCGTTTGAATCCTGATTTCATTGTCTGAATGATGTTGAAAAAGATGCTGTTTGTCAAGCGGTGGTGGGTATAAACAACATACATACTTTCAAAGCATCGAGAATAGCCGAATACTGAGTACTAACCTCAAATCTGGAGATCAAACACCCAAGGGCAATAAATCTGAATTCATCTCGTGAAAGTGAGATGACAGTAAGGTGAAACAGCCGAATTAGAGACTGAAGAAATGTGGTCCACCACATTAATGGAGGACTCAAGAGCAGTAAGTGTCCGAATAATGCCGGCCCTCTGCCGAACCGCTTTCCCGCCCTGGACCCACCCCCTAGATTTTATTCAATCATCTATGGTAGTGACTGGTGCCGGTGTGTACATCTCTGTAGGAAACTATTACTTAACTTGTAGGGGGACACAAACTGGCGCACTTGTAAGGAACTTGCGATCGGATTGTGGCAACTTGTGCCTATCCGATTTTTTGTATGCTATTACTGTCATATTTTTGTATTCTGCATTCCGTTAATCGCAACAAGTACACTATCTACTAAGACGTGGTGGAGGTATTAGTCATCAGGTCTCTCCTTCCCTCTTGTTCCAATCCCTCCGCTCCATTTCGTTTCGCCCATGGAATCAGCATGTGATGTGCAGTAAAGTAACGGACTTAATGTTATTTTTATGCCCTCTGATGGGTCGTCTGATTCATTTCTGTGGTTGGCCAGAAAACGTTCCGGATGGACGACGTGCGGGGTCTGACCTGATATGTAACATCACCAATAAATGAAACGCCGCTTTTAGGTGCCGCATTGATACATCTACTGAGTTTTCTCAAAATTCCTGACATAGTAAGCATTCCCCAATACTTGCTGTTTATTTGCGCCGGATCTGTCACTTGTGTTCTGAACTTTCCTTCGCAGTGATCATCAGGAATCCTCTGGAGTCCTTGATGCATGATGTGCGACGTTCTAGGAGCCGGATAATGTACTGTGGCCATGATGCAGCATGGCTCTGATGGGCACTCCTGGTAAACAGCTATCTTCAGACTCGCACAACGAGCGAAAACAGGTGAATAACCTATGAAGTCTAGGCGCACGCCCCGGAGCGTCGCAAAATGAGTCGAGATTCCCTTTAATGGTAACCCGGCGAATTCTGTTACACTCGAAGGAGTATTCTGAAGATTTCCTCAAATTTTGACTGCAACTTAGTTACCCGCCAAGAGCGATCATGATTTTATTTTCTTCAGTGTGTGGAACCAATAGCTCTACCAAAACAAACTGTAACCTCTCGTCGCTTCGGGCTATTAGACAGGTAATATAAATAATCAGCTATACCTTAACAGGATCATTCATTCCCAAAATGACAATTCCCTGTCAGTTGAGTTGAAACGAAATCTAGGATGTTCATCAAAAATTTGAACAGATCCATGGGCGCTATCAGGATCTGTAAGCTCTTGAGGCATCAGAATTATCGTCATCAATCATTTTGGATGGTATTCAAAACCTGATACTCAGCGCTCGGGTTTCACAGGTAGCGAGCCACCATGCGGTAACATAGATGCAACGTTGTCCCTCTTCTTTGGACCAGGATTTCGGCTTCAAATCGTATCATCATCATACCCACAGCTACTTCCTCCTCGGTTGGGCACCCGTTTTTTTAGAAGACCGGAGGTCAGCAGACCCGCAACAGAATCAGCTTTACTGGCCCAGAACTGCCCCTTCACCAAGTAAAACTTAACACTCCCCGGACTCCGCAACTTGAAGGTCACAGGCCCCGCTGGCGATAGATACTCATCGTTGCCGTTGTCTCTCTAAAGGTACGATAAATATCGAGTGAACCACTTCCCGATTCTAATCACACGACCAGAAACGGTGATAAATTACCCCCTCCCCCTACAAAAAAGGAGCGGTCATATTCAAATATAACAGGGAATGAATTGTCGATTATAGAGAAAATTCCTCAACAAGTGACTTCGACGAATCATGCAGGCACTCCGGTACTCAACAAAAAAGCACCAGGGACAAGATCCAAGATAATTTTAGAGGTTTTCTATGTTTCCCACTTGACACAAAACACATCAGAACAAATCCATCAAGAACATCCTGTAGCCTACCTTCGTCATCACCCATTCTGGATAGCCAGTAGCCGCTGTACCTTGGCTGCCAGTCCCTGGCGGTCGACCTGGCCTTTCCCAAACAAGTGCTCCTCGTCGATCTGGGCATGAAATAAGTACACTTGCCCGAACAAACCATGGACGAATTCTACCTCGAATCCAAAGTGAGCATATATATCCCTATTCTTCACGGTTGTCGCTTCGAGATGGACAGATTTTGGTGAAGTACGAGTGAATCCTTCTTTCATGAGGAGAGAAGACAGGCCTATAATAGCCAAATTAGCTCCTGGTCTAAGGTTTCGACGGGGGGGCGAAAGGACGAGCCTTTTCCCTGCCAATCTGGATCTACAACGACTTCGAGCAAATGCCACGAATCTAGGCGGTTGAGATTCCTTGCTTTGTATGCCTTTAGAAGAGTGTCCTCCACGTGAGGAGTAAAATCTACAAAGAGACGCTATGGTCAATAGTCAATGACTTGATTCAGATTGAATTAATCCTACGAAATGACCTACTTTGAGTCCACGTATACCCCAGCCCATGGCAACGGACCAAGCTCCGGCTTTGAGCAGCGTTGTCAGCGGTAGATCGAAAGTTTGTCCAGGCTTCAACCAAAGAGAAACCGCAACAACGCGCTCTCCTTTTCCCTCGCTCGGCGGTAATACAGCGAGCGTGACAACACCGCCAACAAGCATGGTAATATTGACAAGGCAGCGCTGGAAATTTAAAAGACGATCCATTGTCTGCACCATTGATGGACTTGGTGAGTTGCAGTCCTGTCACTTCCTTTTCTTTTTTGACGCATCCCCACCAGTTCATGGCAGGATCATTCGAAAAGGCGCGCATCAGTACGGTAGCAGCGGCTTCGACATCGTCTCGAGTGGCTATACGTACGTTGGTATCTATGCCAGAGGCTGCCTCTGGGGGTGAAGACATTCTAGTAATAAGTAGACCTAGAACACATGCAAAGCAGACGTGCATCCTGCGGATATCACGGCACCGGTAGATCATGATGAAATGATGGCAGGGCTGTGTAGACACAAACCGACTCCCACGCTTGGTTCAGTTAGTCGTCCGCGGTTCTTCCGTGTGCTGAACGCTGTATGGTGATTTTCTTCCCAAAGAACGTTTGTGTTGGCATGTGAGCAAAACTTTCAATTTGTATATTGCTTACACCGTCTCATCATCGCAATTTCAATGTAAAGAAGACGATGCTTGCCAAGTGCCGGTTGCCTATCCGACTTCGTGGTAGGGCGCGTACCTTGGCATTCAGTGTTAATGTACAAGTTGTTCATTCACCGGCTTTATCGTCGATTGGGCCTGGGATGACCCGGGTGAATCGGAGCTAGATGTAGCTCGGGTTTCACCCTCCGTGGGCGTCTTATCTGCTGTTAGTCACTCCTTATGGCAGACCTTAGGCCTGAGAACTTTTACTCTGATATTGGGTCTATGTATCTCTTATACATTGCGATTACTCACTAAGCCCACTCTTTGAGTTCCCTCAAATACCTACCAGCCAATATCATCTGTTGGCCATGGCGCTGTCACTCCCGTCGGCCTATTTCATTGCTTTAGGTCTTGAAATCCTTCTAAATGGTATCTTTAAATCTTCTCATAGCTTGTTGGAACTCAGCGATAGTATGATAGGAATGTACACCAGTCTTTTCATCGCTTCGATGTACCTTCTATTGTAAGCGACATGTTTTGCAGATCCATGCCTATGTCTTATAGTAGGTCGCAGAAGGAAGAAGAAAAAGACAAAGGTCATCATAATTATGACCGTAGTGAATTCTATCATGTGGGCCGTAGCGACTTCCCATATGTCCGTCAGCTTTCAACAGAATTACGTCGCCTTTTTGAAGCAACATGCAGCGGACGGTAGCGACGTCTTCGAAGACAATGCCTCCCCGACGATTTATTCGCAGCTATCTTTGGAGTCCATTAACGTGAGTATACCTTGATTCACGGCGAGTTCGCCGCATTGTTTCACGGGCCGATTGTAGATTGTGCTTGGCGATAGCATCGTGATATGGAGAGCATGGACGTTGTGGAGTCGCAAGACATGGGTGATAATCACATCCGCGACGCTTCTTACTGGAACAACAGGTGGATATCCTATTTACTCTCAAGAACATCTACGCTTACGAGTGCGATTACGGTCTTAAGCAGCCGCCGTGGGACTCGTTCGAGCATTTGCGACTGCACCCCCGGGGATCAGTGTCTTCGACAACGCAAGCCTAAGCTCGTGGGCAATTGCCTTCATCGCCTCTACGTTGGTAACGAATGTCTGGGCTACTACGCTCGTAGCATATCGCACTTGGTACGTCTATATTTGTCTCTAATTGAGTGATTTGCCTGATTTCTGATCTAATTCTAGGACGCACAGCAGAATTATTCGTGAAATCACGGGAGAGGGCCTTAGGGATAGATTTCGCAGGCAAAACGGTGTTCTCTCATTGCTTATTGAGTCAGGCGTTTTTTACTCCACCACCTGGGTATGTTGGTCCTTTCCATGTTGTATAACTCGCCGAGAAACTGAAGAAAAAATAGTTTATTGCGATCATCGCGTTTATTTGTGGGAACAACGGGGTCTACATCGTCGTGGATATGCTCTCTCAGCTCACGGTAAACCGTTTCTTCTAAATAATTAATTCATACGTCATTCATCTTTTCATACACATAGGCCATCTACCCCACCCTGATCATCACCCTTGTTTGCCTGCAATCTACCCTTGAAGTTGCTATCTCGACTTTCGACCAGACAACGCGGGATAATCCTGAGTGGGCCGAGAGAAATAGAAGGAGGCGCAATGGACCAAGCATAGTATCGGGCACCTCAATGGCCTACCCGATGCAACCTATGAAGATTGGAATGAAGACTACAACCCAAACAACTACTAGTGGACCAACAGGCTTCGAAACTACAACTGAAGATATCGTCATTGATGGGAAGCCACAGAGTCTTTCCGGTGGTGACGGTTGGGATGATGCTGATAAAGTCACGTCCCATGCGGTATAATTATATGCATAATAGAATTATGTTCCTTAAACCCGAGCTTCTGTGATGTATCATATATTCTTGACTCTTGATTGTGAGGGATCTTCTTGCCTATAAAGTGCCGAATCACAAATGGGACTGTCATTCACCGCAATAGTAGCACCGCCAGCGGAAACAGTGAATATGCACGCATTCTGTAAGGACATTGCCCGCAATGGTACCCCCCTACCGACCGATGGAGCTCCCATCGCAGTTGTTGCATCAGCTCACCATCCGCATGCAATGGGAAAGACGCTTACACTATAGAGTTCAAAGCTGCTACGAGTTTATATTCTATTTTATTTCCGTCATCCACGGACGTGTATCAATTCATGGAGCAAAGCAGAATCAATGCAGCACTCCGCCTCGATGGTCAAGCGTTTTGATTCTACTGTATTGTTCTGGCGCATGTCGGCTTGAAAACAACGGTTGCCGACTGTATTCATAGACAGGAGTATGCCGCCCACGACCATTGAGTAGAAACCCAAGTAGCTCCTCCATAAAATGCCGCTCTGATTGTTCGTTCCTGCAGATGGGAGAGTCCTCAGCGCAAGGAACCGCTTATCGCCCTTAATAATAAAGTTAACTACCACTGCATGGTGGTCTTGATATTTAAACTTCAAATATTGAAATTGAAAGATATTTATTTTTATCATGTTTGAGTCTAAAATTCCATAAAGAAACATTGAATATATTTTTGATATTTGGGAAATTTGCCTCAAAACCCCAGAAAAACAGGAATACCGAAAAGATATTTCAACTATTACTTCAATATTTTGAGTTGAACCTTTGCTAAAAATAAATATCTTTCAATTTCAATATCTTAATCTTAAATATCAAAGCTATCATGCAGTGTACACCGATTTTGAAAATGATACGAAAAAGACACATCTTAAGATTTGGCACATTTGAGTTCTCCGTCAACTACATGGTCCCAAATAGACCGAATCAGCTCAACAAACGGGATGTGATACAATCGAGCACCTAAGTAATGCTATCCAAGAATGGTTAGACTCCCTCTTTGGACGACTTCGTCCTTTGCAAACGCAGACTTTAGCTCCCGAAGTTGTGGTCCTTTGTGAGGGCGTAACCTCAATCCAATGGTCCGCGAGTTGAAGCCGACAAAACTTTCTTTGGAGCTATAGAAAACCTCCCTATCAACGGAAGCCTGATGATCATTTGCAATGCATAAGATTTATGTAAAGAACAGAACATACAGCGGATCTATGAATCAGCCCAGGTTTTCGCGAATCTCCCGAAGTCATCCCATCCCGTAATTAATCCAACCTTGTATAGCTCTTCGCATTCCGAACATAGATACGTTCATTTGACCCTCATCACTGGTGCTGAACACCAATCGGATGTTTGCCAATAGTCAAAGCAGTTGTTTATTTTTCAGCGTTTATGTACCTGGGAAAAATAAGGTTACTGTATAAATACCGAGCTTACGATGTATGCTTCATTATCCGCTCACCATGAATACTGCACTCGAGATCTCACTACAAAAGAGCCTTGACAAACGCGCTGAAATTGGCATGCCAGTGCTTGACCTTCTTTGCCCAGCGTTACCAACCGATGTCCCCGACTTCTTCTCTAACGACTACCTTTCCATCACCGCCAATCCTCAGCTCAACAGAAATGTCCTCGGCGCGCTCATCCCATCAAAGAAACTGCTTGGTTCTACCGGTTCTCGTCTGCTCAACGGGAACAGCCCGAGTCATGCAGAGACGGAGAAGTATCTCCAGTCCCACTTCAATGCCCCCGCAGCCCTCATGCTCACCTCCGGCTACGATGCGAACGTCGCTTTTTTTGGATGTGTACCCCAGGCGGAGGACATCATCGTCTTTGACGAACTCGTCCACGCGTCGGTGAGGGATGGAATCGTGGCAGCGCGTACGCGTGACGCCTACCCCTTCTCCCACAATTCCGTCGCGTCGTTCGAGAGCTGCATAGTGGAGCTCCTGAAGAAGCGCCCGGAGATTTTGGCAGGGAAGTCGACGGTATTTGTCGCGGTGGAAAGTTTGTACAGCATGGATGGCGATTTCTCTCCTTTACCACAGATCATTGAGACTCTCCATTGCCATATCCCGAAGGCGTATTGTCATGTGGTCGTGGATGAGGCGCATACGACTGGGTTGTATGGCTCAATGGGGCGAGGGTATGTGGATCATCTAGGATTGCAGAACGAAGTAGACACGGTCCTCCACACATTCGGCAAAGCCAGAGGCTTGACGGGAGGTAAGCCCATTTCTTCCTTGCGTAGATTTTACGGTGACCTGAACCATATCGTTAGCCGTCATTCTCACGTCACCAATTGTCCGGAAGTACCTTGTCAATTATGCTCGGCCTCTGATCTACACCACTTCAATGCCCCATCTCCATCTGGTAGCAATTAAAAGCACGTTCGACTTTATTGCAGGCCCTGAAGGTGACAGGGTGAGCACCACGGTCCCGACCTATTTGAATAAATTGCTAACAGCTTACGTTATAGCTTCGAAAGCAAGTATACGAGTGCAGCCAGTACTTCGCAACCAAACTTCAGCTAGCTTTGACGGGAGTTCCAAATTCTGTCCTGGCCATGTGTTCGGCTGATAGAAGCAAAGACCCCCTTGTTTCGCCGGTATTCCCCCTTCTCACGAGCCAGTCGCTCAAGCTCGCAGAGTATCTCAACTCAAAGGGATACGTCGCCCAAGCGATTCCTTTCCCTATGGTACCGAAGGGCCAGGAGCGAATTCGAGTGGTGATCCATGCCGAAAACACATTCAGCAATGTTGACGCATTTATTGCTGTCCTCATGGAGTGGGCGATCTCTCACTGGTATTCGAAGAGTACAGAAGTCGGCGCCATGTCTGAACCTGCCAGTCCCAGAGCAATGCTGTAAAGGATTGACACGAGATGCGCATGGGATAAATAGACATCAGTAGAAGCACGTGTATAACGTAGAACACACATGTATGGAAAACGTACTTGAAGATCAATGGTTGCAGATTCGGCATTTGGATTCCGATCACGAGGGGGTGTAAGAGCCTTATCAGGATACTATTGAGAAGCGGGAACCTCGATTTTGGGCCGGGTTACCAAGCTAGAGTACCAGAACAATGGAACTTAGTCCCGAGAAATTCGGGCCGTCGCTCTTTCAAGTCCTTTAAGTTTGGTTTGGCTTGGGTCCAACTTGGGTCAGTACTTGAAGGTTTGTATATAATAAACGGGTTGCTCTTCCTCGCCAACGGATGAGACGACACACGTGGCAGTGTGACTGATGTGACCGGTCTGCACTTCAAACAATTTCTTTTCTTTCCTTACTACCACCTTGTTCGATGAGCAAGGTGAGATCATGGTTTTACGCCGTTAAAATAGGAAGGACCAAGGGAATATACTCTTCTTGGTGTGTTTATCTTTATATGTCAACAATTTTCGGCTTAACGTGATTTTTTCAAAGGAATGCCTGCCAGCTTCAGACGAATGGAGTCCCTGGTAGCAAGTTCAAGAAGTTCAAGGTCAAACAGGATGCGGAAGAATACATCGTATCTCCTGCTGAGTCGGCAAGTGGCACCCATAGTGCTTTCTCGAGAAAGTCAGCCGGGTACTACGCTGTCAAGGTCGGGAGGAATAAGGGTGTCTACACGACGTGGTACGACCCAGCGATTCTCTCGAAATGAAATGGATGTCTAATGCCTTATGCAGGACTGAGTGTCAGCGGCAGATCTCCAGATTCTCAGGATGCAGCTACAAGAAATTCCCAACGAGGAGCGAAGCAGAGGATTATATTAGGCTAGGCGCGTTATTGAAGATACGACCTGCTAGTAATGCTATGACCATCTTTTGCGATGGTGCCTGTAGAGGGAACGGAAAAGCCGGTGCTATCGCTGGTGTAGGTGTTTGGTGGGGCCATGGTGATATACGGTGAGCAGCTCATCATTTACCAGAACGGCACTGATAGAAACTTATCTCTTAGAAATATCTCGGAGCGCTGTCCTGGGAGGCAATCCAATAATCGAGCAGAACTTATAGTCGGTGGACAGAATCAGTCTATCTGGGCGAATTTCACCAACTCCTTCGATAGGCTCTCGTGCTTGTCCACGAGCAAACGATGGACATGACGACCCCCCTCACCATTAAGACAGACTCAAAGTACTCAATCAACTGTACGATTATCCTATGGCTCCTTGCTATGTATCCTGATCCGTAGTCTTAGGCATGGAAACGTGGTTGCGCGGTTGGCAGCTGAATGGCTTTATGGGCAGCAAAGGCAAACCCATCGAGAACGAGCCGATCATTCGCTACCTTGCAAAACTCCGAGAGAGAGTGCGATGCCTCGGGCGAAAGGTCGCTCTAGACTACGTACCAGGCCACACGGGCATCGAAGGGAATGAGGAGGCGGACCGATGCGCTACCGAGGGTACATATTTCGCCGAGGTTGAGGAACCGGACTGGGTCGCATTGAGGAAGGAAGTGGAAGCGAAGATGGATGCGGAGTTAGCGGAGAGAAAACGGAAGCTACTATCGGCAGGTACTTGCTAGAGGGTATGATTTCTTTTGTCGCATTTGTTGACTAAAGCTTATGTCTTCTTAGATGAACTGCGACATCCTCTTGGCAATTGCTAGGTAGCCCCAGAAAATCTTATGGCAGTGTTGCGTAGACTTCGGGCCCTTTTGAAGATCATATATCGACCGCTGAGGACACCAAGATCACCATTGCTGTGCGTTTGGGCACTATAAAGTGTTAACCTTACCTGACATTTGTCGCCGCCTGGATAGCAGTGATCCAGACGCTTCTTGATCATCATCCTATGTCGAGGTCTTGACGAGAAGAGAAGAGGTGTGGGACATAGAGGCTATACATCTTACCATATATGTCGAATGTGAAGGATCTGATCAAATGGAGTGGTGGCGAAGAGATAAATCAGGTATCTTACGGACCTTTTTTTGCTTGCAATGTACTGAACTGTTATGATAGCTAGCTCTTGTTTCGTTCTCGCCTCTATTCTTATCAAGACCATGAAACCTACAGGTGTTGCACCTGTATGACATGTCTAGCACGGCCAATCATATTATGCTGCCAGGCGTCGTCATCTTTCGATACATACCACAATTATTTCCTTGATATCATGGCGTGGCGAGTTGCAGAAATAGCTTTCACACTGCAAGCTTTGTTCAGCGACTTGCCGCTTCTCGGCATTCGTTCATCCAGAAGCTGACTGTAGAGTTGAGGAGGAAAAACAAGCTACGATTACGGGAACTTTGCTGAAGGCTGAGGTCAGCATTTGCACTTTCCATCGGTCCGAAGCTCATGACGTTTTACAGTTTTGATTATACTTTACTTAATATATAAGCCGTGCGCACATCCGTGATTTTTGTGTCGTTAGCCTCATTGATGAAATCTTATATATATCAATATCAGACGATGGTGATGCTGTGTTTTTGCCAGTCATGCACTTTCGATGCGTGTATTCTTCAGTGCTCCAGGATTTCTTGAATGGCTAGTTGTTCCAAGACCCATCTGGTTCGCCTGGCCACAAGCTGTCAAGCCTGTCTGACAAGGCTCCAGGCTCCGTAGAAGAATGCTCGAGCAATACTTAAATGTACGCCGGAACTAAAAGTAACTGACACGAACAAACTACTGCGCCTACTTATTCCCGTAAGTAGAGGGTGTCCCAAGAATTGCGTAGCAATTCAATATTCGGTCACTTGCTATGAGGTTGCTGATTGCACTGGTTGGTCGCCAGCCTTCATCGACGTCCTCTCAACAGTTGACTAGGTTACGAATTACAATGACTTTGCTTTTAGGTCCGGTTCGGTTAGTGAGCCTTGTTTCTACGTCTAAAGTCGACATAATTGGAGCTCACGCTCTCCATTGTGTTTTATCTGGCTATGCTCGCTCCTCCAATCCCTTGATACGCTGCACTGAGATCGTACAGCCCCTCAAGGAACTAATTTGCAATTTGGAGTTTATAGTAAAAGATCCGCAGATTTGCCGCAGTCATGTTCAGTCATAAATCATCGAGTGGGCATGATATACGTAACATAGCTACATAGGCCATAAGGAAAGAAGAAAAAAGATGATTGTGCTACAAGTGATGCGTAAATAATTGTGGTATAACTTAACTAGTGCGCGATGGTTGAGAAGGAGACAGAATAATGTACGGTATGTGCTGCGTGAGCTTTTTTTGAGGGAGAATGAAACGAAAATGTTCGAGGGCGACATCCCAATTACAGGATGTTCATAACCCACACATCATGGCCTTTGGTGCTGGGCGAAAGCCCAGCAAATCTTGTGCGTCCCATGAAAAAGTCGACCCGCTTAACCCCAGCCTTCTTCTCCTCGTACGACCCACTCCGGCTCTTTATCCGCCTGTATCTTTGCTCATAGGCTTCTGTGACTCTCCGAACCTCCGTTTTCGAGGGAAGTCCGTAGAACTCGGCAGGGGAAATGTTCTCCCGAAGCCCATTATACATCGCGAAGAGGACGTCGGAAACGGTCACATAGGTGCCGTTCAGCAATGGACGGACAGAGATCCGCCAGGGGAGATGAGGGGACGTGAGCGTTAAATGAGATACTGGTGGTGAAATGGCGGGCTCGGAGAGAGAGTTGGGTCTGGACGATAGGGTGGAATAGGAGGTGGTTACAGTGGAAGGATGATTGACTAGGTCGTAGTTGATTGCAGGGGGCTTCGCGACTGTCAGCAGCGAATGCACCTGTGGGACGGCGCGAGCTTTGGGTCTGGGAAGGGCGTATGGGGTCGGCCCTGGAAGGCGCGGCCCATGTCGCGAGGATGACCCTCTAGAAGAGGGTATTGTCGATGATGTTTTAGCAGGAGAAGATGTCGAGGGCACCTTGTAGGTCTGGTCGAGGGCGAAGCGAACTTGCTTGACTGGCATTGTAGGCAAGGGAAGAGGAGAATGAAAAGAGAGATCGTTGGCTCCAAGCTTTAAATAGCCTTGATTCTCGTTGTTGACGCGTAAGTACTGATGTGTTTGTAGGCAGTGTCCCGCCCAGTGCACAGCTCGATCGGCCGTCCCTAAATGGAATATGCAGGCGAAGATACGCACTGTGTCATGGACACAGGTTTTTTAGCGCAGTGCTCCGGGACCATATGACGTCTGACATACACGTTCTACGTTCGTCGGCCACCGCAATCCGAGATGCTAATGCACTCCAAGGAGGACGGTACGGCTGCGGAACTGCCCTCCCACGGGCTAATATCGCGCGCAATCAAATCTCACCCCTGCCAAATCTAAGAAGCGAAGCACATAGGAGGCTGCGGAAGGAGGACGGAATCCTTGGTGACCGCAAATATCAAGCCATGTATTGACTGGGAGGAGCGCTGGCGGTGGTATTGGTATTGGTGGCGATACCCCTTGACCGTGGAGACCTATCCTTGCCCGCCACAAGACCGACGACGCAGGCAACCTTTAGGAAGGAGAGAACCATGGACATGGTTTGGGTGGCGTGGCTAGATACGAAAAATTCTTCAGATGAGCTCCATTAGATAAAAGATACTCAGGCGCTCCAAGCGCTCACCTGACCGTGATGCCTCACGCAGAACACGTTGCGGGACCCATATACACCGACTTCGAAAGGCACGAGGCTAGGAGATCCCGAAATGTGGAGATAGCACGAGGTCCACCAGACGTCAAATTCCCACCGATATGCTCCCGTCGGGAATTGCTGTTTAGTGAATGACTGGCACAGAATACAATGTCAAGCCACACGGGAATTGAATTCCGGCGTCTGACTCGACGACAGGAACAGCCTTGGGCTCATTGGCCGCTATTAATTGGATATGCTTGAGAATGGAAAGCACACAAAAGGGACAAGCGAACGCACCTAAGGGCAATCTCAATGCTCCAGACACTGGAGTACTCGTTCCGTAGTCGATGGAATGGAACCTCGTCCGGCACCGCTGAGACCGTGAGTGCATCGTCACTGTCAGCGGCGTAGCGAAAGCCGTGGAAACAGCACAGAGGGATTGGAGTCACTGCCAATGGGAGCTAGCACTGCATGATCAGATCTCCTTACGGATACGGCTCCGAGGATTTCAGTACTGAAAAAAAATCAGGTCTTAATGCTACTTGAAGGATCAAGATGTGTATCAACCTTTCGCATCAAGACGTCTGCTGTTACTGCTGTGTGTCGGCATTGAAAAGGGCATAGGTGAAAGAGCATGATAGTGAGTGAAAATAAGGATTGATCGTTAGTCAGCCACGTCACGTCGAAGAGGGCTGGAAGTGCTAAGGTTAGGGTTCTGATTTCCCTTCCTTTTAGTATTTGCCTTCAATTATCCCAGATAAGTATGGTGGGTGAGAAGTATACACTGAACAAAAGTCGCCAGCCACCACCAGTCTACAACATGAGATGAGCTTTTACTCCCTTAGCCAGCCAGAATTCTGAGTCCTAAATGGGTCCATCGTTTGTATTCCTCCCACAGACGGAAGTGAAGAGGCATTTTGCAAGAACTGCGTTCTAGACATATCTCAGTTTTATGGGCCCAACATGGAGGAATATTCACATTTTCGGGAAAATATTTATTCACGCTACGATGTACTGCTATAGATCCGCCGGACAAATTGAAGAATATTCAGGTTGACCACTTCTGGGAGCTCATAAAAGGGTGCGTGTCCAGCCCCGGGAACTCGTCGATAGTCCAAATTGTCTCCAAAGTGTTCCTTCATGAATTTTTCATGTTTCTCCACATCTACCAGCACGTCGTCTGCACCCTGGATACAGAGAATTGGTAGCTCACTGGCCACAGAGACCAAGGCGGTTTCATCTTGGGTCCGCGAGAGTGACAACGTCTTTGCCGCAACGTTCTTTGCCTTCCGTCAGCTTGCCTGATCAGATATTTGGCGAAATAAATCTCACCATACCCGCTGCACTCCCCATCCAGGCGCATTGATCTTCAAAAGTAATCGAATTACCTGGAGCGACCAAAGCACTGATGTAGCCTTTTAGCGCATTCTGGAATTCGGTTGTATGTGGAGATCGAATCTGAATAAAAGCCATGCCAGTAGCTTCCTTCGCTTTATGGATCTCCTGTAACATGGAGATCCAGGCTAAGGCATTTATCATAACATGCCCAGCCACGGGAAGAGGGGACGCGCCGTATCGAGACAAGACGTCGGGTACAATGGCACCACCAAGGGACCTAGGTTAGATAGTAAGACTAACATACGGGACGGAAAGACTAAAGTGCGTGCCAGCTGACGACAACCGGTTTAGTGACGTTGAAAGCCGCACAGACTGCCTGAAAATCCTCCGCATGCTTCGCGGAAACATAAGCGTCCTCTGATTCAGGCTGGTCACTACGACCATGTCCACGAGTCTATTCAAAGGAATAAGAGAATTTACAGGAGACGTGATTTGGGATCACCTCGTATCTGATCTAGAAATATCGACGTCAGAAAACTTGATGATGTGGGCGGCGGGAAACACATACCATATACAGATTATCCAACAACCGTTTGTCGTCGAACTGCTTGACCCAGTTCATGCCCGAGCCCAGAAAGCCATGGATAAAAACGACTGGAGGCTTTCCTGGAGTGCCAGAAGCATCAGCCCAAATACGAGTACCATCCTGAGAGGCTATCAATTGGCCGGACATTGCGGGAGCAACTGGAACAAAAAGCCTTAAGAACTGCAAATTTGTCATTTATGCTGATTTTACCCGTTTTTCCATCAGTTCTGACCAAGCGACATCAAAAGGACATCAGAGAGGCATTGGGTCCACAGATGTATCCCTACAAACCTGATCGGGATTCACCGGAAGCAGGGGCGAAGAAGCGCCAGTACATACATATCAACGGCAATCATACTTAACATTGAATTAAAACGTAAAAAATTCGAGTGACCCAGCATGCAAGGGGCAAGGGACAATCCGAAACGCGACAGATACGGGTTCGCTTAATGGACGGAATATTTCGCATCTCGACATGTGGACTCACGCGAAGTGATGCGTTTTGACCCGACGTTCCGTCGCCTTATTCACGCTTATCGCATTGCAAGTGTCAGAGATAACTCATATTACTACGACGAGCTTTCGTACACACATTGAACGAACTGGGTGATCATCGGGTTCACAACTTCCGGGAGGTCGTAGAAACACGCGTGGCCTGCCCCGGGAAGCCTCTGATAGTCCATATTGTCTCCGAAGTGTTTCTTCACCAACTCTTCATGTTTCTTCGAGTCTATCAGCACGTCGTCCGTACCCTGAATACAGAGTATTGGCAGCTCATTAGCCACCGAGCGTATAGCGGTTTCATCCTGGGTGCGCGTAAGCGTAAACGTCCGTGAAGCAGCGTTCTTTGACTTTCAATCAGTTTCTTCCAGCCAGATTCTTAGCGGAAATCATAATCACCATGCCCATCGCACTGCCTATCCAAGCGCACTGATCTTCAAAAGTAATCGACTTGCCAGGAGCGACAAAAGCATTGATAAATGCTTTCAGCGCAGTCTGGAATTCGGTTGTCTGAGGAGACAGGAGAGAAGACATAACGGTAGTATTGTGGGAACTGGGAACCTCCCGCGTCCCAGAGATCAAGGGTCCCCCGTTAAGAATCACATACCCAGCTACGGGAAGAGGGGACGTGCCGTATCGAGACAGCACGTCGGCCACGACAACGCCCCCAAGTGACCTGAAAACATTGGAATTTAAGAGCAGCAGAACAGAGGAAAGGGCGCACCAGGTTACGACAGTCGGTTTTGTAACATTGAAAGCCGCGCATACGGCCTGAAAATCCTCTGCGTGTTTTTCAGAAGCGTAAGCGTCCGGCGATTCTGGCTGGTCGCTACGACCATGTCCGCGAGTCTATTCAAAAGGATAAGAGGAGACACCAGAGGTGATGTAGTTTCTTCTCACTTCGTATTTGATCTGCAGAAGTACGCATGTTAAAATCTTGCCGAGATGAGGAGAACCGCACCATGTACAAATTATCCAACAAGTGTTTGTCATTGAACTGTTTGACCCAGACCAGGGCTGAGCAAAGATAACCGTGAACAAAAACGACGGGCGGCTTTCCCGGGGTGCCAGCAGCGTCTGCCCAGATACGTGTACCATCCTGAGAGGCGACGAATTTTCCAGACATGGCGGGAGAAAGAGGGTAAGCTCGGATTCGTCCGCGTCATCATGGAAGACTACGGTTAGTGTTACCGTTCAGCTCCGCTCGGTTTCAATCAGCTTTTGCAGAGCTAAACCCATTTACAGCTTTTATCCGAGCCGAGCGGTCACCTCCTCGTTCATCCCTCGTCGCTATGCAGCGGGTAGGCACCTTGAAAAACTGGGTACCAGGATCAAATGCCAACAAAAGTACTCAGGGTCAAAAGTAACTTACCACTTTTTACCAAGAGAATGCCAAAATTAAAGAACAGTGCTAGCCTTGAATACGATTCTGCCATTTGCTGGCAAACAAGTGGGAAACGTAACAATCGCGAGACAGCAAAACTCCGGCACCTCCCGAGCTCCGATCTTACCTTTTCCGCCATTGCGCCCAGCTTGCCATCCTACTTTTCTAGCTATTCAGTGCTCTCTCTGCGGTCATCGTACTAATTGTCTGCTGGTGTCGAATGTTAGGATGTCATTCGGCCTCGGTAAACTTGACGTGCTATCCCCATGACTTCAAAAGAGTTCACGTAAATTTGGCCTTTAGTACATGTGTCGCCTCTGCCTTCATTAATACTCTGGCTTCATGGGTACTTCATTTCTCCAATTGATAAGACCTATGGACTCTGGACTAGCTCTCTATCTAGCTGCTGCACATCTCGGCTACACGCCTACGTCCTGCCAGAACGAGCTTGCTATCTATATCGCAGGCGATCTGTGCCAGTAGAGTACTCAAAGAATAAGTCAGCTTGATTAAATGTCTTCGACCGAGTACCTTTTCCCAGTTCTGATAGGAGAAAGGCCGTCATAGAAGCGCTTTCCTCTTCGCTAGCATCTATGCCAGCCGTGGGAGCATGTCTAGCGTCTATCCTTTTTTCATGTTGAACAGCTACCTCGCTTTCTGCTAGTTTCCGAGAACGTGTCCGGTGAAGGTTTGTCCTGAAAAGCGACAAAGAGCATGTCTCAAAGTTAGCCTTCATTCTGACAGTCTCCCTTCAGAACATTCTGATCTGCCAGAGTGGGGGCTACAATATGACAACTTCGAACCAGAGCTCTCTTCGACCGTCCTTTTCTAGACCAATCGATGTTAGGCGATACTTACGGCACCCATGCATGTTGCCTCTTAACATGCGGCTTGGTTCTCGCATTCCAACGCCCTTCACATCTCTCATGCCTCCCGGTCGGCAGCTCACTTACCATTTTGACTTTCAACATTCGTCTGGAATGAAGTATCGAAGTTTCCTCTAGCAAAGACAAAATTCGTAGAAGGAGAAGGTGAGAACTACTCTGATTATCGTGTTATCCATGCGGCGGTTGGAAACCAAATCGTCGGTTTGTTCGCAGGGTATCCCGTCACTGTGATGTTCGAAATGAAAGTGTATCTAATTACAGCTTTATCTCGAATTCTCGCGGCACGGTGCTCTGAAAATCCTTCTACGAAACGAGGATAGATACAGCGCAGACATCTATCTCCTATGAGAGCCGGCTATCTGGCGCATCGTCAACGATACAAGGCGAGGCTGTGGGAGTGGCGCAAAGCTATGATCTATACCGAGTTTACGATAACAGAGACGCAAACTCATGTCGTATGAAGTAATGCTGTGCGAACACAGGCGTTGTTCAGGGCGACCGGACACTGCTTTCGGTTGCCATATGGCCGGGCTAAATTGATTCCATCTGTGTGAATGGAGACATCGAGGAATAAGATGAAATATCATTATCTTCCGTCTCCCGGATCGCTATGTCGATCATGTTGAAATATTCCGCTCTTAGTTCTGGTACACTGAACAATAGCTAGCGCCTGCCAGGGCGAGTCGATTCAATCACATAGCGGGTTTGTTATATTCTACCAGCACGATGTATCTCTTAAGCCTCATGGCGAACGCGTTACGCATTACGCATGTTAGTACTTTACCAGCATCAACAGCCGTTGCGGAATTTGACATCATGTGTTCTTTCCCTGTAGTAGCAGGTGAGAAACGTCCCGACTGACGTCGATTGGAACGATGGCATCTCTTCTTTGGAGTCCATCAATATGCAGATATCGTTTAAGGAGACAAACATGCCTGGATGGGACACCTGCTAAGAGGGAGTAGGTTGCGAAACCCGTAGGTTATTCAACAGCCAGAGACTCGCATACTTGTTTCTCTGGAGAACAGACTGTATTCCGAGAATAATATTCAAGGACTCCTAAATGTGGGGCCCCTCATCACAGGATTTCAGTCTGTGATTTGCGACCATCAAACTCGACGGAACGGGAGGACGGAATGTAGAATGAAGCTCGGAACGGTAGGACAAATACCTACGGCAACGATACTACGTCCTGGGACATACTAGAAACCATTGGAATGAATATAAATGGGCACGCGATCTTCACTGCAAAACTCAACTGTTCTCATGTCTCCAATCTCCACTAAACGAGTCCACTGGGAGGACGACTTCGACCGCTTCGCAGCGCCGTCACCGTTCTATGTAACGCTCCTCGTCAGCCCAATAGCCCCCTCCCACCAGCTTCCTCAATCACCAGGCCGATTCCCCTCATCTCCCAGACACCGGCTATCTCCCGCACCTCGCCCATGTCTCCGCTTACCATCACCATCGCCAACGCTTTCCACCAGCCAGCAACACCAAGGCGCTCGCGTCGGCCCACGAGCATGCAGGGTCCTCGGCCCGGCACATCTCTTCGAGCGCCTTCCCCTTCTCCTCGACCACGCCGTCACTCTATCTCGCATCCCAACGTCGGCACGCGCTCACCATACACGTCTACCCAACTCCTCTCCCTTCCTTGCATCTCTCTATTCACCGCTCCCTCCGTCTAGGGACTTGCCAGCCCATCGACTTCTTTTCCTCAAGCCGCATCGCGCCCCACCCAACCATAGCCTCCGAACCCGCTTGCAACCCCCCTCTCGGGAGGGTGTTCATCCTCGTCGAGATAGACAGGGCCGAGAGATTCAACGTAGAAGTTTACGCTGGCCCCGGTGGGTCCGTCACGGTAAACGACGTGCTCGCGCGGCTGCAGAACGTATTACGGGAACGCCTCGAGCCGGGGGTGACAGGCGGGTGCTATAAGGAGAGGTGCGGTTGCGGTTGTGGGGCAATTGTCGATAGGAGGAGCGGATTTACGACGATGTTTGACGGCTTGAGCGTGAGGAGCAACGGAGACCAGAACAAGTGGCGAATACATTTAAGGAGGGTAAGGTATAGAGTATAGGCATGGACGCCAGGGAAGAACGAAAACAAGGCATGTTGTACACTCGATCGGATCATACGTAACTGGAATGTACCACCACTGTACTAGTAATAGCATCATCATCACAGCTTCTAAGGACACTACCATGTATTTAGTGCTGGGATGATTGTAGATTGAACAAGGACTTACGCATTGAAATGCCTACTTCTCTTATTTTCCATGGTGACGATTGGATCGTAGAGATCCAAAGAACTACAAGAGACTTAAATCGTCATTGCGAAGACGGCCATGCATAAAAACTGTCGAGGAGCACGAGCAACGGAGGCTAGGTACTCCGTGCGGCCGTGACTTCGAATACGTTACTTGAAGTACGTCACCCTCTCCATTTCTGAGCTACGTTCCGATCTTTAACGTACAGTAATCGCAGCCCGTTCATAAGCGCAGCTCTGGTTAGAGTCATTCATGCGTAAGGGCAAGACGAGCCCGGCCCGATTGAATTTGCGTACGAGAGGAAGAAGAGTGGGACGATTTCTGTGGAAAGGACGATGCGTCAGAAGGGCTGTAGATCACAGACAGGACACAACTTACGGCAATTCTTTGGTGTTTCAACGTCTCAAAACACTGATATAGCCTGTGACGAAACCTAAGAAAACGGACGTAGTTCCAGTCCGTTCAAGACCTTCCCGCAATGTTCCGAGTTGGATACTCGCAGCAAGACGGACTCCGAGACCTGCCGCTTTGATGATGTGCCGACACGAAAAGTTAAGCTTTCATCGAAAAAATGTAACATTCCTTCTCTGTGCATCTGGCGATACAACCGTGACTGCGCCTTCCATATGTTCGACGCCAGCGAAAGGTTTCTGAGAAGGAGTTAGCAGCAAACTGGTGCTGGCGTGGGGATCAAAACGTCGATAGTTCATTACCACAGAATCAGAATCAGACCAATATTGGACGGGGAAAATCGGCCCGGAGGGCTGGTCGAACATCACGAGCCTTCTTGGGAGTGGCCAAATATTGAGTATACTCGCGGTAGATCGATGAACGGGGAGCACTTGTACACATCAGCGCATGGTGATGAGATGAGATGGCTTCCTCCTGATCTCCCCACAAAAAAGGATTAAACAGGTCGTTGAACAGCAGAGAGCACCAAACTTAGCATATTTGCAGCCGAACCTGCTGAGGCTAACCCTAACCCCAGCGAATTTTTTTGCCTACTAGGACGGAATCCATTCGAATTCAATGAGGGATAGAACATTGTATCTCATGAACTGTAATGCTGCTCGGTACTCTTTGATTTGTTCGAAGCGTTATTTGCAAGCGAGTCGGCCGCCGCCGCGATTCGGCATGAATGAGAGAGTAGTCAACGAGATGATGACACGGGACATGAGGAGAGCAGAAACTCCTATATCTCTCGATTGGTGGAGCTTGTGGAGTCAAATTTGAGTGAGAAGCTAGGCGCATGGTAATGGTCACACAGCAACATTCGTTGTCAGCTCGCAAAGACGACAAGATCTGAGGCTACTGAGCACGTGCCCTCTCGGGTTGGAAAAAACTATGCCCACCATCGACAGAGACAGGAGTGGGTCATTTAGCTCAGACTGATATCACAGTAACTCTGAACCATGTCTGCAGAACGAAGGATTTCTTTGCAAATAGGGCCATATCGAGGGTGTTCCTTTAAACACAATAATCGATATACAATTGGGTCATCATGGGCCAGTCGAGACTTTTCGGGGGACGAAGAAGACAACTTCGCCGTCGAAGAAATAGGACGCTGACAATGCAAGATCAAGGTGCTGATGAATTCAACGTCAGTGCACTTCCTTGACAGCAGAAGGACAGACGTACATCACTCAAAACCAACATATGCAAAGACTCTGCAGTCAAGCTTGAGACGGCCCACCCAGTTATGAAGGAATCACCCAACCTTGAAGCAAATCCTCAGGCAACATCCTGCATCACAGAGAAAACACGCTCGCTTCCAATGTCAGCGATAAACATCGGAAGCGATGTTTGCCTGTCTGATCCGCCGTCGTATCTATTTTCTCCTGAATTTTATTTGATACCGATAAACGATGGATATGTAGCACAGTCCGATGAGCAACTGGTACAGTGAGGTAAGACAAAATCTATTCAGCACTAAGTAAGGCAACGCACAATTCTGTCTGACAGCGTAAACCGGATTTTCTACCATGGTAGATTTACCAGATGTTGAAGGCAGGCTGCTGCAAAGGTTGAGTTATAATTCACGACTTGAACACCAAAGCAACGCCTAATTCGCTGAAGTCTGCCGCCAGTTTGAACGTCAACGTTGAAGCTTCCAACAGAGTGTTCTAGAGTTGTACGGGGCCTGGTATAACGGAGTGATGAGAGCCATGAATGTTGCTCGTCATGGTAATAGTGCAAGATGTAAAAATGAGTTGCGGCTGTTTGGCCGCGGAATGGCGGTCCGGATTCCACATTGGCCGAAAATTCTCACACACTCTCTCCTCTTTTCACTGCCATCTGGGCGCAATATTGAATCGTTCAGACACAGGATGACTGGAAGTATACCTAGTCGGTCTGCTATAAATTTAATCGGCTTACACATATGTATACCTAGGTATTTGTAGGAAGCAAGACGTGAGAAGAAACTCCGGTTAGTTAGTATAAACCACCATCTGAATGAGCGCTATGATTCAACGGCACTACTTTAGCTCGATTAGAAGTTTCCCAGTATTTTGCTGTGTAATAGTCTGAATTTATGAGTGACGATATTGGCAACTACGCTGAATAGGGGATCTTCGATTCCTGGATACAGCCTCACTGGCACATGATAGCTACAATTGACAATTTTTTAGCCGTCGACGAAAAATGGTACATCGATCCCGAGATAAATTAATCTTTCGCGGGGTTACGCACTATGTCAAAACCTCCATATAGGAACTGTTCCTCAATGTCATCCTTCCTATGTCGCCAGATGGCATAAGCCTCTCGGCAACCGGTGATATATCTTTTTTAAAAAGGGAGAAAGACTAGGAAAACGATGGCGGACTTTGACATTTAACTTCTGTGGGCAGGAAGTGGAACCTTGCTGCCGTGATAGAATCATCTCTCCAAATCCGTTCTCGAGTAAACGCAGCTGTATGATCCCATCGCGAAACCCCGGATTATCCTGTTATGGATGGTAAGACAGCGGAGATGTGGAACGACATTGATTGTATCGCTCATGAGGGTAAAGAAAGCCGCCTCATAGGACTCCTCATCGAAGGTGACTTCAAGATAGCTGAGACATTCAGCATGCAGGAGGATAGATCCATGTTTCGAGAAAAGAATAGGGTAATTGAGGGTCAAAGAACGAAAGGAGCATTGAGAGCGATGCATGAGGTCAACGAGACAATGTACCTCAGCTTCGGTGGTAATGTCAGGTACACAGATAGAATTGCGCTGCTCCCCAATCCGATTAAGTGGCTTGCATATAGTCCAGAATTCCTCCAGCGAAGGAAAAGTAATCTTTATCCAGGGTGAATGGGATCCATGATTGAAGGAATTCTAAATCTCGGAGAGGTGGTCGGCAGATGATCCATCGATGCCCTGTGTTGCGGCCTGTCGATGTTTCTTCTTTGAATGAATCTTTTACGACGAAAGTCTCGAGATTCGCCGCAACATCTATAACATCCCAAAACTCCTTGCTATCCATGATACTAATACTGAGATACCGAAGGTATCGGAGAGAAATAGGCATCTCGCTTAGAAAATCATTCTGTGAAAAAAACTCAAGCGGAGCAGACAGTCTATCGGTTCGCGAAAGTGGGTGTGTAACCTCTACAGTCAAGTGGCGGAAGTCCAGTGGACGCGGACCCGGCAATAGGCGCAGTAATTTACTATGACCTTCCATTATCTGGATACCGACGTGAGACCATCATTCTGAAAACAGGGAAAATTTGTCAAACAGATTATCGAAAGAGTAGTCAATTCGATAGCGATGGGTCTTTATGGCCAGTGGACTTATATCTTCCCCTTGTTTAGGCGTAGGTCGCGGGAAAATGCGGGGTGTGTCTCGATATCTTGAAAGCAAGAAACGCCGCGATAGTGTCGAGGCTAAACGTTGAACCATTACTGCGTTTCATTATCGAGAGTGTTAGGGAACTCGAAGCACATCAAAGCAGGGGCTCCTCTCGTTCTTTCTACACCTTGAACTGCGCGCTCTACTTTTCCCTGATTAAGGCAATAAGTTTTAGACATTGTTGATATACTTTATGTTTGTATGTACACCCTTGTTATTGGTCAGAAACCTCCGCTTCTCTGATTTAGCTTCAAATGGTACAATATATCGAATATAATCATAAAAACATCCCGCTGCGGTTGCCACTTTGACTAAGATGTTTCCTCCAAATAATCAATACAAGTACTCACCAAGAATTATAGCCATACCGTTCTTACGGAGACAACAACGCTGCATGCGCCCAGTGACGATAGATACTATGAAACCTATCATCGTCCCCGAGAAAATTGATGCCCTCCATAGTCAATGATGCCAACAAGCCTTGCTTTTTCAGTGCGCTCAAAAATGTGACTGGCTCCATCACATCTGGGCGATCAGGCATTTCCTGCGAGCTGCGGCAATTTATCGCCAGGCGGTGCAGACTTTAGCGATGTATCGAGGAGACAAGGTCGGACCAAGGCGTCATCCTCAAAGAGGGAGACAACCCTGTCTACTGAGATGCGTAAGGTAAGCTGGGAGACATTCTCGAGTGGTATCCCAGAAGACGGCCTCAACTCTTGGAAGAGCTCGCTGCCCGTTGCACCATCGACTATCATAACAAGTGCGGATACTTTCGACGATAACTGCCTTAATAAAACCCGAAGGATTGACGCACGAACAGGCCTGAAAATCCTGGGTAAGCGAAGACGAAACCTCGAGCGCCGCGCGAACTGAAGAATAGATATGGGAAATCTCGACTTCCAGAGCCGAAAGTGGAAAAAGCATGAGCATACGATAGAGCTCAAGCGTTTCCAAGTTTGGCATCGATCAATGACGGACAACCGACGAAGGGACCACTGGGAGGATTAGACAGCTAATATTTTCGTGGATCAGAGATTGAGATGAGACATCATCATCGGAAACGCTGGGAATTAAACAGTGAAGGGTAAAAGACTCAAGAGCTGTAGCCATCGTCAGATGTGAGAAGGCCCAACTGGGAAAATTCGTGAGACACAAATCGGTAATGTGAGATAGCGGCAGCGCTATGTCAAGAGGCTGGGTAGCAAGGATTTCTGCTGATCGTAGTAGCGGTGCAGACAAAACATACGAACGGGAATGCTGGTAGATTTCGAAGGTTCAGCGCCAGGAAACATGGTCGGATGGAGAAATTTGAGTATTGGTAACCGATTCGTGATAGGAAGAAGCTCGAAAATAGTGTCTTTGGTAATCATGGGCATCAAACGAGACTAGCGATGAGAAAGAGAGATGATAGCGTTATGTAGGACCTCATTTCCTTCGTCTCCGATCTCCCTGACATCCAAGATGTTCAATGGAACATTTGTCGACAGGGAAAGGAGTATGTTCAGGAGGTTGTGGGGTGGTGGTATTGTCAAACTCACACAGAGACTCGCCCATAATGACGGCGAAGAACGCGTGAGCACCCTCCAGCGATGTCAGACATAGACAGATATCCATAGCGACTGTTCGAGATCTGTGCTGTCACGGTAATAAAGTAATCCTATCTTGAATATTCGAAGAAGAATTTCCTCTGGAAGACGTCGGAGGAGGGAGGAAACGGATTTATGGCTATCCAGGTCTGGTAAAGTGAGATCTTGTTTGATGCGCAGCCGCTACAACGACGTCTACAGGCGATCGATATCGACTTGTTGGGATTGAGCCTCGGTCTCTAGCGAATGGATACAAGCGTTGAACCTTTGAATCGTTGCATCGTCCAAATCCTGACTGTTTGTCCAGCACGAAGAATGCTTTTGATCTCGCTTTGCATGCCTAGGCTCTACAAAACGAGTAGTCATGGTTCTACCAGGCTAAAACTTATGAAACGAGCCACTCACCCGAAATATCTAGTTTGTGGATGGGGTGGGCGTTTAGAACAATGGAATGAGGGACAATGGACTGCCCTGGATGGACTCGGAGCCGTGTGATACCACGTGGTAATAACGATAGCTTGATTTGATTTGATACCATGGACATCAGGTGAGCATGATAATTACGAGAGAGGAGTGCTAAATACCAGGTGAGCTACATTGTTGTGGATGCTCATTGTGGTGGTGGTGGCGGTGGTAGTTGGTGGTGGTACTAGGTTGGTAAAACAGAAAGCGGTATTCAAACGTCACGCGGGCCGCCTTGCCGGTCGGTTTTTTGGTCGCACGTTGGTTGCCTCCTTCCCTTCACATCTGCTTGTGTTCTTCCGAATCTGCGCAGCATTGTTTTCCAAACCAAAATCGAACTCTTAACTCAGATACAGTCCAGTTCCGCTCGTTTTTGAACCGGGATGTCGTTGTATAAGAACGCCATTTTTGCTACATTATCGCGGGGCTACGAGAAGGAATTCTGCAAAGTCGAAGTCGAAAGCTTTCACTTCCACTTCCTACATTTCTTCTCACCTGTTCTGCATGGTAGGACACTCTGAACTTCTGCACCTCAGAACTATCTATGTTTGAACTTGTCCCTCAGTGCTTCTGGGTGCGTTCACTAGTTTCTGAACGGTTCAATACTCAGTCCTTGGCGGTAAGGTCCCGATTCCCGGTTATGAGACGGTATTTTGATGACCCTCCTAGGAACGCGACTCTGCTTTAGTTGCAAACCCTAGGGGACTCCGAGTTCCTGAACTAGGCACACGCCCACGATCTAAAGAGCGTTCACTATGTCCTACCAGGTTAGCGTTGCAACGTGTTCGCACCTGAACCAATCTGGCGACATTGAACCACATAAACCTCAGGCCTGGCGGTGGCAGATTGTCGCAGGCATAGGACGATGATCGTATAGTTCTCCCTCTTCCTCATACCTCTTCCAACAGTTTTGCAGATAACCTGCGCTATATCCGGCGAGATACACTCTTGTTTGCCTTTATTCTGGCTCAGTGATTATTCTGCTTCAACAAGGACTTGTATGTGATGTGATCTTCATGTCGTTATCCCGGTGATCACATCATTGCGACTCCAGCATGCGCATTTAGTTTTGATGCCAACGACCGTTTCGTTTTGACGCTCATGCTGACTTCCAGCCAGCTCAAAATATTTTCTTATTGATCGAAATTTGGAGAACTTAACCGTTTACAGCCTTATAATCGAGAAACGATTTGACTGCTCAGAGTTCAACCGGTACGTAAACTACGTTGCCGCCTCACACCGAGATGACTCCGCGCGCGCCTCTCTTGTCTAAATTGAATAGATACTTTTTTATAAGTTTAACAGCCTCTGGCATTCCAGATGCACATCTGAGGATATTGCTCTTATCAGCGCCTTTTCCACTCACGGCGCGAAAAGAAGCACGTATTCGACACTACAAGACTGAGAAGAATATAGATAGGCACGGAAAAAGTGTAGATGTGGCAAAGTTCATGTGCGTCTTTCCATAACTGATTTTTTCCTGCATTGCTCACCTCAAGTCTGTATTTCGCGAAAATATCTAAACCGTGCTTTTCGGGTTTCCGTCTTGTGTATTTTCGGTGGATCACACGTTGGCTGATTCATAACAGAGTCCGCGCGCGCTGATACATCCAAGTGTGTAATAAAACACGTGGGGTACTGTATTCGATTACAGGGTGCGCAGAGGACACCCGTTCGAAGGCTGAAGCGACAACTCTAGACTCTTTCCCGCAAAGTACGATGATACCTGACACAGTGGCTTGGTGTCAATGATGGAATGTTATCATGTCTGATCTTTATATGTAACAGCCGGGGCGGGAGTATTGGCGAAGCTAACCCTAGGAAGCCATATTTTGATGACAATGGCGGTTGTACGCCTGGCAACGGTCCGAGGTGGATGCTGATAAGATGGTGATTGGTATGTACAATTAAGAGCAAGTCTTACTTTTGTGTTAACATGGTCCGTAGAAATCCCAAAAAATCCCATGGATAAATGGTATCCTCAATTTTGTCGAGTGGTATTCCCTCGCGGATACTTTACTTGGCCATTCAGTTACCACAGACCACAGTTTCAACCATGCGCACTCACGCAACCTCTCGAATAGAGTTGACAGGTGTAATGCAGAAATAGACTTGCGCTCTTATGGATACATGCGGGCGCCACAAAATCCATGAAGTAACCGGAATGCGATCGTTACGCGATTGTCGCTCGAAACATGGCCTATCAACCTTCCGACATCCTGGCTTTATATATCTTAGTTAGGTCAGCCTTGGATTGGGGGCTGTTCTCTCTCACAGGTCTCCAAATTGCGACCAATGGATGTACTAGGGACCTACGGCGCGATGCTGGCGGGCGGGTTTGTCGCAGCGATGTGAGCGCGTATTATCTTGGGTACTTCTCCTGATAGTTGATATCGGTGCACAGGTTGAGCGGCGTCGTCACTACACAAGCTCTCATCTACTTCAGGCTTTACATGCAGGATTCCTGGCGGAAGAAGGTCACGGTGCGGATTTCACTCATTCTATCTTGTACAGACGGTTTATTTGGCAACGCAAAACAGGTATTAGCTGTCTGGTATGCTTCAGTTTCGACGGTACTTCGGGGCATTGTCATTAATCGCTAACTCGTTTATAGGATTCTCGATATATTCCACTCCACATTCATTTTCGTGTCTCTTTTTGACTATCTTATCACATACTTTGGCGCTCAGGAAAGGACTGATCACATTCATTGGTGAGTGAAAACCTTCTGTCCCTGCAACATTGACTCATGCCTTGAATAAACTAAGGTCCATTGCGGTAAGCGCACGTTCTCCTCGTAAACGTGCATTTCGAGCTCATTTCCTTTCGCAAGCTTACCATCATGGTCACAGTACGTTGTGCTACTCTGTTATTTTATGCCGGGCGCTTACCTAGAACCTCAGGCAATGCAAACGCTAATTGCACATTGGTATGCCCCCAGCTCTGCATTATTGTGTAGAACGCTCACGAGTAACCTCAGTTATTTTTCCGAGAAGATACATAAGTGTACAAAACACGGCTACTGTTACCGCAACGGACTGCTGACATTTAAACTCTTTAGCTAGTGATCGGAATTGGGCTATAACCGCTCCTATCGTAAGGATCCTACCGTATTCGGAACCGGCTGCGCATAACCTTTATCTTGCTAGCTTGCTCTGGCCTTTCTGCGGCTTGGTGAGCGATATCGATCTCTGTGATAACGATCCTCTTTGAACCATGCATTCATTGTGTTGTAGTATCGGCATCTGGTAAGCACCTTGCCTAGCGTTCTCTTACTGTGATACTAATCTCGATATGCAGTTTCAACTGTTGAAATGTGCGAGCCTTCGTTCTCGTATCGAGCTGTCCATTCCTGAGTTACTATGGCAGGATACGGCTGCACCGATTCTCCGCCTTTAACGAGGACTATCCTGGCGTTAGTGTCGTTTACGTGAATGGACAGGAGTGAAACTGATGTCGGAACATAGTGGATCTTCACTACTGGTCTCTCCCTATCATCCGCTGTCGACATGCTTATTACGGCGTGGTTATGTTACTTCCTGCACTTGTTACGACGGCGGATTGATGTTCCATCTTCGTACGTACATCACCCGCTAGAATTGGGAATATGATACCTGATGCGTTCTATTGATAGTATGTTACAAGTCATAGATTCACTAACGCTCTACACCCTGGAAAATGGACTGCTTACGAGGTAACACTATTTCGATTTTTGTTCGTAAATAAACACTGACCGATTTGTGTGTAGTGTTGCAACAACAGTCTCGTTAATTTGTGTAGGTCCATAGTCTCAGCGTCGTTTGTTGTCTTAATCTCCCTCGCTAGTGGCTCGTTATGCCCACAAACCTCGTATTCTTAGGTCTTCATTTCGTAATTGAAAAGCGTAAGATGGTTTATCGTGTATAGCCTTGCTGCCTGGCTAATTTTTGCCAGTGTACGCTAATTCCGTCCTCGCCTCGCTCAATACACGCAAGGAACTTCGTGAACTGCGCGAAAAAGTGAGAGCCTGGGGTGATCTACCGGTCCTTTCTTCAGAAGACTTTTACACGCAATACCAGCCCCGTCATGCAGAGGTAGGATCCCGTATATAAGTCGTGTTTTGTAGCCTCTGATGGGAGGATCTTTTGCCAACAGGTTGCATATCGTCCGAGGGGGAAGATACGGCAGGTATGTTTTACTGGTCACTATGATGAAGAGAAGCTGATACGCTCGGCATCATAGCTCGAAGTAACTGTCAAGAAGACCGTTGAACGCCGTGTACACGATGAGGAATCTGTACTCGTTCCACAAAGGGAGGAATACTCGCCCTACACGAGGCTACCTCGAAGACCTACAGTTCTGGAATGGCGCAACTCCAGAGCAGCAGATAAATTAGCTCTTTGATATTGTCTCCTCGTCTTCGCACTTTCAATTTTCCTACTCTCGTCTTTCACGTCTCGCTCCCTTGCCACTATTAGTTGTTGTTATCTTGATTACCCAGAATTATATCAGTATAGTTGTTTTACCTAGTGATCTTCTTCCGAATCTACTGTACTCAATTAATTCCTCCATTCATTTTGATAGTAGCCGACAGGTGCTTTCCTTGACGTCGTGCAGGTTATTCTAGCATTCTCTGTCATATTAAATAAAGGGTTCACCGATTAGCCTGAGAGGCAGAATAAGGGTATTTAGGGGCATGGTGAGTTCATCATGAGTCGCGCCATACTTACTAGAAGATGAAGGAAGCATCCCCCACAGTAGCTATTTAAGTATTTAAGTACTGCCTCGCCAATGTACAAGATCTTGCCTCACAGACTATCTTGCTTTATGCAATACAAATCACAAAGGATCTTAAGCATTTGCTAAACATGGGAGGTTAATTAGCTTTTAAGACTTTAAACTTTCTCTTCTGGGGTAAAATTGAACGCATTTCTATTGTGACTATCTACGCATTACTCAGGTCTCCATCTCGAGGTACCTACAACTCTGTAGACTAGTCACACCTACGACACAAAGGCTCTCACAGACGATTCAAAGACGCTAGTACTAGAAAGTATTTATGCATCAGTATCAGCCGAGTGTAGGACACCATAATGTACTGAAGCTCAAATATCTGAATTCAAGAGTCCATGTCAAGTCAGAACCTGGCTGACCGGGGCTGTATATCAAGGACTTCGCAGAGATTGTCGGATCTTTGTCACCGTAACAGAGAGCTGGTAATGCCCAAATTGTAATCTCAACGGACTGACTTACATGTCAGGTCTGAGATGAATTTTTATACGGAAAAATGACGCAGGCTGGCAAACAGAACATTTACAGAAGGGCTAGTGCGCCAACATTTTATTCTGAAAGGCATCAGGACGACTCAAGCTCACCCAAACGCATACTGACCAAACGCTCCAAACACTAAAAATAGCAGGAACGCATAAGAAAAACGCAAATTTCTTTTGTCCTGGTATTGTGTCGTTTGAATTTTCGTGCATTGGGAAGCAGCAGTAACAAATAGGAAGAAAGGTTTTCAAAACTACTACTGATCTCGTCTCCTGGGAACAGGGAATGTGGCGGATATAATCCATTGAGCAGAGTGAAGTTTTGTATCAGAATTTGCAGGCACCAGGTATGTAGGTATGATCAGTGATTCTCGGCATGTGAGATGGAGAGGTCTGGGATCCGAAACGTGCGGTATAATGGAAGGGGAAAAAACATCAAAAAAGCATACAAGTTGCGTCAAAAGCGCGTAAATAAATATGGAGGACGTGTCAAGGAAGCACCCTTAAGTAATGGAACCGAAACCGAAGGCGTGATGGGTCAACAACGTCTACCCATCGAATGCAGGCAAAAGGAGTCAACGATGCGGACCGTGTTCCGAGCCATCATGCTGACGGCGGACTCTCCCGATATGTACGTTGTTGTTTAGGCTCCGCTTACCTCTTTCTTCCCATCTCCCTCCATCAACAGCTCCCTCCCGGGACCCGTATTCTCTGGCCCTCTTGCTCGCCATGCACTTATTAGCTTTTTAAGCTTGCTATATCTTATTTCTCTTTGTCCGAGGACCTGCCATCAACCTCCGACCGCACGACGTAGGTATGCATCAAAAAAATCGATTTTTTTCGGACACTAACGCCTTGTACAGATAACAATGAAATTCTGCTACGCCGAGAGAATTCCTTAAATCGCGGCGTAGGATGCCCATATTAGACGATTGAAGGAAGCAGTGATACAAAACGGTGCGTAGGCTGACGTGTCTGGATAAGATCGTCCTGATAAAAGATAGGTCTCCGTTTTTCCCCGGCCTAGGTGTGTTGCTCGGCTTTGGTATGCATCTTCAACCACGTCCGTCCAGAAGCGTCCCGCATCACGAACGTGAAACCGTCAAAGACGATGTTCTCCAGCAAATAGTCGATGACCTTGAGAAGCCCACCCCCTTCAGAGTTGCAATACACACGATTCTCCCACGCCTTCCCAGTTTCCCTTCTCCTTTCTTTTTCGACGAACAGCCACCAGTTTTCTCGATATCTTTCATCAACTCTGAATGCATAAGCTTCATGACTCGGCGCATTGACAAGAAGCGGCCTTCACTCGCTGGGATCTCGATTGGATTTGGCAGACCATTCACTAGAATCACCGCGCCGTTGACCTTGGGCAGGCAGATTTGCTGCTTCTAGTCATCGCAATCTTGCAGTCTTGGGTCGGCTGTCAGAAGGATATCCACCAGTGCTGGGTTGCCATGCTCGAACCTGGCCGGGATTTTGGCCGGAGAGGTGAACGGATCATCGGGCCGTGACTTAAGTATTCCAACCGGAGAGGTGGCAGCAACGGGAGGCGAAGATAGGCTTGCATCCTGCTGCCTCGATCCATCGGATATGGATCTTGTTGTCGAAAAGGACGTTTCTTTCATCGTCGTCGTCGTCTTGGTTTTCTAGATTTTGATGGTTTCCTCCTCGTCCTCCGCGACCTACCATATTTGTTTCTTGTGGAGCGTCATCCGCAGTGCCTTTGGGATCGTTTAGCGCAAACTCTGGATCATCAGTTGTCTGTTGCTGCTTCCCCTGGATACTGGGTGCGACCGTATAGGCGCCTTCACGTTCGGACAGTCGTAGACCACCCATATTGACGTATCACCGTCGATCGGGGAGAACCTGATGTGAAAATTGACCTCGACGATATATAAGCCGTGGCGGTCGCCGGGCTCGAGGATGTCAGTGTCGACAACGATGCGTTCGAAAAATCTTGGAACTTGTCTCCGTTCGGTTAGGTTTGGAAGGTGGCGATGGAGTCAGTATCGGACCGTCTCGAGGTAAGAATAAATAAATGATGGTCTGCTAGTCTTAGTGCTGGTGGTGGGTGTAGATTGGGTCGACAGAGTGGGCTAAGTTCCTGCTTATAAATTGCTCGTGACCGTATTTTGTCGTAACGTGATTTGCCGTCATGATGAAATTTCAATAAATTAACGACGCGCGGCGCGACAATATAATATACTAGTAGTCTTTTTCTTCATGTGAAGGGCAGACGGAAACATATCGCGCGAGGCGCAACTATAGAGATCTCACTGTGAATATGTCCTTACGTACCTTCCCTTACCTCGCAACTGAGAGAATCCGTCGTGCCATACCGGGAAGCGGGAAAGAACTTTATCTGAGAAGTGAACACTTGGACTTTCCGAAATGGGAAATAAATTATCTGTTGTACCAATAGAAATACTATCGATCGCCCAGAAGTGTAAACGGAACAGAAGTGCAAACGGCAGATTTGTTATCCAAGTCTTGGTCGCAATTCTTTACTGTTCCGTCTATAAAATTTACCAGTAGTACTCTTGCATTATATCTTTCCGGTCATGTACTTATTTCGTCCAGCCAGTCTATAAATGATATTTACGATTTCTTTTGCACGCCCAACTAGACAAAAATAGCAGTTACAGATCTAATTCAAGTGACCTGTATATACAACGTCTCAATGATAGGCTGTAATTTTTTTCTGAGAACATATATACTATTCCTCTATATCAGAAAAAAAATTGCAAGGCAAGGATAGGAATTGCGCACTCCATAGGCAGATAATCAGAGAAGTGCAAGTCCTTGGCCGACAAGAGTCACCTTGTCTTCTTCGCCACAACCATTCTGGAGGAACCTGACCCTTCCCGCAACCTTAAATTAAAGTCTCGTCAGTCGATGATTTAGTGGCCACCCCCCCCAGTCAGTGAAAAGCACTTCTAGGCATGTCGTAGAGGCGTTTCGCGACACTGAGCAATCAGGACGGAACAAACGCAGAGCAAACTTAAACTTATTCCTTATTCTGATTCTTAGAGGTACTGAATCGAAGTTCGGTTTGGAAAGGGCGAGGGGCCAACCGACGACCCATTATATGTTTCGTGCCTACGACAGGCTACATTTCTCGGCGATAGCCCGATCAGCCGCACCACGCTTTGACTTTAGTAGGACTAGATGGGAATGGTCTCACCCAAAAAAGTAGAGGACAGTCGATATTTATGTCCTATCACTCGTAGGCACATAACATTCCGTGTCATAGATTCCTTTTCATATTTATTTCTAGTCCCATTCAGTTACAAAGCGGCAAACCACGAACGATGGTGCCGGAATCTATTAGCTCTGTAATTCTATCTTAAGCGTCTACATGTTAGTCATCTAAGCCTGACCAATGGCGAGAGCTTCTTCTACAGTCAAGTCTCCTGTTACAACGGACTTCACGACAGGCAGTGCTTTGGAGAAATCGTCGAAGAGGATATATTTGATGCCTTCGCGAGTGCAGTACGCCGCCAGGTCGTTGTCTCCTTGATCCTTTGTCTTTACAAATAGAACGTCCGCATGCTTCGCCGCAGACATATCTATCAGGATAATATTAGCGCACTGCGAGATCCACGCGTGTAGATGCTAACCTGATACTCCATCGCCAAAGAAAAACAGCGTTGGCGGGTCGGGGAGATCCCTGTAAGGAAGAATCGCCCAAGATTTGTCGTGTCCAAATCCACTACGGCAACATCAGAAAAAAACTGAGACCGGGAAAAAAGACTGACCTGGTAGGATGTCTAAATTTAATAGACCACGTTCCGTCCTCATGGAGGTCTACATCGTTAGAGATGATTTCGATCTCGTTAGCTGCCTCTTCCCCAAGGAGATTCGAAAGCACAGCACGAATAATTGGAGTCATCCCACTTGAGTCATGTTAGATCAAAGTGCGGGGTAGGGGAGGCTAGGCACACCTAGACACGATAATAACGGGGATATCATTGGCTTTACACCACGCATAGAAATCCTTGAAACCAGAATCAAGTTGAATATCTGAGTAACATGTTATTTATTAGGCGTCGAACGGTAAACTGTGACCGACTCTTGCGCAGAACGTCCTTGCACTCTTCAAATGAATGTGCATTAGCAACAATACTAGATAGCATCTCCCGAAATGCATCTCTGCCAGTACGTAAGTTAATGCAATTGGTGATATTCCTTACACGTACCTGAACGTCGCTTTCCCTGTAAGAATATCCAGATTCCCTTGTCTCCTTCTCTCCTTGCCATACCCCAGATTATCAGTCATATCTTCTCAGCGGTAAGTGAGCACACTTATTCCCCAACTTTGGCACATATTGAACCCACAATCGTTCGAATCGCATGTCGTTATCGTGCCATCCCTATTATGCACAGGTACGTCAGTACCTCCTTCCTCCGATGATTACAATTTCGAACCAATCAGATAGAACAACGAATTTCTTGTCTTTATGGACAGGCGGGTAGGGCAGTGTGCTTTCTGGCGCTGAGTCGGACATGTCGTGCTGGCGGTGAAAATGGAAGAGGAGACAACACCGTAGAGACCGTCATCACGATCGCGGGCGGTCCGTTCCGATCTAATCTTATCTCTGCGGAAAATTAGACAAATTTTGCCAATGCCTTGAATGAATGTAATAAGGTTTGACCACCTTCATGCCTTTCACCTTGTAAGAATTCAGTTTCAGAGAGCTCGGCCTCGTTCCTGAAACTTTTGGTCCTTGCTCATGGCATGCTATGTACAGCGGAGTCGAGAATTTGCCTTATCGCATCCCGAAGAACGGGTGGTTTTTCAGGCCGGTGCGCGAAGAGATTTCGAGATGAAATCTAGAGCCTGAAGAGACTGATAGTCCTAGCCACTGACCTCGAATAAGTTTTCGACACTTCGGCACTGACCCTCGACGCTCTTTTCCTGACTTCTTGATTCTGCGGGGCGATACCTGGTGGCCCTGAGATGCAAATTTTGGTATCAGCCTTGGACGAAATGTGGTAATGCGAATCCAAGGGACGGAACCGGAATCGGTGCCTGTGAAAAAGCGGGACGCGAATTTGAAGCGGAGTAAGTACGTATACCTATTTGATTGATGAAACAGATGACGCAGACCAAAAGTTCCTTCCTTTTTGCCATTTACCACCAACACCACATCATCCTAGCAGTCGTATAACAGGAGGCACTAGTGTTTTCCTCCCTTCCATTGGACTCAGCGACCCTTCAAGTCAGCAGCTTCCCTGTAAGGGCTGCCATTTTAAACATTGATCAAAAGCGAGTTCTTAGATTCTTGGATGATCCAAGGATCCCAAGCGATGTGTTATCATACGGATGCGCTAAAAGCATCCGCGCATCCGTACGATAATATAAACGGTGATCAATAGCCAGCCATGCGAAGCGTTCCTTGGACCATCTTGGGCGTCTTTTACGCTGGGTGTCTCGTGCTAGAATCCCCGGGAGTCCGGCGGCCTAAGTGCTCCTACTCTCAGATATTCCTGGGCAATTCTATACAAAGTCACTGGGCTATGATTATGATATCTCCGCCATCGTTTCAATGTGGGCCTGCCGCCTGAGGCCTGAGCCCTTGGCCTGCTACGAAAGTCGATCGCAGACCGATGAACTTGTCATGTGTTCGTCTAGACCATGAAGACCAGAGCAAAGATCAAACTGTTACTTCAGGTTTCCCTAACATTTGGGTCTTATCTCAAAAATGATCAGGTGAGCATTTTCCTTCTGGAGTTTTCTCCTGCTCTAATAGCGCCCACACCCATCCATCCGCTACTATTAGAAACATGGGACTGACGGAAGGCGTTATGTAGCTGACGATGAAACGTAACAAAGAATATGGGTAAAGTTACTCAAGCAGCGCACACAATGGAACACAACCTGTGTAAGCAGATTCCAGTGGTTGCCTTTTGTCTTATGAGTTGGACTCTGATCCTATCAAAGGACTTGTAAAGGCACTGAACCTAATACAGCACGTGGTGGTATCTTTTAGCACCGGATCTCTTCCACGTGGACGACGCGAATGAATGGTTGAAATTGAACCATACAGTCTCCAAAGGGCTGTTGATACATGAATCGAGATCAATTCTGATGGGTTCGTATTCCCAAGCGCCTCTATCAGTCAAAAACTCAAACTCACTAGGAAATAAGTCTTAGGATTACTTTCTCTCGCTCTTTCACTATCAGGGTGGCCGGTTTCTTCGGTACGATCAACGAGAATCAGAAAGGGCTTCTGCCGCGCATGATCCTGGCTGTGCGGATATCTGAAGTCACTAATGACGTGGCCATCAACCGCAGGGCAAGTAGCCGGCGGCGGCAGATGCTCTAGTTCCGTATCTTGAATTCATTCTGCTTGTCACACTAGATAAATTGACCACCACCATTCATATCTGACACCTTATTTGCTAGACACTATGTCGGTCTGGACGTCTTCGAACCTGACACCCGTCAAGCCCTTGGTGGCTTCAGCACATATCATATTATCAGCGCTTACCGATACGCCCTTTCCGAGGTTAGTTATCCCGTGGTCGACCGTGGAATGCCATGTTCACATGAAACGGAGATCTCTCTCCCAGAATCTAATCATCTTTACAGCCTGCGAGGTGTGAGTCGCAGCAGGGGGTAAAGTTACCCGCACTTGGATTTCGGCATCCTGTGTTAACTCCCCAGATAGTTACGCTGTGTGACTCAGAAAAATACCTTGCTGTTTCGGCCAAGGTTCCTCGATATATAAAGGCCACTTCAGGTGGCCTTCTCAAATCTAATTCGATGAGTCTCCCTTCCCTGTTCATTGCCTCTATCTTAATCTCCCTCATCCTAATCATTGTACGAGCTTATAATTCCACTCTTCGACGTCTATCTCTACCTCCTGGACCCCGAGGGAGCTTATTTCTTGGTGTCAAAAATCGCCTCGCCAGTTCTGCACCATGGAAGCAGTACGCTCGATGGGCAACGCATTACGGAAGTGGGTCGCGTCATGTTACCATTGACATTCCTAAGTCGTTGATCATTAAGGCTCGGTGATATCCTTCCGTATATACAATCGTCGCGTCATCGTGCTCAATGACAGCAAATCCGTGCATGACCTACTTGACAAGCGTGCCTATATCTACTCGGACCGGCCGAAAGCATGGATGTACCATGAAATATGTGCTCGCGGAAAATCCGTGTTCAACATCTCGTCCTTGGATAATCGCCACAGACAATATCGGCGACTCCTTCAAGAAGGCATCGGCGCAAAAGCGACGCAACGATATTCGTCGCTTCTAGATTCTATGGCAGACATGATGGTGGAGGGTTTCATCAAAAGCCCTGAGGAATATGTTCATCATTTACGGAGGTAAGCCCCCTAGTGTACTTACGTGGTGACATTTATCCATCTATGATCACCGACTAGAAATTCTGCTGCAATAATTATGAAAGTGGCATACGGATATACAGTTACCGAAAATGACGACTTCATTGGAGTCGCTGAAGAGTCGGCTTTGATTTCCGCACAGGCACTAGCTCCTGGTCGGTGGCTTGTCGATTATTATCCCATCGGTACGTCTACTCTTCAGAGTTCTCTTGGCAGTGATGTTAAATACCCAAACAGTTCGCTTTCTCCCATCTTGGCTGCCGTTTAGTGAATTCAAGCGTCAAGGTGAGGAGTGGAAGAAACGTCTAGATGCTCTCTCCGGAGTTCCGCACGAATGGGTAAAAAAACAAATCGTCAGTGCATTCAATACGGGCAAAGATACACGATGCATCGGCTTATCAATTCCAATAGGCCTTGGGCGGATACACCGAGTCCTTCACTTCCCGTCTTCTCAATTCAAAACGGGGCAGTGATCCCGAAGAGGACGATATTATCAAATGGTGCGCCGGCGGTTTATACGCGGGAGCTGCGGATACCGTGAGTGGGTCTTGATTCTTCCGAGCCTGATTTAACGTAGTGTTTCACAGACCGTTTCAGCTATGATATCATTCCTCATGCTCATGGCTCGCTATCCTGAGGTGCAAAAGCGAGCTCAAGCTGAGATTGACGACGTGATTGGACGAGAAAATTCTCCTCGTGCAGCAGACCTTTCCAAGTTAGTATATCTACCGGCGGTTCTCAAAGAAACCCTTCGATTTGCCCCCGTGGCTAACCTCGGTCAGTACCCGCGACTAGTTGTATTCTCCGCTGACCGAAAGCTCCCGATCATTAGCGCTCCCCCATAAATTAATTTGTGAAGACGAATATCAGGGCTTTCGAATACCCAAAGACGCGACGATAATAGCCAATGTTTGGTGTGTTCATCATTTTACTTTGAATAATATATTCTCAACATGACTATTCTTCGATAGGGCAATAATGCATGATCCTGAGCTGTACCCTGAACCATTCGAGTTCGACCCAAGCAGATACACAGAAGCAGAACAAAGCGCTTCCTTCGTAAACCCAGATCCTCGTCTATTTGCATTTGGCTATGGAAGACGCACATGTCCAGGTGCGCATCATCGATTTCTTTCCCGTGGTCGTATGCAGTGCTCATTCCGATGCTAGGTGTTCAATTCGCCGAAGTGTCCATGCTTCTTTCAATGTCTAATATACTCTACAATTTTACCATCACTTGTCCCGTTAAGCCCCTTCCGGATATCGAATTCTCTTCGGGAATCACCAGGTAATGTGCTCTGGTTTTGCTCCGGTATCAGCCCCTGACATTAGACGCCGACCATAGTCACGTAAAGCCGTTCGAGATCCGCATCACGGGTCGCACCTGAATGTAGAGGGATTGACTGCTTCTATCGTAAAATAAGCGCATGAAATGCCTTATATAACAATGAAATGCATAAACCCGATAAAATGTCCAATGGACGGAAATGTCGACTTCCCTATCTGCGTCATGCAAACAGATGATGAATTATTCTGGTTTCAAGAACCTTGAAGAGCGAAAGAATTTCTACGTCTAATCAGACATTTTTAACTGGATAGATGAAATACTAGTGAGCTGTGCATTGTGTCCTATCAGCCTGTGAGTGCCAGACAGATGTACTTAGTGATGCATATCCGGCTCGTCTTCAGAGATATCACAAATATCAAAATGCAGGCTCGCGCATTAAGCACTCGTCGAAGGGCGGTGAAATGGATTCCTGGTACCTATGCTGTCCAGGAGAATTCAGCCCCTTTGTTGTTTTCGTGTTTGGGGTATTTGGTTGGTATATGTTTGGGTCGACATGGTGTGATTTTTATTCTCACAAAGGCTCGTATCAGCCAGCATTATTTGTCCGTATGATACTGACTTGCCTCGGAAATTGGCATTCGTTGCGATGAAGCATCGCGTTTTTGCGTTCAGCCAACCATTAGTTGACGTCAGACCTGATTAGTGACTGACAGCAACATTGAAGAATTAACTGTGGGTCATTTTGAGACAAACGATGATTAGGTTTTATCTGTCTTTTATAATTATGACGCAAAAGATTTCAATTTTCCTAAAGTCCTTAACGTCATTGTTACCGAAGCTGTGGTTCCAGCAGCTCTGGGATCTGCGATTGTGACACTGGGACCGTCGGATTCAAGCAATAATTTTGTCCCGCCTCGTTTGTAAGAGCATTTTATCGGCTGGCACCTAGATGAATTTTGCTTGCGTCTGCCTGGCTATTATCCTCTATCGCTTGCCTCTGCGGTCGCATATGCTACCTTCCAGTCTTGGAGATAATTATTGGCTTGTGTGCAGACATGCATCTCCCGCTCTCCTGCTTTCCTACTCCTAAGTTACCGTCAAATTCAAATTTTAAAATGGAATTTTTGGCATCTGGGTCCCGACAGCAAAATTCCAGCCAATCGTGATGCACAATCATGCAACACTTTTCTCTGCCGTGACTCCCTCTCATGTATGTAGGGAGGATAACTTAACAGTAGACAACGCGTTGTTCCCATGCATGTAGATTCGACGTAAACTACCGAACTCACGAACACATGACGTAAAAGCGAAATTTACCGCACCTGTTTAGTACCTGTACAAGTTATACAAGTTACTAACCTGTGTCGAGGAAAAGAGACGCGTTATTCAACAGGTCCAACATAGGCCTTCCACGAGCGCTCGTATAAGTGAATACAATATGTGCGTATGTGCATGTGATAGCTTACAGTTTTTCAGGTATGTCCATTATACACCAAATTTCTCTGGCAGAGATTTGAGCTGGTAAATTGACCCAAGTCACTTCAGGCACGACTGAGAAAGAATCTGATTCTCCATTGGGGTAATTCGCCGAAGATAATTATGAAAGATTCCTCAGATGAGAGGATACGCTAGGCCAGGAAGAAAATTCAAGAGGGAAGTAATCCGAGACCCCCGCAACGTCGTCACGGACTCACGGTCGTTCGCCATGGCCGCCCATGCAACGCTCATGTTTCAGTCCATGGGCATGGATTTCTGCTTCATATCGAGCAAAAGTCTTATTCGAGGAACACATCAACGTTACTATCGTGTTATAGCACAACATAATGTCCATAAATGTATGACCGGCGAGAAGAGCCGGACGAGTGGTTGAAAGACGATCGGGCATCACGTCAGAATATCGTACAGCCACTCAACCGTGCCTTCCCGTCAATTCCCCATTTCCATCGCTGCGGCCATAGCACATGGTTCTCCATGGACCGTACGGTTCCTTATTGCAACCCTGTGCCAGTACCAACATATCAAAAGCTCGGAAATTTGTGCCTTCTGTGGGCCTTTGCTGTCGTTTGCAATGTGCACACAGTCAGGGTTATTTTTACAGCGATGAAAGAAGGTGGGGACTTAGTTATAGATCGTCTTGTGGCGACTTCAAGCGCACGAGAGCCCCAAGAGGGTCTGGTAGATCGCCGAAATAGCCGTAAACCAGCCACAAACACTTTATCCGGTCCCTAAACCGTGTTTTATAATGGTATACCAGGTTAGTTTCTTCGCAAGCCTAATACACATGTTACTGACATCATTAATATATGCAAACAGCTCTATAGAAAGTGAAATAAATCAGTGTAGAACTTGTGTTTCAAAAAGCGCAGCGCTAGCGCTCAGGGTTCGATTACATTGTGGCGATAATTCATTGACACTGCGACATGGTCGGCATGGCCATACATATCTCCGTCGGCTATTTTTCTACTGCTCTCTGTCCCACAGAGAATCCCTGAACTTCTGTAGCCTGTGTTGACTACCTATGAACCGAAAACACCAAGTATTCTCGTTCTTCGGCACCGCAGCCCAACTGATGCGACGATTTCTAAGGTTTTGACCCCCCTTTGCGTATTTCTAATTAGAAAAGTAGCTATCCCTGGCCGAGTTATCCACACGCTATGAAGTTCCAGGTACTTGTTCTGCTGTCCAGCGGCAGGGAGACAGCTTAGCTTCTTACCAGAAATCCACCGACATCAACTTTCGACATTGATTTATGAACCGCTCATATACGGCAATGCCATAAGTGTTTAGGGTTGAACGGTGATATGAAAGGACTTGAACTGTCAACCATCCGGAGGCGCCGTTGCATGTTTCTCTCATTTCTCCTTCACCTTGCGCCTCTGGCTGCTGCCAGCGTGCCCCATCGGCGGCAGCAGGTCAACCAGAATCCTACTGTCGGTGGTGATCCCAACAATGGCTGGCAGGAATTCCCTCAAGTGAGCGATGCTACTGCGTATCCTGGCTGGGTTGTAGATCAGGACGTTGGCGCCAAACTGGTTCGTTTGACACTCTTTCTAACCATCGTCTCGGAATCTAACATTCAAGTTAAGCCACTCTATCAAACGAGCGGACTCAACAATTCTGAAGTAACCAGAGCAGTCACCATTTTACCTGGGAGGGTGAGTTTTTCCTTTTCAGCACCTCGTCATGTTCCTCATGTAGCAAAATAACAGAATCGAGACTGTTGGTACTGTAAATATTTTCAAGTTACGCCGCTTCACAGGAATGATCTTTTTGCCAACCAGACTGGGATGTGATCAACAACGCGCTGTATAACGCCACATATCACGACTCGAGCATAAGACGGGAAAATATCTCTGTCATGGCCCCATGCTTTTTCACCCAACCAGATATGCAGGCAGGGGCAGCGGAGGAGGATGTACTGCTGTGGGGAATGACAACTTGGATAGACGGGAAAGAGAATATTCTGCCAAGCTCCGTACCAAACTTCGGCAGTTTTGATGTACTTGACGCGTTGGTGGCGTATTACCTGGATACAGGGACTTTCCCAAACCTGAACGTGAGTTTTTATCTATCTAGCCTTGATTTGTTACGGACCATCTGCAGACTATCGTCGTAGGGGGGCATTCTGCTGGAGGCCAGATGGCACAACGCTATGCTACACTAAGAAAATCAACCGAGAACGATAATCGACTGCATTTCTGGATCGGTGGGTTCTTCGTATCATTCATCTGTCATCTGCTGGACCATATTTCCTTCATTGTATCCTTCCAGCAAACCCAGGCTCTCTTTGCTGGTTGACTGATGATCGACCCCTTCCCGATAGCTCTTGCTCTGATGCAGACCAATATAAGTACGGTTTAGCCGGTAATTTTCCGGCTTATGCGACATCCGATACCAATAAGCTGGGCCGAGATGGCATCGTTTCGAGATACAACGGAAGAAATTTAAACTATGCCTGGGGAACGGTGAGCTGTTCTCGAATTATTTTCCCTGTCTTCTACGAATATTTCACCAACTTCCACTCATAGGCAGATAACGGCCCCGGAGATATTTCGTGTGAAGCATTTGTGAGCAATATTCTTTTAAGGTCGATTCGTTCGTCTGCCTCATCCTTGCCATTATTTACAGACACAAGGACGTACCCATCTAGAAAGGGGAAGAAATTTTGTCGCCATGTTACAGAACTTGACCGGCGGTATACCTTCCCTGTCGACTGTTGATTGGATCGAAGGTGTGTCCCATTCAAACGAAGGAATGACGAGTAGCGAGGCAGGAATAGACAAGGTAATACAAATTTTATTTTACACAACATCTAGAGTCTCATTTGTCTTCAAGTTGTTCCGATACGTGTCAAACGGGACTTCTGGGACCGTAAACGCGCCTTCTGCCTCTAGCTCGAGCTCCAGTTCCACCTCGAGTCTGAATCCGTTTCAAACAGGCGATGCAACAAATACGAGGCCCTCACACTTTATTTTCTTTCTGGTGTTACCTCTGGTTTTCCCTCTCACAGTTTGGTAGAGGTATATACGCGAAGACGAGACCCTATGCACATGCACACTCATTTTAGCGCATTTTGACAATTAGCGAACTTCTACTATCCTTTACTATACCATCATTTCTGACGAGTCCGTTTAAAATTTGAATCACTGACTGGCCAACGCACACATGTAACGTACGCTCTTACCCTTATCCAAATATTGGAGCCTTGAGACAATGCTTGCGTGGAAGACGCCGAATCGGTTGTTTTTACCTGTGACAGATCTAATAACAAACCAAAATCACACCGAGTGTCTGGATTTAGGTTATTATCCCCCTGTGTCTATGGAAAGTCTTCCATGTACCTAATGAGTACAATCTTAAGGATAAAACCTAGTACATTGAATCCCGAAGCAACGTGTGGAGAATAGTTACTAGTCTGGCCATCCTCTGTTGAGCAATGGAGGGCACGCGATGATAACACAAGCTCTCAGTACAGACGGAGCATAAGTCGATTTAAGATAGATTAGTTTTAAGAATCAAAACAGGCTTGTTCACCCGTAGAGCCGGATACCAATTGTAGACGTTCTGGTTACCCCGTAGGTTCGTCCGCGGCGTCTTTGATAATGAGATGTCATTTATCCTGATCGTCCGAAGACTTGATGCGGGAAGTTAAGCTTCACGTTGCCATTGTCGAAATTCTTGATTCGCGCAGATGAAAGATAAGGTTTTTACCTCTACTTGTCATAGCCGAGCATCACGCCTAATGACATCTTTACCAGGTTCGACACCGAAGCACCAAAGGTTTACCAAAGACAGCTCCATTATCACAGCAAGGCGCTACCGATTCCCCACATTTGACGGAGCCTTTGCATCGCAAAGCACAATTACATGATGCGTTAACCTAGATAGTGCCTGAGTGCGTGCACTACTCGCCTGATTTGAATGAAGTAATCAAAGGACATAATAGAGTGGTATAGGCCCCGTAGGACAATGCGTGAGCTGTGCATTTCTGTAGGGATTGAAATACTCGGTGGCTTTAATAAAATCACGAGCTATGACCAGGGCAGACAATAATAGGGGAGGAAAGAATATAAGCTCTCACGCTAACGTCTCTCAGCCATATGCCATTGTTACCGAATACCCTCACAGTGGGAGTATTCCCAGAGGGATGCGGAGAAATGGTCGCTTCAAATACCCTTCCGATGATCCTTTACGGGGTCGAGTTGGTGACGAACTTGAATAGTGAAGAAAGCCTTGCGAACAAAGCAGTCTCGCGTATAATAAGGCAATGATCTCTCAAGAGAAAGCTGATTCTGGCTATGCTTGAGGGCGATAGATCTTGTTCTTATTAAGGTTATCAGTAGTCGTGGATGAAACAGAGTAGGATTAGAATAGCTGGAGGTAGTAACAGCGTAATCCAGTATCATATGGTCATACCTCAGGAGCGAAGAGATTAAGGGACCGCGAGGGCTAGTCGGTCATGTGCACAACGAAGACAAAGATGAGGCTAGAAAGCAGTGCTCGTAGAATCGTCGAATCTGACTTTGCGCTTCAAAGTTGACCAATGCAGGTACGATACAGCTGCCAGGAACTGTCATGGGATCCTGGGCGTACCATTTTATATTGAATAAAACTAGTGTGAACTTGCACGAGGTGGACTCATGTTGTCAATTTGGTACCTTCACGAGTGAGGAATTGCATCCTGGAACGACACTAAGTTACAAATGATAACGTCCGAGTCACGATCTAACACCTGCTAGCTCATTAGGATGGGCGTGGTCACAAAAGACCTTTAACACTTTACAATTACCTGTTGAGCAATGTTAAAGGAACACCAAAACGCACAGAAAACAGATGTGAAGAAGCGACATATCCTCAGATGATATAGCATGCATAACAGATCTATTGCTAGTTCTCGCTTCTATACCGGTTTGCAAAACTCTAAACTGTGTAAACAAAAGGAAGTGAGATGCATAACTGACGGATGCAAAAGACGACGAACATTCCACGAAGTTTAAGGGAGCCTTCCTGTTCAATTTATGACCCTTCTGAAGCAAAACTTATCAGGACGTACTAGGTCATGCGCCAGCTGACCTCGTTTTTCCTGGTGTGCGGGCGGTACGATCTGTGGGCTAGGTACAAACTTCGCTATGGGGGGATAATTCGATTACTGGTTACGGGTCGACAAACCTCGTTCAAGTTTGCGGACTTATGTAATCCACATTGACGAAAATTACAGCCTGTAGGAGAGTGTTTTACGTAGGAGGAAGTCCACGTTCTAACACTGATGACGCATAATTATGATGGCATTATTATACCATTAGTCCTGTCGTCGGAGCCTCGCCAAAGGAACCTTTCGGACTATCAGCCGTGAAGACAGACTCCAGTGAAGGGATGATCATTGGCGATCATGTCTCGAAGGTTAAGTGCACGTATACGGTAAGAGTATGCGTGCAACATTGCACTCTTCAGGTCGATACTCCGTTGGGCCTTATGCTGGCGGATCTCAGCGATCGGGAACCAGCAATTACTCTCCATAATATCGCCTTCAACCTTCCTGTTTAGTCTGGGGTGTGGTGATTAGGTTTGATACGACACAGTTACCTGGGTCATACCTCCCTTATCAGAAGACCATCGTCGATTGCATCGTATGGGGCGCCTCGCGAGCCTGAGGCAAGGAATGATGCGTCTAGAATAGGTACAATGCCATCCCGACCCGAGAACAGGGCAAATTGCGGAAGGATCATGAACGTGAAGTCGTATGTAGTCCCGCTGCTCAGCCCTATAGATATGTCAGAGTGAGGTGTCATTGTATAGACGGACCCAAGTAAAAGTAGCGACGGCTGATCAAATCATGAATTATCTCAGGTAGATTCAGGGAGATGATGGTGCCGATAGAATGCAGAAAGTAAGATGGAACAAAGGAAAGAAACTTGTCGTTGAAGGTGAATTTGAAGGCGTTCCAGAACATCATTCGAAGAGAGGATAGAGAAACGAGTTTGCATGTGATTACAGTCCGCATGCTTATTGCTCGGTGGGACATGTTGCATTTGCAAAGGAAACACGCCGTTCACTTCTCAAGGCTCAAGCATTCCCTAAGCGGAGAATCACTTAAAGAATATTCTGATAGTCTTACACGTTGATAACTCATGCTGAAGCTTCATATGAAGGTCGAGGCAAGATTGAGGGCTACAGTGGATATTAAGGCATCAGCATTCGGGCAGTAAACGTGAAATGAAATAGTCATATCATGTAGGGTCCCAGACGGAGGCTAATACGGTCAAAGAGAACGGATGCAAACTGTTATCGATGAGAGAGCCGGGAGTTGGTGTCGGGGTACAGGGTATATTAGGACCATTACCACGGAAGATCCGAGAGCGGCTAGAGTTAAATGAGACCAAAAGCAGGGAAAGTTAGGGCAAATATAGTCAGCCCTGATGGTGGTATTGGAATGCGGGGTTGGCTCGGGGATGGAGGCAGATATTAGGAACCGTGGCTGTGGAACAATTGGCATCCCTCATCGATATCGTACGAGTCTATGCATTACAGCGTACCGCGGACTTGCACTCCGTTGATCCGGCCAAAGTATCTGGAAAAGAACGTAGTAAGCGAAACACGGACGAGACGTAAAAGTTCTCCAATGCCCACAGAGCGAGAGGGCTTCCTACTATTCAAGCTAGAGTTGCTCTGGCGGGATTACTAGTGCCTATAGAGGCGAATGCACATAGACGTCGCCACGAAGCCGCATACTGCGGAGATTAACAACACAAGTTGAGGAGCTCCATGGCGAAACCAGTACGGAAATCCAAACGTAACATTTAGTAGTTGGGCCATATCTGGAAGTCACAAAGAGAAATCAACACGCTTATGCCATCGTTGACAATGAACATGGTGCACCGCCTCCGGAAGAACGAATGAGGGAATCATGTGAGTGGCGGACAACTTATTTGTGCCTGGCACGCCTCAATGCTAATAGCATTCGCGTCGATGGTGTAGACTGGTGCAGATTTCGATGACGCCACCGCCGCCATCACCGCCCAGATGTCGTCGAATGCCCGGCCGAATATGGAACGGCTACTTCTACGAGGTGAGGACAATAGCATCCATAAATCCGGATTTTTCGAGGATGAAGAGCGGATATATCAACCCTTGCAAACGGGGGATCGTCATAAACAAGCTGCTGAAAAGAGTATGTTCAAAGAGTTGACGCCTCGAGGAAGAGAGACTACCGCTTAGTGCCCACCACAAAGGGGAGGCGGGTATGGGGATGTGTTCGATGAGGCCACATTCCGGGAAATCCGAGCAGAAAGCTGCCAACTGAATTGGAATCCATCCGCGATTGGCGCACCGTCAAGTCGTACTAAAAATTAGGCCATCCGGAACGGGGATAAGGCCCTGACTGACAGTGCAGCGGAATAAATTCACCGCTGAAGACCGGTGTGGCGAAGGGGGGAGAAAACAAGCCCAGGTGCACGTATTGATTGTGGCACTGTGGAGTCCAGACTCGAGACGCGTCATAGTACCCGAGCGACGCTACAGCCTACAGGTGAAGTTCGATCGGCGCAAGACATGCTCGTCTCCGAAAGTGTGCAGAGGAGTCTGATGATCAGTTGGGTGTATTTCTTCATCAAAATGACATGCGACTCTCGGATAAGGGGTGATAGAGAAAGGACACAGCTATTATTAATTCTGATTGTAGTAGTAGTTTTCATAACGTCGGAGCCTTGACGACCGAGAAGATCATTCAACTTGGGGTACCAAACTTCAGGAAGGAGAAGTGATAACTGTGAAAAGTATGGTGCGAGGGTGTGTCAATCAAAGGGATCATATGGGCCACATAATACATTCCCACTTTGACTCGTTGGCTTCCCAAGACGGAGCGCGTTCTGAGTCATTCTGCAGCGACGTGGGAAGAAAAAACCGGAGACGCGTATTATGACATTCCGAGTGATCATTGATGACCCTAACACTTCCCGGTGATAACACCCGATAAGGCATGTCAGATAGCACATCTTCCAAGCTATTGGGGACTGGATGCTGTCCTTCGAACCTGGCACTTGAGAATGGGTTCTTTCCGCTACGTGCACCGCGATGTGGCATCCATGACAAGCATGATGGATTGTTATGTCCAGGTTTTTCGCTTTTGCTTTCGTAAGCTATTTCCGATTTCTCGGTAGGATTGTTCCTGCAGAAGCCTGCTCTTCAGGGGAGGGGTGTATAATTTAAGGCGGGGTACGGAATGTCGCGGCATCGGTGAGCTTGATGATCTGGAGGGAATCAATTGTAAGGCAACAACAAGCAGATTGCCGTTTCTAACGGTCGCGCGATTTTCTGAGACTTGGACCAATGATATTCTAGCGCAAGAATAATCTGGTTCTTCTGCAGGAAGATGATATGCAGAGAGTGAGCACATGATCTCTCACGTATCGACTGAGTTAGATTACCTGTATTGGCCAAATTATAGCCGGTACGAAGTGAAGTTCCCGGAGATGGCACATGCGTCAGTTGCAGACCTGTTCTCGAGCTCAGACGTGCGTTTTGAAAGGATAGGCACATACCGTACATTGTCCCTCCTGCGATGCTTTCCCTTGTCGTATACAATTTTCTCAGCCCCCTGCCGGTGCCTTGTTGGAGGCTGAATGTCACTATCCAGGTAAATTTGGTAATTTGGTGATTGCCCTCCGCGCAAGCGGCGACAAATCTGTATGAGTCAGTGCATTGTTCTCTCAGAGAGGAATTTGCTACCTAGTCATTTCATCTCGATACCTATCATTAGGATGGCGGAATGCATCAAGCATTGAGAAGGGATATTGTGTTAATTCGACCATTGTGTCAGGTGCGAAGTTGCCTTGTTTGGTACGATAACTGGGTGGCGGCCACGGGATCGATGCGACAAACACTACCCACGAGCAATGAAGTATCATTTTAGTCTTTCATGTTTCTTCGCTTTCCTACACACTTTTTCAGGCATTAAACGAGGCACTAATGTGGATCTGATACTATTATAAGCGTACTAATGCTTACGTCTATTGTCCACTCATTAAGGATAAGTTACTGGTCATCTTGATTCCAAGCTGCGGGCTTGCTTGGAATTTTTGCGACTTCTATCATCGAGGCTGCAGGTTAATGCTCTTTACTGCATTAGTCCCCTGTCTGCGCGACGCGCTTCGCTGGTTGGATGCATGAGCTGTTCAGGGCGTTAATTGAGTCCTTTCTGGGGACCAATACAGAGGTACTGACACTTGTAGACATAGGACGCGTCAGGACACGCGGTTGGGCCTCTATCGATGGACATACGGAACAGGTGTCGGTAGAGGACGCGACAGTGGCTGTGCAAGGATTTGTCATCGGCCGCCAAGAGCCGACCTCGGCCCACTGGGCTTGTACAACGGCCACCATGACGATACTCACTCAACGACGCTCCGCAGCAAGAATATCTTCCTCAAGCGTTAGAAGGCCTTTTATGCTCTCAACGTTGAATCCGTGTCACATTGAGCCTAGTAAGCGCGTATTTTCCCTGACATCTTATTTGCACCTGACAATCTGTCTTTTAAACAGCTTGGACAGCAATGGCAGGTTCAATGGTGTTTTCTGAGATGCAAAGCTGAGCACATAAAACGTGCACCAGCAATGTTTAGAAGCTTCGGACTAGTCCACGGTGCGTAACATAAATTTCTTCATATTTCGTTTTGTAACATTCGAATATCAGACATCATCTGCATCAACAAAGGTTATTTGCATGCTCAACGGCTATGCGTAACCAGACCTAGGTCACTGCTTACAACTTGAAGGCAACCCAAGGTCCACATCTACTCGAAACTGCACTTATGTGCCTCGATGAATCGGTCTGTGCGCAGTAATCTAGTGCGTTTCGTCCCTCAGGCGCTGATTCCTTCTTATCAAGGACTCGCCTGGCTTGTTCGCGTTGACTTGAAGGCATCTAGTCTTTCCGACTACGCTTGCTCCCTTAATCCGGACATTGGATATCAACTGTACAGTTTTCAAAGGTACGTGCTGCTCTTTGTTTTGTCCATTCCCGTAGGCTAGATCTGTAATTTTCAGAGGGCGTGAATGCGTCCGCTACTTCGTGTTTAACAAGCAAATGACATGTAGATGTGATTATCTGCTGTGTCGCTTCTGTGGTTTTTCCTGTGCAGAGGCTGCCATGGTCGCCTTCAGATGTTGTCGTCAAAACTCCCTGGGCTACAAGTATGTCTCGGTCTTCGTGACGAATGCCTGTTCCCAGATCAAGTCCTCTCGACGACCCACGTCGCAGTGAGTGTTTCTTCTCTTCTTTCATTTGTATGTTCTACTGTTGACCGACAGCTGTAGCAGCGCCCTTCCCTGTCAGGGAAATGCAGCGCCGATCAAAATCGAACCTCGGGGCTTTCACCCGGTTGGGCCCAAAAATTAGCACTTTGATGGACCCATATTTGTACACAACGGGTTGTCGAGCCGGAAGTGATGTGTCTTCCTTGATTGACCCAATGCACGGCATTTCAAGCTTGTGAACGGAGTTTTCAAGTTCAAGTCTTTTCACTAATCAGTTAATCGTTCGCGTTCCCGATAAATACCGAACTCCCTGGCCTGTCTTTAGTAAGAGTCAATATCTTCCGGGATATGCAGTGGCTGAATGATGTTATGTTCTAAAGATGTTCTTCGAGGCCATCGATCAACTAAACCTCTCTTCATAATAACATCTCGACGTCAGTTTTCGCAAGGCACGTCGATCCTGAGAATCCTCTCTTCTGCTTGGTGATTGATGGTACTCGCCGATAGGGAGTTCCTCGATATTCATCCAACTTTGCCTGTACAATGTACTTACACTGTCGAGGTCGCCTCGCCAGGCTTCCCGAACCTACACTGCCTTCGTTGGGGATTTGGATGTCCTCAGACTTAATAACCGGCGCTAATTCTCCCGGACCTCTCCCACTCCAGGGCTATGTATAATAAACAATAAGCAATCGTTGCTACTTCATACCCATACAACGACGATCGCTGAGATTGCGTGAGCGCGTTTGTGTCTTTTGTTCAGATTTGCACAGGATCTACCATTTGTTGCCAATGACGTTCCCATAACAGTATTGCGAAGCGCAAGTTTTGTTGCTATGATCCAAGTAACAGGGAGGCTATGCAAAGTATCGCGATGAAGTCATGTGTTACTATCGCAGCACTCTTTGTCTTTCTAATGTTACATCAGAACGGTAAAGATGCAGCGGGTACCTGCTCAATGTGGTCGCAACAAGTCAAGTTATAGCGTCATTAGCGCCAAGTCAGGGTGCGATTATCTTTCAGAGCATGAGTCCAATCTTACTGTCTTCTTCCTGATCAGGATAGGATATCTCGCCCATCCTGTCAACGTCTACTCCCCCATCATTTAATTATTTGTGCTCGGTCTCGACCTCTTCCGTCGACATGTCTTGTCACTTTGCACGACGTGGATCAATTTATGGCCCAATGATCAGACAACTGAACATTGGGCGCTCTTTGTGTATTTCGAGATGTGGTGGTTTGGATCACCCAGGTGCGACAAACTGTGCGGAATCATTGACAATCTTTCTTGTTTTCTTTTGCCGGTTCGGCGCTAGTATGCCGGCCCGGGCTGCTGCACAGCCACGTACTGTGCTTTCGGAAGATGATGCCATTCCACCGTCGCGGAATACTACCTGTTCATTACCACCATATCCCATCAGGTGTAAATAGATCTAGAAGAGCCTTCCTCGAGGTGGTCGATATTTTTCTGCCAACTTGCGATTGCTTTTCTGATTATTCACATCGCTAGGCGACGCTTACTGACTAGGGGACAAAGGGATCTCGCCAAATTGTGCCAGACAGGAAAGAGATCAGAAGGAGACGAATGCTATGTATACGAGTTCGGGCCCGAGAATTGCTCTCATCATGCATAAAGTGCGTGGGGCCCGAACTATAGCTGTGTACGAGTAATTTTCTTGAGTGGATAGGTGCACGGGTATCACTCTCTTGGTTTGCATGCATGTGCCTTTGTGGCATAATTGATATCGTAACTTTGGAACTACCTAGAACTGTCTTGTTCGTATGTCTCCCCGACAATTTTGCGCAAGTGGCGTGAGATGCATACAAATACGGCGTCTGCTCCCAGATAAGATGCAAAGTGGATCTGTGGAATAATCAGAAATTTAATGGGCGGTCTCTCCTGGGCAGCGGTACTTGAGGAGACGCCCTAGAAATCATTGAAGGGTATAGAGGGACATTGTTCCTTCACAGCTGTTGAACGTCCTTTCAGAATCATTATGAAACTTCTAAAGCCAGCGAAACTGAGAGTATTTCCTCAATGAATTTCTGATTAAGTAACAACGTTCAAATCTCTGTATGCTGAATCTTAACTCCACGCGTAGATGGCCTAGTTGCCGCAGATTTGATTGAAAGTGGATCTGTAAAATAATCAGAAGAAGATACGTTCTCAGAGTTGGGCTACCCTGATATCCGTGGGAGTGCTTGAGCCCGTCTACTTGGCGATGAGAAAGAAAAAGACAAGCATATGGGAAATTAGAATAGTCATTAGATGTTTTTCTCCGGGGCCAAGAGTTCTGCTCGTTTGCTTTGAGGAGATAGCCAGAAAATCGAGCCTGAGATCAGAAGTGAAGTGATTAGCGCCCTTTGTTCCATCCTACTGAGAAGGCATTTCAAGATCGTAATATGAAGAATTTTTAGGAAAGTACATCAAGCAGTCGGAATCATCAACTGTTTCTTTGCGGTCTGAGTCCCTACCGATGGTTAAGCGACTACAGTGGCACTGAACTCTAAATCACTTTCATGTTCACCTCCTTAGCTCGCCTTGAGCTTCGAGTACGTCACTCGGTTCTTCGGACCGGATCAAGACTGCTATGTGGCTATGTGGCGAGGTTTCCCACTTGCCTTCATGCAATTCATCCATGCGTCTAGTGAGACGTTTTGTATAGTTTCCTACTAAAGCTCTCTTTTGCAATACCTACACTCCAGACATACGATATTACTCATGAAATGTTGTAAAACCTCTGCACATGCCGACATCGACTCTTGCTCTTTTACAAGCTCGGATTAACGCCTTTTCGCGCTATAGCTACTATGCAGGGCCCATACGAATGAAGTACTGCATGGTTGGCAATGGCTGGTCTTTGTAGTAACAACACCAGTGCTGGCGGCTATGCTGTCGATGTATCTAGATTACAGAGGACCCACTGAGTACAATATCTGTCAGCACGAGTATTATTCTAGTTGTCAAGGTAAAGGTAAGGCGATGCGTTGCTCGATCGACGGCACGTTTCTCGTCGACAGTAGCTCCTGTTTGAAGGTCGCGCGCGTGGCCCGCCTATTGTCTTTGAGACATACTCAAGGCCCGGCGGGAGCTGATCTTCACCCGACCATTCTCGCATGCAAGTCCGCCATGCCCGCTCGGCATACACCCGGTGATTATTTTTTCCCCATCGTTTCAGCAGAGAAGCTCCGATGGATCATCGTCTTGTCTTGTTCACCCACTTTCAGCTAAGTACTGATCAACGTTTCAGGAAATGCTTTCTAAACTGGTAACCTGAGATGATCCATTCTTATGATCGTTGACTGACGACTTATATAGGAGCCTACTGCTCAACTGACTCTTTTCGCCGTTAGAGAACAGTGCGGCGCTCCTTAGAGCGGGGTGCCATGTATTCAAATATTCATCCTCCGCCGATGCTCGTCCTACGAATAGGCAGCCGAATCCAGGCTGAAGTTGCTATGGACAATCAATATTCCCATGACTATAATCTGTATCACCACGCCAATCATGCTGGGCTCTTGCGTTACAACGAACAAGGCGCCGATTGCAGAGATCCGTATACAGTTTGTGGACTTCGGATTTCCGGGCTGTACAGTGTGATCGATCCCTGTGAATGTGATGTTTCTGTCGTTTCATCAGTCATGGGAATAGGTACAAAAATCTTGCTGAATATCAGTGGATGTTTCGGGACTCGAGATCGCCGGGTACAGAGGGCTTGGTGTGCTGATTGTCCTAGCGCTGATCTATCCTCTGACTTATCCCAGGTACTAGTTAGTAAAAATTCAATCAAACGAACGAGCTATACACGAAAGTATTATGATTCCACGAGCTACTCACGCTGCACAGGACAATTAACATCTGATGGATTTTGTCATAATATCAAGTACTGCGGGAGGTAATGTGCACTATCTGAGAATCCGCGTGTGTTTCTGGAAGGGATTCTGGCATTTACTACGTACCATTTAAGTATACCCGGCTCATCTTATCAACAACCTTTTATTAACGAGTCTAAGTGAGTGTTTAATATTTCTAACCTTTCGACCCTACCTTCTGTGGCGCACCTCCTATGGCGTTCAAGCTTCTACTATATGGCCTGAGGCTGTCTCATAGTTTTCTGAGCACGTTCATAGCCGTTCCACTAATCTCTTTTTGAACGTGAGCCGTTTCAGGACATTTAGGATCGCGTACCTGTATATTCTTGGTCTTATCCACAGTGCAACCTAGACCTCCTTGATTTGCTGCTGGTGCATGCGCTTAGCAGATGCTAGTGCCAACAGCTATCATTTGTACGACACCTGAGTGTAACTTCCACCCCTTTCGAAGGAGATACTATTTTCTGCAATCAACTCAGGATAATATCGACGTTTACACTTATTATGCGTGCCTCGAAATTTAGCCTCCGCGTTACTCTCGAAATACTCTTGGCGTTCCTGCAGCATCCGTAGAAAACTGTCGCCGAATATCTTACAGCCTCCCCAAAAATAAAATAGAATAAAATATTTGACAAGCCTGAGAGTAGAAGCCGGGAACGACAGGTTGCCGGCTTTCCTTTGTTCTACGAAGCTGATGGGCACAAGGCACCATAGCACGAGGCTCTCATGCCCATGTGGGGTAAGTTCCTCTGTCAGATAGACATCCCCTTACAGGAGTGGGGTGTTACTTGAAGCCGAAAAGTAGTTACTCGGCTCTGACAATATTCTGATGGGTCCAACTAATCCGAGGGTCCATCAAGTGGGAGCTATCGATATAATGAAGTGTCACTACAATTTGATGGGAACGTGATACCTAAGACCGCGGATGATATCACAGCGAAGAAGTAGCAATGTCGTCACTCGTATTACCCGAAGGAAAGGAAGGAAAGAGGGAACGCAAATATCAATCCCCTTCAGGCCACTGGGTCAAGTTTCTGGATAGAACGAGGCCACCGGCGGAGAAGACAGTATTGGAGTGAGACATTGATATTCATTGATTAATTCATTATTGACTGAAAGTGACATGTTTCCTCAGGCTTAAACCTTAGTGATTTGATTCGCCAACGGCCAGTTCTCCAACAAAGCAACAGATGCCTAAATAATCCAAGGCAGACAATGCATTTCCCTTCCGATTTCCCCCGTACCCACTTGTTTTGGTCCCGGTTATTATGTGAAGAAAGAAGGGACCGGCGGCTTTGATATTTCATTGAGCCTCGAAGGAAATAGGGTTCACACGACGTTGGCCCTGCACCATCTGATCTCCACTCCCTCGTTATATTGTATACCTAATGCGCGTCGAGGACGGGCATACCTAGTTCGCATGCACATGAAGCATTTAATCAACATCAGAGATGATCAGAGGGAGACTCGAACTAGCGAAGGTTTCGCTCCGAGGCCATTCACATAGGGTGAAGGTGAAATGCAGCTGTCCGCAACTTCCCGAATTCAAATATGTGATACCGCCGGTGACATTGAAAGAGGAGGCGGACAAGTCGGGGACGTCGTGCCCGAAGGTGCATGTTTCTAGTCGGGCCCCGTAAGTACGTCCAGCCCGGAACCCACACGATTCAGGTGAGACAACAAGGTTCAGAATGAGATATCAAAGAATGTTTGGACCTGGCTAGAAGCAACACCGTGAAATTAGCGGTTACCCCAGAATTGAATGGCTAAAGGAGTATTTTCGAACGTCTGGTCACGGAGCTGAAGAACAGAACTTGAAATCATATGGCACCTGGATCTTAGCTCTTAGTGGAAATCTTAACCTTACGCAGCTTTCATATCGCTCGTTCAGAACAAGATACACGTGTTACGGAAGGCATACAGCTGATGTACCGATTGGAAGCAGTCTGATGGAGTCGTTGCTTAGTTATAGGGATACGATAATCAAGACGAGATATCCATAGCCCGAATACGAGAGGGTTGAATGACACTGAAAAAAGCGAAAGCAAAATCAAAATACACAGGTTGTCAACGAAGACACGAACAAAGTTCAACACGTAGCGTTAGTGGATATTCTAGCATCTAACCCGTTCGGGAGATAACATCAACGTTCCTTCCATTCAAGATCTCGTTTCGGGCTTTGCGGGAACAAGTCAAATGACTACGCCAGAACCACGGTTCCTCTCACCTCCTCGTCAACATACCATCGCACCCGTTCTGCCCTGGCGCCTGCACAGCGATCCCTGCACGCAAAAAATAGCCATCTTTGATCTTCCTCCCCGCGTGCTTCTGATACGTGACCCGAACACCGGAGTCGCTCATTCATCCCTGCGCTAGAAGAAACACTATGAGAAAACGACAAAAACTCGAGGCGTATCAGAACACGAACATTGTTCCTTGGATGAAGGGATTCGGTATTGACGTCGCCGGGCCGGATGGATAAGTTGATGGGGGTCCCTGTCTCGTTGCGCTTCGTCTTCGAGCAACTCCCGTTATGTCTAGTCTTTCCCCGCACTGGACAATGAATATGAAGGCGGGACCTATTGCGCTCTTCTCTACATGAGCTGAATGGATGATGGATCTATAGTGCGCGTCGGTCCTTACATGGGGCCGGAAATGTAATAATTAGAAGCCACGAGTCCAGCAGCTGCGATGGAAGAGCTGGGATGTGTGCCTCAGCGCGTGAGACTGGCTGGGAGACGAGGAATTTTTGTATAGGGAGCTCGTGACAGACGATTCCAAAGGGCGTGCGCCATCACATCTAGGCTGGATGATGCCACCATCGCTCCTTCGTCTCAAAGTCTGCGAATTGTTAATACGGAGCGATAGATTGAGATGTAAAAGACGCACGAGGCCGATGCGGAGCTGAGATTCCAAACTGTCGGGGTTCGCAACTTGATACTACGAGCGGCTACCTGGCAAAAAGCTGACACTCCATGATTCTATCACCGACTCAGTGCATCGTATCCTGTTGAAAAAACTTGTCCGCAGCGAGAAGAATCATAGCTTAAAAACCATCGACGTCGACGCCCTGCCCTTGTTCTAGATCTAGACGGATGTCAGTGGGAATACTACGCTGCAGAGGGAAGGGTGGGGTGGGTGGAACGACTCACGGTGAGAAAAGACTCCGCACAAGGGCTGTTCATATGAAAGGATGCGTGTATCATGGAAACTCAGCAACGTCAGCGTCAGCGCCACCGTCGCAATGCCAACTCTTGTCACGAGACCTGAGAAAAAGAGCCATGATGCGGTGTTCTGGGAAGCCTCGAGTCGAGTCGAGGGGTGAAGAGGAGACAGAGAACCCGGCGGTATGAGCAGGAAGAGAACCTGTCCTGCAGCGGCGATGAGTCGAGAATAGGGTAACGCGTGTCGATACCCGTTAGGCGTTATGTCGACAAGCCAACTCGTGGTGGCCTGTCAAGATCGGGATGTATAGAAAAAGTCTCCGCGGTGTCGTGTTGAAGTTTCCTCTTTGGTACGAGGATGTGGTGATTAGGTTTGATTCGGCACGACATGGGACAGATACCTGGGTCAGAGCTGCCCTTATCAGAAGGAGATCGTTGATTCCAAGGTCCGGATTTGAGAGCCGCTAGGTGATCTAGGCAGTGCGTTTTCAGAAAGAGGTAGAGGATATGCGGGATCATGTGGAGGTGGTATGAGTCAAGATCCGTTTGGTATATACTATAAACCCCGCGTCAGGGATAGTGCCAGTGTGGGTCCACAAAAATGAAGGGTCGTCAAGAAGGTTTCCGAAGATGAGGTACGTACCTCTGAGCTGGCGCCGGCAAAAATATTCGCAATACGAACGAAATCGTATTGCAAGGAGGTTTTCCTGTACCGGAGAATGGAAGAGAGAGGGAATGTATAGGGAAGAGATAACAGAGAGGAAACTGTTGTTGAAATAGTGCTAAGTAAGTTTAAAGTGGTTCCACTTTCGTTCATTTCCGGGGTGATATCTAGAGTTATTCGAGAACGTTACAATGCACGACGAGGGGAGCAATGTTCTTCACACGTGATTGGGAGGCGGTGACGCATGTCTGATGATACTCGTGGAATGGTCAGGGAAGGTGGCACAGCATCGTCCTCGAGGTGTCCGTCGCACGGAGCTTAGGGCAGAGGATTAGCCGTAGGATCTACACGTTCAGAGGTTAGTGTCAAACGTCGTAGTGAAGGCGCCTACGGTGAAACGAAAAGTTGTCATATGTACGAAAACCGGGCTACGCGGGGAGTTGGTTATGTATAAGTCATATGTATGATATCGGTGACTCGGAGGTCATTCTTGGGAATTCGACACTGGATAGGATCGTTTACGGAATTAATAGTAGAGAACTTGTCGGAATGAATGTCATATACATATTCTTCGGGAGGAACTGCGGTAGGATGGCATTTCCAACCCCGTACAGGGCTGAACCCGCGAGAAGATCCGTGTCCTACGAATTCAACACTCAATGCAGACGGCGAACAATATGATGCAATGCGGGGTAAAACACTCACCTCGAAGGAGGGAGGCGGCACAAAGATAAGATAGCAATAGGCCCGGCGCTAAGGGATGACGTCAATTCCAAACAATTCGCTATGCCAGCCGTTGTCAAGATGCCGCGGACTTGAGGGTGCGTTGATCCGCCAGGCTCGACACATCGAACGAACGAACGGAAGGAGGATATCCCGAATCCATGATGGGTGATGGGTGGGTGACGGGTCAAAGCGCCGTAATAACCCCGGAGAGTCGGGCACGATGCCCTCTGGAAGCGCCAACGTCAACCTCATTGCAAGGGCAGGCGGGAGAGAACTCACCCCCCATGCCAATGCGCCCGGTCATGTGCCACGGTTATGCCGTAGTATATTACTCACGCTAGTAATTACCGATTTCGAGATTCGATTTCGCCGCCACGAAGTCAACCGACGTACATATTCGTAATGCGGCTCGTCCACCCATCCGTCAGCGACGGTAGCGAGTCATAGACAATAAACAAACACGTTACTGGATATGGGATGTTGAAAGAGGTGGAACGACTCGGAGGGGGGATCTGTCTGCCGCTTATCTCCCGCCTGAGCCAAAGGCAAAAAAATTTGGCATGCACGAGTCAGAGTCATCATAGTTAGGAACCGCATCTAGAGGTGATAGGGAATAGGCGTGCGCATCTCAGAAGGGATGACGGGAGGAAAAGAACCCAGGAGTTAATTATTGACTGCCAGTTCGAGGCTCTCTCCCGAATGACGCCACACGTGTGCCATTGACCAGCGCAGAGCCTCCGCTTCGCATCACTGCCGGAAAAAACATACCACCAGATCTTTCCGGCGAAACATGATGATGATCGTCTCCCCGAGGATCTGCGAGATACACACACTGAAACATGTGGGTCCTCCTCCTTCAATCATGCACATGTGGGAAAGCGCTAACACCAAGACTTTGAGTGGGAGAGAGTAAAAAAACTCGGCAGAGTCGGACCCTGAGAGCGGGTCGATCATGATCCCAATATGGCATGACATCGGAAGCCAGCGCATCTTCCACTGCCACCACGACGCGCCTCCCCTCCCTCGAGTGCCGTACATATTTGATTTTCCGCTGTGAAATGAACGAAAAAGAACACACGGCGGGCTTGGGGGTGACGTCGGGCGAACGTTTCTTGCGGTGAAGCTTGAGTGGTGATGCAAGTGAAGAACTCTGATTTCTTGCATGAACGACGGGGCTAGCACGTATGTATGATGCAGGCGTGCGTGTGCGGGTATCACAGGGTATGTATGATACCGAGACGTCAGGAAATTTTTGACTTGCTAGCTCGGGACGCGCCCCGTCCATCATGATCATTTCTCACGCACCGACCGAGTCAAGTTGCTTCTTTTAGATGGCTAGCTAGTGGCATACACGACGATCCAGCCATACGCTAATGCCACAGCAAGAATGGAAATTCAGACCACGCCTCTGGGTTTTTTCACACGTAGCGACCGAGTCAGAGTTCCTGTCTGGGTGATATTATAATTACGCACTGATGCGTCGGGCGCAATACGCTGCAGACAATGACAATGCACCCTTCGCATCGCATCTTACCCTTAATATACACTTACTATCACCGTACCTGCGCCTAACCCAAACCCAGCACCCGCGTCTCGTAAACTCCCAACGCGAACCGACGCGACATTTCCCAATCCAGGCGGTATGACTAGCCTCAGGCGCGGGACCGACGCGTCAACCGCACCCATCCACCCAGCTTCTTCGCCTTCTTATCTTCCCTGACCCCCGTCCTCCCGTCACACGAGGCATCCCCGATATACTCATCCCATTGTCCGCCCTTTTAGGACACCCAACCTTCCAGTCGTTCCAATCTCTTGGGATTCTGGGTCTGGTCTGACATTTATTTTTCTCTCCCTAGTTCTTTACATGTAAAGAACACGGAAAGAGATGAACTTCCCGTGCTTCGTTGGAATGTTATAGCGCGTAATGTACGGGGACAATGGGCAGACATTGTTCCCTTCTGCCACGCAACGAGCTAAGCGTCGCACCGTAACATACATGATATCATCACATATTCTGACGTCACACCCCCTCTGATAATCTAACTTTCCAAAACCGTCGAACAATGCACGCAAGGAAGGAAGGGAAGGAGGCAGGGCTCGTGCTTTGAATTACCCGTGGCGGTGAAATAACCCAGGCAATAACAGGCAAGGGTGGACCCTGTTTTCCTCGTTTCGTCAGCGCCGCCGGTAAAAGGCCAGATGTCTCACATGGATAGATCGGCACAGCCACTGGTTATCGAGATCCCAGCCGGATTGGGCCAAGGACGCACGGCCGGGTCTCGACTGCCTGAAACGGAAGTTTGAAAGAGATCTCAGAGTCTTCTGTGCCCCGTGACATGAGGGGGATTATAATTCCGAGGAGGGGATGGGGGGGTGGCAGGGTTGTTCAGTCTATGGAGGACTCGTCTGGGGAGGAGGAACGAAATTGTTATCGGCGGAAAAAGAACAGCAATAATAAATTACCCAGCGCTTAGGGGTGTAGGGGTGAAGGGGAGGAAAGAGAGAGAGAGAGAGATGATCTTTACGTGCGTCAAATGATGAAATGAACGACGTCGAAAAAAGATAACGGAAACAATAAATTATTTCGATCACGCCTCTGACTCGCCTAGGATCCCGGAGCAAGATAACCGACCAAAAAGACAATAACGCAATCCTCCCCCCCACTCCATTTCAGGACCAGCTCATCCGAATTTAGCGTGAACAATGAAAAACGCGGGAAATCCAGGCTGAGGGTCCATGCGAGGAGCGAAGGGGTTGGTATAAAACCGAGGGCTCGTAATTGTCTTTCCAATTGTGCCCCGCGAGACAAAAAACTTGGTGATCTCTCTCTCTTCCTCCCTCTCTCCCTGGCGACACCTTTCCTATAGGGTAATTATCGAATCCTCTCTTCTCTCTTCCTCACCACCACCAATATCGATAATGCCCGCTCTTCGCACCCGCGATGCTCCCCAATCCCGATGTAAGTGCAGCCATCAGCTCGCGTCAATGGGAAAATAGAAACATCTAACCTCTGCGCAGCACTCGAAGTGACAACGGACACCCCCCAGCCACCCACACTCGCCATAATCTCGCCCACCCCCCGCGCATTCACGTTCCCTACAACGCACAACCTCCACGACAGTCCTTACTCCTCCCCTTCCCCCTCCACCTCCCCCTTCGAGCTCGCCTGCACGCCTCCCTCCTCCTACCGCACGCTCTCCCCCGCCACAACCGCCACCACCTCCCCCAGCCCCTCCTCCCGGCGCCCCAAAAAGGGCGACGAAGACTACATCAAACGCCCCGAGAACGCATTCATCCTCTTCCGCCGGAAATGCTGCGAGGACCGCCAGGACCCCACCGCGAAAAAACAACGCCAGGCGGACCTCTCCAAGACGATCTCGCAGCAGTGGAAGGGCCTCGCTCCGGAGGAGCGCCAGTACTGGGAGCAGCTCGCGAAGGAGAAGAAGAAGGAGCATGAGCAGATGTATCCGAATTATGTGTATCGGCCGCAGCGCACGAAGAAGAATAGTGGTGCGGCGGGGGGGAAGAAGCTAGGAGGGAGAAGGGAGAGTGTGGATTCGGAGTACATGAGCTTTGTGCTCCCGATGAGGCAGCATGGACGCTCGTCGTCTGCGCCGAGCCCGTACCAGGCCATCCAGATCCCGAACGTGTACATGTCCGCGCCGTCATGCCCGACATCGCCCTCACTCTTGCCCATGATCAGCGCCTCCAGGCGCTCCTCCGACGTCGGGTTCGATTTCCAGCCCGCTACGTATTACGAAGCCAGTCTTCAGGTGAGTTTCCCGAGTAAAGCCGATGGGTGCTCTTCGCTTACAGCCAATGTAGCCACCAGAATACGTGTACGACGGAGGCGGAGGAGGGCTCACGACGACGACGCCAAACGAGCTTCTCCCACCCGCGCAGATCACCTCGCCCCCCTCCTCCATCTGCTCATCCCCGCGCTCCGGCCCGTTCACCCCGCAGAACTACACGCCCCCGTCCTCGCTCGAGCTCCAACAACAGCAAGAGCAGGCCGAGCTCGACCTCACCATGCACCTATTCGACTCCAGCTCCTGGTGGGGCTCACAAGACTCATCCACGTCGTCCTTCACGTCGGATGACTTTGATCTAAACGCGATCCCACCGATAGACCTTGGCATGCCCAAGTTCCACGGCGTCGTCGACGACTACCCAGGATCGTACGCGTTCGATTTCGATAGCAGCGGAGCCGGGCTGGTCGTGGATGATGGAACACAAGGTCACGCGTTCGGGCTTTGAAAGGACGCTGGAAGTCCCTTCAATTTTTTTATTTTATTTTTTCCCCTTCCTTTGCAGGTTGTGTGTGGACTATTTTATTCCCCCTCCCCTTCATTTCTTCTTCCCGACATCCCCTTTACGCTCATCTGCTGCGTTGTACAACTCGCTCGCCCGACGTTCACGTTTCACGTTCTGTTGTACCATCATTGCTTGACACGTTTTACGAGTATTCTGATTTACGAACCTTACTTACCCTTATTCCCCCCACCTCCATACCCCCTCTATCTCTACACTTATTCATAAGACAATAAAGTCAACCCGTTCAAGAACGAACAATAAAACACACACACCCGGCCCTGAGATCCTTGAGGTGAACAATAAAAAGCCAAAAAGCCAAAAGAAAACTCCGACAGACGCCCCAAAATCCGGAAAAGGAAGGTACAAACAGAATGAGAGAGAAACGTCAACACTGAGTTTTTGGGAAATGAATTCTAGTGTGTGGCGGACAATGGGGAGAAAAAGGAAATTTGAACAGGTAAGCGTGAAATTAAAAATGAGAACAATAAGTCGTGGGCGGGGGTACGGTCCTGCATGACTCGACTCGAGCCTCGTGCCATAAGGGGTGACATTGTTTATCGACACATTCCTGGGAATCAAGGTACCCCCGTAATCAGTAAAGGAAACTTGAAGGCCAGAGGCGTACGTCCGTCTAAAGACCCTCTCGTATTGAGCCCGACGCTCAACAGTTAACAGAACAGACAAGGGTGGCGGGGACCCTGCTCGTGGGACTCCCGAGCAATGCTATGTATTGACGGAATATACCTGATGGTGGAGGCGGGTCATCCCGAGGAGGGTTTTCCCGAGTCACTAATGCCCTAAAGCCAGTTAATGAGCGGAGGCGAGGGAGCGTTAAATGGTGCTTACCGATTTTGTGCGAGGGACGAGGAGCAGGGAGGTGGGTAAAGGAAGGAAGCGAAGGAGCAGAGCAGGGATACGACAGCAGCCTCGCCTTCATATACCCTGCCCACGCCTTCACCGCATGGTAACCGAATGGCACACTGGTGCTGACAGCGAGCTAATAATGGATCCTTGACGTCGAAAGAAAGGACGAGCTCTGGCATCGCACCAAGCACCTTTTGAAGCATCCAAGAACAAAGAAAGTCAGAACAAAGAAAAGCACCACCACCTCTCATCAACATCAACATTGTTCTCCAAAAGCACAACAAAAACAGATTGTCACAAAACGTACATACGTACAACGAGCACTACGCCTGCTTCGGCTACACAAACCATCAATCAGCCACTCTCCAAAAGAAAAAAAGTTGCATACACGCACCTTAATATCATCCCCCAGCTTCTTCACCGTCACCGCCGGCCTCTCCGCAGTCTTCGCCCCCGCCTCGCCCTCATCCCACGTATACGAACTCGCAATCGCCAGTCTCGCCCCATCACAGCTAAACGCCACGCTCGACACGGGGTTGTTGAATTTGTTCAGCTGGCGGAGCCGCTTCTTCGCTTTGGGGTCCCAGATGGAGACGATGCCGTCTGAGCCGGCGGAGGCGAACATGTTGTAGCTGTCAAAGGAAGAGAGTAAGATTAGAGTAGGAGGGAAAGGGGAGGTGGAAGGGGGGGAGGGGGAGGGACGCACGTAGGATGGAACGCCAGAGCATTCACAGGCCAAACGTGATCCACGCCCTCAATCGTCTGTCTATGACACTTGAACGCATACTTGTTCGCCTGCACCTCCGGCTTCGCATCGAAATACTCTACCGCGATGCGCCCCTCCGTCGACGCCATCGCGTACCCTGCCCCGCCCCGTCTCATCAGCCTCACACAACACCAAAGAAGGAAAGAAACCAGGACTCACCCTCCCCATTCGCCATGCACGCCAAGGACCGCGTCAGGTACTTCAAGCTGCTCTCCCGTTCCTGGAGGGGCGCCTCCATCCGGCGCGTGTCGTAGATCCGCACGAGGCGGCTCGCCATTGCCAGCACGAGCATGTGGCCCACGATGTCGATGGAGTACACGCGCTCAGGCATGGTGGAGCTGCTTTGCTGCGGCGTGTCGGCGCGCGGGTCCCAGAAGCGGAGGGTGCGGTCCCAGGAGCCGGTGATGAGCGCGTTGGTGGAGGTGGACCAGACCATGGAGGAGATGGAGTCGTCGTGCGCGCCTATGGGGGTGGTCTTTTCGGTTTCGAGGGCTAGGCTGGGGAGGGGGTGAGGAGTCAACGTGGTTGAGAGGTAAGGAGAGGAGGGACGTACTGCCGTACGGTGCAATCCAGCCCACCGCTATACGCGTTCGCAGCATCCGACCAACAACAGCTCAACACCGCCGCCCGATGGTCGAACTTCGCCTTTTGCTCATTGGGCTTATCCGTATCGCCCGTATCGTAGAACCGTACGGTCTACAAACTCGCTTTCGTCAGCCTTTGACGCGTAAGGCGAGACGCGACTTACCGTGTCCCACGACGACACCAGCAAATGCTCCGGGTTCGTAGGCGAGAACCGCACTTGGGAGATACTATCAAAGGGCGGAGACTGGAGCGTCCATTGTGTAGGGTCTGCGGAGCGCGTCAGTTCGGGGGAGTCATGTGGGGGTGAGACGCGTTTTTTTACTCTACCTGCCATGGAGGTCGAAAAGATGAGGTTGTTTGGGCGTGTTTGAAATGGGGCGTAAAAGCAAATAGTGGGCACGGTAGATGTCGGTCCGAAAGGCCGATCCTTCGTCTTTCCTCTTTCAAGTACTTTGGTGACTAGCGGTGTCGGTCGACGACATCGATACCTTGCTTTGCGGCCTCACTTTTCTTCCTGTCGTGTTATGGCTGGGTTTCCTGTGATTTGAGCGTCTTTCCATACACAATCACTCTTACATGGCGTGGGGTACTTTTCGTATATGAGTAAAGTGAATTATTCATCTCCTGTGACATAGAGGTTCATCAGTATAAACAGAGTATGGTTATAACTTAACACCTGACTAGGTCTCTTCCCCGTCCAGGCAGAGCATGAACATGCTCCCACTCCCAGTGTCAGAACAATGCCAGATTTGACAAACCGGGAACGGAGAGTGTCCAAGGAAAACCAGTTCTGCTGACCTGTAGATGTATGCATCAATCTTCTGTGCTGTTCCCTCATCGGATAGTACTACGACGCTCCTGCCAGTGCTCACATTCAAGTCCTTGGTTGATCATTCTCTTGTTAAATCATCATAACACCCGCGAGCGTCTCTATAGTGGACGAGACGATCGCTAGCTTATACTATGGCTTTCAATTCGTCCTTACCCAATGTTGTATGTTCTAAATTACCTCGCTGTGATATACCATCGAGACTGTTCACTTCTCCTGTCAGGTAAAGATCAACCTGACGCGGCACCACCGCCAAGTTGCATCTTCATTCCCCAGTGCCCTCCTGTTTACCCTCCCTACATATCTAGGTTGACCGGACAGCTCCCACGCTGCACTTCCTCCTGAACCAATTCTTTCCCTCCTTCTTTGCTTCGACTTCATTCCGAGTCATCGACTCCAGCTGACCTGTACGGGCTTCCGATACGAGGCATACTCTTATGTCTCACTATCGTCTGTCCGCACGAGCTTCTGGTGCCTTGTGGTGTAAAATCCCTGTTTATTTTCCCTACGAATCACCCATTCCTCTGTATTTTAAAACCAGACTGCCTTCTTATCGTAATCAATGCACGCTTCATCGTTTCGAACCAAGCAAAAGCCGTCTGCGAATTGGTGATTTCCCGCGTCCCGCAGCACTAGAGTCGGACGAATATTCTCCCTACCCCAACAACTTTCCTTTCGCTACTCTTCTGTAGCTTCAGCCTCCATGACCTACTGAACCATCTTTTTCCTCGTTCTTTTCTCCGACTTCATCCCGAGCCACCGACTCCAGATGACCTGTACAAGATTCCAACACAGCGAGGCGTGTTTTTCTGTCTCCTTATCTTACAGCCCGTAAGAGCTTCTGCCACATTGTAGTGTGGAATCTCTGTTTACCTGCCCTTCGAATCACACACCTCTGTATCCTAAACCCTGACTACCTTCTTATCGTAATCAAAGCACGCTTCATCTTTTCGAGCCCAGTAATAGCCCTCTACGAAGTGGCGCTCCCATCACCAGATCGGACGAATATTCTGCCTACCCACCACCTTCCTTTCGCTGATCCTACCAACCCTCCCTCAGAATAGGCCAACTTACCCACCATCATCAACCCAAGAACACCTTCCTTCCCATCCTTCCCCACTCCTCTCGGGTTTCCCCCGATATAGCGTCCCCTCATCATTTCAATTCTCATCTATCTATCTAACTATTCGGCTGGCCTGCGTGGGCATGGACGCAGTGCAGGGCCCCGACGGGAATCTTGTAAATCAGGGTACCCATCCTCTGAGTTTCGTATGCATAGCTTCACCCACGAGACGACAACAAATCGCCTCCCACGAGACCTTTTCATTACACCAAAACGCCCGCTACCGAAATCTCAGGGACGAAGCTTATATCAGAAACTCTAACCTCTTTCTCTTTTTGATCATAGAACCTTCCTTGTACCATGCTCAATTGGCACTTGCCTCATGTTAAACGGCGGGCAGAGGAAAGACACATTTATCACACAGCATTAAGATACATGCTACGGTCATGAACTTCGCTCCCGACGCTCAACGGATGGGCCAGGACCGCAGGATCGAAGTATACAAAACAGGTCACTGCACCTCATGGAAGGGTGATAAACGAGGAACAAAAATCGCGAGGCCGAGAAGAAATATAGAATTCAGAGATCTCCCGCTGCGGCAGTAATCTTCCAAGTTTCCGTCGGAGCACACCTCGTTGCGTCGACGCGCCGGAGGAGATCATCCTTATCTACGAAAAGACAATAAGATAAGTCCACACCACACACCGCATCGCACATTTCCAGCTCGCTGCTAGACCCCACGGCAGGCACCCGCTTCCACACTCGAGACCTTAGCGACACGTGGCAACAACGCTACTAACCTTGTGCATTTGGTCAAGCTCACACGGCACCAGGGCGCTGATTATAACTTTAGGCATCGGGTCTCGTCGACATCCCTGAAGTGGGAGGGCGGGGACCCACAACGGCATGTAGGTCCACGATGATCAGCGTTCTAAAAGTAGTAGCGCTCGAGCCCGCCCCTCGCGTGGAAAGGGGATCTGCATCGGGTCGATATCTAGGCGCCGAGCGGGAGATCGAAATACCCAGAATAGACTCATACCGACCCGACAAAGTGAGATTGACGGCCTCGAAAGGAATATCTTCGTCATTCCGCGAGGACGTGTATAGAACCGACACTAAGGAGATGAGGGACGAGGGAAACCTGAAACGTGGCTTTCGCCTTGACGACGCTGTGTACGAATATGGGCGCTTCATTCTTGGGCGGCGCATCTGGGGAAAGGAGCTTGATCGACATCGCGCTTCCCTGACAGGGAAGGGGTCAGCGATAGAACAGAACGCGCAAATGAAAAGAAGAGAGCTACATACGAAGCGGGGGTCTTTAAACCGCGGTGACGACAGAATGGCGGTCATCGTATTGTAGCCTCCACATGAAAAGTATTGCGCTTGCACGGAAGCAACACAGTAAATACCGTGGCGCTCTATGTATACATCTTAGCTTTTTTGTGTGCTGAACATGTTGGCTTTCAAGTCGCGGTTTTAGTCAATGTGGAGAAACGAAACAGCTAACGGCCCGTAATTTTGGCAGTTGTACAGGCGATACCTACTGTCTAGTCCAGAGGGCGAGCATGTTTGGAAAGACGGAGCTCCTTCGAATCGACGTGAGTTAGGTAGGCGGCGCCTAGAAAACAGGGATCAGCGTCCGAAGGACGAAACGTATGTACGATGCGGCGTACGTACCAATTGATCACTTTAATGTGGTTTTAAGCGGCTTCCAGTCTCGGCTTAATGTTGAATCGTAACTCGAGAATGAGGTGTAGAAGGAACAACTATATTACAGATGACTGGCGAAGATGAGATTGACATCCAGAGAGACGAGGGCTACGTACTGCGGAGTTGGTGATTGTGCGTTGCAAATGCGTAGTCGTGGACCATCTGTATGCTAGTCTACTCGTGACGGAGATAGAATCTGATACTCGACTGTTAGAAAACGAAATCTGCAGAAAGGGATGCTACGCACCATGAACAAGTCCGAGACCTCCAAGCGCAGGCGGCACATGCTTGACGTGTACAGTTCACATGCCAGAAAGTGTTTGTAGACCCGCCATTGTCGACGAAGCTATGAAAAAAGCAAATTCTGAGCTCAAAAAAAGAAGTGCAGGGGCCAATACACGCTTACCGGGCTCAATTCGACACTTGAAACAACATTCAAAATGGAAAAGGCGTTCTGACGCTTGAAGAAGAGAGTATCCATGCCGTGAAGCGTCGATGAAAATTGTCATGGTGGTCGTTGTCAAGCGCAGTCCGGGATCGGCTCCTGGCAGCCGATGACAAATCTGCACACAGCCACCGTCGCGTCCACCGACATGCCTACTACATGACACTCAATAGCGGTCTAACCGCGTGTTCTGACGCGTTTTACATCGAAAAATGTGAGTTTCTTTGGATCTGTGGGCCTTCCCAACTCCACTGACTCCGCGAACAGCTTCAATCGTACATCCAACCGGTGACGCGTTTCTGATCGCCGCGCTGACAGTGAAATTATACAGTAAAGCATCGTTGCCGTGACGCTTCTCTAATAGATGCTAGAAAAACTCTCGAGCGTGTGCCAAAGAAGAATCAAGATGATCAGTAACTTATCCTCAATGGGCGGACAATGGACGGCAGTATTCGTACGTCTGTCACGATAATATCAGATACATAGCAGCGGCTCGTATATGGCTTTGGAAACTCCTGGATGAAAGAATGGGAGCCTTATACGCCACCATATTGTACACGGCAGTGTTTGACGCGTCGGTCCCGCGATAAAGACCTAGTCATCGCACCTAGGAAGGCAACTCCAAAGCGAACCTGATGCGACCGTCGCGATCATTCCCCCTTTACGTTTGATGTGTCCCCCAAAGCCAATGATACATGTCGAGATTAAAAGACTGGGTAGAAATTTCCTCTATAGGCGGACAATGTACTGACTCATATCGATTTTCTGCTTGCATGCGTGGGCGGCGATCAAGTAATTGACTTGGATACATTCGATCTAGGGAATGCTCCATCGGGGGTCAGGGATATTCTAAACTACATGGAAAGGGGGAAACTACTTCCTTTTTCAATAGTAGGTGTCTCTTCTTTCCGAGGCGCGTATACAGAACAATTCTCGCTGATGCATGTGCACTACTTTTAGGGACCATCCGTAGACAATTTAACCTATAAAGGCAGTCTGACTCGATTGCTACGTGAGAGGTTATTTGAACGCTAGGTACCATCTATCTGTTGAAGAAGCAAATTATTCTTAGCCCAATTATTTGTTAGTTGAGGCTCAAGCTTGAATAGCTGGCAGTCATACTGAAGGATAGCTGTTCGCTACCGCCTTTCAATCGTCTTCCGCTGATGGTCAAAGCTTACCAATGTCCCGGTAACCCGTACTCTGCCGTTTATATTAACAACCCTTCTGACGCGAACCCTTTTGTGTTTCTGCAGGAACAATCCTCCCGCGAAATACTCTCGAAATAAATTCCTCAGGAAAACATGATGCATCACCTGCCTTGAGTTTCCTGTATAATTTGCAGGTACACGACACGGAAAGACCCGCAGTCAAACACCAGGTATGAAGTAAAAGAATTGAGTCCGATGTTGGAAGATGCATTGTTCTAACCTGCCATATTAAGCGAGATCACCGGTGAAGTCAGGGACATCAGACTCATCACTCGGAATGTCATAACACGCGCCTCCGGTTTTTTCCTCTCACGTAGCTGCAGACTGACTCAGGACGCGCTCTGCATTTAGATACCGGGTGGGTCACGGTGAGAATATATTATCCTAACCATATGGTGAATTCTGATTGACACCGCGTCATATATTTCACAGTATCACCTTTTTTTCCTGGAATCTGGTGCCCCAATGATCTTCTCGGTTGTCAAGGCTCCGAGTGTATGGATAGTGCTCCTGCAATCAAAAGTAATAATAGCGGTATGTTTTCAGTCCTGCTTCCTCCGACAATCGCGCGTCAAATTGATGAAGAGATACATTCAACTGATCACCAGACTCACCTCCTTCACATACGGAGACGAGTATGTCTTGCGCCGGTCGACACACGTGTATCGTCGCTCGGGAGTTTTTGTGCATGATGCGTCTTGAGTCTGGACCCCGCCATGCCACCATCAATGCCTTTTCTTATCTCCTCCTCGCCACAATAATAATCGTCAACGGTGAATAAGTTGGTTCGCGCTACGTATTCATCTCCATCTAGCATTCCGTTAACCCTGTATCTCTATTCTGAATGTCCCAAAGTATACGACTCAGTACGCCATTCTTCAAAAATAGCTGCCAACATTCGAATTTCTGGGAACGTGGCGTCATCGACCACATCCCCATCCCCTTCCCCGCGGCAATAAGCGGCGTCATTTCCTCCCATCTTCAACTCTTTGAACATACCATTTTCAGCCATGCGTTTGTAGTAAAGGTGACGATCCCGTACACGCAAGGCTGATATATCCACTCAACGCCAACACCGTCGCGCTTCCTTCAATGGCCCAGACTCATGGTTTGCTCGTCCTATTGTTCTCCACCCTTAGAAGTCGCTCCCTCTTCGGCGGGGGACCGACGTCATGTCTACACGGCGATGGCGGTGGTCGCCCTTAAGGAGTTCCAAATTCGCCTGTTACGACATCGCAGACCACCGGCTCGTCTCAGGCACCGTTGAATAAGCCACCCATCACATGACTTCCTTCCTTCCTTAATTCTTCCTTCCAGTTGACACGGAGAACGGGGTGGTATGATATACGATATGTTTGTTGATTATCTGCTGCATGAGGTAAACAAGATTTTTGTTTTGTTCTTCGTACCGATTTCGTCATAGGATTCATCGTAATGTATTACCGATCCCCGTAGAGTGCGGGTTTGTGGCGAGACCCGGTATGTACGTGCTTCTAGCGTCGTCCGCCTGCCTGCCCCAAATCGTAACACGAGTCAGAGGAAGTTATCTCACTAACAGAGCTTGGGAAATCGGGGAAGCTTTTACGTATTTTGACGCTTTGCGGGCAATACTGACAACGTTACCGGCACTTCTAGATAATTGTGACGGATCAATATAGCAAAAGTCCGCGGCGCCTCCATGATTATGACTCGGTACCTCAGTCGACAGCATTAGGACAAACCATGTCGATATCGCTCAACGGCAACCTGCGAACATTGCATCGGATTGATGGCTTATGATTATCCGCCAGTTACCGGTCCTAGCCCGCTTTACAATGCCACCATCAAGTTTTACTTTGTTTAGTGGAGCTTCCTTCTCATGAGCCGGCGCACTCGAACCTTTCAGGGTTATGGTCCAAGATATCCCCTGAGCGCCGAGTGATTAGCCTTACTGGCCTGACGGCAAATCGGTCCTCTCATCACCAGGGCTAGGGTGTTATCGAATCTACACTCTGCCCCTGTAGATGCCTTCGTCGTATGATTGAATTTTTTTTCCCTCCGCGTAAGTGTTCTAAAGATCAACAAAACCTATAAAGCACCTCCATGAATGTATTGGACTTGGGTTATTCTGCAATTGATTATCAGACTCCGTGTTAGGGATGCTCAGATGAACTTTGAAGAAAATATTGCATAGCTTACTTGAAAATTCTGTATCCTTTAGGATACATGCGGTACGAGTCATGCGGGGTGAATTTCTTCATCTTATCCTTCATCTATGTTCCGGAACGCCTCGAGAAACCACCCTCGAAATAGAGGCCAAACAAAGAGGGTATACAGAATGATTTACTCCTTCTCTTCGCACCTACCCCCCTTCGTTCTTTTGGGAAGCATACTTGGGGACGAAGTCGTTCCATCGTTTGCCGCCGCTAAGTACGCTCAGGTTCGACGTTACAAATAACATCATGATATACCTGACATATCAACAAATGGTCCTTCCGAAAATACCCTGGGCGTCGGGATGTGCAATACTTTCGCTCTGGGTGCATCATTTTGTGCCTCAGGTTCACTGAGGGACCTACACGATGTAATCGCCAATGACCTTCTGATAAGGGAGGCATGACCCAGATATTTGCCTGGTATCAAACCTAATCACCGTGCCCTCGACCAAAAAGGAAGGTTGAAGACGGTAGCATGGAGACTACTTCCTGGGTCTCGATCAAAGGAGATAGCTCCAGTAAAAGCCTAACGGAAAAGTGCCTCACGCCAGTAAGTACGGTAACGTCTATCTTTTCATCGTCAGATTCGCGTTCCTTACGGCCGATACTTCCGAATGATCCTTCAAGTTTCTCTAATGGTAATTGGAATTGGGCTCCGGGCCTGACCTTAGCGGATGTAATGTTGCCATAATTCATGCGTCATCGATTTGGATCGAGTCAGTATCCCTTTCACGTAAACTCCTTTCTCTATAAGTTACAATTTCATTCATATTAGTTTAACTTTTATGACCAGCTTCGAAGTCTTACTTGACATCCACTGAACTCACATCGAGGTAGTCGTTTATCATACCACAAAGAGGCGTCTATTACTGTATCCCCTCTGCGTATGATCCGCTAGATGATTCAGCAGACAGGTGACTGAATTCCTATGCCTGGTGCCGGTGGCATCTCGGTGTAGGGAAGCGAGCGTGCTCGACGCCCGGATCATCCATGAGCTTGAACGTCTCCTTTCCTTTCAAAGGCATCACGTTCGGTAAACTGGTTCCTTTTGTCGAAGCCAGGATTTAAGCGGAAGTCGACATTCATTTACAGTCCTCCTCGTCCGCAATCCTTTTTCCTAGTGACTTTTGACGTCAGTTGGTACAAACAAAAACGCGTTTTCGGATTCATCCGATGAGGTAAGTCTTCACGAGGCGCGTTTTACGGGAAAACATGACGAACTATCGTAATTCGTTCAATAAACTCAAGAAGTCTTACTATAAGGATGACTCAGGAGTCAATGCGTTCTCTCGTTCTGGACAAGCATGCCATGACACAAGTTGAGATAACCTATGTGCAGCGAGTCGCTCCTTCGTAAATGCCATATATTGGGCAATATGAATTTTGATTGGACCAGTCGCAGTCCCTTGTCCGTGCGTCTCGACTTTCGCAGGATGATTACCTGATATTTAGAACAGAAACCACTCTGTTCAACGGATTCCGTTTTTCCAGAGTCCACATCCAGAGTCGTTTGGCCGGGATTCATCGTAATATTCATGGGGAACCTCGTGCATGAGCGGTAATGCTGATTACTTAAAGCCAGTCTTGTCCTAGGGACATTCTGCACGTATAATGTATGGTCAATTCGTCGCTTCTCAGGAAGGTACACATATCTGGGCTGATACGGCTGGAACGCCAGGAAAGCCATCTGTCGTATTCGCACACGGATTCCTCATATAACTCTTGAATTGGACTCGCTAGTTCAACGACAGGCCGTTGCTGGAGACTCTGTATATTGTTGGACTGTCTCTTCACTCGAAATATTCAAAGTTTAAACGTCAAAGTTCCAGATCAAATATGAGGTGGGCTATGAGTCTGTAAAGACTTCACCTCAAGGGGGTTCTTCAACCCAACAACAGATCACGATCGGCGTATATTAGCCAGAGTACGAAGTAGGTCAAAGAGACTACATCAAGGTAAAATCGATAGGTAAGGAGTGAAAAGGCCGAGACGGTGCATATGTGGCAGTCTGGAAGGCATAGGTAAATAGAACATAATAAATGGCGCATGAAATAATTCTGTTGGGAATCTGCATCCCTTACAGAGTCGCTGTTATTCGAGATCCTCAGATTCATTTAAATGGACTCGTGGGCATGGTCGTTTTGATCAGTCGGAGTCAGAGCTTCCTTACCTAGGTTACTGGGCGGCTCATCGTGCCCGGCGTCCTGTCTCGGTTCGGTACCTCCCCGCTTCCTGTAGCAGGTTTTAATATGTTCCACGCAATCCCACGGTGCTCCATATTTCTGGAAATTCTCACGTCTTATTCTACCAAGATTCTTCCTCCGCTCTCCTCTTCAGACCTACCATGTTTCCAGAATGCACTTCAAGAACTCATCGGCGAGTTCTTCTCCCCCAGTTATATCGTGAAGGTATCATTTGAAGAAAGATGCGCTTGGATAGGCAGTGCCACGACTATGGTGAGTTTGTGATCTATCGCCGTTCTGGTGCGAAGAATACTGGGGTGAGGACATTCTCTATCTCGCGTACGTAGGATGAGACAGCTTAGTTATCCGTATCGAAGGAGTTGCCGATCTCCTGTATCTAGGCTACAGGGGACAAGTTGATGGAGCACGATAAGCACGAAGCTTCTATGACAATGCATTTTGGTGATAACTTGGATTATAGGCAGATTCCGGGAGGTGGTCATGCGTCATTCTATGAGTTCCCGGGAACCATGAATTCGATGATTATCGAAGTCGTTCTGCGCGTCTATGATACCGGTGCAGACACTGGACTATGAATATATACCGAAACAGCTTCACCCTGACACCCTGTTTAAGTGCATCTGGGATTTTATGTCTGCTGCTGTAGTTTGCAAAGGAACTGTAGTACATCTGAAACAACCAGGCGTGTCTTGATATCTCGGCTACTACTTGAAATGATCGTGACCATTAAACCTTCACTTCACTGGTTCCAGTCTACTTCGAGTTCTCTCGATCATCTTACAGCATGAATATCAGTCCGACCGGCTGAGATCTTTGTCCTCCGTCATCGAGTACACTTTAGGATTGACGTCTACCATTTACCTCAGCTTTCCCAGTCTTACTCTGTTTTTATGTTCGTACTTACAAGAAAGTCTCCAAAGAAAAGAGGAATGAGTACGTTTTTATTTCTTTCAGTGCCGAGCGATCCCCGAATACAAGCTCCTCTCAAAGACTCAGGGATGTTCTGGATCATTCTTCTCGATGGACAGTAGCTTATATCAAATCTGGCCGAAGCTGCATAGCTCTCAGTGGCAAGCTTGGATATCTAAGAGAGCATCTCTTGACACTATAATACTTTAAAGACTTTCAATTGACTGTCGACTCTCCTCCGGAGAGACCATACCTCGGAAATTTTTTTTACTGTGGACACGACAATCGCATTCAGAAATAGTCTCGAGAAGTTGGTATTCCCGTCGTGTAGATTCAGAAGCTCGTTCTGAATGGAAAGTACCATATCCCGTTCTTGCTTGATTTTCTTCGTTCTACGCAGAACATTTAGCATCTAACCATCCTTCCAAAGAGAAATGAATGGCAGCAGTCCTTTAGATGGATCAATGGCTGGCTGCTATTAGAAACGGACCAACAATCCATTTATGATAAATACAATCCTAGGACGGGGCCTGTCTACAAAATTGTAAAGCTAAAATACAAATCGCAAAGTAAGGTAGGGGGAAGTATGCAGAGAGAGAATGGAAACTAAGTGGTCTGCGGTTTGGTAATTACGAAAAAAGTTCTAGTGCTATGCTTCGTCTATGTTGTTAGGCTAGACGACGTAGACATCTCAAAGAAGAGATGTGGCAGTGTTCCTGTGAGCCTCGATCTTCCAAAGCTTCTCTTCTTGTTGTTTGTCTGCCATACTCACCACCGATACTTTCCTGAACTTCTTCCCCAGTACCTCTAGTTTTCCAACGACCCAAATAACTCCTTCCATTGTAGAACTATGCTTGGAAGTGCCTATGAGAGTGTATTTTCCATCAGGTATCAGGTATGCATGACAGGCGACAATTTTGAAGGTGTGCTTTTTCAGGCCAGAGTTCAAATGCAACTCTCCGCGTCGGGATGATTCGACACCTAGTCCCTCCACAGTGCATGAGTCAATGCGGAGACCGTAGTACTTGTCTCCACCTTTCTTCGTCCGATGAACCTTTATGGTATAAAGGCCTTTATCTAGTGATGATTTAGGAAGTGTCTCCGTCATCACCTGCTCCCATGACGGATGCCAGAATTTGTTTCCGTTCCCAGGTCCAGGATATAAGAAGAATAAATCTGCGCGAAACACATCCTGCGTGACACTAACGAGTTCCGTCCAGGCGTCCTCTGCGGACTGATTGGCGTCGTATATCGGGATGTACTGGGAGTAGAACAGGTATATCAATCCTGCGACCTTATCGACGGGCTTGGTTGATTTCCGTCTTTGCATTTGTGACAGAATGTAAAATATTGATTCCTGCCTCTGCATTTGCCGCAAAGATGCCAGTTTCTTTTCGAGCAGATTCCGCATGTCCACTGTTAAGAACATATTGTCGTTGTTGGACTCTGCAGAGATGGGCTGGTCGTCCATCATCCTCTTTGATCGCCACAGTCGCTTAACTTGACTGCAATTGCGGAACTTCTGCCTCTTTTTCTTGTCCCCTCTCACGAGCATGGCACCACCATCATGGGTCTCTCCTGCAATGCAGAAATTATCCCTCATCTCCTGTAGTGTCCACCCTCGGTTAAACCAACACCGCTCGCTCTCGAAGTCGCCAGACTTGAAGCTCAGTGGAAGACCCAGTCCGCTGAAATAGTACACCACCTGATCGGCCCTGTGATATATCCATCCGATCGTTGGCAAGTCGACTTTCCACTCCTTCTGGCGCAGACACTCCCTGCATCCGCAGTCCTCTTCGCTTGGTTTACTACACGGGCCGTCATCCTGGGAACCCTTCTGCCTCAAACACAGAACGTCCAACCAGATATACTCCGCACCCAGGTTCAGCATCTCAATTCTGATGAGATTGAGATCGGCGTCTTTTGGCATCGGCACCGGCCATTCATATCCATTTATCGGCGTCATGTCGCTTTTGAGATCCATGTCCTTCACCCATGCGTGCGATATTGCCCTTGGGACTTTACGGGCAACCCACCAAGGCACAACCCGATTGGCATGCAGATCCCAGATACGCCGGGGGGGTACATCTCCGTCCAAGATCTTTCTCTTGACAAGCATATTTTGTCGCATCGCTTTGTCGTCCTCCGATGCTTTCAGGGTATCGCTGACATGTCCGTTAACGATGAAGTCATGCAGATGGGGGCGCAAATAAGCGTAGGCAGTGCCGAGGTCGCGATTTTCCGTAACGAATTCTTTACACGCCTTGTATAGGTGGTTTTCCGGGGTGCAGACTGGGAGATTAAGCTTCTCCAACATCCCGTCTACTCCCAGGTCGATGCATGGGGTGTTGGCGACAGAGGATGATAATACCCTACCAGTGTAAGCTTGTTGCTTCGGCACTGGTACGCTTTCAGTTCGACTGCTCTCGCCGTAGGCAGACAGAGTGACCTCGGGGAGATTCCCATAATCCTATAACACATCATTCCATGCCCTTCTATGCGTGCTATTACGTGCTTACCAAGGGCTCTCTATCAGCGAAAGCATTGCGGTTAATCTTGTCTCGCATTTCTATAGTGAGACTCTAGCTAAACATGACTGAATGAGAACGTGATGCAGTCAAATAAGATAACTCCACATACAAGAGCAAATCTGTCCACGTATAGCTGAGATGATGTGGGCAACAAGGTCGAGGAGGGGGGGAGGTATTAACGGACTTACAGCTTGTCGTGCTCATACTAAGAAGCAAACAACGCAAACCAGTGCTCTATCATATCTCCAGGTGGACAAATGCGGATAGTGAACGCAAGTTACTATAGTTTCATGCAATTCACGAGTGTTACAGATACGAAGGCCATCACGCCATTATGCCATTCATTCCGACCAATCTCAGATGGATGCATATATACAGCGCCTGTGACCACCTCTGCATGTATTCTCATTTCAATAGCGCACTGAGCACACACATGCAAAGAGAGAGACTGGTCTTTGTTCCATAATGATACACCGAGGCTGTAGAGTGCGCCATAGATAGGATAGTCGACTTTATTGTAACTCATTGAGACCCGTTTATTTGATTTTAGTTTCCATCATCAGCCGAATGAAACAGACGCCGGATAAGATTAGTCCAAACTTCACTCCTCATTCATCCGGGCGTCCGCATTGTACCTACTTGAATCAATCAGAACCGACAACGACGTGTAGAATGTACCTCGATAACAGATATTCTTAACAGAGAGTAACATGACTGACCACGTGAGACAGGTAATTTATTCCTTGATGAAAACTTTTTTACTTGATGTCTATGTTGATATTCAAGCAAGGTCGAAATTTGGGTGCTTTTGTGTGGGTAGTTCTGGCGATCAAAAATAAGACACAGCCGTCCCATGTCCCAGAATTCAGAATTGAGCCGATAAGACGCTTGAATCTACTTGGTGCACCGAAAGCAAAGTCGCCGGAAGTTGATTGGAACTAAAACCCGCAGATGATGTGTAATAATCATCCAGATGCTCGGAACTCACTTACTATCTTCTATCCTGTGTCAGATGACATCGCCCTTGTTTTGTGGCATGACCACTGGTTGATCGCAGCGTATCAACATGGAAGCCACAGGTTCACCTGCACAATTCCATTCTTTCGTAAGAGAAGTAAAATCTCACAGCGTCCTCTGTTGACTCATGGCAGAAATAAACATATAGCATAGCCCTTTCCCGTACTGCCTCAATAGTGATTGCTTCTTGTTGTCCACCTCGTTGGTGGAAGGACAGAACTAACATCGCTGGGGCCGATGAAAAGATGCCAGAGTGATTCAACGCCATGCTTGTTAAACGAGGTCTGACTTGCTCTTAGAAGCATCAGTAAATGTAAACAGAGCGAGAAGAATTTTACGTGTCGCATGTACCTCAGTTTGCATTGGTTCCCAGCACTCTGTACCATGGCCGCTGTTGAGTCGGATAGCAAGCTTGGCAAAAAATAAAAAGCAAGGGCACAGGAGTACAATGTTGCTCCCTTCAGGCTTCTGCTTCCGGTTTGACGCCCAACATTCAGCATCAAGGAGTACTTTCACCGTTTGAATGACCTGAATTACTTTGTCTTCCAGACAAGTAAGGATGAAGGGCTAATGTTGTAACCCTTCGATCTCGAATCATCCGAAATGCTTTTAAGGAGATCCCTTCCACGACTCATGACCAGAAATGCGGTTAGACGGGGAGCCACTGAAGAAAAAAAGTTTTTCAAGAACACGGCTTAATAGAGTAATTCAAGTCATTTCTCTTGTGCCAAGAGGCGGGTACTTACGGAGGTGGAGTGGAGGGCGACACGTAAAGGCTGTCGGTGAATGGGTGGATTGGGGATTACACGTCTGTTGTCGGGACAGTAATCTTCATCAAGTTTTTCATATAAGTGACACAATAGAGACAGGTTCAATTAAATTGATGACTACAAGAAGGATAGCTACCCGCATCTTGAAAAAAAGGACGCCCGGAATCAAGATACCCAGAATATATGATTTCACAGTTCTCAAGCTATGTGTCGTTCCTGCCTGGAAGAAGAATCCTGATGCTGGGTATCATCAGCAGACGAAGTTTCAGCCGCGCAAGACTAGTGGATAATCAGCAGTGAATGGAAGGATATGTTACGTACCGTATCAATCATCACTGCGGTCTAAGCGCCTTCAATTCGAAACTGCTCCCGAAATCCGCACTGACGTGATGGACCTATAACGTTTAGTAGCGTCCTTCCGGTGTCGGTATCTCACTGATTTACAGTACCAGGACGCAGTTGACCTGAACGAAGGACGTTACAAGAAAAGTACAACGTAGTGAAGGATGCCAGATAACCTTGTATAGGAATGATGAAACCTTGATATCCCGAAATGCAGCGTCAAAAATTGCTGAACAAAAAACAAGGCGCGATTTCAAATGTCGAAAGATGTCACTACCGATGTCAACGTGGCCAGTGCATAGTTTAACTGTTGACAATGATAGTTTTTCATTTTTGCTACAGAAGGATTCAACGTACTAGACATTATCGCCAGAAACCTGGCGTGCGTCAACTGCGCCAGCAACTGCTTCTTTCAAGATTTTCGGAATGTATTTTCGGAGAAAGTACTGAATTTTTGATGATCTTATTGTTGGGAATAGACGAGATGAAGAGGGGCGTAAAATCGCAAAGCGAGATGGTCACTGGTGGGTGTCAAGAGCAAAATCAGGGTCTTGACTTCTGGTTCGTGGCACGTGCCCCGACGCGTCCCGAAATAGACCAACCATCTTTCTCCCTTCTCTCATCGCATCGCGAGGTCGATAATCTTTCTCTTCGGCAGACTACCGCACTACATAGATGTCTCGTGGGAGATAGAATCACTTGCAAATTTTGCATTTGTTCAGATATTCCTTGAGTGCCGGTTGAACGGTTCGGCCCTGTCAATGATTCTAAACCAATTCCGAACGGTGCTTCAGCAACAATACCGGAGTGTCATCGTATCAGCATAGGTTTGGCTTCTTGCAAGTTCCGGTCTGGATTGATTGAGTGCGGCGTTTTGATGACACTGAACGCCGCTTGTGCTAACTCCGATGCGACCGTTTTTTCTGACGTCCCTACCTAGACCCTGATTTCCCTTTCACCGTGACGATTTACTGATGCATCAAGCTCTCATTGATTCACTGTCATGTTTCTTTCTGAAAAAGGACAAGGATAGACTCACAAAGTTTGTCTGATTCCTAGTTCCTTTCGGTCTCATTTCTGGTGGACAGACACGAGTTCTTGTAGGACTTAATTTTCTTCTGGCAAGGTTTTCAAGGCGTCTGAGCTCCCAGGCCTGCGTCAAGTGAGCTCTGATCCAAGTAGCGGCGACTGCAAAAATTTAACGCACTCAAATTTCGAGACCTGACATGGAAGGTTTAAATGTTCAGTTTCGAGGTCGCAGATAATTAAGGGGGGTTCTATTTTCTTATTTCAAACTTCAGCAGCGTACCGTTGCTTTAATTTCTAGTGTAGAAAGCTCTTAAACACACGCATATTCTATTAGTGCTTAAACCTTGTCGATATAATGCGACCCTAAAAATCACTTATATGTATACTCGTCTTACCTGAAAGTTCCTCCTGCGCTTGGGGCTAAATTCTAGCATTTTCCAATATGTTGTATCACTGTCTACGCACGTACTAGATGCGTGAAAAATCCCTCGTTTGCCTCCAAAGCAAATACTCAGGTTTCAAGATAAATCGAATTCGAAATAGCTATGGACTTAGCTAGGTATTCATTCTCTCTGACGCCTCAAACCCTTCAGAGCCTCAAGAGATTATGATTGGTATTTACATGTAACGGTACAATGCTATCCTAATGAAGCATGATAATGAAAAACCCAGCAATCTCTGTCCCCGGGACAGCAAACATTCTGTCAAGGCAAGCGGAAATATTGAACTTGGTGGTCTATTGTTTCTGAGATCTAGTTGTCTTTTCCTGCCCTCATGGGTTTCGGCTTAGCTTGCATCATCACACCCGACCCTATTCCATTCTGCTCGTCGGCGTTCAATTGGAGGCCAAGCTGGGGTGATCCGTAACTAGCCACCTAGTGCGACTATTCCTTCATCAAGCAACTTCAAAACGAATTTCAAATGTCTCGTTCATTAGACACCTCGGTTGCACTGTCGAGCTTGAAAGACGAGCGTTCGTAGATACGGGAAAAATTCTGAGCTACGGTAGAAAGGACAGGTTTGGTCCCGCAAACGGGAGTTACCGTGCGAATCGCTTGAGGGCGATGAGAGAGCATATGTAGACCGAACGCAAACCAGAGAGGTAAAGGGACAGATGGAGAGGACGAGCGATATCTTGCATTGCACGATAATCCAGGTTATCGGTCAACGGTGCGAGAGACAAATTCATGAAGTCATGTTCATTGGACACCATCTCGGTCATCAACCTACGCACGAGTTTAAAAGATGAACGTTCGTGGTTTTACGTATACAGAGGAAATGCTCGACACCACGCTGATGGGGACCTTTACGGACGATCCCGTGTGGTGAATTAAAGAGGAAGGAACCGTGGCGGCACCAGGACGGCGAGCCGCGAGATACAAGAATAGAAGCTGGAACTAAAAATATATAAGCAAAGCCTGAAAGACACTACTCACGACATACGCACCTAGCACCGGTGGGAACATAGTATCATCAGTTGCCATCGGTTGACGTTTACTCTTTGTAAGAAATGCGATGTAATGATGAGGATCTTCGCTCCCCGCTACTGTGAAACGGACGCGGGATATTCGCCAGGGGATGAGTATGCGGCGCGTTGTAACAGGAGTTTGCTCCTCGAGAAACGATCGCAAACTGCAAGAGGAAGGGCGGGAGAAGGATCCTGAACTGGAATGCTGAAACTACATCCTAACCTGTTTTGAAGGATAGGTGGTGGGACCATATACCTCAAGCTACGACATCTGTCACTGTGAAGTGAGGAGTAAAAGGAACGGAGAGAACGAGTCGCATAGTACTTAGGAGTTCGCCCCACGGGAGACTACAACAGGAAGAGAGGCTGGGTTGAACGCTGGCTGGAACGTGATCTGATCATGAAGAATAGATGGTGCGCAGCAGACGACGAATCCGTATACCCAAAGCCACGACATCTATCCTTGAGCGATGTGAGGAAGGACGGGATCACCAACGGGATCCGCATGCTAGGGGGAGTAATCGGTTGGCGTGTACCTCTTCTACGGCGAGAGGGAATAATTCGTGTCAGAGCGGAACGTAGGGAACGATCTCTCCTGTATATTGGACGCCGGGATGGTGCGTGGTTCCGATCGTTACCAAGGAGACACTGACTTCGACGATCAACGAAGTGTATTAAGGAGTTATCGTCATCGGTGGATGCAAGTATTTCTGCCTCGCATTCCGTGTCGTGGGTACGGCATCGTGTTCCCATCTCGTTCAAGTAGGCCATGGATTTCGGAGTAACGAGATTATCACAAGGGTACCCGGCATAGGCCGGTGGACCATCGGATTGGTCGAGGGGCGGGAGCAAATGTGACTTGAGTGCGCACTTTGGTGGACTGCCGAGCAGGAACAAATCTTCGTTAATGGCAGGATTCGTCTTTCTCGGAACGAGAGCTGCTCTAGATCCTGAGGCGAGGCTTCAATAGTAATACGTTGAGTCTTGACGAGGCCAGGCGAACTGTCAGTGTCTAGCGAAGTAGAGGAATCAGGATAAATGTTGCGTACCCGTTGATATATTTGACCCTGCGCTGATAACCGAATCAAATTTCATGACCTGGGTGCAATAGCCTGAACTGTGCTTGCCTGTGCTTACCCTAGGACCGATGTTAGTTAGCGACGGCAAAGATAAATGCATATACTCAATGTGAGAATGAATAGGGTTGTATGTGCGCAGTTACTGTGTTGCAAGCCCAAGATGATCATGAAACTGCGTCGAAAAGCGTAAGTTTCAAGGTTCACGGGAACTCCCTGGGACGTTTACGATTGCGGCAAATGCCGACGTATCCCTTCTTCACACCATGACGTTAACGTTTGCGGATATCTGCGCGATGAATCCTTGTTAGCAGGCACATTGGTACGCAACATTGAAGACATTGTTCGGTTATGCATGACACTAACGCTTGTTGGCCAGGTACATCGCTATGTTATGATGCGTAGAGGATCTCCAACGAGAAACCGTCGAGCTAGGAACCGAACAGGTCCCGATGTCTGGTTATTTTTTTCTTGCTGAGGAGCAGGAATAGAAATTAGGATGCAGCAGGACGACAGAAAGGACGGCCCCTTGATGAACGACGATCCACAGGAGGGCTAGTCGTCATTCGAGAAAAGCAAGGCGCGTCAGGGTCTCGTTGGTAACGATCGGGACCCTGACAGGTCGCTTTGTTCCCGCGATCTGATAATTATACTCAAACCCGCATATACATAAACAATGTTTTTGGCGCTCCTCCTTCTGCATGGCCACCCTCTACTCCGAGCTGTACGATCTTATCGTCGACTACCTCGCGGACGACATCCCAGCGCTTACAGCTTGTTCCCTCGTCTCGCGTGTGTTCTTACCTCGATGCCAGCATCATTTATTTCGGCATATCACATTTTACCCCGGGAATAATCGGTGTGCGCGTTTTTTTGTGGACAAGGCTCCGCTCGTTGAGGAGCTGACGATCTATGAACGGAGGCTGCCTAGGAATAAGGGAATGCGCACCGATGCATGGACAGAAGCGTTACCGAGGGTGCTGCGTTTGCTTGTCTCTCTACGAAAGGTCAAGTTTTCTGGGCAGATGCATTTGGATGCAATGCATAGAGTGTGGACTGGCGTGCAAGGCGTGTTGGCTCAGTTGACGAGCATTACACTGGACGGCGTATTCTTCAGCAGTCTGGCCGAATTAGCATCGTTTTTCGGATGCGTACCGCGTTTGAAGAGATTGGCGATGAATGTCGTCACTGTCGGCAGAGGCGACGGTGACGATGCTAGTCACAGGGGTGGGCTGTGCAAAGAGTTGGAGACGCTCAAAGTCGGGACTGGAAACTTGCGCCCAAGATGGATGCGCTTCCTATTCGGGAGAGACGGCGCCATTTCGTTGGAGAGCTTGAGAGAGTTGGTGTTTCCTGTGACGTCGGAAGTTGACAGCTGGATGCCAGGCGTGCATGAGCTCCTTGGTCGAGCTCCGAGATTAGAGTCGGCGATGCTACCGGACTGGAGAGGATCTCATCAGAATCTTGATCGTAAGTCGCATCTCCTCTCATTCGACTTGTCTGATCTTCTCTTAAGATATAACCCCAGTACCCGACATTGGCCACCTCCGTTCCCTGACGGTATTCATCCCTCTCGCCTATACAGACCGATACGAGGTTCGGAGGGCCCTGATATCAAACAATACTAAGGTGAACAAGGTGGATACCGCGATATCTGCGTTGGATTGGACGAGGAGAATGCTGGACACAGGTACTCGGTTAGAGGAAGTTGTCCTCATTGTGAGAGCGCACTCCATGGTGGGTGATGAAGGTGTGAAGGAGGCGTGGGGACGTCTGCTGAGGCTGAATGTCGTGGTACGCGTTGAAGGCGAGTGTTCTGAGGCGGCTCGAGCATGCCTAGGGAGAGTTATGGTGGAGCTAACAGAAGGACGAGGGAGGTTTTATGAGCTGTAAACTTCTTGCTCTGTCCCTGTCGGCTCTCACTGAACGTCGTCACCAGACGACGTCCTTCGTGCACTTCCTTCATTGCTGCAAGGCGTGTTGTCTTCTTCGCTATTGGACCTCTACCGACGAGGCACAATTGGTTGACACGCCCTGTCAGGCATACGGGCTTGCGTCTCAAAAAATATCGGGGATATTATTCCTTAATTCATTGTTCTGTGCTGGCCATATCCAGATGGGCCTTCATCCGCCGATTTTGCGTGATCCTGCAGCTTAAGCATGGCAGTACGTGTCGTCTACACATAAGGCATATTGATACTGTGAACGATGCTACCCGTTGCTTCGACGTATATTCTAGCAATTGTGGATACATAGTGAATCGATCATAAGCTAGAACGAGTAGTTTGAGCTCTGCATGAAGGCCGGGCACGGAAAAGAATGGTTGTAGTGAACTTTGCTAGACCCGAGTCCGTTCAGCAGTGCGAATATGGCGTTTGAGCAGTCACGGCCGTGCTGCACGCTTGTACAATGTACCTGGGTATCTCTCGAGACCATAAATGCGCCGATGATCACCACGATTGAAGGGGAAAGAGGACCCACTGCTCTAAGACATAGTTATTAAAATATGTTGAATAGAGTTCTTTCGTCTAATATAAGCATTTTTTTCTTGTTGCTGAAGGTGCACATGATACAAACCCAGTAGTCTTGATGTTCTGCGAACAATCATCCAAGACAATGTGAAGTAAGGCCCTTATGCTCGTATCCAAGCGGAACCTGTTTTTTCTGTTCTGGACTCGCGTAAACGAGAAAATGGATTGGCGTTGGAGTTTGGGGATACATCTCGGCGCCTTAACAAGGTGGAGTTCGTTACTATGGTAGTAATATCATACAAAAATATGGGTGTAATAGCGTACAAAAAATCGGGTAGGTACCGTAGGTAGGCCCTCTCCCAATCCTCTGATACTAACCTCGAATCTGGAAATAAAACATCGAAGGGCAGTAAACCTAATTCATCTCGTAAAAAAGGTGATAATAAATAGATAAAGCAGCTGAATTATAGGCTGAAGAAATGCTGTCCACCACATTAATAGAGGAAAGACTTGTAAGCGTTGGAATAATACTGGCCTCCGATTTTTTGCACGCTATAATCGCCATATGTGACTAAGACGAGAGATCACAGGATGCATTACACAAGGTACCCCATGAGGCAGACTCCTTCCCATTCTCTTTCATGGGGGGTAAAATGACTGCTTCGCAGTTGGGGGATGGGGTAGTTTATCTTATCTTATTGGCTTATGTAATGTTTTGATCGTTCTGAACCTTAATTATTTTTTACCCCCCATTACAGAGACTGGCATAACTTGACACGCCCTGTTGGTTGTGTTTGGTTACGGCCTCCAGATAATGGTATGCACATGCTCAGAGGGCATGCTTGTTTTACAATACATGCTTAAAAGTGTGACAGACAACCAGTTATTTTATTATTTCTGTCCTTCACCGTGTGCCCAGCCCAATGTAGGAATAATCCACAGATCTGATCAATATCTACATCAGGTTGTTCTAAGTGCAGAACAGTACCACAGTCAGCTCTTTGGGAGAGGGCAGCTGACATTGGAAAACTATCAGTAGACCTAGAAAAGGCCCAGTGCAATCATTTTCACACAACTCTTGGATGGGAGAAATAAGTGTTCAGTGAGCAAAGGGAGGCAAAAGGGAGGCTGTAACCAAACACAACCAACAGGGCGTGTCAAGTTATGCCAGTCTCTGTAATGGGGGGTAAAAAATAATTAAGGTTCAGAACGATCAAAACATTACATAAGCCAATAAGATAAGATAAACTACCCCATCCCCCAACTGCGAAGCAGTCATTTTACCCCCCATGAAAGAGAATGGGAAAGAGTCTGCCCACAAGGCAACTTTGGACGTAACAGTTGCCACAGCCCACCAGACCACACCGATCAAACGATTCCTGAATCATTGCTATCTGCTGCCTGTACAGTGATTTGTCTCATAATCCAGTAAAGATATCTTTTCATTTCTGCCATGGTGAGCCATGATACGTAGGAGTTCCACCCCCTCTTATTGAACGATTCTCCTAGGCTTGCCCAGCATGCAACCCGGACCAAAATTTGGACTATTATATGGGTGTTGCTCAGACATTTGACTATTTACTCCCGACCTCCCTGGAAACATTCATTCTATTCAACACTCCACCATCACATGATGACTGTACATTGATCAAAGAATCCCTTCTATCCTTAACCCCCAAATTTGTGCAACTTCGCAATATCATTGCTGAGCAAGATGAAGCTATAGCCGCATTGTCTCTTGTTCTCGATCACTACAAGGATTCCCATGAGGAAATGCTCTACGAGCAGTCCCGTGTTGATGACCTCATTGGATGCCACAGAAGGGCTCTATCATCTCCCATACACAGAGTACCTGTTGATATCATGCAGGAGATATTTCTTCTAGTGTCTTTCAATGCAGTGGACATTACAGATTTTGCTTGGATTGCTACTCACACATGCACCGAGTGGAGAGACATTGCCAAACAGATGCCTATACTCTGGTCGAAGATACATATCAATATGGATATCTGAACCTACACATGACCATACTATTCCATTGACATGCCTGGCCTCGAATTGTTGCACTCCAGTCCCAGACCAACATTCGACACGGAGTGTGTACATCACGTGCTTGAGCTGTCTCGAGAGGTCCCACTGGTTATTTCCTTTATTAAATTTTCTATATTGAATCCAAAGGACCTGTCAGAGCAAGAAGCAGAGTTGCTTGATATGCTTCTGGATCATGCATCTTGATGGAAGGTTGCATATGTCGATGTCTCTCATAATGCTACCTTACTTTGGGACAAGCTTCAGTGCCTGAGAGGGCGTGTCCCGATGTTAGAAAGCTTTTTTATCAATACCCATTTTGCTCCTGATGGAACAACGTACCCCCATGACAATATCAGTGTAGCCCCACAGCTGCGCACCATATCCATCATTCATTCTCGGGTACAGTTATTATTCCCATGGCAGCAGATCCAAAGACTCATGCTGAACGGTATCTATGACATGTCATACTTGCTTCACATTCTTCTTTCTGTAAAGAACGCCAAACACCTAATGATCTGCAATTGCAGTAATTCTATGGATGTCAATGCTAGCATTATTAGGCTCCCTACCATTCACACCCTTGACCTCCTTTCCAGCACAAGCCTGCATTCAGGTTTACCTTCCAGAATGATCCTTCCGGCACTTGAAAAATTGCATGTGAAAGCTGGGAAGATAGAGATGTCGCTGAACATTAAAATGCATCCTATCACACAGAGCTTTGTGAGTAAGGTGGGCGAGCTACTGAAGAGCTCTGGGTGTGTCTTAACACATGCGACGTTCTTGCCGATCGTGAAATTCGGGCCCGCATTTCAAGATGTCATCTCGCAGTGCCACACTCTGATGCATCTTGATATAGGCTTTACTCCTCCAAGAAAAACTATCGATGAGGTGTTTTCATTCATAATTTGGCCAAATATGCTTCCTGCACTTTGAATGTTGAAAATTTCTTTTAGCAAGTGTACTATTTTGGAAGATGGCCCATATTTTGGTGAGCAGTTTGTCAAGATGGCTTTGTCATGAAAACATGGTAGCCTGAGGGTCTTCGAGGGGTCCGTGCGTACAAAGATAGATATGAAACTTCTCTACAAAGGCATTCTCAGTGTTACGGATAAAGTATCTCTGGAAGAGTTGAAAGCAGAGGGTATGTCAATTATGGTCAGGTAAGCAGCGATTATCCCTTTAATTGTCCAAGCTTTGAAATCGAAACCCATAACACTTATTAGGTTTTGCCCTCTCTATCTGGACATGAATGGAAAGAAAACTAGATGGAAGGATTCTTTGGAATTTGTGTAGATGCACGACTAGCTGGTTTTCTTACAGGGATGTTGGTACACAAGGGTTTCCGAGTGAGTCGTAATGAAGAGACCCTCATTGTACCTAGTAAGAAGTACGACTGCTACGGTACCAAACCATACCTAAGGGAAACGTCGGACGAGATGTATTGAAGGAAAACTGTCGTCTGTGCAGATGAGGGTACTAGGTGTTTATTATTAACTCTCTCCACCTTGAATTCTTCTCTGATCAAATGGGAGAAAGTAAAAAGACATCCTAAGTTTGAATGAGGTCATCAATCGATAGGGTAAGCTAATGGTGGATGCGATGATAATAGCGTGTTTATTAAACACCATGACCACATTGATTCCTCGCATTTGAAAGACTAGATCCAATAAGGATCCTAGGTATTGCTGTTTTCTCATCAAGAAGACAAGCATGATAATAAGCTTGAGAGCAAGTCCTCCTCATGGCCCACGTGGTGTTTATAGATCGACCGGCGTGTGACTCTTGAACCAGGACATGATATATTATAGAGAAAGGAAGCGAGACCAGGATCCTTGAGTATGGATAACAATGTCACTAAGGGGCTCTGGAGAGATAGGAACTTCGGAATCCTGCACTGCGCCCAATTTAGAACGTAGCAAGTGCATCAGGACTTGTGGCTTGTACCTCAGTCAGATTGGGTTACAGCAGAGATGAAGCGCAAGGAAGGTATATACAGATGATTAGTGAGAAGTGCATTGTGAACCTTGATTGGGAGGTCGTGAAGTCTCAATGCTACTTGCGAGGTGAGCTCTCATGAAACAGGTTCCTGCAAGTAGCCTTTCCAATGGGAAGTATGCTATACGGATTATTTATGTACTATTACATACGTCATTCTTTGCTTTTGTTTACCTATCCAATGTTTTGTCTCCCTACACTCCGGTCATGCCTGAGCTTCTGCCTGAAGGAAACACAAAGTGGCACCAGGCAGTTTTCACTGTTCAGCTAGTCAGAAATGAAATTCTTCCAGCAAAAATTATATTTTTGACGAATGGAAATACATCTAAGGAAACTCTTTCCGCCCCATAGTACATTTCCTTCAAATTTCCTTTGTTTCCTTTGTGCCAAAATTGTTGGGGGCCAGGAGTGCTAAAGCATCACATGAGCTGTTTGTGCTGTGAATAGCATTGCCGTACCATTTCTTGTGAGGGTTGATTTTAAAGACGCATCAAAATCCTGACCAATCATTGGTATTTATGGTCGGATCAAGGGGTTCTTTCTCTGTTCGATTTGATATTATGTGTCCGACTGCATAGCCAACATCATTAGGATCCACGCCAGGCAATATACTGAACAGTTCTTGACTGTAATCCACCATAGAGATGGGAGAGCCATCATGGCTGTGTGTGCATTAACATACATATCAGTTCCGAGACATGGCACACCGAACTAGCATTTAAGGTTCCAAATCAATGGAAAACATCTCGCAACTCATGCTACTCTAGGAGGTAGCTTCATCAAGGATGATAGGCAGCTTGGTACATCCTTTGCATCATCTTGTATATTCCATCACTTCAAATGCCATCCCGGTGATGATAGGCACCAACATTAGCTCCAGCAGTAGCTCGGGTCCTCTGAGCTCACACCAGCAAACTTCGCCCTTGGCCATTGCTGCTGAAGTCGACTGAAACCACATCATCTGGGAGGTCCCATGGTTGAGGTCTGGGTTCAGTGTAACCAGGATAGCACTTGACAAAGAAAGAACAGGTCCAAAGATGGAATTGGAGAAGAGTGAGTTGAAAGTGAGGATTTCACCTAAAAACAGATGTCGTCAATGGAATATTGTCACAGCTGGAAAGACATACTCAACGGGGACAAATTAATGAGGGCTTCTGTGTCACCCCGACTTGGCGAGGAGATCGATAATTTCATTACAGTGCATTGTGGCACTACAAAGTCCCTCTCAGCAAAAATTGGGTGCTGCACAGTGACGGGGAGTCAGGAAATTTCAACATCTGAAGATAGTATCAGCTCTGTTTCAAGTTAATTCCTGTGTTAACATCTTCAATAGATATTGGGGTGACGACTGTGGGGTGGGCCATGGAGAACATGATGTGCATTGAATGGTGACAAATGAATTCAGCATCTACATATGATTTGACAGATGCAATACCCAAATATATCTCAGAAGAACTCAGTTACAAATACCACGATGACCACCCTAATAAACTGCTAGTCAGTAATGCAGCAAGGAGAATAAACATTGCTACAGACCTTGTGCCTGGTCAAATCGGTAGGGATGGGAGTCACATCCTCAATACGTCCAATCTTCATTCTGGCATGGGCCAAAGCACGGAGAGCACTCTGTGTGCCAGGACCGGGTGTCCTGGTCCCAGTTCCACCACTAGCTTGGACCTTGATGTGGAGAGCATTGATCCCGATCTCATGGCATTGTGCAGCGACATCCTGAGCCACCAACATGGCCACATAAGGCGAAGACTCATCATGATCAGCCTTGACTTTCATACCGCCTATATAATATTGAATCATCAACATAATAGGATGATACTAGGCTATGTGATGCACCAGTAACACGACAGATGGTTTCCTTCCCTGACAAATCCATAACATGGATGAAGGTGTTGTTGAAGGAGGTGAAGGTGTGGGCAACACCGAAAATGAGCTCTCCGTCAGCGACCTGAGGTCCGAGTGAGACGGTGGGCTCTTCCTTTATTGCCTTGGATTTTTTTGGAGGCTAGAAATGCAAAGATCAGCTCATCAGCATCATCCACACTTGCTTCATGCCATCCATCCATTGCTGGGCAGTCATATACCGCAAAATTCAATGGATATGCAGGTATACGCCGTCCCAAAGCATCAGCAGAAGAATAGACATACCATGTTTTGATATGAATGAGTTGAACGGGCTGAGGATAGCTTATGACGAGGATATGGAGCTTTTTTTCTGGCGCTCTAGGTCAGCTATGTCCAGTGTTTTGATGACTTGACTCAAATGGATACTACCGGCAGCTCTCGGTTCCGTATCATGAACTGACTTGGTCCATCTTCATCCATTTTGATGGCAACTCAGCCTCAAGTGCTTCATTCTTCATTGTAGTTTGTCTTGCCATTGTGGTTTGTCTTGTTTGAAGATAATATGCAGGGACAATTGAAGTACAGTGGTGTAATTTATAACAACATATTTTACTCTCTTGTCTTCCTCTAAGGCATCTTCACCTCGAACTCCATCCATGCACCAGGCGGGTGGAAGGAACAGAGATGGGGATGGTCCAAGAGCAAGTGTCCTTCATGGACAAAAGTTGAACCAATTCCTAAGTCGATTTGCCATTGAACTGGCTGAAGATGGACCGACTCAGCTCACCATGTGGAACTGAGAGCTGCCGGTAGTATCCATTTGAGTCAAGTCATCAAAACACTGGACATAGCTGACCTAGAGCGCCAGAAAAAAAGCTCCATATCCTCGTCATAAGCTATCCTCAGCCCGTTCAACTCATTCATATCAAAACATGGTATGTCTATTCTTCTGCTGATGCTTTGGGACGGCGTATACCTGCATATCCATTGAATTTTGCGGTATATGACTGCCCAGCAATGGATGGATGGCATGAAGCAAGTGTGGATGATGCTGATGAGCTGATCTTTGCATTTCTAGCCTCCAAAAAAATCCAAGGCAATAAAGGAAGAGCCCACCGTCTCACTCGGACCTCAGGTCGCTGACGGAGAGCTCATTTTCGGTGTTGCCCACACCTTCACCTCCTTCAACAACACCTTCATCCATGTTATGGATTTGTCAGGGAAGGAAACCATCTGTCGTGTTACTGGTGCATCACATAGCCTAGTATCATCCTATTATGTTGATGATTCAATATTATATAGGCGGTATGAAAGTCAAGGCTGATCATGATGAGTCTTCGCCTTATGTGGCCATGTTGGTGGCTCAGGATGTCGCTGCACAATGCCATGAGATCGGGATCAATGCTCTCCACATCAAGGTCCAAGCTAGTGGTGGAACTGGGACCAGGACACCCGGTCCTGGCACACAGAGTGCTCTCCATGCTTTGGCCCATGCCAGAATGAAGATTGGACATATTGAGGATGTGACTCCCATCCCCACTGATTCAACCCAGCGCAAGGTCTGTAGCAATAATTATCCCCTTGATGAGTTACTGACTAGCCACTCATCAGTGTGGTCATCATGGTATTCGGCACTGAAATATGCAGAGATATAGTTGGGTATTACACCGATCACAATGTATGGCATATGTAGATGCACAATTCATTTGTTGCCATTTGACATGCATCATGTTCTCTATGGACCGCCCCATAGTTGTCACCCCCATGTTTATTGAAGACATTAAGACAGGAATTGACTTGAAACCGACCTGATATTTTCAAGTATTGAAGTGTCGGGGCACGGTGAATTTTGCATGTGTGTTTGCATTTGTGCGTTCGGTGCATTTGTGTTAAATTGACATGCGTGTGCGTTAATTTGAGTGTGTGTGCATTTTTGGGCATGCATGGGAAAAAACGTGTGGTTGCATTTGATGCGTTTGCATGCATGACAGAGGTGCGTTTTCTTGTATTTTTTTCTTGTTATTGTAATTTCTGTTGCTAGGCGTTGCCACAGCCGATATGACTACATGTTCCCTACAACAATGAAGCTTCCCAATGAGGAACATACATTGACCTTTGTAAGTTTGCCCTATCATTGTTTTTCACTCCTATTCTTATTGTTTCTTACTAGGTCTTAATTACTCTCTTGAAATACAATTTTGGTTCAAATTACATCGTATTATTTTATACTTGCAAAGTTGAATGAACCATGTATTAATCTAATTTATAGCTCGGAAATTTTCTGTGTGCTGACGAAGTCCATGAGAACAAGGATCCTGAAGAGTTCCTCTTAAAGCCTGGGCCAGATTTTGATGAAGATGAACAGCAGGAGTGGTTCCGAGCAAGAGAAGAAGAAGATAATGTGAAGAAGTGAGCACATGGGCCAGTACTGAAGCCTCGGATGATATCCAGGAAGTGTAAGGAAGTTTCGGAGCCTGGAACTGCAGAAAATTTGCTTCAGGATGGTAGTGCAAAAGTGCTTGGACACCCAGCCAAGCGAGCCCGAAATAAGAAAACTTAGAGTACTGATGTCAAATATAGAAGATGCTCCTGTTCAAATAGACTGTTTTTCTGGGTGATTCTAGCAGTAACAAGTAGAATGATCTTCTATAAGCCAGAAGTAATAAGAGACACGATTATATGGTTGAACTACAGTTGAATGCACACTAACACACCGAACGCATGTGTCACAAATAGGTCACAGTCACCTGTGTGGATGCGTTTGATCTTGAACACATGCATTTTTTGTCCCAACGCATGCGAGAAGATTTGCGAGATGCATTCAGGACACATGCTGACTTATCCTTACAGAACAACATCCAGGGCATTTTCTGAGGTCCGAATGAATGCTACAAGGACCAATGACATTATAATGTGAGTTATGATATATATACATGATTGTTGTTGGCTCGAAATGCCTCTACAGCAGTTTAATTTCACTACTAGTCAGACTGAAAATGCATGAAACACATCAAATGCACAATTCCCCAATGCATGAAACACACGAGAACACATAAACACATAATTCTCCTGGCCCAAAGTGTCGCCATGGCTGTATTGTGACCGTTGTTTTTGCTGACACACCATAACAAAACCATCGAAGTAGGCACCCTTGGTAGGGCCCAGAGGCCCTTGTTTCATCACCCTTACTGAGCATGTCTTTCCAGCTGCGACGACACCACACCGATGATATCTGCATCTGCGAAAAGTCCTCACTTTTGTCCAATCCCATTCTTGGATCTATTCTCAACTTGTCAGGCACTCTCCCAGTTACACTGAAACTGAACTGTGACAATGGGGCCCTCAAAATGATTTAATTCTAGTCGACCACTGCAGCAATAACCAAGGGCGAAGTTTTCTGGCATAAGCTCGGAGTGGGTGAGCAGCAAGCTATTCTGAAATTAATGATAGTGCAGATCATCAGCGGGACACATGGGAAGCGGTGGAATATACCAGATGGCGTGAAGAGCACAAATAAGATGGGATTGAGTCAATCATTGTCCCCGATGTCTGCCTGGTACATACGGAGAAAGATATCTCCAAGAGTAGGGTGAGCAGCAAGATGTTTTCTGTTGGTTGGCCAACTCACTTGAAACCTTAGATGCAAGTTCAGTGGGTCATGTCCAGGATGTCTGATACCTGTCCTGCTGCACATACATGGCTACGACTCTGCCTTCTATATGGCTGACTAATCTAAAAACTGCTCAATATACCACCATATATGCCAAACAATGGTGAGATTTTGATTCGCCTTTACCTGAAGCCTCCTCATGAGCAAAGCTAAGGAGACATTACTCATAGTGCAAATGGCCCATACAATAGTTTGGAAACAAGAAAAATGTCAACATAAAGTACTGGAGAGTATTCTCGCAGATGTAGGTCTTCTCAAGTTTAAGCGAGTATTCCATCTTATTTAATCTTATACAGGCTAGTAGACCGTCTGTCTTACAATCCTACTGGAGAATCACCCCCAGAGACTGTATGACTCCTAAATGCCTCTCTTGTTCAACTTTTTCTCCAGCCTAATTACACTAGTTTCTCCCACACTACATTCGCAAGTCATTCCTTCCACCTCACATATTTTGTTGCTACCTCCATCTCTGAAATCTGCACTCCTCTTTCAGATGGACATACCAGATACGTTGCTACGCATCCAAGCATATATTATGGCAGAGCTACTCTCAAACTGTGTGCACAAGCTGACGAGTGGGAGGTGTTTGCACAGTATCCAGTTCCGGAATCTGTAGGTGGTGGTATTGGGATAGATCATGTTGGTATCACTGCAATGTATCGAGAAATTCTTTCATGGATGAGGAGTTTGGTTTTCCTGCTTCGGAATGGATAAAGTGTGCTGTCATGCATAGAGGGAATGCAGGAAAGCCTAGTATGCTCCCTGGACCCTTGCATTTGGGCAGACAATGATCAAGTAGTATGCTCCTTTTTGCAAATAGTGGTTATACCTTGATGGAATTATCAGTGTCATCCTATATCAATGTTCCTTTGCACTTATTGTATTTCCTTTTTTCCTCATCGTCATGAGAAGCAAACTAGAAGGTTGCTTGAAGGTCTCATACTGGAAAAGGGAATAAGGATCACAGGATCATGGTGATCCCCGGATTCCTTTCTTACTGGTGCCACCAGACCGTACTGTTGAATGACGACGGTTCTGTCGAGCATGAAGTGGATATGATGGAGAAGCATTGCCATTGTAAGCCTCCTGTTCGAGGACTAGGCAAAAGAGCTCCCTAGCTCTCCTCTTCAGTCAGATGCAAGCCTTTAAATGAAAATGAAATGCCGACATACTTGACACCACAACATAGGTAGATTCTGTGCGATGAGTTCCTGTTAGTAGGCACATCGGTACATCACATTCAACACAAAAAAATTTCGGTTGCGTCGGGAACTAGCACCTAGTTGGCAGGTATCCCATTCTCATGATATTTGATAGCAGTATTCTCCAACTAGCAATGTTGAGCCAGAAACCGATGATGATCCAACATCTCATGTTTTCCTGTGAAGAGTAGGAGGAGCAGACAGCAATGGGACAAATGTTTACATCATTCAATGATGATGTTCTAAAGAGGACTTTGAGCTGAGTATGGCAGGAAATACTGGACTAAAACCCCAGCATTCCATGTAGACCCGTGTAGATGCCGGTGAACACATGTACACTGGTGTATTACCATGTACACGCATGTACATGGGTGTATACCCATGCACATGGCCTCTCTCCCCTGACCAATGTCATGGAGACCCATGTCAGGTCAGTGTGTATGACCCCAGTGCCACACCGGTTTGCACTGGGAATCAAGTGCAGATGGGTGGAGTGTTCACGCATTTACACAGGTGTACATCCGTGTCGAACTGTCATGCCTGCATTTGGCATTTCGGAGTGGCACAGTTTGGCATTTCGGAGGCCATGTCTTACCACCCACAGTCACCACCTACATCCTTGATGCCAGCTTTGCTGCCCTCCCACCGCACCTCCCCACACTCCTCATCTCCCTTGTCTTCTTCACGTCCATGCAACTCGTTGTCATGCCTCTTGTGAGGCCATGCCTTCTTCCTGACACGTACCACAAGATGAGACTGAGGGTGAGGAATAATAACTGGTGTGTTCCGTTCCATGGGTTGGTTGGTTGGTGGAGATGATCTGATGTATGGGCATAGGTACATACACATCGTGTCGCAAGCACCTGTCTTGCTGGATCTGAACCTCAAAGTGCTGGACCGGCATTGTGCATTAGGGCAGGAAAAGGACAGGGTGGGATGGCTCATTGCAATTTCTAGTGGGTGAGTCTCCCTGTTTGTGAATATAGGGATGAATGATTCTGAGCTGCATGGGCAGGTATTTCATCTGGGACACCATTGATGCTATCGTCAAGTTTGTGGATATCGGGTTCATCGTGCATGGGTCACTCTATTCGTCTTTATTGTCTTGCTCTCGCTGAGTCTCGTGTGTAGAAATCAATTTCGGCGTACTATGCAACACGGTGTCTTCTCTGGGAGGGGCATGTCATTCTCTTAATCTCTCGCCTTCCTTTTTCACCCTTCCCTTTGCAGGAGTACATTCTTCCTCAGCATCCACTGGTTCCTCAACAAGACCAACCACACTGGGAGCACCTTCCAGCTCATTAACGGCCTCTTCCTCCCCGTCATGTTCTTCATAGTGTGATTCATTCACGGAGGGATGTATGTCGCCAATGCTCAATTGGCACAAATTGTATCAATTTGTGCATACGCTATACAAGTCCAACATCAAGTGCCGCCTGCTTATATCTTTATTCATGGAGGAGGGAATGTCGTGTTTCAGGGTCTGAACTGCTTATGGTGTGTGGAGATGTGTCATTTTCTGGTTGTGTGCTGATGCTTGGGTAGGTTCGGGGAGACAATTGAGGCTATGCGAATGCGATTCTTTGGGGATAGTGAAGTCAAGGCTCATACGACTATTGGGACAACGCCAAAGCAGAATGGATACTTGCAACATAGGTGCTGATTTTGATGTCCGAGCATCTATAAAGGAAGATCTTGTGACTGCGGCCTTCTGGTAAACAGGGTACAGGTACGTGTCAAAACAAGCTTTTCTCAACGTTGTTTAGACTTTCTCAGCAGACGAGTATGTGGATTCAGGGTACAGGGACTACATAGGGCTATGGTGTGCAGTGCGAGAGGTGTAAAGGTGTGTAAACTTGAATCCCAAGGCATCCTGATGTCTAACCTTTTCCCTTTCCCAGCAGTTCCTCCTTTGCTGCAAACATGCCTACCTTTCCTCACTCGGACGAGCCCCCATTCACACGGTCGGGGCAACAAATCAGGGGACATGTACTACTGACTTGCATTCTCAAACTTGGTCCTATGGAGCTTGCCGTCGATCTGACGTTGCTTTCCCTCTCCTCTACTACAAAATTTTTTTACTTCATATTCATCATCCTTTCGTCTACGACAGATAAAGTTCTCTGATTGTGAATAAAATACCCAGATGCCTTGTCCAATTTGAATAAAGTAATATCATGCCGCTAATTCCTCAAGAGATTAGTTCCAGACTGTCAAGGTAAACCTAAAAAAATCAACCCAAGGTTTACTCCTCATCATCATCCGTCAACTCTTCGCCTCTCCTGACCCCACCATGCTCTTCGTACCCATCCTTTCATGCCCATGACCATCCATCCATATACAGTTGGAGCCTCAGAGGAATAATGAGTGTATACAGAGGATACTCCTCAAGATTAAAGAAGAGCTTGAAGTTTTTCCATCATCTAACCGGCACGTAAGAAACGAGCTAGACTGAGTCTAACCAGACTTACCCTAAACTATAGCTATTGATGAACTCCTCTCCCCGATTCTGCACAATGCGTTTGTATACCTCATGATCTTACAACTCGATGGACGTCTCAGCAGCAGATATAGCAGCCAAATGCCACGTGCACATCACACCCACTGCGAGGAGAGTACGGCTGAGAAGATGTAGCCCTGACTGCTCTACAATGTGTCTATCAGCTGCGACTGGGGAGACATTTTGACATTATTGGTAACGATTCTAACTTTTGATGGAGAGATGGAAGGATTATTGCTGGAAAGTAAAGTATTCGAAGTCAAGGGAGAGGGAAAGCACTTTCGATCATCCACAATTTCCATTTCCAGACCATACTGGGACTTGCTTCCCGCTGTCATGTCTCCCACCTCCGATCCTTCACAACCACTTCTACTGCCATGGGAAGAAGACATGGGGAGAGTCCTGATGGAGCTCATACCCAAAGATCATTGGATATGTCCGTCTTTCTTTCCATATCGACAAGGCTGACTCTATGCGCAACTACAGGTCCATATACGCTGCTTCGCCGACACCCTCGCCTTGGGCCTCCCACCTCTTGAACACTTCCCCAATTTCCACATTGGTGTGACCAGCGTCTGCTACATGATGAACCTCAATCGTGCTGACCTATGGCGTGCAGTGCGAGATGCTTAAACTTGTGGGGCATGCCTGGTGGATGGTGGAGCATGGAAACGGACGGTAGCAGATACAGGGAGCTCCCCGGCCATGATGAAGACTGCGGGGGTGCGGGAGGAGAGGCCCAGGGACAGGGACGCTTGTGGGGCATGCCCATTGGGAGGGACACAGAGGGTAGTGGACACAGGAAGCTCTCTGACCGTGATGAGGGCTGTGGGGGTGTGGGAGGAGAGGCCCAGGGATGGGGACGCTTGCAGGGCATGCCCGTTGCAGGGGGAAACAGAGGGTGTGGTGGACATGGAGGCATGTGGACAGGATCAGGTGGGGGGGCAGCATGCAGGAGGGTGCGACATGCTTGCTGAGTGGAGTGAGGCTCCGTCGTGTTGATTCCAAGCATCCTCACTAAGACCTAAAAACGACAATGGGTTTTTTAATGATATACATACATAGAACACCTGTGAACCCCGGTATGTATGTATGGATGTATGTAGGATATGGCACACCTGATGTATCAAATCATATCTCATTCCCACTGCAAGGAAGTCAGGAGACTGACCTATGGAACACATATCAGTAGAATTCCTGACAGCTAATTGCCAAACGTACAGCTGGACAACGAAACCTATCAGTAACTCTATGGCTGCATCCATGAATGGGTTGTGGACAACGAGGGAATCCATTGCCCCATTGATCCCAATGACATGATATGGGGCCAGATGGAGGCTTGCACGTGTTTTGAAGGTCATGACTGTTCCCGTTGTCGCCCAGGAGACGACTCCCAGAAGATGCCTTTGGGGGCTGAATAGGGCAGCGACATTGTTTTTGGCACCAAGGTTGATCAGATCACTAGGTATTCGTTAGTCAAAATACTGTCTTTTATGCATTAAACCACTTACTAGACAACGAAATCCAACTCATTTGCATCAGTGAGCTGCTGTCCCAGTGAGCTTTGAAGAGTGGGCATAAGTTCTTTGAGGCATGCCTCGATACGTGCGTGCTCTCTGATAGAAGTGATATTGACTTCCATTTCTGTTAACATTGTATTGAAAAGGTTGAAGAGCATCTGTGAAAATGAATATTAGTCAATAACACAACTGTTGCTTCAGTCTTCACAGGCTAACTGACCTTTGGGATTTGTGATTGAAGCTGGCCAGTTGATGGTTAAGATTGAATAAAGTTTTTCAGTTTTATGGAGGCCAGTGACCTCTGATCATCACAAGCGCAAACAGCTCATATATTAACAATAGCAAGAGCTCACTCTACATCTCGCTGCTGACAATTATGGACAATGCATTCTTGGGATGGTGAGGGTATGGGTGCATATATGTTTTGTCGGGGAGGGAGGGGTGTGGAAGTAATGTTCCATTTCCTCTTCCATCTCCAACAGACCATGTACTGCACATGCCTAAATGGAAATCAAGTGAACAGATTGTCAGTGTTTAACATGTTTGAAGGTAGACATGGTAGGTGTACCTATCGATACTCCTGATAACCACTGAATATTGGGCTGCCTTTGCTCTCCAATAGTAGACCACCTTCAATGTACTGTGGTTTTTAGTCTATCATTCCCTCAACGGTGCAAACATCTGTCTTTCCACACGCACTCCTCAAGTGAACAGTTACATACCGGCCCGGTGTCTCCTGCAGACATTGGGACCCTGAACCCCAGATAAGATAAGATAACAAGATAAGATAAAACAATGTATGTCAGTTTCATTGCAAAGAAGGTATGAGACTACCACCAGGTAAGAGTAAATCTCGCGATTGGTGATGGTGGAGATACACATGATGTGGGTGATAACATTGAACGAATGTTCAGAGACTCAGGAGAGAAAGAGAAGTCATTTTGATCTCGAGATATAGAATGGGTGTCAAGCAGGAGATGAGAACGACTTACTCAGAAATGCAGTTTCTCTGCTTTCTTCAGGTGTAGGCATCTGTAACAACACTGTCCTTGATAAATGAAGACTTACCCCATTTCATTTCTTTATTCCCAATTCCCTTTGCCACTACTTTGGATTACCACATTACGTGAATTTTAAAATCATTTTGATGAATTGCATATCTTGACTCATGGTCACATGTATTACATATCTATTTCTGACAGTGACATCAGCTTTCTGTTCCTCAAAAAAAAAAAAAAACAAACATCGTTCAGTGCCAATTCCCCTCCATTTGTCAAGATATTGCTGGATCAAATCGTCTGCACAGGACCTTGGAGGGATGAATAGTTATTTATCCTTACCAGTGAAATGTGTTGAGGGTTGCAGCCGAATGAAATGACATGACCACAAGCTCCAGCATCCTTTGAAATGAGTGCGGTTGAGAATTTCACCCCACCTCAACTTTGAAAGCCGATCCAATGTTCAAGACCTAGATGGCAGGAATATCAGGCTAAGTTCTGTTCGCAGCACACACCACACACCTTTTTCGAAACCTCTCTTTCGTGATCATGCCACCATCATCGACCACCCACACACAAACTCCTCGAGAGCTTCTTTCCACCATCACACCATTGTTGGCCCACCTCGCTGCCATGAGTCCGCCCACTGCACTGGCAGTATCCAATGCCATCCCCGCGTCCCAGCTCTTTCTGTCTTCTGATGTTCCACCCTCCTCGACTCCACAACTACCTTATCCCTTGGTCGCTTCCTCAACTGCATCAGCTGTGCCGGCACAGTTGGGGCAGATGACAGCCTTACAAAGCAACCCTGTGGCTTTGGTAGCTCAGATGGTCTCCACTCAGTCATGACCCCAACCTCCCGTCCCCTCCTTCTTCCCTGCCTCATGCGTAGCGGCTGCACAGACAGAGACCAGCCTCATTCAAGCTGGTCTGACACCTCCACCTCCGTTCCCTCTCTATTTGGGACCATCCACCCCGGAGGTTCAGACTCATGTGAACAGCACATCTGCGTGGCACGTGTGACATCTCTGATCCTGGCATGCCAAGTTCGCAGATAACCTCGCAGTCAGACGCAACAGTAGATCAGGTCCTTCAATAACTCGACTGAAGCTTCTCCTTTTTCCTGTCACATGTGGCAATAACGCGAACCCACCACAACATGTTGACCCGTCTGTCACTGCTGATGACCCTCACCCCTGGAGTTACCAGATCTTGCAAGAGGACATCGGTCCCATGGAACGCCAATTCGAGTGCATAGGTCTTGTTATCAACATGATCGTCCATGATGGTCTCCTCAGCTTCAGCGACATCCATCACGCCATCGCCCAACATCAGGCACTTTCTGAGAGTCCCAAAATTCCCAGCTTTAACTCTGATCCTGATGTGAGCTACCTAATGTCTGGGTGGTGCCTGCAACAAATGTGGTGTGTTAGAAACCATACAAGCCTCCGGTGTTGCAAGAAAGCTTACAAAACTGGTGCCTACTGGTGCCTCCAGATGCTCACTGCTTATGCGTCCATGGTGAAGGCACCAGTAGACACTGGTGGCCATAGCAATCCTACATTGAAACATGTCTTCATCATTGGTGCACCTCGTGATGACGTAGAAGATTTGCTCAAACCTGACTGTCCCATATAGCTCCAACATATGGTAATATTGTTCACAGCATTGAGAAATGCTATGTGGATGACTTCCGAACTCCCATCAACCTGGCCAAAGCATGCCTCCCTCATCCCTGCTTTGTGGCGAGGGCAATTTTTGGCCTGGCTTTCCTCCCTTGCATGCTTGAAAACTCCTACCAGGCGGAGGAAGAACGATGTCTTCAGCTCTGTCGCAGCGAAGACCCCAACCTCTATCCAACATGGGGTGGTAGCCAAGTACATAGTATCACTTGTCCTCCACACCCCACGGTCACGCTGACAGTGGCACCTTCATTGTCTTCCCTGTCCACATCCACATCAATGGTTTCCTCTGCAAACAGAACTACATGGTTGATGCAGGTATGCTAGATCTCTCCATCTCTCTTCAGTCATTTCTTCTCTAACATTCCTCCACTTCAGGAGGAGAACCACGACAAAGGTATGGTTGTTGACAATGACAATGACAAGGAAAACCAGTCACCGGGGATGGCCCAGCCATCGGTAAGAAGAACACACGTCGAACTTCCAGCTAATTTGACCTCTTCTTCCTTCAACGGCATCCACCATTTGTCCCGACACACGTTCCATGGCCTCCCCCTCCCTTCAGTGCACCCCAATGGGACCACCCTGGTCAGGACTTGTTAGGTATTGTAAAGCAGAGGGTGTCACCCAGTCATAAGCTCAGGATCCACGCTAAGGATGTGCGAGAGGCAGCTGATGTGTTCTGGCGTGTCCTTCTTCACATCAGGTCAATTATGCCTAAGCTACCTCCTGGCAAGGTCATCGTTCCCCGTCGTCACGGTGAGCCTGTCCTCCCACCCCAGGCGTCGGTCACGAACTGGTGGCGGCCAGAGGTGTTCTTGGATGGAACTATCATCCAGCAAGGTCAAGGAGTCAGCCAAAGTATCTATGCGTCTGTTCTGGCTGTCAATCTGATGAAAATCATTGACACGACCGACCCTAATTGCCAGTTCAGCAGGCTACCCAACAACTCTCTCCTGGTCTCCCCGAGGTTCCCCATTCTGGACCTCATATCTGACCAAGCAGGTTTCTGGTGGGCTGTCAGATTCCTACTTGCTCTCTTTTCCACTGCCACAGGACAGGCCTGCCTCCCTGTCCAAGACATGCTCATTCATGTCTTACTCCTGCATGCTCTTGGTCAGTGTCATTATCAGATAGACCACTGGACCCCCTCTTTCATATACTCAACTGATCCTGCGATGGGGGAGCTCATGCTGCCCTGGTTGGATCTTGGGAAAACGCAAGCCATGACTGGAGACCCTGATGGAAAAGATCATTTGAAGGAGCCTGTACCACAATTTCTCATGGCTTATTGCAGTGACATCCTCAGCATGAGTGGTAATCCCCTCGAGTCCCTCTCCACTTTTTTTGACCTCTTCCTCCTCCCAAGACTAGCCGCACGCAGTGGGATTCGGACCACATCATGCCGCTGTCCATGAGAACTACAATCGAGCTATCTGCGCCTATCTCATGCTGAGCAACGCTGTCTTTGACTTGCTCGCAGCCTACCATGCCCTTCATGCAGGATTTCACCAACCGTTCAGTATTGAGTTTGGGTCATTGACACGAGGCCTGACACTGGTACGTCTGCATGTGCTCACAATGCCAGCCTGGATACTGATCGCTTTTTACGCCTGTTGAACAGCCATCCATGATAAAGGATGCCTGCGAATGCAAAAACAAAACGGCACTCGAGTTTATCTATTGGTGGTTCAACAACAGGCTAGAGCGTGTTGAGCAGCTTATCCCCCATCTAGAGTATGACATTGGCCCCATCGTCAATACTCCTCAGAATAATCTGTCTTTCACCCACGGTGAGGCTGAAACCCTGGCCCACCGTGTGTCTCGTGCCTTCCAAAACACCCTCAAAGAGTATCTGAGAGTCGATGTCAAGGAGCGGGGCAAGCAGCTGCTCCTTGCTATGATGGCCTGTCCATACCTCCCAACCAATCCTGACAAAAAGCTGAAGGTGTGTCCTTGACCATCTTCTTATGGGGGACACACACTGACACCTAGGAGGATAGTTTCAGTTCAGATTGCTGAATGACAACGTTCGGATGGATGTGCCTACCATGAAATCTCTCTGGTCCTTCGTTCATGGTTGCTTCCAGACCATTGACATTGGATATGATGGTGTCTTGGCAAGTCTGTTGGTGAATGGATTGTGGCGAGGTATCACCATAGACTCTTATTTCCAGGGTATATTTATGGGGGATGTTACGTGTTTCAATGCAGAGTAGTTCACGGTTTAGGTATCAGTTTTCAGAGGTGCACTAGATCAAGGTTAGGTATGAGTAAAGACTCAGGTTGTACATATGAACCAGTCAAAGAAAACCATCCTGAGATTGGCTATGGTGCTGGTAGAAATGACTATTGAGGAATGCCGACATATGCTCAAGTGTGCCTACAAGTAGGAAGAAATGGCTGGAGGTTAGGTGACATTACTGTCAGGCCCAACCCTGAACCGATAGTAGTTGTAGCTAGTAGAGTCGTCGCAAGTGGCAGTGCACAGCAGACTGCCGAGCACATGCTGGCACACATGCAAATTAAAATTAAGAATTAAAAATAAATTCAATTCAATTAATTCACAGCCTAGCTAGTTGGGTAGAGACCATGCCTAAACTAAGCTCACATTTTAGCTTACATTTATTACATTTATTTCAGCTTACATTTCGCATCGAGATCCAAGAGTATGTCAAGAAAATGCAGATATATTTTATGTTACATGAGTCTGGCCACTCTTTCATAACTCGCTATATGTATTTTCCACCATGGCATGTGCTCATCTGGTATCAAGTCAATGTCCCATTGTTCCACAAAACTTTTGTCGACCAGTTCGACCAACCGTTGAAATAATCGTAGAGTGCGGTCTACCCGTTCCATCTGACCTTGCAATCTTGGACCGGAAGCTGTATATACTGGCGCAACCTGGTACGAGTTGATAAATGGCCCCAAGTCCTTGGCCAGCATTGTCATGGAATGTTCGAGGAGGCAACTGATTGCAGCCATGTCAAGGGGAGTGAGTCGTTGGCAGGGTGGAAGAGGAACGGGCAGCGCCAAGGGGGAGGGAGGAGCTGGGTGGCATGGTGGAGGGAGTGGTGGAAGCAAGGGGGCACCCATGAACACTGCAGACGCATGTGGCACTGGCAGCACCGCTGCAATCGTTGGTGAGGACGAGGACGCTACAGTATCTCTGGTGTGGACTGTTGTCAGTTTGAGTTTGATAGATTCGGAACATTGATACATACCTGATCACTGGAGTACTTGTTGGGGACCCGACTGTGGTGGGTGAGAGCGACAGCAATTCAACATCCCTGCAACCACTGCCATGAGTGCCAGTTCTCAGAAGATGTTAAAGTGGTACTTACCCATACAAGAATACCGCACAAGTGGCACAAGGTATGGCCAGGTTGCAGCACTTGCGCTTGCCAACTGGGTCAAACCATGCATGGTGCACTCCGGTCATCATTTTGACAAAAGATGCTGGGGTATTTCTGCTGGCAATGAGGAGCAACGAGTAGGGTCACAAGGGAGATTTTTAAACCCAGCAGGCTGGAGGTTGTCCTTAAAACATAGATGCCGCATGATACGCCGGCCTCCGTGAAGTCTATGCTCAAGGTTATGTATTGGATATTAAGTGTAGAAATGGGTCGCCAGAGCTACTTGGAATAGACATACCATGGAAGCTGCTTCTCTCTGCCAACAGTCACTCAAAGCAATACAATCCTCCAATGGCTATCTGGACCACTCTTCAAGTGAGCGAGTCCAAGGAAGGTGGCCCAGAGATACAATGCTGCTTGAAGCTCTGGATCTGATCTGAATGTTGGGGAAGGCTGAGGGCTTCACTTGCCTGGGCCGAATCTCCTTTAGGGTCTATTTGTATTAGTCAGCATCTTGTTTGGCAGCTTCATCAAACCCTCATTGTCATCCACCACCACTCCATTATAATTCAGTCTTTCTGATCCACTCATTCTTTGTCCTAGTTGGTTGAACCGCAAGGTTGCCTAACCCACACCTGGACATTTGTCAGTGTGCCACGAAACCTCTTACTTGACGCTAGCTCGATGAGCGTCAACACCAGGTATTCATTTGAGGAGATATCAAAACATCCGAAAGAGCTCCTTTGGAACGCTGAGCCGGGCCAACATACGTTCTCCATCAGTATGGGCGATCCATAATATAGCTCACTCAACCTTACTTCTTCAGCTCTCAAGGGCTGGGACAGCCACCTAGGTGCAGCCTTGGATTCTCAGGTGTTACTAGTAACTCCCAATGTGTCGGTCCTGTTCCAGCCTCCAATGGGAGTGACACGAGAGATTACCTTACGAGAGAATTGTCGATATGGTCAGGATGATCACTTGTCGTGGCCGCAGCCCTACAGTCCCAAACGTCTGCATCTTGGCTGCATTCGAAAGGCTCCCATTGACATCTGGTTTCAACCTCTCTACAGTCTTCCCCTACGCTCCCATTTTGAGGAGCTCAATACCTGCTCTGCCATCACTGGTCCTGGTCTTTGGTCACACCTGAAATTTGCTCAATTCCGAGGCGCCTGTGATTTGGTGCTGCGTGACATTGAAAAAGGTACATGGAACGAAACTCACAAGTCTCTTATCTGTACCTACCAGACATACATTGAAATGTTTCTTGAACGCATTGAAGGGCTTCCTCTGGTTTTTGAACGCCTGAAGGTCTCCATCGCTGAGACACAGCGACTGGTGCTTGAACTTCAGGCATTCATGGACTATGTGTCCATATATCAGCCAAGGATGATAGGCGCCTCCCCCAGACCCCCTGAGGATGGTCAGTTGGCTGTGAGGCACCTTGTAGGTGTCTTCATGATGAATCACACCGTGGCTCAGGAATGCTTTTGGGCGGGTATACCTGTTTGGCTGATCTACCCTCTCACCTCGGCTCCCACCATTCGCATCGATGCTTTAGATGAGATTCAAGAACCTGTTCCACCATTCGTTGCGCTCTCTAAGTCTCGCTTGAGAGTCCGACCTGTCTACATTGGGTCGGCAACTGACAATGATAAGTACAAAGCCATTGAAATGTACACACGTAGCCATCTGACTATGGCCAACCCATTCTTATCTTTGGTGTCTGTGCAGGCACCCAGTACACCGGTGCCTGTGAAGCCGAGTTCCACACGAGAGCATTATGAGCCATGTTAGTACTTTTAATGCTCGACTGAAGGCTGGTTATTGACCTTCCAGGATACAGACAAGTGCTCCAACCTATCTCGGCGGGGAAAAGAGAAACCATCAAACAAGGCGAGTTGGGCAAAGGCAATGTTCGAAGTTATGACCCATTCACATTTGGCCCCTCTGATTAATACGTGGAAGCTCAGGCTTCAACGAGTCGATGCTACCAAGGAAAGACCACCTTGCCATGCCATGGGCTTCGCCCTCCCTCGCCCGGAGCTATTCATCATGGTCCAAACAGATGCCAAGTTTCGACTGATGATCACATTGTGGCTACGACTGTGCATGGGTCTTCTGGCATGCTTAAATGATGCTAGCTATCAGCCTCAACTTCACAGCCATCAAACTTGGAGGACAATTCTCCAGATTGACTGGTTGGAGCAGAGTCAAGGATTCTCCTCTTCCAGTCGAGCCCGAGGTGAACAAGTTCAGCGAGATCAGGTGGCTGCCTTCCTTGAAGGCTGTCAGGGCAAGGTGACAGTCAAGGCTTCAGTTTCGGACCAGAGGGCACAGTGGAGAGACAAGGACAGTTCCAGTCTGTCTCTTGAAGACATTCGTGAGATTCTTTGGGAGTTGGCGGAAGTAAACTTTTGCATAGAGTTCCAGGTGCTTGACCAAAAGTTGTGTGGCAATGAGAGCATTCGTCATCAGATGCTTATAGGTCAATGTTTCCCAAATGGCAAGGCGAACATGCTGCATTGCATTCCCCTGGGCAGTGCTAATTACGGTCTCGCCCATTCCAACTGGTTAGAGCATGCTCCATACATCTTCGCAATGCATAGGTGCATGCAGCAATGGAACAACTGTCCTTCATCATTGTCTCTGTCCTCCGATCAAAAAGGTGGCTACTCTGAGTCTGAGGTCGAGGTCATCGAACAAGAGATGGCCTACTTTTATGCTGAGTCCTTTTTCATGAACTTTGGTCGGGAACCAATTTTTCCTCACAATCTCACTCATACCCTGGATGTCACCTATGTTCCAGAACAGCAAGAACGAGCACAGGCTGCCCATCCTGGTTTTTATTTGGACATCTCACAATGGGAAGGCTCTTAATACTCAATGTTTGCTCATGTCCAGGTCCTCATTTTGTGGTGTAGTAGGGCCAGTCCATATATACATGTATCTCTCCATGCTGTAGCTTGTAGTATCTCAGTAAAAACAATGCCTTTTGATCACCGTATAAAGCTCATTCCTGGCCATGACATAAGGATTGATATTTCTATCAAAAGAAGTCATTCCAGAACCACTCCAATCCTACCAGCTTCTGAGAAAGAGTCCGATGGGAGCACAATATTGCGATCAAATGCATGGATGATGTCTCTATTCTCGATCGCATGCATGTGGTGCGGCATCCCCAAGCGATCTGGATTTAATGTCAAAACACATCCTGATCGACAGGAATTACCTCTGCGGGAGGACCCAAATCAGGATTCACATTCTGTTGCATTGGATGCCACCCAAAAAATATATGGAATTTGTCCAGGATACTGTATTCAATTTGTCACCCTATGGATGGATGCCTGAGTCCAGTTTATGAGAGTACTGTAGGGCATTGGTAAAGATCGACTGGAGATTGTTCGGAGATGCGGTCATGTCGTTGAATAGGCCGAATCCTTTTCCAAGCCCTGCACACTGACATTACTGTCCAAATGCTGCAAACCAAAGAGGTACTGAAAAAGGACACGTACGAGCTAGTCAATTAGGCCTTCTCTGGCCAGGGGAGGCAGGTAAGGTGTCAGCTTAGATTTAGTTTGAATGCACCAATCCAAATGTATGGCTAAGTTTTGATATTGTGCACGTTCTACCCTACCCTGCCAACTCATGCAAAAAACTGCAGATTCTCTCGAGTAATACGACCTGCCATTTCTAATTACATGAAGTGGTGATGATGCAATGATGATCTGTGAATGACTGCAATTGGCATAGGATATGGTACCAATCAGGCTTTGAGGAGGAAGGAGATGGAGAACAGGGCGTGAGGACCGGTTCCTGTCAGGTCTTGTTAGCGTGATTGATGAGAGTATGGCAGACATTCTGACCTGCGTGAGTGCATTGGACGAGCCTTCAGACTGTGCCTGTAACAATGGCGTGTCCTGTGCTCTGTCAATACTCATCGTGAGCGATGAGTTTAACAAAGATCTGCTCACCTGTGGGACAGTGTTCCATGGTGCCTGGGACAGCTGCTGTAAAATGATGGTCAGCCACGAGTCTCTGCTGTGACATGGAAAAGACATACCATTGGATCGTGCTCCAATTGGTCATACACTGAGTTAGTGCCGAAGTCTACATGCCCTGCTCTCATCTTAAACCGGCTGCGGTACATTTTACCTTCGCCTTCATCACCTTTAAGTGGCTGAAATTGGTCACTCTGTCCCACCAGACCAGCATCGCTCCACTCCTCTGTTTGAACGAGGACAGAGGTGTCAAAGTGGACATGGTGAACTTCCAACTGTCGAGAGCAAGTGCTCTTGCCCAACTTGGGGTGTTCTGCATTGGCAACCCGGCATCGGTAGTAGTCCTGATCGCTAAGATGTGGAATGGACATGGACAATATATGTCTAAATCTGTGGGATGGCCCATAAGCACGTCTTTTAGGCGGCGCGCTCAAGAGCGGGTGGAACCATGACGTTCTCTCTGGACGGTAGGCGAAGTGGCGATCTGGAGTTTGACGTCGGTGAGGGATGCTATGGTCCTCGCAATAGTACTTTGCTCTTCAGTGCTCAAACATTGGTATGGCAGTATGTGATGGGCAGAAAGAAGCAATGCAGGTAGATCTCACTGGACCGAAGACGACACGTGGACTTAAAGTACGAGAGAAAGACGCATTAAGGTCATGTGAGCATCAATATAAGCCACGAAATCATCGCAGAAGCAAAAAGGAGGCCATAAGAGGCCATAACGATGATCAAGATGTGAACCTTTGAACATTGAACCATGTGGGAGGCCTAGATCTGTGATTTAATTTCGAGTTCTCTGCGCCTTTGCGATACAGAGATGTCTGCGCCACACCAGTTGGGTATTTGTCGCTGGTCAGGGACTCTGCCATTCTAGTTCCACTGACTGGTCTGATCGCGGAAGCTGCCATCTTTCAGCGAAGACTTTAATACTGATGCAACGGCTCTGACGCACCTCTACTCCATTTCCGCAATTTTTCCCCCTTCACTACCTATTGCTGCCTGGATTATTATCTTGGAAATGGTCGACTCACTGAATGTAAGTTTTGTGTATGATGTGAAGCAGCCTTATACTGGAACTGACGTATCTCCAGGTCATACTGCAGGAGCTACACGACAAAATTGTCGACCTGTGTGCCGTCATGGACCTGCGATCACTGCGCGCGACCTGCATGATGCTCCATCTGCATTCTACGATCCGTCTGTTTGAGGAGGTCATTGTGATCGGACACCGAATGAGTCGAAGCCAACATACACCTGCCAATTCGACAGCATTTTTCTCTCAGCATCCTTTCCTGCAAGTATTTCTGCAGCATCTCATCTTTCAGGATGGAGAATTTGATGTCGAGTGCATTGAGCTCCTGATGCAAATGCTTGGGAACGTCACTGACATTCATCTCGAGAACTGTTCATTCATCATATCTGGAAGAAGCACATGTCCTTGGCCCCAAACGTGCCAGCTTTCCCTCTGCGGCTGCACTGTAGACAGCCTATCCATGCAGAAGCTACTGTTGAGTGTCTACTGCCTCCAGTACTTGGTGATTTTGGCATGCACATTTCGTGATGTCCCCCAAACCATTGTATTTCCCCTGACACTCACAAGTTGCATTCTCAACCTGGACGGAGATTTGGGGGAGGCGTGGGAATTCATTGGACAATGGGGAATACATGCGCCGTCTTGGCACACCCTGTCTTTCCAGGCAAGGGTACCCAGCATAATTGAGGAGATGATCACGTGGGTATTTGGTTCTCGAGCATCGCTGGAAGAGCTGCACATTTGCACTCATATGTAGTCATATCTTGTCCTACACCGCCCATGCTGAGAAAACACATTTTAGAGAGCAGGGGTGCACATTGGCACACAGTCGTTCCATTGGTAGGCTGTGACAAACTTCGTGGGCTCAGGATCAGTTGTGCGGAGTGCAACATGGATACCATGACAGCGATGTTGACGATGCTACCAGAGGTCAGGCTCGAGTCACTCTGTCTTAATCTTCACCTCGTAAATCAGCCGACCTTTCCAGGTGATGTGACACAGGTGGAGTTCCGAGCACTGGATTGCATGATTGAAACTCTTTCAAACAGGCTGCCTACAATATGTATATCTTGCTTTCCATTTCTATGGTGTTCAGGTGATACCTGATAAAGAGGTTTATGTGCTTTATGCAGAACAGCATGCTTGCTGCTTTCCCATGTTGAGTAGTCGCTGTCATCAGGAGTGGGAAATCATTATTCGTACTCATACTGGTCACCTATGATTTGTATTGAGAGCAGGGAGATTGTTAAGAACATGTGAAGTAGTGTAGTAGCCAATGTACGTACCTAGTATTCGGAATATAGTGAATTTTTTTATCAAGAAGGGATCCGAGAGAGGGAAGTGAGTCGACGAGTGCTAAGCGTAGTTGAAGGGATGACTGATCGGTCCAGAAAGCCGTAGGTGGTAGCTGTCTTAGATTCTCAAATTCACACCAGGTAAAATGTAAAGTCAAAGAGTATAGTATCTATTTGTGAGTGTAACATTGAGACAGCAACCAGTCAAGACGAGAGACAAGGAAAGAAAACCTCCCAATCATAGGAAGCCAGTCCTTCTTCCTCACTGCCGAGCATCTGAAGAAGATTCACGACCTTGTGATTATAGAAGGGGCCTTCCTGCACATCTGAGAGGCAGACTGGACATGTTACGAATGGTCATGGCTCGCCTTCGACTTGTCCGAGGGCTGTGTTGATTATGTGCTCACATACATTCTCTTTGAACCACTGCCATAAGCAAGTGCCATGGAAGGTATCTCTGCAGGCAAGGCTGGTATCCTGGACGTCAGGGCCGACATCATCGCAAGGAAATATGCAGTACACACCTATAAGCACCATCGAGATCCTTGTTGCATATCCTGCAATGCAACTCGTTGACAAAGTCCCAAAAATACCAATCTCTGTTGCATGCGTCCTTGAGGTCATCCTTCAAACCATTGATGGACTCTTCTGTGTTTTTAAGATGCGCCAATGCCTGAGAACGACATATGTCACTTGACCCCAATTGGTAGGCGTCAGCTAGAGTCACTTACATGGTGATGCATATGCATTAACTGGGTGAGGCTTTCCTCAGTGTTTTGCGTTTTGGATTGTGCCTGGTCCAAATGAGCATAAGATCTCCATTGACACCAAGGCTACCTGTGGATCAAAGTCAAATTAACCTCACGGTACTTCAACGTCAGGCAGTTGAGGGTCTCCTGGGTTTGGCACTCCATCCCTTCTGCTCACACAGCTCTCTACAGATGCTTGAGAACAGGAGAAGGACACATGTTACAAGAGCCAATACCTTTTCCAAGTTTTTGCACTCCTGTTTGAGAAGTCGGAAGTTGCCATATAATGTTTCTGTAGGTGGCGCATGTGTAGAGGAGTGGCAAGGGTCTGAAACCATTTCCCTTGTCGACATAACAAACAGGCCCTTAAGGAAAGCGAAAGTCAACAGTTGGAAATTTAACTCCCATCGACACTGTCCAGATGGGTTTATGAGGACATTGCTGTCGACCCATCCAAGAGATATAATATAAGAGCGACTTACCTTGACTATCTTGATGAGGCGGTCAGGCATGGATGTAAACTTAGACCTCCAGACCCTGGTTATATCCAGGATGGAAAAAGGCTGCTGGGTGGATAATATCCACAGAGCTGTTTTTGGGCTCATCAGCCTCACCCAAAATTATCAATCCTGGTGAAACCAGAAAATTTTCTGGCCAAAAGCACAATTTTTCCGAAAATTCTGTTATTTCAGCTATTGTTCATTGTTCCCCACTATTTCGGAATCTGACAAGCTGATATAATCTTCCTGGGGCACTGCCACAACCCAAATGAGCAAATGAGCCTCATGTCAAGTATTTATGTTTTTATTGTGTTCCAAGTGGTCATTCAGGCCCGAAAAAAAAAACCATACTCAGAAAATATATATCATTGATTCTATGGCTTGTGCCAGCACATACAGAATTTTTTTTGGCTGGATGTGTCACAGTGAATCAGGATGTAGTGACTGTGGGATTATAGCATTCCCAATATAGTAGGTAGAAGATTTTTGAAAATGTTCATTGAAATATCGTCAATTTTGTTCACAGATAGCACCACAAAGTTAAGAATACCATTTCAACATGTATTATGTATGTATGTATAATTCTTATAAGTGATTAGAGTGGGCAACATTTGAAATATAGAAAGAAAAAAGACATTTTGATGATTTTTCAGATATTGCCGGGGTCACCGGACCTTCGGACCGACTCCATTTTCATGCAACAAACGATTGAGCATAGCTCAATAGCATGGTTTGAAGAGAAACAAAGTATCCATAAGATTAAAAGTACAATATATTAATTCACTGTGTGAATATGGTAGCATACAGTGGAGTACAACTCTCATAATACCCACATTGAATTAAAATCATATTAAAGTCAGTAGAGAGCTTAGACTGAGAACCATATATAGCAGATACTTCAGATACTCTTGAAACTACTACATTGAATATGTGTATACATTGGCAGATCGGCATGGATCGGAAGGTTTATTTGAATAGTATTATATATGGTAGCTAATATACAAGACTTTTTGTGGTCTGCAAGATAATGTAGCGATGTGTGAGGGGAAAGTATTGAGAAAATGCATAGAATACATGAAAAACAGTGTCAAAATGCAAATATCTGTTGTCCATGAAACCTAAAAGTCACAACATTTGGTGAGTCCATTATTTACAACTATTGCTAGGTATCCCGTGAGTCAATGGGATGCAGGATTACCTGCATCGAGCAGCAGAGGAAATCCAAGGATGGATTCTGCTGGTCGATTGAGATGGACCGACCAACCACCAGCGATCGAGTGGCTGTGTCATACCTTTCTTGCCCTCTGGCCACCACCATCGTCAACTACAACCGCTTTCTACCCCACCCCCCAGCCTTCATAAAGGCAAATTGAGGTATTTTTCTCATATTCTGTGATGCTGACAGTACTTTTAGGCTTTTTTTTTTTCGTGTGGGAGGGCCCATGAAAAGCCCCAAACGAGCACAACAATGATGACACCAATCTGGACAATGACAACGATGACGGCCATGTGCAAGGGATACGACAACGGGCGCACATGCAGGAAGGTACTCCAGGATGTGGAAAGAAGCAAGGAATGGACCCAGGAGGATGAGAGAAGGATGAGATGGGAGGAACAGGATTGTCCCATGGAGACGAGGGCACTGACGGCAAATGACGATGACAACCAATGAGCCCTTTGGGGCAACAATTTATACCTCGATGACAGACCCGATGCCCCCAGAAATATCCGTACTGCCCCACTATCCCGCCCATCACTGCCACCCCCCTGCTCACCCAACAACGACCTCCCCACCCCCCCCCCCCCCCAGGATGCCAGCGCATCCATAGCTTGTGCATCTCCCACTCTTTGAGTGGGGGAACACGGCCATATGGTCCATTTCATCCTCCGACCCCGCCGTCGCCCGACCCCTGCCCATCACCCTGACGCCTCCAGTATTCGACCTGTAGCGCCTTCTATGGCCCGATGAACCATACAATGACCTTGCCACCACTGTTTCCGATGACATGGAACTCAATGATGCCCACCACCAGCCCCCACTCGACCCGCTCATCGTGCAATGCCCGTCGTAGCCTGCCCCCCACCAATTTTGCCCCCCACAGGCATGCTGCACCCCCAAATCAGCCAGAAGACCATCGCAGTGGACAGAGGTCTCTACCTCACGAATGACACTATGTGCAAGAGTGCCCAGTACCCACATGCTGCCCGACACCCTGCCCAACGACAGGCTTTTTTTTTTCTACTAAAACTTTTGGTACTTAGGTTATATATTTACTATAATATAGCTGTATTATAAGGTTGTATAGCTCAGTGGATATATTGTCTGCCCCTCTGGGCAACTGCTTTATGTGTCTTGGTTCAATTCCCACTGCTGTCAACATTTTATTTGCCTGCGTGCCGCTTTCAAAAAAAAGGTAACCCAGTGCCCAAGCCCCCAATCCAGCTTTTTTTTGGGTGGGTTGGTCGGGATCGTGGTGACCAAAGGCTCGGGGTGTTCTGGAGGGTTTGCTCGTTCCCTTTCGAGCCTGTAGAATGAGCGGAACAGCAGGAATTTGAACATTTATGATATACACTACCAATAAATTGTGTTGCCAAAATTGGATGTGGCAGTGTTCACACCGCTTTCTGGTGCTGATTTTTTTTTTGCTGGATAATATAAGGGAATTCCTGCTTTCAAGGCATAATGGCCTGCATTGGGCACCTTTCAGCAGCAATTGCTGGTCCAAATTACCTTGTCTCAGCTATGGTTAATAACCATGCTGGAGCCCTTTTCCATCCTGGATATAACCAGGGCATGAGGGGCTCACTTACAGCGAACTGTGAGGCAGTAGAGGCGCGATGCGTCAAGGTAATTAAGAGAGGACTCAGAATGATCCAAATAAAGTGTAAACTCTAAGATGACTGTGTATTACTAATATTGATTGCAGGTCCCAAATAGTACCAAACACAAGGCGACAGCGTGCCTAACACAAATGTTCCTGCCTTCTCATTGGCATCACAGTAATGTCACCCCCATCCCTGCTTGGACATCTCGTCGGCAGGGTTGTTCGTTCATCCGCCAGGGGTCTTGTCATCTGACAAAAAGCAGAAGGTGCATTCTTGCCTTGGCCACTTTCTTATGGCGACACACACTCACACCATGTCTGACAGCAATGTTCCCACCATCCATCGGCATGACAGTAATGTTGCCCTGATCCCTACTTGGACATGTTGTCGGCAGGGTCATTCGTGCATATTTGCATGCTGTGTGACAGTAACGTCGCCTTGATGCTTGCTTGGGCATATCGTTGGCAGGGTCGTCATATCCCTTACTGCTGTCTGCTGTTTGGGCTGCTCCATCCTGGCTCCTGGTCTTTCCATTTTGTCTCGGAGAATAGTTATCCACCTCAGGTATGATTGTTTGGCTGAGACGAAATCAAATTTATCAATTATTTGGCAGGTGCTGGAATCTCAACCCTTTTGGAGATCCTCCATGTCAACAGTGACAGTACACATCAGTGTACACCCGTGTACAGTACACTGAGGCACACAGATGGTTGGGACCCTAGTGGCATTGTATTTGGAAATGGGCAATCTTTTAAGAGGACTGATCCAAGTTGCGCCTCCCTCCACCTGAGAATGCCTGTTCTACCGTTGGGAGAGAGCTCTACTGTGACCGCTAGGGGTCGCATCGTGAGCATTACTGCTCGTTATCAAATAATGGGTGAGTAGGCCCTTGCACCTGCTCGTGCCCATCGGATTTATCTTTGCGTATCTCTTTAGACGTGGGTAGTGTGCCATCGAGTGACCCCAAGGAATCAGAGTACGAGTACCAGATGTCCGAGGAGCCTCAAAGTGATCACATAGAGGTCTACGACAGCAATAGCGAAGAGGAGCTAGAAACAGTTCAAGAGATCAACATTATGGTCCAGGACAATGCCAGTAGGTGATTGTATCTCACTTCTGTATAATTGACTGATAGTTCCAGATGCTCCAGACCACGATGCTTTTATGGATATCGATAGCACGCCTAGTACCCCTTCCAGGGGGGATGCAGACACTGATGATCGTGAGTTACAGGTCTTGGCCTTTGCACAAGGACCTTCGGAACTGACTGTGCTGACTGTGGCTGTCGTTGCAGCTTTTGGATGGAGGGGTCATGATGGACCCGAGCATGAACTGTCCTCGAGTGATACCATTGGTTAGTCGCCTTGCCTTATTGAATCCAAATCACTCTTTGCTAATGAAACTGCTCAGATCTGCAAGGACTGTTCGGGGCATTGCAGGGCAACCGCCCACCTTGTACTGTGCAGACTCCTCTGCCGAGACTAGAACCGGTACCTGCGGTACTGGTGGACCCTCCAGTTCTAGTGAGGTTGTTGACTGATCAAGATACACCGATGGGAGCCTCCACAGACATATATGAGCCGCTGCCTGTTGACCCTGACTGGTCACCTAACCCGCCGCCAGATAACCAAGAGTTTCTGCATGAAGAGGAACACATGGACGATGAGAGACTCGGGGACCATGAGAGTCTACCTGGCGACGGCGACCAGACATTGTAAGCTCAGTTCAATCAATCGGCTGAATGTAATCTGATAAAATTTCTAGCTATGTAGAGTACAACCTGTTCGTGAGCCATCAATTCATCGACAGACAAGTGGGAGTGCATGTGGAGAGGAACATGATACTGCCCATCTTGGATCCATTCAACCCAAGGATATCTTTTAGTGAGTGAGAGCAAAGGTCAAAGTGAATCCTGGCGCTGAGACTGTGAATGCCAGAGTCACTCTTGCGTACATGTAAGGATCGCGCCAATCCAATGGGCAGACTGGTGGACCATCTCCTCACTTTGGACTGATCGTACTATGTTGCCACAAACACAACACCGATGACGCTGACTCACATCCAAGGCGACCTCAGCACACAGATGACCCACCGAGAGATCAGCAGGCTGGACCACGTTTTGGACACCGCTGTAGGAGAAGAACGGACGGGACCATGTCTTTCTTGTGAAGAGAAAGATGTCATCGATGCCGGCACCTCACGGAGGCTTCCTTGCTTCGTTGTGTACTTAGTTCCAAGTGTGCGTCTCTCTCTGTTTCTCCCATGTATATGAGGATTAACTTGTTTGGCAGCTATGGAATGTGTCATCACCGTCAGACAGAGGTACATTACCAGGCACGTCAGTGGATGTCCAGGTGTGTGCTTAGTTCTCAGTTCTCCTCCGTCACAAGTCGCTGATTTTTGTGGTAGGTAGAGGAGGCAATGCAACCAAATGACACTGAATCCAGGAGGCCTAGAACTGTTGCCAGTCTCACTAGAGTTTGTTGGTTTGCCTTCTTTGCTGACAATGGATGGTCATAGACTAGGCCACTGATGACACCAGTTGCCCCCATGGAACCTGCGCAATGGGTTGAGTGGGATCTCATGTATAGTGGCATGATAGACTTATTGGCTGAACTGGACCACTGACCTTGGAACATGGCTTTCAAACAGTTCGCAGCGGTTCAAGCCGCTATAGCTATTAGCGGTGATGAACCTAGAGACTCCTGCGGGCAGAAAACACAACACCTGAACGGCAAGTATAATCCTTCACAGAATCTGAAGGCAGGTTCTTAGCGAGTCTAGTCAGGCACCTCCATGCAGTGACTGTAAGTCCTAAGATCATAGCTTATTCAAGGCTACTGGGTGTTATGCTGCGAATTATAGCTTCACAAAGCAAGGTCTATGCGCGAAGCACTTCAATAAGGGAAGGGAATCACAAACTGGGGTGTATACTGAGTGGGGCAGGCTATATGCTGCACACACCTGGTGTGTGTCGAAATCCTGGTTAGGAATTCAGTGGGAAGACTCTCTATACAAATCTATGAAGCTCTTGCTCTAGGTGCAAGCAAGGCTTTGTCCAAGATGATGTATGTGCAAGCAAGATGAAGTTCTCAAACTTATAAAGCTCAAGAGGATTCTAATATCAAGCAAGTCAGTACAAATCTTGAGTCGAACTTAACTGGACAAGCTTCGCGAACTTCTCCTGTTATTGGAAAGGTGGCTAAGGTCCCAAGGTGTCTAACTCAATGAGAGTTAAGTGGTGTTGTTTCCTAGACTAGGAAACAGTAGTAGTAGGTGTTAGTGGCTAAAGACTTCAATCCTAGCTGCGGATTGCTCTTTGAAGCGCACAGGTATGTTCTCGAACTTAAATTGAAGAGAATGCCATGCAAGGGTAACCAGTAAAGGTTTCCTGACGAGGTTTTTGGAGCAGAGGAAGGCTTCGCGAAGTTATAAGTGACTTTTAGTGAATATTGGTTCACTAAGTGTTATTTCTCCGATGGGCAGCAGAGAATTACAACTTCGAGAAGGCATATTGGATGTAGGAGGTATAGAAGGCAAGGAACAAGTTCGAGAACTTTCTCTGAAGCTTGTGTCCTATTGTCTCCTCTCTAGTCTCTCTTCTTCTTTTCTCTATTTCGACTTTCTACTTATACTACTGAAGAAATACTTGTATGTAAGCTACATTGGTCCTTGCCTGGTTGATTCGCAACACAAGCGAACTATTAATCATCCAATGAAGTACTATTAGCCATTCCTTGCTGCTGCTGTGTCGAAGACAGTCAGCAATCAGTAAGCTGCTGTGAACTTCTAACTGTGCATTGCTGCGCATAGCATGTGGAAGTAACTGTGCATTACTGAGTAAAGCGGATGCTGCGCGAACTTTATGAGTAATTCTGGGTGTTTTAAGCCTCCTTGCTTCGCGAAGCAAGCAGCCTTGGTAATATCTTGATAGCTGCTGACTGTAGCAATGAATAAGTTCGCTAACTTTGTCATTTAACTTGTGTAATAGTTGCGCAGCCATTCCAATTGATCTGGCATAGCCATAGGCTATTTCTGAGGTGTGTTTTAAATAGGATTGATGATCATGGTGCCTGTGGATCATGGCTGCGCCTTGATATGAAGTTTGATGGGGTGGAGTATCCTTAGATCTTTACAGATCCGTGAATTTATGAGCGCACAGAGCTGCAAGGCTCATCAGCAGAAGTGTTGGAGTTCTGCGTATCGGTAGAGGGTTCAATCAGTCCCTCAAGCCTGTCCAAGAATGGATGCTTGTATGGCTCAGGTCCAAGGGCATCACGTTGATGGCCATCGGGATTGGAATGTTCCAGAACTGGGTTTCATCATTGCGCACTGACCTGGAAGCAATTTTTCGGGACTTGACTGAGAGAAAGACAAGGGGAGAGCTCAGTAGCGAAGAAACTGTACTACATAACACCATCAAGGTGTGGTATACATTCCCATGGCCCGACACTATTGAGGGGAGTTACAAACCAACGACTGAGGACATGTTGGTCCTTTCCTCGACGTTGTCTTATGAAGGTGCTGGGTTACTGTTACAGGGTCAGAGGCGCCTGCTGTGCCGAAGAATCACCTAATTGTGACACCATATGTTTGTTTTTTTGTCTTCGCTTACTAGTGTAATACAAAAATTTGATCTGGAAATTCCTTTGTAATGGAAGAAACAGTGGGCTGAGGAGGTTCGAGGAATGATAGGAGTGTCTAAGGGTGACATCTCCTTGGGGGGTGGCATAGTGATGCAACGCGAGATAAGCAGGGTTGCGAACGGATTTACATGAGAGCCAGACCAGCCGACGGGGTGGAATAGATGTAAATGCTATATGTGGATCGGGATGAGTGGGATCTCATCTTAACTGGTGTAATGCGATGTTTGGACACGATTAGGGGTTTGCTTTCTCCTGGTATGTTTTCTGGTGTTGAAATAGGATGGGTGGGTGCTAACGAAAAGATGTTACTGTTTGATCATTTAGGTTATTACAAATACAAATTTGGATTGCCAACTACTAAGTGTATCCTGCCGCAGTACTTGCTGTTCGGTTCGGAACCCTCCAGTAAAAGACTATGTGGATTGACCTCACTCATCCACTGGTTCCAATAAAGATTGATTTTGGCCATGGCCCGTACCTGAGGGAGATACCCGAGGTACTGCCAGGCATACTCACACAACTTATCAATATAGGCATCCTGCGGTTTGATCTGGATGAGCACAAGGTCTATGGATATTCGGGTACCACCTGGAAGGAGGCAGGATATTTCCCAGTTGAGGCGAGGTAGCAGACCCTGGTAGTATGGCTCCTGCCGGAAGAAGTCCGACTGGACATGTAATTCCAGGTGCATTGATTCTAGCGCTGTGGAGTTCAAGCTCACGATAGTTGCCACGCATGCTTCCAGTCCGCCTGTGGCATATGTCTCAATCTTGAAATAGCACAAACAGGTACAGCGGTGAAGATCGAATGGCCTTACCCATGTACTCGGGCTCCCTGGGGTGCATGTAAGTGAGTAATGATTTAATGAGCTAATATGTCGCTTACACAAGGGCCAACCAGTTCGAACTTCAAACTGCAGCAAAGTCGGGGCACTATCGTCAATGCAGCCTTGAATACCTTGGACGGCATCATCAGAGACTGCACAAGCATGAACAGATGAGAGTGTGGTGACAGTGGCCCAGAGTGTACCCATCTTTATCCCGAGGCTGGGCAAGGTGACCCATGAAAGGAGATCGTGGAATGTTGGCGGGAAAGTGAAATTGGATGGATTTGCAGCAAGGTTAAATGAATGGTCGGTGCCTTCGAGTTCGAGTGAGCGCAAAGAGGGGAGCACTGGAAGAATCATGGAAAGCATGTCAATGTGGAGATCTCCCTCAAACTTCACCTCTGTAACCGATGTACAGATGTGGGATAACGGCGTCAGTGGTGGCGGGTTGGTCAAAGTGAAGCAGAAGTGCCAGTGCGAGACATGGATGAGCCTGGGTAGGACATGTGCAATGGGTGCCAGATCCAAGAGGCCGCCAAGTGCAAAGGTTACCCTTTTGGGAAGGGCAAGAAGGTCAGGGTTGTCCTCGAGGAATGATGCGATGCGTCCCAGGCTACGTTTGTCGTCGCTGTGAGTTGCTGCTACAAAAATAGAGGCGAACTGCTTCTGTCGAGCACGATGGAGGAAAAGTGGATGGACGCGGTTGAGGACCCTGATGAAGGACAAGTCAAGCTCACAGGCGATGTCAGTGATCTCATCAATCAGTTCCTGGGGCAACTACAAGAGCATCTTTGAGCATAATCGGGCCATGAGAGGTTGCCTTTCAGAACGTACACAGCCAATTGAAGCTACGCTCTGTGGAATTGGGGGCATTGTGGTGGTCAGCAGTGGCATGGGCAGAGGTGACGCGATGTCGAGATGAGGAAGGTCAATAGACGGACAGGGCTCAAATTGACTCTGGGCTCAAAAGGTCACAATCCATCTGGAAGGAGCGCGCAACATAAGGAAAAATTGCAGTGGAGAGGTACAGGTAACTATCTATCAACTACAAATCGGCGGGGATTGGGGTGCCACAGGCAGCTAGGATGGATGACATGATGGACAGACTATGTATCCAACAGAGCATTTGATATTCCATCCGGGAATCTGTATCTGGAGTGATCGCTTCAAGATGCATGCGAAAGTTATGAAATTCCTGTGGTGAAAAAGGATTGTTGGGGGGATCACAGGGAACGTAGGCAAGACTACGCAGTACTAGAAGATGACATGATGATTCCGGCTCAAAGACTGTGTCGGACACATACCACTTTCAGGTGTGTGAATGCAGATACGTTGTCTGGTGCATAACTGACTAAGCATCTCTTCATTCAGACCCATGTTTGGCACAGCTGCAAGGGGTGCAGCAATGCGAGGATCATCAGGCATGAGATGCTCAAGACTGCGAGCTCTATGCAAGAGCTGGCTTTCCATCCAGATTTGGAGGGGAGAGGCGCTGCATCCATGCAGGGATAATTTGTGGTTATTCCAATGATTAGCCCATTTTTGACAGTCGCCATCAATCTTGCCAAGGAACAAAAAATGCAAGAGCCAAACGTGTTGATTGAGGAGCAGATTCAGCAAGTGCGAGCCCTCCAAAACATAGAAGAAACCCTTCCATTTGTTTGAAAACGCGACGGTAGTATCTCGCCACATTCGCTCGACTCTGGTGTTGTGCATGGATCTGGTGAAGGGATGTTAAAGGGTACATTTTAAAACAGGGGCTGCGGAAACAACCTTCCCCATATATATGAATTGCAAATGATGCCTTGATAATTTTCCATCCACTGGGCTACAAAGAGGTTTTCCAATCCACAATCACCCCGACAGCGACTTGGTGTACCCCAGTGGAGGAGAGAATCCAGAAAGAGACAGAGAACACTAATGGGTTGGTTATTGTTATGAACGCGAATGCCTGTTGCTGCCCAGCTGCAACCATCGACAAACAGATGAAGAATGATTTTCCAACGGATCAGGTCTGTGCGCAGGAGAGAGGGCTATTAGGTGTGATTGGAGAGGAAACAGACAGGTAATCTCACTGTGGTTGCCATCATGGTGCCAAACTGAATTAGCGCCAGGAACTCGGTAGCTGTTACATGCGACAGTGCTTTGACAGAAGGGTGGGGGTGGTCCTTGTACCCTGAGATGAGACACGTCAACTTGTTCCCTCGAAACATGCAGCCCTTTGCTGATGAGAGCACCAAAGATCATGCCCCGACCGTAGTCTGGGAAATGTCAAAGAACTTCAGAAATGACTTCGTCTAGTTCAGCATCTGTCAACGGTGTCAAGGTGGGACATGTTGGGCAGTGATGCCAGTGAGCACAACCATCCTCATTGACGTATTCAAGCTGGAAGGGCACATTGCCCAGTCGAACGAGTCCCCATCGTAGTTGATACCAACGAATGGTTCAGGGATGAAATCCAAGGAGAGTGGTGATCTTTGCAGCACCACCATAAACTTGGGTGAGGTCGCAAAGAAGGTGAAAATTGATAGCCGCTGCCGGGCGTCCACCAAGTCCCAGTCCATGGTGACGAAACTGTCCAGGATTCAGGGTGGGAGGTCAGGAAGGTGGGTCGGATGATACCAATGCCGCCTCATGGAGGAAATGTTTCATGTTGGAGATAGATTTGTTGACATTGACAGCAGAGAGGTGGCCGAGGAGTCCTTGATGCTATGTGGCGCACATCAAGCCACTACAACAAATGAGGAGATGACCTTACAAAGCGATATGTGTTTTCAAAGTGAGCCACATCATTGAACTGCAAATGAATGCGGTGGGGGTCTCCACATCCAGCTTGAAGGACTTGATTGACTGATTGAGTAAGTCGGCCATAGGTGGAGTGGAGTCGCTCGACGATCACTGAGGGATCAACGGGCATGAGTATGAGAAAGGGATGAGAAAGGATGAGAGATAGAGGAAGGAAGGAAGGACTCTTTCTCGCAAGATTACAGGTACCCCCCACTTGGACGTGATGATCTTGGTCCTTGATGGATGGGGATCTCTGATATTCCACGTGGGTCTGATAATGGGTCTGATAAGCCAAGGGTGAATGTGGTTAATTATTTTTGAGGTCAGTTCTCTGGCTTCTGATTTACATGTTCTAACGAGCTTTATAATGTTTGGCTCGGACCTGACATCCATGGCATCTATCATGCTCTCCTGCCAAAGAGAGATATCCTCAATGATCCCCTCATGTTCAATATGATCTCATACTTCTTTGCAATGAAACTGATGTACATTGTTTTATCTTATCTTGTTATCTTATCTTATCTGGGGTTCAGGGTCCCAATGTCTGCAGGAGACACCGGGCCGGTATGTAACTGTTCACTTGAGGAGTGCGTGTGGAAAGACAGATGTTTGCACCGTTGAGGGAATGATAGACTAAAAACCACAGTACATTGAAGGTGGTCTACTATTGGAGAGCAAAGGCAGCCCAATATTCAGTGGTTATCAGGAGTATCGATAGGTACACCTACCATGTCTACCTTCAAACATGTTAAACACTGACAATCTGTTCACTTGATTTCCATTTAGGCATGTGCAGTACATGGTCTGTTGGAGATGGAAGAGGAAATGGAACATTACTTCCACACCCCTCCCTCCCCGACAAAACATATATGCACCCATACCCTCACCATCCCAAGAATGCATTGTCCATAATTGTCAGCAGTGAGATGTAGAGTGAGCTCTTGCTATTGTTAATATATGAGCTGTTTGCGCTTGTGATGATCAGAGGTCACTGGCCTCCATAAAACTGAAAAACTTTATTCAATCTTAACCATCAACTAGCCAGCTGCAATCACAAATCCCAAAGGTCAGTTAGCCTGTGAAGACTGAAGCAACAGTTGTGTTATTGACTAATATTCATTTTCACAGATGCTCTTCAACCTTTTCAATACAATGTTAACAGAAATGGAAGTCAATATCACTTCTATCAGAGAGCACGCACGTATCGAGGCATGCCTCAAAGAACTTATGCCCACTCTTCAAAGCTCACTGGGACAGCAGCTCACTGATGCAAATGAGTTGGATTTCATTGTCTAGTAAGTGGTTTAATGCATAAAAGACAGTATTTTGACTAACGAATACCTAGTGATCTGATCAACCTTGGTGCCAAAAACAATGTCGCTGCCCTATTCAGCCCCCAAAGGCATCTTCTGGGAGTCGTCTCCTGGGCCACAATGGGAACGGTCATGACCTTCAAAGCTCGTGTGAGCCTCCTCCATCCCACCCCGTATCGTGTTGTTGGGACGAATGGGTTACCTGATTCTCTCTTCATCCATGACCCGTTCATGGACGCAGAGATGTCTTTACCGATGGGCTTTGTTGTACAGCTGTAGGTTTGGCGATTAGTGTCGCGAATTCTACTGATATGCAGTATATAGGTTGGTGTCGTAACTTCATGGAAGGAGATTTTATACATCATGCATGTTCCATATCTTAGCTACATTCATACCGGTGTTCATACATGTTCTATGCCTCTATTCCATTAAAAAGTCATTCTTGTTTTTCTGCTTGAAGCCCTAAATCCCACTGTCTTCCCTTGCCTCTCGCAGCCATGTTCTGGCATCGATGACTATCAAATGCGTACAGAATAAATCATATTTCATTGGATCTAAACGATGCTGAAGAATTGTTGTAGAAGGCATGCCTAGGCTATATATGTGTACAGTCACCAAATGTCGCTGTCCCTGTTTTCCAGTCACCGTACAGCATGCCGCCCGATGTCTCTCCTGCGAGATGTAGCCTTGTCACCTCCCCCAACCTGGTATCCCATCAAACAACGCCACCATCATTGTCCCCATGGTCCCTGCTAGCCTCCCGGTCATCCAGCCTCATCACCTCCCCCCCAGCTTCATATCCCGTCGAACCGTCGTCGTTGTTCCCATGGCCCCTGCTAGCTTGGATGAGCGTTGGAAGATAGATTGGAAGATCTCCATCTTTTGAGGTGTGGAGGCGGGTGTCGTGTACCTGGTAAATTTATGAGATAGATTAGTGGGCATACTGCCAAATATTCCTGGCAGGGTTTTTTCCATAGTTCCTCAAAGAAACTCTAGTCGATGTGTTCAAGTCAACAAAGCAATGGTAAGCAAAGTAATCAACTCACAGGAAGGCTAGTTAGAGATAGCTTATAGTTGCCTGAGTCGACGCACTCCCGGGACAAATGACATGACGCCGGTAGCGATGCTAGAGGCCTACTTGACAGCTGAAATGGCTTCGGCACACCTTTTCTGCCATTCGTGCTGATGCTTGCCTGATTGATGCCAAGCCAGAGAATATGCTGAACATCTATTGACAGGGGGTGATGTGGTGTGACTGTCGCATGTGGTTGCATGTAGTTCATCAGGGGTGGCAAGTGTGGAGTACAGTGTGGACGTGTGTAGAGTTCACGTGATTGACATGGCTCTACACGATCGCGTAATGGCTAGGGCCGGACCTCTCCATGTGGCACCCCTGGGTTTACATGAGATTACATCCGTGTACATGGCTGTACATGGCTCCACATGGGTGTACATCCGTTGATGTGCTTGGTAACTGCACTGGGAAAACTCTAGATATAATATACAACGAGTGTAACTCATATATATACTAAACCCTAAGCAATCCTTGCGCTCACAATCACCAATATTTAAGTTCGGGTGTTTCGAGACCAATAGAAGGCCTCTGCAAACCGGCTAGTATGGGAGGAAGTGTGAATACTCTGTGGTAAAGTGCAGCGTGACTGGTCTGGGAGTTGTCGTGACGACGTTTACTTGTACTTTCTAAGGGATATTCAAGCTATTCAATTTAACTCTGCAAGGGATGAACGGGTGGGATGGACAATAAGTTATCTTAAGGCTAAGCCTTGGTTTGGGACTCAAGATATACAAGATGCGAAAGCACACTGGCTTGACACGAAGGTGTTTCGAAGGCACACTGGCCTCGTTAGCACACTGGCTATGATTTAGCGCACACTGGCATCTCACGTTAGCACACTGGCTATGATAACGATGGCACACTGGCCCGACTTGTCTTGTATTACTTCAAGTACTCTTTTATTTATTCTATACTTTTGGTGGACTTAAGGAATAGCTACCACGAACACTGGACTACACAAAGGCCTTCGACGCAACCCAGCTCACTGGCTGTAGGCACTTGTCTTAGGGATTGCGAGTCTTTGCGAACTTAGCCAACTACTCAAATACTCCGAGGCGTCACTCAGGCCTTCAACTTGCCCTAGCTCTCTGCTAATTGGGTCAAATCTGGGGGAGGGCGTTGCCTCCTGTATATTACAACAATGAGGCCTTTAAATACTGTACATGGTCCGATCCATCTTGGTGTGTTGGTCATAAACTACTAGTAAGTGGCGTCTGGGTATAGGGTTCTACTACTGGGTTGAGGGTTTCTAGGTCTGGGCCGAGGGCACGACGGACTTATAGGCCGATGCGACATGTAATACTACCTATTTAGTGCTATATTGCGATGTAGTTTGTTCCATATACTCATACTGGGCAATAAGCGATGCATTGCTGGACTTGTTGGCTGGATACCCGGTTGCAAAGCTTCCTATTCCATCATGCATTCTTACAGTAGGTGTCGCACCATTGTATGGGCACTGGACACTGAGTTCCGAGCTGGTGCGATCAGCGGTTGCACTGCATTTTAATCATAATCCACTTTGGGGTGATCGGTCTATACATCACTGATCCAAGACAGGTTAATCTTCTAACTTATATTCTTTCTGAGTCAGCGCGACTGCAGGATAAGCAATGCGACCATAGGTGCTATAAGTGACAGCCTTGTCGTGTCATCTCATTTCTTTACATCAAGGGAATATTCACCCTGTAAGGGAGACCATTCAAGTCTAGTATGCTTTCAAACTTATTCTTTCTGGAATACCACATGTCTGCAGTAAATGCGACACACATACAAGGGACATAACACTTCTGTAGACATATCAAGGTCTCCTGCTGTTGCCTTGCTTCTGTTCCATATGGTTGGGGAATTCTTCTGCAAGGTTTCATGTTCATGGCATCTGCTAGTATGCAGTCACTATTTCAACTTACTTCTGGTACTGTAGACATGTCTTGGGCAGGGAGTGCCTGTGTATTGACATATCAGTGATAGTTCACAGCTTATTCTGTACTTTACTTCTGGTTTCGGTGGCTTGATATGCATGTACATGTGTTCCACTGTGTCGCGACATGGGTTGATGGTGTCGTATTACTTGTACAGTGGTCCTAGTGCACTATACCAGCATGTAGAGCCAATCCAATATGGTACCGTCGCTACACACTAAGTAATCATTGCTTTATATTGTACAGTGCATTGCTATAGCCATTAGCTAGCAACATGAAGTCTCCATTCTAGCTCTTGGTTGACAAGTCCAATTATAACTTAGCAATTGTGATCATTTTAGATACAAAATCGCGAAATTTATAGGCGGATACATAACCTGCGTATCACCATTTACACCAGTGTACATCAGGGTACATCGGTGTGCATGGATGTACACCTGGTAAAGTCCAGTAAATCCAGTTGTAGCTGAGACTAGGACACATCTTGAGCACAGAACCAGGAGCCAAGCAGGCTGCAACATCTAGGTTTCTTTTTTTGTTGAGAAGCAAGCCCATCAATGAATGTCGACGACGATCTGTAGGAGGCATTGAGAAGAGAACACATTGTGTCAGGGCCTCTTTGGAACGGTTGGAACTCTGGCAGCTCATTTCGTTCCTGCAATCTCAAGGCTACATCCACATGCTCATATAGCTGTGACACCTCCAATAACGCCGCTACCGTATGGATTGCTTCTACTGTGAACTATATGACCTTATAGTTGACCACCTAGCTGACGACACCCTGATGCTAGCAGTGGGTACCTTCATCTTGGGGGTATTCTCATTTCGACACCATCAATGTCTCTTCCAGCACTGCACATTCTACGCTATGATGATGACTAGTGCAAGGGTATTCTCCAGAGAAGGTCACACTTGTCAAGGAGCTGACGATCTTTGAACAGAGGCAGTATGTGCATGTATGCTTGGATGGATGTGTTGTCGAGGGTGCTACCAGTCCTTGTGGTTGGGAAGGAACCTTGGCACTACTGTCGAGCCTAACCCTCAATGACGTGTTCTTCTGCTCCATGGCCGAATTTGGAACATTCTTTGGGTATGCGCCAAGTTTGAGGGGACTGGCAGTCAACGTTGTCGCTGTTGGCAGGGTTACAGTGATGTCAACATTTATGAGGGAGGGCTTTGGAAGAGCTGGCGCATCAGGGAGGCGGTCAAGGTAGAGATCAGACAACTGCATGCATGGCAGGTATGCTTTCCTTTTGGGAAAGACGGCGTCATCTGCCTGGAGTATCTGAAGCGGCTTGTCTTTGCAGTGACATCTGGATATCAGGCATTCATGGGCTCTTCAAGGTGTTATCGAGCTTGGAGATGGTGATTGTATTGGACTGGAGAACATCCCACCATGGCCTTCATAGTAAGTCACGTCTTATCTTGTAGACTCGTCTAATCTCTTTAAATCTATCTCTTGTAGCTGATAGCAGCTTTTTTCCATCTCTGTCTACATGCATTTCCTTCAATATTGGGATGTATAGTTCATTCTGCTCAAAATATAGGGTGCTCGATTATTATCATCGTCACAAATCCACCCACGAGGCTAACGTGATGGAATCCCCTTTCTGCGATCGGCACGGAACTACGTCCCCTTCAATCTGTCCATGAAAATTGCCAACTGTCCATGGATAAACCAGAAAAGGATTCCCGAACCTGAACAATAGATTGCTTCGACCATGCATTTGACAACTCGTTATATTGTCCTCTCCAATATAAATGTTCTATTCGACCGATTATGACATCAAAAGATGAAACTGACAGTCAACTCTTTTGGGAATCTCTCCTTCTGGAACAGCTGCTTTATGCTCTCAGGTGACACAGACTTTATCTCCACATTTCTCAAGCTTTTCTTTGTTTTGATGAGCATTTTCCAGCACCCCAACAGCGAGTTTTCCATGATACGTAGGTCCTGAAGATGCAGAAGAGGTGTCGAGAGGAGTGCATCGTACATGCTCTGTGCTCCAATGACCAGATCTAAATGGCTGATGGGACAGGAGAGGAGGCTCTTTAGAGAGCGAATGTTGATGTGATCATTAAGGATGAGGGTGGACAGACATGGGCAGTGAAGGTTATCCACCACAACTGCGCAGAAGGATATATCAACGTCTATAGGATATTGTTAACCATGATACAACAAAGGCCTATTGCTGCAGTGACTGCAGATATATCACCTGCCATTACATCCAAAAAGGGACAACCCAGGGGCACCAGATCAATTTGCCATTGCTCACTGTTGGTGATAATGAGCTCCCTTCCACCGTGCCTCAGAGGGAATGACAGTTACCGATGCGGTCCAAAAGTGACCATGGGATCATGCCAGGGCCTTCTTGGATCTCACCAGGCACTATTACAGCTCACTGATCCTTATAATGATGTATAACCGTTCAATTCGGTTAAATTCCCTTGATGACTCGCTATATTTACAATACAACAAATGATGAGAATAATATTCTAGTCAAACATACCGAAATTAATCAGTTGTGAAAACATCCTCATTCATGGCCAAAGACTCGCCCATCTCACCAAGCTCCAACCATTGTGCTACAAACCACCATTTCTCCTCGAAAGAAAGTCACGTCGATGTTCGTATGGCAGCCTGGCATTTTGCATACACACCGGCACCCTCACTGGCATTGATGAGAGCAGCCCCTTCTGCAGCGCTCTTAGCACGTGACAGCCACAGATTGGCTTCATGCTCGAGGGTGTGTTTGACACGGTCCATTTCAACTTTGAGTAATTTACATTCTTCATGCCATTGATGTGCTTGGGCATGAGTCTTGCACCATTCAATTCACAAGCCTGTAAACACAAATAAGGAATGGTGAATATGCAATAGAGAAATAGGACATACATTCTTCGACCCCTCCAGGCACATCTCCCAGATGCAAGGAATACCAGATCCACGACATCGTTCGATTACCTTCAGATATTCCCACTTCATCATCGGCTATTCTATGGACATCCAAATCCTCCAAAACACGTAATTGTGCTTGCCAGCCCCACTCTCCCAGCTCCGTTGACACCACAGTTAACCGTTTTCTGATGTCACGGTAGTAGTTCTTGGCCTGGGTGATTTGCATATTGAGGTCTCTCATGGTCTTGTGACACTTGAGCCTTTCCTTTTGGGTCAAAACATTTGTATCGCCATCCTTGTAAGCTTTGGACAATGATAGTAATTGACTATGAATTGTGTGGAGAAGATCGTACCCCTGAGCAATTCATAATCTTGATTCAGCATGTATGATGGCTTTTTTGCAGGGATGAGCCAGCAAAATTGATGATGGGAGATAGAGAGGAAAAAACGGGCCCTTGCCTTGACCATCTCGGATCCGGAGCATTCAAACTGTTGGCATGTGTACTTCTTGTACAACAAACCATGATTCTATACCACAACAAAGTTGGTTGGACTTTTTGAGCACTTGGGCTCTCTGAAGGTCAGTAGAGTGAGCTCCAAGCTCCTTGTTCAGACGTGATATTCTCTGCCTATGGAACTTAGAATAAGATTTTTGAATCATAATATAATTCCAGTTACATACTGAGACGACTCTAGCTGAATGCCTTGGGAAATCATGCCTTTCAGCAACGTTGTATGTAATACATCTCCATCAAGCCCAGCCATTTCATCCTGGGCATCTTCTCGGGCTAATTGAAGATGCATCGCAGCTTCCGTCTTACCTAAAGAAGGCTGTCAGCTTCCAGAATATCTCTACTATACATTGGCACTTACTGGCAATGGTCCGAGCGAACGGATTGGGCTTATTCCTATCTACCTCCCAAGCCTCCACCATTTCGTTCCATGTCGCCACATCACTCTGAGGAAGGGACGCTGTGAAGTGTTCGAACCAGTCTTCATGTTTGGAAGCCTTGGGCACAGCGTCCTTGATCTTATGAAGCAGGGTGTCACCTATCGCATTGTTAGTCATTGGCCAAATAAATGAACAAAATGATATACATACCTTGGGACACATTTTTTTGCCAGTTAAAATCTCCAAAATGTTGATCCAGTTTCTCATGTCAGTGGCCAGGGCCCATCTCTCTCGTCGATGCTGCAACACCGTTAGATATTGCCCAGCTGCATTCTGGCACTTCTCCATCATTCTCACCGACATGTATGTGGAAGCTCATACAGTATTTCTCTTGACAATCTTTGATATGGCCTGGAAGATGGAACTTCGGAACAAGATATACCTTCTCAGGTATTTTCGGTCATAGAAAGTTGCTGTAGATGTCGACATGTTCCTCAAGGTTAATTGACCACTGACATGCAATATCATAAGACGTTATGATGCGTGGAACACCAGCAAAATGCCTGATGGCAGTCAGGTACCCAAAATCCATCTCAACTTGACTAGGACAATAGCTTTAACAATGTAGCATAACATAGCATAGGAAGGAAATGCTCACGTCTCGCCAATACGTAGATCAACTGTACATAGCGGCAGTTTCAACTCATGATGTGTACATACAACGCTGCCTACTCTGCTGGCTGCCAAATCTCATGTTCAAATGGAACCTCTTTTCTCACTTTTCGCTGCCTCATGGTTGCTGCATGAGCTCAGATGTTGGATAATTCGCTTATCGAAGTCCTTCAGGTGCTCATGGAATGCCTCGGTGTCTACAAAGTATGCAAGACCTTTGCTTAGACCTGGATCTTTGTCTTCACTAGAGACATTGAACCTCTCTAGCCAGAAATTAGCATCCATCCCAACGTAAAGGGTGTCTTCCCATGCATTGGGACTAAATTGACATTCAGTTGATATTCTCAAGGCAACACGAAGACACATACTCATTGGGATCAACACGTTCCAGTATATTGACCCCCGGACGTGGACATGCCAGGCACTCCATGGCATATGAGCCTGGCTTGGTGGCCTTCCATCCACCATGGTCATTACCAATGCCGGCCCTTTTTAGATGCCGGATAAAAGACCATTCGCGTACTACACGGATGAATGCATCAAAATTATCCTAAGGACCCCAATTAGTTACACTCAAGTATAGATCAAATATATTCATACCGAGGGTGCTGTTATACCTGTATTGTTAGTTAAACGAACAAGGGAATGGTAATACTCGTATGCTGATATCTTTCCCATGAAAGTGAGCATTTGAAACTGTTCCAAAGCTGCAGTTGTGACGGCAGTGCATGGTTCAGTATCTGTTGCAGGGAAAAGCCAAGAGCTTTGAAGCTGCAAGGCAAACGGACATTTCTGCATACAGCTACAGAAGTCGAGGGCAACGTTGTGGATTCCGTTGGTGTCAATGATGGTAAAACGATTACCAAATGCCGGTCGTGGATGCGGACATACTTCTCCAGTGAGATGTCCCACTTGATATTGCAGCCCAAGCTCACGAAGCGGAACTTTATCGAAGTAGTTACCATTCCAACTCTGCGAAATATCTTAATGGCTAAGATATATCGAGAGACAATGATGTGCATACCTGAATAACATGTGTTGGACATGTTACATGTGATGAAATGATACAGATGCTGCAAAACAGCCTTCCATCTCTGCAAGTGATGCAGCAAAAGTGGCAGTCTGTATTGTCACAGCCAAGTGCAGAGCAGTGAGTCTGTGAGATAGCATCCCCACAGCCCTCCCTCCTCAAACTTTCTGCTACGTAATCGTCGACACATGCACTGAACATTATGAGAGGGTTGTACTAGGATCCAATCATATATTACAATTTAACGGGATGATAATAAGTGTTCTCACCATGTAAATACGCCATCGAGGGGCTGTGGCAATGTCTTCGACGTCACCAGCCATGGCCAAGGCATATGCTTTGGGGTCCAGATGATATTTGTCATAGGCAGCGCTATCCTGGTCCTCGAAGTCGTCGGATCCAGGTATAAGTTCAGGGAGATCATGGAAAGGACCTGCAGCCATCGATTTTCATTTCTGGGGGGATACCAGAAGTTGCACGAACCCATGCTTGACTGAGGAAGTATGCGCAGATGAACCTGCAAATGACCAGGAGTGGTGATGATGACGATGGTGAGCTGGGGGTATATCGCTCGTATCGGCATACAGTTCAATAGAGTGACTATTCCACCCAACACGACACCGTTTGAGTTTGGCCTTGGGATTGCGAATGACTGCCATAGACGGCCTGCGATGGACTGGGAAGAGATGCAGAAGTATACACATTGAAGGTGCTGATATAGTATTTTTGTATTAGCAAGCATATGTGAATGGAAAATACCCCGAGTTCCCTGAGCATGGCCTGCCATAGTAGCTCGTTATCTAGCTCAAATTAATGAAGTCTCGCAATGTCTGGAACCAATGTAAATCAGATTAAATGATACCATGTCTACAGAATGTGATCTAGTCCTGCTGGTGAAGCTGGTGATGTGCCCGGATGTGCTGGCTATGAGCTAGGCATCTGGCATGACACTCTTCATATTCCTTCCACCAATGGAGATGAGCTCGAACTGCATACTTGGCAGCCTTCACTGCCTTTGACTTCACGATCTCCTCAGTGGTAGGTGGTTTGAAGAGGTTGATTTGAGGCATGTGGGTCATTGTGCGTTGAAACGTCGACGGCCGCAATTGGGGTGGACCAGGTGGATGAAGCTTAGGCTCAACAGTCGCCAAAGCTTGTTTGCGGGTGTCGGGGTCCAGAGCGTCGAAGAGCCATTGAAGAGTGTATCGTACACGCTGTAAAACAGAGTTAATAGAACAGACTCAAAAAATGAAAAACTCATTGCGCACCTTGCGATGATCTATTAACCCCTTATCACTACGATCTTGCAGTGGCCAGTACAGTACATGCTGCTGCCATATCATCTCGAACCATGTATCACTTAATGCCGCGAGTTCACTGGTTTCAAGGACATGCAAGTAAACGGAGTTTTGAGCCAAAAATTTGCCCTCATCGCATCTGAATCCTGTCTGACAAGGGAGGAGAAAAGCTGAGGAGATGGTGGTTTGATATAGACTGATATGGCTTACTGCGGCTGTAAACCCAATGTTGCCAGTTGGTTCCGTCATTTTCTCTTGTGATGACGACAAAATCAAATCGATCTGCTGAGGCCGAATACTGTACAGCTTACAGCCACACTCACATGGTCCGGTTACTGTATGGCCCGGTGAATCACTGACATCATCATTGTCATTACTGGCCAAGACAAAAGTTTTATGCTTTCTTAAGGTCCAATCCCCCTTATCAGTCTGGGAAACGTTGCAGAAAGACTGACGACAAGATTATCTTTCAATACTACCCGCTTTTCCCTCCAAAATGGTGCCCTAGAATTTTTGTCAGATGAAGCCATTTTTTGATGCAAGCTTGGATCAAATTTGTGCACCTTGATCAGTATCCTCGAGGCCTGCATCTGTGGGGCATCCACAAAAATACCAAACTCAGGAAGAGCAATGGCAAGCACATGCTGAGAGCAGTGCTAGATCTTACGCTAGGTATGTCGTGTCTTTAGGCTACTTGAAATCTACTGAATGTTTTATAGGCACAAAAGAAAAATCAATAAACACCACCAACGGAAGTATCAGGTTGCACATCCGTGAGTACCTGCCTGTCAATGACCGAGGACCCTTCATTGACAAATCATTGTAGACCCTTGCAAGCTTCAGCCGCTACATCGCATCAAAATATTTCACTGCCCAAACAAGTGTTCGTATTCAAGTTTTCACAGATCTTGGAAACTACTCACATATACTTCATAGTATAAAACCCTTGACTAAGTGACTACTTGATTGAGCCCTGCACAAGAAGGAGGAATTTCTAACGTTGGTAGATCATTCTCCTTGTACATACACGGATGGATTATATGTGAGATTCATGGAAACGGTGACTCGCCTGATGCCTTGAGGAGATGATGACGAGATCTGTCAAGAGTTGATGAAGATTGGGGAGCTCATCAAAGATGTCACGACAATCGAGGACAGAATTCTCAATGCTGCAGGTGTGTGCAACGATCTTGTAGAGGCACAGCAGATCCAGGAGGAGATGCAGGAGGTTGAGTGTTGGCTTGAGGATATTCTGTGCAGTACTCTTGAGGGCGTGGACATCCTGTCGAAGGCATATGAGGACGGGACATTATTATTTCAACATGTAGCAAAGTAAAATGTCTATGAACATGTAGTGAATTATATTTTATTGCATATATTGTGATTAATACAGCGAAAGAAGACATGAATACAACGAGAAAGGCCAATCACAGCTCTAACCATCATCTTCGTTGTCAGTAAGCACAATCTCAACCTCGTTATTGGCCATAGTGTTTGCATAATAAGTACATGCAGTGGCATGGGAGGGATGTGGGAGGTAGACGGCACTGTCTACATTGAGGACAAACAGGGCGACAGTGTCCCTACAAAGACATATGTTAATGAATATTTTTGATGCTTGGAGAGTACACGCACCATCCCTAGAAGATTCCGACCTGGTAACCGACAGTGACAGTGTACCAGGTGCTCCGAGCAGTAGGATGCATGCGCTGGCCTCTAAATTGCTTGGAATGTCCTCGACTGGCTTTAACAGGTGCCATCGACTTGCTGGTTGGTGGGGGCAACTTGCCAACCGTGGTCTCTGAGATGGGGGAGTGAGTGAACATCACAGAGAAAATACAAGCCTAGGCCAACCAGTAACTCCTGCAGCAGAAAGAGCCGAATCCGTGGGCCTGAATGCAGTAGGCAGTGTGGCTGAAAACATATCAACATGTGATCAGTTGGAAATTAATGCCAAGAGAAATACTTACCTGACACCAGACCGCGCTGTTCAAGAGCTAGGACCAGCTATGATAGTTGAGTACTATCAAGAGTGTCCAGATAGTGATCTGGGCTTGAGGGCCTCATTGCTGATATCATAACTGTGCCTGCTCTACTGACCAATTCTATAAAGTGAAAAGATGGTACCGTGACTGTACAGTTGTGCGGGATATCCTGCACAAACTACTGCCAGCCGGCAGGCTTCTGATCACATTGTTCTCTGTAGTGCAAAGTTTTTGGGTACTTGACAAAAAAGGTATGGGTTGCGGATATTCTTTGTGACTGCGGAACTAAATATTTAGCCCAGATGGCTCTGCCCGGCTGGTGCACACCTGAACAGAATGCCTGGTTTGTGTCCCAGTTGGCCAAATTCCATCAAGCTCACCTGTCCAACACTGTTGGGACATTTTTAACAGCATCCGTCAAGGAATTTATGAGGCTCTGGCCCTTACCGAAGTGTGCAGAAACTTTTGCCGGCAATAGTCCTGAGGACGTCGCTAAACGGGCTAAGCAAAATGTGCATTACCAGAAGCGGAAAGAGGTGAGGTTATTTCATTGATGAAAACTATATTTTGACTAATGGAAACGTGATAGCAAATCAAGAACAGATTTAAAAATAACCATGGCAAAGCCAGTGTTGCGGCTGCCAGTGCTGCCACTGCCAGTGGCAAACAATTGGCGACTTCGAACAAGAAGAAGATCATCTTCAACTTGCACCTGCAGTGCCGTCTCCAAGTGGTTCAAATCTACTCCCAATGCTATTACCCCAACCGCATCAAACCCGATGTCAAGAAAGCCTTCACGCTTGCTCCCACCACCCTCAGCCATGGGCAAAAGCTCACCATCATCAACAAGATTACTCATAGCAAGTTTCAATCTGAAACCGAAGAAATCAAGGCCGAAGTTTTGGATGCCCTAGAACAGCTTCACAAGGTGCAAAGCGAGGCTTCCCTGAGAGGAGAACGGACCCCAGAGGACTACCTCGAGTGCATCAGCTCACACGTTCCATCTCCACAAAAACTGATATCCGTTTATTTTTTTACAGTGCCATCGATGCTGCACCAGCTCTACTCAATCGCTTCCTCAGTGATCTCACTCAACAGACAGGGTGGTGGTTCACAATCATAGCCGGTGGTCCAGATCCAGCCAACGGGGGAAACATACGAACAGGAAGGTATGTTTAATTTCTGCTCCTGTCATCAATATCTCAAGCATATTCAGTTTCCATGTGGGCCTGAATGGCCACAAGAGAAACTTCGAGGATGAATACACCCAGCATTCTGTTGATCCAAAGGATTCCAGCTCCTGTTGCACGACTTTTGAGGATGGGGTAATCGCTCCATATGGACGCTTTCTGAAGACATTGTTCTGTGAGTGCACACATGTGAGCCTGTGAGAGATGAAACACTGATCATCATTCATGCAGCACCGGAAGTACGAGCACAACAAGCCTGTAACAAAGCAGATCTCGATGCACTAAAAGACAATTTGCACGACAAAGAAGCTGAGGCGATGCCTGAATTATCAGGTTTACTTTTAATGCCCCCTTCATCTCCATTGTATCCGTCGCCTCTGTCACCTTCCATTCCTTCGTGCCAACCATCATCGATGCTGGTTCCTGCCATTGTCCCCAGCTTGGCAGAGTCTGGTCCCGATGCCAGTCCCTTTTCGAACACACCACCTACCCCCAGTCTTGCATCGACATCCTCTATCCTGCATCCTTCTAGTCTCATCCCTGCCAATGCTAACACTGTCCATTCCAGCCTCCTACCATTTAATGAGAACAGTGAGGACCTCAGTGGAAGCGAGTTCGATGCACAGCTATTCTGGCAGGACACTCACTTTGACCAGGACTTTTTTTCCATGGGAACAACAGAGCGTGACAGACTCGCTTATGACAATCTATTAGGTCGCGTCGTCTCGGATCATGAAGCCGAGAGCTTCCCCTTGTCGGGCGCAGTTTTTGGAGATGACGACAAAGCAGCTGAAAATGACGACGTCAACCCTGGTGCCCCCTCCAAAGAATACGAATATGCATGGCCTGAACCTGCAACCCAACTCGCCTCAAAACTACCACTCCTACCCAGTGTGGACCAGGATCATATCAATAATGAGCAAGCTTCTTTTTCAGCAGGTGATGATGACAACCTCACACCAGTCCAAATGGTGAACGACAAACTGCCAAAGCGGCACCATGAAGCAGCTGAGGGATCTGAGGGACAGCTGGGAGAAGAGGGGTTGGGCGAAGAGGATCATGAGCGGAGGATGAGCAAACGAGCACAAAAGCCCCCAGCATCCTGTGCGATGGTTGCTGCAGGCTGGCTACCATCAGCAGTGCAATACCTCACGGACATCAATCTTGGTGCTGAGTGGTTGGATCTCCTGGCTGCTTGGCAGACTTTGGAGGTGCTAATTTCATGAACCGGATCGCCGACCAAGGTACGTTCTTTTGGTTCCCTTTCCGCTGCCGAGATTAATATTGTTTGAGGGTCACCTGGGTGCTCTCAACTCAAGACCTTTGTTGTTGACGATGTGGCCACAGAATCGCCGTTACAATGTGTATCCGCAACTGCCCCCCTCATTCTCGATGCAGTTCCTTGCTTGGTGGAACACTTTGCAGCTGGTATGGCGACGATCCGAAATGGGTGATCTACCTATGGCTAACTACAGCCATTCACTGAATAAGGCTTTGTGGAAAGGCGGTCAGAATGGGCTCATCACAGTCCTCATTGGTCTCATGTGGTGGGGTCAGGGAACTTTGTTGGACGAGGAATGTACTCTTTGGAAAGCAACAGTGGCGGACGTCCATGCTTGTATCCGTACCTTGCTGCCGTCACTTACAGTAAATCAGTAATCTCTTCATGTGGTGTTTCTCCTTCAGCATTTATACTATTTTATTTTTATAACATGTTTGTTGCATTTGTGTCTACTACCTATAATGATACAGAGAAATTTGCTTGGACTATGTATCTCCAAAAAAACAATTTGGTGTGACATAAGGAATGATAAACATTAGAAGTGTGTGGAGAGTCAATTTTCTGCTGTGTTCTGGTTTTGGCAGTACTACCATTGATGGCAGATCCAGGTACAAATGCAGCCAGGAGAGCGAAGACTTTTGGGACAACGTCTATCAATTGATTTTGTGATTTTGATCCCAAGGGTTCATAATATTTTTAGATGGTGGTCAGTGCGTATTTTTAGATGAAGGGAGCATACCATCGGGAGTGCTCGTTGACGAACAAGGGCAGAGAGGCAATGTCCAGCGAGCAAGAGATTTTGGTGGTGGATGTAATCACATGACCTCTGACTGCAGGTGATATATCCCAGTGCCAATGGCAGGATTAGGGCTTTGATGTATCACGGCCAAGTATATCGACTAGTCAGTGATATATCAAATCATTAGGTGCACTTGTTCATAAGGGTTCTAACACTAGGCGTAACTGATCATAATTGCTGAGATCACACAGTAAAGTGGACTTCAAAGAGTAGTACAATCAGACCAAAATTTTATACTACAGGTACAAGGATAAGATAAATATACTACTAGCCAGGCATTGAGTCATCTGGAATTACAAGAAGTAGATCTCATAGAATGTGATTCCTTGGCACAGCTATCACTTGCCGATTATGACTGTAACTTGGTGCACATTGGAGTAGGATTTAAGTTTGTCCTTCATCATTTACCTATGAAGGGCAAGGTTACGGATTTCTGGAAACTTATTATTTATTACACCCAGGCTTGTCGTTTCCATCTGAAATCAGCCCAAAATCAATCTGAAGTCAGGGTCTGGAACTTGACTAAAGAGAGCGAGTGAGTTTGTGAGTGAATACCATTGAAAATTTTCTACAGTAAATTCAATATGTTCTCCACAACAAAGTTCAATTCTTAAAATCTCAGATGATGCAGGAGGAAGCTCTGCATGATGATGCAGGGGGGATTGGCAGGTTCTGCTGCCAGGAATGTGTTTCCAAAACAGGAACAATATTGATGATGGCTCCCACCATTTCGCCGTTTCATCGATACCACCACTACTTTCTTCATCCTTGTGGGTGTGTCTGACCTTTGAGCTTGCTTTAATATCTCTGGGATCAGGGCTGTTCCATACAATGATATCTAACACAATGCTCACTTGGATGGTGCACTAGATGTTTACTCGGATCACCAATCTGATCTTCAAGTCTCCTTGTTGGTCTGACATGCTGTCTTTCCTTTCTATACAGTTAGCTATCTTCAAAGGAATCTGTGCCTACAACTGTCCCTTTACTTTGGATTCCGATTTCTGGACTTGATGCGGTTTAGTTATGATAACCGGTTCATTATGTTTGCGAGTTGACACAGATTACCCATTTTGTTAATGTGCTGACTCTCTCGAGTGGTGCGTCGTTGTCCCTTCATCATCTGGTTCCCACTACAAATGCTGTGAAACATTTTTACAGGTAGACAAAAACAGGACTGGTTGTATGCCGGTCTCATCGTGAGTTGCATCTCCTCCAATTCAACTTTTCTGATCATCTCTCAAGATATGACCCCACACCCAACATCGAACACCTTCGTTTCCTGAGGGTGTTCATCCCTCTCACCTATATAGGCCGATACGGGGTTTGGACGGCCCTGTTGCCAAAAAATACTATGGTGAATATAGCAGATACTGTGATATCTTCATCACATTGGATGAGAAGTACAAGGTTAGGAAAAGTCATCTGACTTTTGAGAGCGAGCTCCACGGTGGGTGATGAAGGTGTGAAGGAGGCATGGGTACGTCTGCTGAGGCCAAATGTTGTAGCATGTGTCCAAGGCAAGTGTTCGGTTGTTAAGAGTCCTCCACCGTCATTGTTCTGAAATGTACACAGTCACTGCAATGGGAAAACCTGTGGGACACAGTGATCTTGGTGAAGTATGGGTGTTTGCTTACTGCATCAGGTGTACAAATATTTGTCAACTGTATCCAGATGGGCTTTTATCCATTGATTTTGTGCATTCCTGTTCCTTAGACATAGCAGTATATGTTTTTTATGTATAGGGTATATTGACACTTTGAACTATGCTACTCATTACACCAACATTTAGTCTAGCGACTGTGTATATACATAGTAAATCAGTCATAGGGAACTGGAGTGAGTAGTTTGAGCTCTACATGAAAACCAGGCATGGAAAGGAATAGTTGTGGTGATTTTTGCTAGACCCGACTCTGTTCAGCAGTGTGAATATGGTGCTTGAGCACTCGCTCCTGTGCTGGGCACTTGTATAAGGTGCCCAGGTATCTCTCGAGGCCATAAATGCACCAAGTATCACTGTGGTTGGATGTGCTCTAAGACATAGTTATTAACATAGTTGAAGAGAATGCTTTTGGCAAATACATCCATTTTTGGTTGTTACTGAAGACATACAGCATATAAATGGAGTGGTATTGATGTTCTGCTAATGATTATGCAAGCATCACTTTCAAGGGGTTTGCGGACCATTGTTCCAGAACATTGGGTTGGTCGGTCCATCAGCCCCACCAGGGCTAAAATTTTTTTTCGAACCCCCTCAGTACTGGTGGAAAATATCGTAGTTACACATGATTAGTAGTTAAAATCTATCTATATAATAATAGAGGTGGCAAGTGCCCAATCATATTTGATTATGTAAAATTAGCGGACTTTCAAATGTCCACCTCTCTTCTGTACGCACTGCCACGACCGGCTATTGAGTGACCGGTCCTGCCAGCACTGCCACGACTGGGACCTGCCTTTTCCGGCATCTGCCTCTTTCTGACACCAAGGGAGGAAAAATGTTGGTATGCAGATTATTGCAGAAGCTGTTTGTGCTTAGGAAAATTTGTATTAAAATGTACTTCCATAATATTAGCTATTATTTTGAAGGATGGTTGAACAAGTAACTCTTGCAATGACACAATATGCAGCATTGAGCATTTGAAAAGGGACATCAGGGGTCTTAGGGCTGCATGCCATAACTATATATTGTAGAAGAATACAGTGTCCATGAGTGTCTGCAGCCATGTCAAGTTATTTGTAGCTGCTTACCAAGTACCAATAAATATGACATTATATATGACCATCACAACTGTAATTATACAGCCCAAAGCTGTTAATCTCCTTCAAGGGTTATATGGTTTATGGAGAGGGTATGGTGCCTTAAGGGACATTTCTGTCAGAGCTTCTTTGTCAAAATGCTACTGTTATTTGGGATGATATTCTAATACAGAATTGCTCTGATATTGAAACTGTTGAACATGTTAGAATAGAAACAGCTATAAGAGTGTAGCTTAAGAAATATGTAAGGGATAGGAAATAGGGTGGTATACACACCTCAGTCAGTCATGTAGTCATTGTGAACAGCTGATGTGCAGTGAGGGGAATATAGGTAGATATAGGTGGATACTATGTATAGGAGAAATAATCTAAATATAGTATGTATGTTTGGTCAACTATATGAAACATTGGTACAGTGGGGTATGTGATAGGCTGAATATCTGACAGAACACTATGTAATATTCACAATAAGGCTTTGCACCATTTCTGTATGGTACTATTATCTATCTATACTACTGTCAGAGGGTTCCATTGATTTGGATCATGTCAGTCTTTTCCAACTACTTTAAAATAGACAAATATATGTACTTCAGCTGGCACAAGAGAGATATAAAGGACTAAGGTATCTGGGTAACTACAGTGATGCTATATAATGATAGACTGGAGGTATGGTAAGAAAGAATGAGCATTGATGAATAAAGAAACAGTATCATGTATGGATAATATCTCCAATATATTGCATTTTCATGTCATCAATTTAATACAAAGAGAATATAATCAGTAAACATGGTCAGGCACAATATGAGTAAAATAATTGTATTAAATCAATGGTACCAAATCATATAAGGAGAATACAATTAGTAAATTAATGAGTGATGTAAGTAATGAGTAGAGCAATAAGTGTAAGGTATATGTACCTCAGTAAGGCACACTGGGTGAAATGACTGAGCAACAATGGTATCTATGGCTGACTTATTTATAATCCAAACAAAGGAGTGTGTTACTGTGTAGATATATGACATGAACCATACATCTCCTTCAACACAATTCCAGTCAGGCTGACATTTTCAATAACAATCAATGAGTCTCAAGGCCAGTCAGCCACCTATATGGGTTTAGAATATGTCCTTCTGAAACCTGTTTTTTTCACATGGATGACTCCATGCAGCACTTAGCCACTGCACTTTTGGACAAGTTTTCTTTCCAGATGCAAAAAGGTACAAATACTTTAAACATTGTATATTTTGAAGCTCTATCAGGAGTAATAAGCCGGGTTTGGGGCGGGCCCCAACAAGCTGAAGTCCCATGTCGCAGTCAGGTTGCTGGGTCCCAAGGTACGAGGGCCCAGCAATCGTGACGAAGACATGGGATGGAAGCTTGTATAATAATACAGCTGTGAGGCACCCAATCATATTTGATTATGTAAAATTAGCGGACTTTCAAATGTCCATCTCTCTTCTGTATGCACTGCCATGACCGGCTATTGTGTGACTGGTCCTGCCAGCACTGCCACGATTGGGACCTGCCTTTTCTGGCATCTGCCTCTTTCCGACACCAAGGGAGGAAAAATGTTGGTAGTATGCAGGCTATTGCAGAAGCTGTTTGTGCTTAGGAAAATTTGTATTAATATTTACTTCCATGCTATTAGATATTATTCTAAAGGATGGTTGAACAAGTAACTCCTGCAATGACACAATATGCAGCATTGAACATATGAAAAGGGACATCAGGGGCCTTAGGGCTGCATGCCATAACTATATTATAGAAGAATACAGTGTCCATGAGTGTCTGCAACCATGTCAAGTTATTTGTAGCTGCTTACCAAGTACCAATAAATATTGCATTATATATGACCATCAGAACTGTAATTATACAGCCCAAAGCCATTAATCTCCTTCAAGGGTTATATGGTTTATAGAGAGGGTGTGGAGCCTTAAGGGACATATCTGTCAGAGCTTCTTTGTCAAAATGCTACTATTATTTGTGATGATATTCTAATACAGAATTGCTCTGACATTGAAACTGTTGAACATATCAGAATAGAAACAGCTATAAGTGTGCAGCATAAGAAATATATAAGGGATAGAAAATAGAGTGGTATACACACCTCAGTCAGTCATGTAGTCATTGTGAACAGCTGAGGTGCAGTAAGGGGAATATACATAGATATAGGTAGATACTATGTATAGGAGAAATAATCTAAATATAGTATGTATGTTCAGTCAACTATATGAAACATTGGTACAGTGGGGTATGTGATAGGCTGAATATCTGACAGAACACTATATAATATTCACAATAAGGCTTTGCACCATTTATGTATGGTACTATTATGTATCTATACTACTGTCAGAGGGTTCCATTGATTTGGATCATGTCAGTCTTTTCCAACTACTTTAAAATAGACAAATATATGTACTTCAGCTGGCACAAGAGAGATATAAAGGACTAAGGTATCTGGGTAACTACAGTGATGCTATATAATGATAGACTGGAGGTATGGTAAGAAAGAATGAGCATTGATGAATAAAGAAACAGTATCATATATGGATAATATCTCCAATATATTGCATTTTCATGTCATCAATTTAATACAAAGAGAATATAATCAGTAAACATGGTCAGGCACAATATGAGTAAAATAATTGTATTGAATCAATGGTACCAAATCATACAAGGAGAGTATAATCAGTAAACTAAGGAGTGATGTAACTAATGAGTAGAGCAATATGTGTAAAGTATATGTACCTCAGTAAGGCACACTGGGTGAAATGACTGAGCAACAATGGTATCTATGGCTGACTTATATATGATCCAAACACAGGAGTGTGTTACTGTGTAGATATATGACATGAACCATACATCTCCTTCAACACAATTCCAGTCAGGCTGACATTTTCAATAACAATCAATGAGTCTCAAGGCCAGTCAGCCACCTATGTGAGTTTAGAATATGTCCTTCTGAAACCTGTTTTTTTCACATGGATGACTCTATGCAGCACTTAGCCACCGCATTTTTGGACAAATTTTCTTTCCAGATGCAAAAGGGTACAAATACTTTAAACATTGTATATTTTGAAGCTCTATCAGGAGTAATAAGCCAGGTTTGGGGTGGGCCCCAACAAGCTGAAGTCCCGTGTCACAGTCAGGTTGCTGGGTCCCGAGGTATGAGGGCCCAGCAATCATGACGAAGACATGGGGCAGAAGCTTGTAGACTAGAATAGGAGATCCTGGGTCTATTACTTACTGTGTAACAAGCCATAACAAGAAATATATCAAATTAAGTGAACACGGACTGACTGGCACCCAAATGTGGCCTGCCAGCAGAGGAATTCTCCAATGCAAACTTTGCCACTCCCAGTTTATGCATAATGGCAAACAGTTATGAGGTTCATCTATTTTCTACCTGGTAAATACAGTCTAACACTGCGCAAATGCTAGGTTCAAGCCAGTGATGGATATGTACTTAGTCCAGATTGTGAAGACTGGATCAACATTGGTGCTGCTCCTCCAAGTGCGCTTGACAAGGTCCACCGAGGAAAGTTGAACTGCCAGAAAAATGCAAAGAAAGAAAATGTGTGGATTAGAACAATTGCGAGCAAGAGTCGTTGCAATCATCGTTTGGTCAACATCATTAAGGTCACTGATGGTGGTCACATGACATACCTTTTAAGGAACATAGTTCTCATGGGGGTCAGTCGGTTGACTACCTGAGGGTTAAAAAATTTTTGGACCCAATGTCATATATTTTAATTCTGCAAACCCCTTGATCACTTTCATATCTAACATCCTTCACCATTGCAGCAGTAATCCATCATAAAGCTGGTCAGTCATACTGTGTGCATTCTCTTCCGAAATTGTATTAACAACCATATCCACATGCACTTTTATTCCATATTTTCATGATAGTATGATTTATTTCATACCCAAGATGACCTAGGTAACACTCTCACAGGCAGAAGATTTCTGCCCCTGTCTGGGAAGGAGGCAATGCTTGTGAACTCAGATCATCGTCTTGGATGCCAGAATATGCTGATAGTCTTGATTGTCCTGCCCATCTTTTTGTGATGTATACTACCAGCGCAGTCTGTTCGCTCGTCATCAGCCAATCTGTTATTCATTTGTAGACAACAGTATACAGGGTTATTGCTGATGCAGCAATGATCAAAGTCCCATTAGGCATAGATCGTACTTGGGCACATACAAGAACAATTGACATGCTCACCAAGATCTAGGGAATGCAATTCAACTCTAGTTACTGCATTGGTATTGTTGGGGGCACTTCTTCTCATGGGTGGGCTTGCATATAGGCGCCGTCAATGTAGAAAGCTTACTGACATCAAGTCAAAAGCATTTCATGCTGCAAATATAATGCTCATGGAATATTTGGAGAATCTAGAGAAACAGATGATGATCGTGGTCAGTGGTGACAACCTCAGTCTGTTGGATTAGCCCTATGAAATAGGTATGAAGTGTTGGAAGATATGATATCCATACCATACACCCAGGCAATTCTTTCACTTGTTTCCACTTACCAGATATATGAATAACCTTTTCTCCTGTCCTTTTTAAATTAACTATATATTCCCACCGTAGCTACACCTGCTGAGATACCCCAGTTGTAGATATCTATGCCTTACTACTATATACTATTTTAATGATGCTCCAATTTGGTGCACATTCATAGCTTTGTACTTATATATTCACCACATGAGGTAAGCTTCATACTTTGTTTCATTACGAATGATGAGAAATACCTTTGCCTATGCATATCTTTTTGACTTAGTCGTTTGATTTACTATGGTCCAAGCTCACACAAATCTGTAGGGATAGCCACACTGAAAATACAATCCTTCTCTGCAAGAGAATTCCTACTACAAGTAATAATTAGGGCGAATATGAAACAAAATCTATGGGTCTATTTTGATCAGAACACAAGTACCTGAATGTGATGTAAATAATATCATTTATCAATAAGGCAGGCTTTCAACATCAAACACTTCCCATTTCAGCCTTTCCATAGTATTCCGACGAGGTAATGGAGCTTTCATTGTCTTCATAAATGATGACACTCTCTTGCTTTCTCACCATGAATCTGCTAAGAATGGAGCCACGTTCCTTGGTCAAATTAACTATTACTTGACAGCTAGAACTTGAACTGGAACCTGCCACAACATGTCTGATGAGGAGCATAGGGGAAATGACCTGCAATGGTATGCAAAGTTTAATTTCTCAAACAAATAAAGGACATACAGCGAAGCCTCACTTTAATATATGCCATGACTGTATCAGCGTAATAACTGGACTCAAGGTTCCTTGCTACCAGTACAAGGTACATGATCAGTGTCAGTGAATACATCACTGAAGATTTGATCACTATTTTAACAATCTTCACATGTGAACTAACTCCTGATGCCAGACGAATAATCTGGTACATGATCAGGAGTGTACACAGAACAGTCATTGCCAGGGTCAGAGACAGATAAATCAAAGACCAGTCGATCTGGGCTGTAAAGCCCCCTGTGTTGTCAATATCACTGGTGGTATTCATAAACACACTGCAGATCTGCATGGACTTCACGACTACAACCACAAATCAATAAGTGTGTAGCAACAACCAACAGATGCTTACTTGTCCCACCTATGGCACAAAGGCTCAGTACAAGGACAACCAGCCATTGATGCCCCCAGAATACCCAGCAGTGCCATATCTAAGAATAATGAGCTTTCAAGAGACTGACACAGCTGAAATGGAAGTCATACAATAGTAATGTCAACAATAAATGTATTCAGACCACCGCTGATACCCATCACAAGTTGTGATGCTCTCCACCAGGGAGTAACAGCTTTTAGGGCAATAAAGATGGTGAAGAAGTTGTCCCCATTCTGGATGAATGTGTGTCACTGGTAAGCCCAGTCGACCCTGAAGGCGACTGTGGTGATAGTGTATAGTACAATGACAATGATCAGCAAGTATGAGTTGCACCCTTTCTTCAGTGTAGAAACTGGATGAGATATTAGATCATTGTATTGCATGACTGAGGATGATGGGTGAACATGTTGTCCATAGAGTGAATGCTACAATGAGTGTGTATAAGCATATGGTGAGATGAGCTGAAAGATTGGAGATGCTGAGGAAGGAATAATGGGCTAACCCTGTAACAACGATTCCAAGACGGTGTGGTTGAAATCCAAGTCAAGACTGTTAAATATGATATCTTTTTCATATTGAGTGAGGGTGTCTGGTGGTCGGTCCATGTTATCTGTCAAGTTGGAAAGTAAAATGTTTCTTGATATAGGCCTGGAGCATCCCTGATATGTTGTCATGAATGAAGAAAGGGATAAGGATGTCTATAATAGCCAGTTGTGTTTCATTCATACGGTGTTCCTGGTTCTATAGAGTGTCCGGAGAACATGGCACTCATAGGCTGTATGTTCCCATAGCACTGTGGTGCGAACTACCATCTACAAAAGGGCACTTTAGTAGTAATTTGGTGGAAGGTAGACGTGCCTTTCAACCATGAATGACACTCTAAACACACCAAGAAGAGGAGATACCCAGCGACTCCATTAATGTTGTATCATGATGCAACCTATAACACATAAAGTACCACCGAGAGGCTATCATCAAGTGAAGCAGATATGAATGATCTTCCATTGTTCAGGTTCCTGACATCCAAGTCTCAGATGTTCAGACAGAGGAAGCATTGATGAACAGTCAGATTATGTAACATTTGGACAAGCATCAGAAATAGCAAAGGTTCAAAGGAAAACACTTGCTGAGTTTGTGGCACTCTAAGTTGGGCCACATGTGCCTGATGGGAAGACATCATAGTCAAGGTAATTCGTTTTTGATCAGGAAACACCTATATGATCCTCATGGAATGCAATAGGATGGTGTTAAATTGAAGACTGCAGCTGGATCTTGCAGAGAAAAGTTGCTCTCGTATTGCTTCAAAGACTTCAAGTGAAAGAGTTCAACATTAACTGCACCGACAACCTGTTATAAAATTGGTCAATAATACATTCTCTTTCAAAACTGTAGGAACTATGCTATCCACCACGACAAGCACTTTTACTCCATCTTTTGATGATATTGTTGTACCTTGAATCCAAGGTATGTGTTACGGTGCTAGCATCCAATCATCACTACCTTGAAGATGCCATCTGACAAAAGTGAGCTGTAGCCTAAGTTGTAGTGTCATCTGGCACTATTGTTGGGAATACATGTCAGCAGGCACATTGAACATTAGGGGTATGACTTGAACGACTGTATACTTGTGTACAGATAGGTAGGTTGTGGTGGTACACATATTATGAAGTCAAGAAACAGTAATTATTAGTGCGGAAATCAAAATATGGTAAAGCATGATGGCGAGCTGCCATCAGTCCGGTGACTGTGAAACCATGATCCTCAACAACTATATACCTCAGCTGACTTTGTTAACACTCATATAGACGGCGACTTTTTCCCACCATCCTGGAACAAGGAGACAATGTTTACAAACCTCAATCTGAGATTCCAGAATCAGCTGATGAGTGGGCACCGCTCATGTAGTCTTGAATCTTGATTTTCGCAGCCATCTTTGCGTAATGTATACTATTAACAGCATGTGTTTGCTTATTTATCATTCTGTTGCAGATAACAGTGTACAGGATGATGACTGATGCAGTTACAGACAAGGATTTTCCTTAAAGGCAGCCTGATATTCAACGTCTGTGTTTCACTCCCTTCTTCTACACAGAAAATGTTTCACTTGTGCGTTTAAGCATCATTCTGTTGTATTATCCATACTAACAAGGCTGAATGAACCATCATTAGACTGTTAAAGCGACTTCTTCTATCAACCTTCAATGGGAAATGGACAAAGTGGACCAATACTCGGTTACCTTCCAGTAGAAGGGGTGGAAGGAGATCCAACTGTGCCATCCAGTGTTCCTTCTGAGACTGCATGTTCATCTGGAGAAGCATCTGCATGCCAAGTTAGGTTTGTGAAACCTTGTTACCAAAGGGCATATGATACTAATTAACATTCTCATGGTGCAGAAAGTGAATGCTATTAGAACATATTGTTGTGTAAGTTGTATCTGTCAAAGAGTGTTATTAATCATGCTCATCCAGATATAGGGAATGCAATTCAACTGTTGTAATTGTGTTGGTATGGTTCGGGATACTTCTTCCCATCACCAGGCTTGTATACAGGCTCCGTCAATGTCAAAAGGTTACGGACATCGAGTCAAAGGCACTTCATGCTGTTATTACAGTGCCCCTGGGGGGCCGGGAGAATGTAGAAAAGCGGAGGATGATCATGGTCGGCAGGGACGACCAGCTGTTGGCTTAGCACAATGAAACAGGTCTGAATTGTTGGCAGCAGATATATGTGTACTATACACCTCTGTGATTCTTCCACTCGTTTCCACTTTCCATTAGTATATAAATAACCTTCCATCCTGTCTTTTTTCAATTAATTATACATTCATTGAACCATAGCTACAGCATGCTGGCATACCCTGGTTGTAGATATGCATATTGTACTACTATTCACTATTTCAATCACACTCGTTTGTCCCTCAATTGTAGCTTAGTCAAGTGCCAATGGGTCTACTTTCACCATGATGGTTGCCTGCTCAGCCATCCACGATAAGGTACGTGGCCTCCCCTGCGACCTGCCTTGATGCCTTACTAAAGGCAGTCTTGCCACCTCTACCAAGCGGACTGATATATCAACAACTCCAGGAGAGCGTTAATTGTTATATATCAATCACCTAGTTCTACAGTCACTGTTGATATATCAGCTGCAGTGGGGGATAAAAATAGCTAGATGTAACTTATGTGACATAATCCTATCGTGCTCACTGTGTGAAATGACGTACTCGCATCATCAACGCCCCACACCAACCGACAGCCACTGACAGGTCTAAAAATTGACTTAGGATCGTGCCTAGTCAGGTACACCTCCGGTTCGAGTCCCCATTCTTCCCACATGGCTGACTCTGGCACTGTTTTAAAACATGGGATATCAAACTGTTGCCAACAATGATGTAAGCTTTTCTCTTTTGTCCTTATATTATTCACTTAATAATAACAAAACTTGTTGCTATTGCTTGAGCCACTGGATCTCGCCTGCCACGTCAAGGACTATTATTTCTATGGCTGAGATGGCTGAGTGCCATCTTGTGTACCCCATCCAAATCAAGTGATGCGCAACTAGGGCTGGCGCAAACTGGAATATCATTACGCTCCTTATCTCCGAAAGAATTGGGGATCTGTATATGTTTTGATAGCCTCATCTCTGTCATGTGAAATGAATGAATTTTAATTAACAATACCGAAAACATCATCATCATCAGCCGACAGACTCTTGTCTGTCTCTCCTAGTGCTATGTATTGGTCAGCATACAGCCATTTCTTCTCAAACGATTTGCGGATCGATTTTCTTATGCTGGCCTGATGTTTCACATATGCAGTGGCTCCTTCGCCTGCCTGGATAAGGCTACCTCCCATAGATGTGCTTGAGGCTCGAGACAGCCATAGGTCAAGCACTGAGAAGCTTACATTCTTCTCGCCATCGGTGGGCTCATGCACGTGTCTTGCACCATTCGATATGCAAACCTACAAACATCAATTAGTAGCCTGTAAACAATCAAAGAAGCTTGTCAACAGACATTCTTCGACACTGCCGGGCATGTCCCCAAGATGTGCAGAATACCATATCCATGACATCATCTGATTACCTTCTGAAATGCCCATTTCATCGTCCGATATTCTCCTTACATCTGAATCCTCCAAAATACGGAGCTGGACCTGCCAGGATTGCTCCCCAAGCACCTCTGATAGCACCAACAATCGCTTTCTGACATCACAATAACATTGTTTGGCCTGGGTAATACATGTATTGAGGTCCTGAGTGATTTTGTGGCATTTAAGCCGCTCTTTCTGCATCAGGATGTTTGTATTGCCATCTTTGTAAGCCTTGGACAATGACAAGAGTTGGCTATGGATTGTATGGAGAAGATTGTATCCCTGAGCCACGCATAATTGGAATTCAGCCTGTGTTAGGACTTTTTTGCAGGTATGGGCTGACAGTATCGACGATGGAAGGTACAGAGGCAGTGAGTAAGTGGGAAGGGAGGGGCCATTGCCTTTATCGTCTCGAATTCTTAGCCCTCGAACCATTGGCATATGAACTTCTTGAACTATGAACCATGACTCTATATGATGACGAAGGCAGTTAGACTTCTCCAGGACTTGAGCTCTCTGGAGATCAGTTGAATGTAGACCAAGGTCCTTGTTTAGGCATGCAATTCTTCATCTGCCATCCACACTAAGACATATGGCCAAAAATATAATATAATTTATGTACTGTGATCCTTCCAATTGAATACCTTGTGAAATCACATCTTTCAGTGATGTAGTATGAAATTCATCACCATTGAGACTGGCTAGTTCATCTTGAGCATCTTCTTGAGCCAATTGAAGGCGCATTGCTGCTTCGGTCTTATCTAACATAGCTGTCAGCTCATCTTGAATATATCTTTCTAGAGTCACTTACTGGCTACAGTCTGAGTGAATGGATTGAGTTTTGTCCTATCTGCTTCCCAAGCCTCCACTATCTCAGTCCACTTTGCAACATCCTGTTGAGGCAATGACTTTGTGAACTGTTTGAATCAATCCTCATACTCAGATGCCTTGGGGACAGCATCTTTGAGTTTTCACAACATACTATTCCCTAAAATCATATCAGCTGATAGGATACCAATCTGTCTGACAGGTACGTACCTTGTGCTATGTTCTTCTGCCAGTTGTAGTCCCCAAAATGTTGATCGAGCTTCTCACGTCGATGACCAGGACCCATCTCATGTGTGGAAGCGGCAACTCCATTTGATACAGCCCAACCTCGTTCAGGCACTTCACCATCATTATTACCAACCTTGGTATGAAAGCTCATGCAATACTTCTCCTGACATTCCTCTATGTGACCAGGAAGATGAAACTTAGGAACTAGGTATAGACTGTTAGGTATTTGAGGTCACATATGGTCACCATAGATTTCGATGCGCTTGTCAAGATTGATAGACCATTGACACGCAATATCGTAAGACATAACCACCTGAGGAATTCCATCAAAACATTTGACAGCGGACAAATATCCGAAATCCATTTCGACCTGTCTAATATGCACAATGAGACCAATATATAACATACAGTAAGAGGAGACTCACATTTCACCAACACGTAGATCAACCATGGACAAAGGGAGCTTAAGCTCATGTCGTGTGCAGACAACCCCTCCAACCCTGCTAGCTGTGAGATCCCGAGTCTGATTCTGCGTTCTATTATCACCCTTTGTGGCTTCATGGTTGCTACACATGCTAGAAGGTTGTATAATGCGTTTATCAAAGTCTTGAAGATGTCAACAAAAAATTGTGGTGTCCACACAATATGCTAGGCCTCCACCCATACCAGGGTCCTTGTCCTCACTCGAGACATCAAACCTCTCCAAGTGGAAGTTTCCATCCATGCCCAGGTATAAAGTATACAGCCAAGCATCTGGGCTGCACGTAATTTAATTGAAAGCTTACATCTTAATGCTGAATGAAAGCATGTACTCATTAGGATTAATAACTTTTGGAATATTAATGCCTGGCCATGGACAAGCCAGGCACTCGACAGCACATGATGCCAGTTTGGCATTCTTCCATCCACCTGGATCATTGCCAATTCCTGCCCTCTTCAGCTGCCAAATAAATGACCACTCGCATACAATTCGAGCGAACATGCCATAATTATCCTGGGAATGCACATGAACATTTGAATGTTGAACCACAGACAGAATCCGATTAAATGTACCGATGGAGTCTTAGTGTTGGTGTTGTCTGTCAGCCGAACCAGAGAGTAATAATACTTGTAAGCGGAAATCTTTCCCATAAAAGTAAGCATCTGAAATTGCTCTAATGCCACCATAGTGACAGCAGTACGGGGTTCTCTTCCAGTTGTGGGGAAAAGCCAGGCACGCTGAAGTTGCGAGGCCAATGGATGCTCACAGATACAGTTACAAAAGTCGAGGGTGACATCGTGAATCCCATTGGTGTCAATAATCATGAAACAGTCACTGAATGCTGGGCATGGGTGTGGGCAGACTTCCCCAATAATATGTCTGACCTGATAGCACATACCCAGAGTTCGAAGAGGGACTTTGTCAAAGTAGGCGCCGTTCCAGTGCTACATTTTTTTCAGAGATAGAACAAATCATTGAATATATCACATACCTGAATAATATGTGTTGGACATGCCACATGCAATGCAACCATGCACGCCAGGCAAAATAGCCTCACGTCTCTACAGGTGATACAGCACAAGCTGATTTGTGTTGATCGGCAACTAGGGCAGTGCTTCTGCAAAATGGTATCTCTGCAGCCCTCCCGTCACATACTCTCTGCCAGGTAATCATTGATGTGTGAGCTAAATGTCAAGAGGGGGTTATACTAGGAGATATTGAGATTTCCATTGTCAGAACATAAATATCCATACCGAATAAACGTGTCTGCGAGGAGCTGTCACTATGTTCTCCATGTCACCGGCCATAGCTAAGGTGTATGCCTCCGGATCGAGATGGTACTGCTCATGAGAAGTGTCATTCACACTCGAAGTATTGAGAAAATGGGGTGGTAATGGCAAGAGGTCATCATAATCTGGGGAGAATATTGTCGTCTTCTTTTGAGGTGAGACTGGTAGATTTACAAAACCAAGCTTCACTGATGAGGTACCTCCCAATGGACCAGGAAACAACCATGACTGGTGGCGATGGCGACAATGGTCCAGATGTATGTCACTAGAGTCAGTGTACAATTCTCGAGAATGGCTGTTCCAGCCAATGTGTTGTCACTTTGGTTTGGCAGGGCGGCATACAGCCATAGAGAAGGAATGCTTCATGAGGGGACCACCAGGTGTTTCAAGAGATAGATATACCTCCCTGGTATGTTTCATCTGCAGTTATCAAGCTCCATCAAATACCATACACAAAGTATATATTTTTAAAGCGACATTCATGATGAAATCTATGAAATAAAATCTCTGAAAGTCTATGGAAAATGAATGAGAGTCTGAGCAAATGAAATGAATATCAAACCTACTCATCCTTGCGCTGTGTCCGAATGTGCTGGCTTCGAGTGGCATGTCATACATGACATTGTTCAACCTCCTTCAACCTGCACAGGTGTGTGCTTACTGCTCACTTGGTCACATGGATGGCCTTGGATTTTGCTTGCTCCTCCAGGGTGGGATCGGGGATAATAAAGACTGGGTGTGGTTGCTCACTGTGCAGAATGGTAGAGCGTCGGTTCTCGGATGGGCCAGGGGGATAAACCTGCAGAGTAAGCTGGAGCTCTTGATTGTGAACATCTGGGTCCAGAGCTGTTATGATTTATTCACTTTTTCACTTCTTTTCACACGTTATGCAATCCTGCTTACTCATTTGTCCCAGATTCCGCTTAGTAATGGACTTCTATTGTCATCCGGAACCATCATTTTAGCTTAACCATTTCAGTATATAAGTAGTAGCTCTCGCTGTAGTGTACTCCAGCTTCGAGCTAAAGTTTATCTACATCCAAACTATCCTCATTGACTCGCTAGCTGAAAGGTTAACCCTAAGGATCCAGCCCACGTCTAGACATTTCGGTAACTCTTTGGGTGATTGTCCGAACACGAGACAGCCCTAAGTTTATACCTGTTTGGACCTCGTAGTGCTCGGGCCTAACAGTTAGCTCGAAGCTTCCTAGTTCTCCTTAAACGCTTTGCTGAAGGAGGACACCTATGATCATCCCCAAATCACTAGACAAAGCCGCCGTAGAAACCCTCGCAGGAGGAGCAGTCGCCTTCGTGATTGTCACCCTGTTTGTCCTCCTAATTGTCTGCTACTGGCAACAAAACAGCATAGGACGGTGGATAGAAAGCCATAGCCATGGAAGGCAGAGGCAGACGCAGGTGGCAGAGCAACAACCCATTCCGGACCACTACATCCCGACCAACTACCCCCAGCACATCGGAGGAGGCGACCCCTTCTATACTCCGCCAGCTAGCCCGGCTGCAGGGCAGCAACCGAGCCTTAGAAGTCTTGCTGCAAGACCAGCCACCCCCGAGAACATCGTCATCCTCCCCGTTGCTGGACCTTCTGGAACTCGGCACGCCCTTACAGATTCCAGTGCCAGTACCGATAGCGAGGACCTCGAGCTCAACATCACAGAGCTTGACCCAGGGGTTCACAACCCCCCAATGCGTTGGTCGACAGAGAGTAGGGGGAGGGACGTACCTAGAACCGATAGTCCAACTGACACCAGTACTCGAACCATTACTCCGAACCGAATCACCACCGGACCTATCTCGCAGGCGCACCAGACCGAGACCATCCTTCATGGCGCCGCCGATACAGAACAGCCCGCCCCTTACTCCGAGCCCCTCGTACCAAATTCGTGGCCTGGCCACCTCCTCCTATCGGAGGGGCTCCCCATTCGAGCAAACGACTCATACACCATTCCCCCAAACCTGGGACAGCAGTCCAACCACGACCACAACACCGCAAACTACTACCGGCAGTCTCGGCTTCGAATCTGCCTGGTCGGGAGGAATGTCTTCAGGTTCAGAAGCCCAATGGCAGGGGAACCTGCGGACCACTACCTTCACCGACAGGATCGAGACAATCCCGACACTGCCCCAGGGTTACTGGTCTCCGAACAGACCCTACTCCTCTGGGTCATTGCCCACGACCCTTTTAATGGCAACGGACCAGATAGGGAGTGGCCCATACTCGGGGACTCGGACAGACGCGCGTTGGGAAGATACAGGGCCAGGGCCTGGGACCGAAGAGCTCGAGACATACGGGCAAGGGGAGGAGATCAACTCTCCATGGGAGAGTATTGGGACAGGGAGGGACTACGAGACGAGGACCTCAATGAATGCCAATTATTGGCTTGAAGGATTGAGGGACCCCTACCAGGCAGAAGGATTGCTCACCTCCGATGAAGAACCGAGGAAGAGCACAGAGCCCTGGAACGAGACCTACGAACCCTACGAGAGGACTGGGAGAGATCCGAGGAATGAATGGAGCCCGGAGAATTGGGAGAGTCAGACTAGGCCGCTACCCGATACGCCACCCTGGATTAATTATTGACAGCCAGGATCTCAGTGGCAAAGGAGCAGTCGACTCTTTGCCGGGAGTGGAGGAGCAGAAGCAGGCCCCTCCGAAAAAGCGCAAGGAAAACATAGGGATGAGGAAATGGAACAAGACCCCGACATCGACCCAGGAGCACCACCGGATCTGGGACCCCCGCCTCCGGGATTGGGAAAGGCAATGGAAGAAGCAATGACAGAAGAGCAACGAAGGGCGGAGGCTGAGAAGACGGTCAGAGACATCCACTCGAACATGAGGGATGCCCAGGCCCTCCTCGAATGGATGGACAAGCGATGGGGCTTTACGGTCCCGCAACCAAAGCCACCACCCCCGCCCCCCATTCATTGAGGCTCTCCAGGAGATCGTACGGACCGATGGTCACTCCCACGACCTCCCCCCAAGGACCTACCCCCCGACCCTCCCGACTGGCCCACGGGCGCCTTATGAGACGACCACCCCTACTACAGTATCAAACCAACCCTCATAGCCCCCACCAAGTTTTTCAATGGGAAGCATGAGGACGTCGACCGATTTATTGGAGACTGCCTCCAATACTTCGAAATGTTCTCTCACTTCATAATTACAAGCCCTATGATGATCAACTACACCGCGTCCCACATGGAGGAAGGACCCAAAACTTGGTGGGTCTACCATCGGATCGAGTTCTTCTCCAAAAGCAAAAACCGACACCGTTACGGGCAATGGGACGAATGGGTCGAGGCCTTCCGAAAACAATTCTCGGACCCTGCCATTCAAGAGAAGCACGAGCAAAAGATGATGGAATTACGGATGGGCAACAGAACGGCAACCGCCTACTTCCAACGCCTGGAACATCTGGCCATGCTAGCGGGACTCCGGCATGAGGAAGGGCCCCGGTCCATGCTCGTCCGAGCAATCCGCCAAGGACTCCCCGACGACTATACCAAGTTCATCTCCGACCTTGGAATGTTCGTCCCGACCTACTACTGGCAATGGAAGCAGCGAGTCTGTACTATGTACGACAAGCGTGCCAAAAAGGCTGCCTTCGACAAAATCCATTACCGAAGCGACCCCCCACCGAAACAAAAAACCCCTGCCACTAGCGCTAGTCAGAAAGCTAGTGGCGCGACAAGTTCGAGTGGGAATAAATCGACAGGAAGCGGTTGGACTATGTACGAAGGAACAGGGGAGCCAATGGATATCGATCAGATGCGCCGAGAGAAGAGATGTTACAACTGCAGAAAGAAGGGGCATCTAGCTAAAGACTGCCGAGCCCCGAAACGACCACGGGATGCAAAGACCGGAAGGTATACCTATACGTCAGAACAGCTACGCGCTATGCTGGATGATCAAGTCAAAGCGGAAACAGAGCAGAAGGAAGCCGTCGAGGAGAAGACACCCTCAACGTCAGGGGTCGAAGAGGTAAAAGGGGAGGCCGACAAGTGAGTGATTCCACTTGCTCGGCCAGGACAATAATTCCATCAGTCACGCGCTCAGACTCGGCTAGCCGGTCCTCTTGTAACAATACTTTATGTACGTCATATCACAAGCATTCAAATATACCCGCTTCTACTTCTCCGAGCGCACAAAACCCGAAAGAATCGCAACCAACTCCGACAGCGGAGTCCGAAACCCCACATAAATATCTCATCCGCCTCCTGTCTAAACCTCGGGCCCCGCTTTCCAGCTATGAAACCATAAGACCTGGGGACGTACCTAACTTGACCACGGAGAAGGTGTCCTCCGGAGGTGTTAGACCGTTCTTACGGCACAAGGCACATGACGCCCCCATCGCCACCAAGCGGGCTGCGCCCCAGGCAGGAACCCCGACCAAGGAGGACGCCGGAGCCGCCATTCCCACCGACGAGGCCCGAGCAAAGGCCGAAGTTGAGGGCGGCCTCACCCAAGAGAAACCCCAGGGAGACCCCACGAAGAGCCCATACGAGGGTGAAGAGCGGCGAAGACCTTTGGCCACCAAAACCTCAATCGCCCACAGGGATCAAGCGGGCCGAACTGGGCGAGAGACGCCCTGACTGCCACGAACCACCCTCAAAGAGGTACCTGATGATGACGATGACACCTCCTATCGTCTCTCCCAACTAAAGACATGACCGCCCATGCCCGGAAAACCCATGGAACATGCTTCGCCCCCAAAGGATACCTGGTTTAAGCCCTTTGGTCCCGACTGGACTCTTCGGGCTATTCAGGAAGCACGGACCGACTCCGAGGCATTGGCGGCCCTCTATCTCTGGGTTCACAAGGGGAGAGAAGGAGAGGTAGACGAAGAAGCGATATGACATCTCCGTCTGGGGGGAGAATCTGCAAGAGAACAGCTGTACGAACTCCAAAAACCAATACGCTATCTGCGGCGAGTACAAACCGACGGGAGCAGAGAACTACTAGTCAACGCTCGACTGGAAACACTAGCAGATCGACAAACCCTAAAAGCCCGTGCCCTTGTCGATAGCAGTTGTATGGGCAGTTCTATTAGCCGAAAATACGTGGAACACCATGGCCTCCAGACCTACCTGGCACCCTCCCCCATACCGGTGTACAACGCCGACGGGACACGAAATCAGGCAGGAGAAATCACTGAGTTCGTAGAGCTCCGAATGTCCTTAGGAGATCATGCCAAGCGAATCGACCTCGCAGTGACAGAACTAGGCAAGGGAGATTTATTCCTCGGACACGATTGGCTTAAACGGCACAATCCCATCATCAATTGGGTCACAGGGCAAATACTCTTCGGATGCTGTCAATGCAAGAAAAATCCATTTCCCTTGCCCGATACAGACCCGGAGGATCGCTGGGACGAAGAGCTAGAGGATGGAGAGGCGATCCTAGCCGTTGATGTTCAAGAAGCCATGGAAATCTGAGCCATACACCACGCCAACGACTTGGCTGCCAAGGCAGCCGAAGGAAAGCCCAAACAATCCTTTGAAGACCTGGTCCCTACATGGTATCATGAGTTCCACGACCTGTTCTCTAAAGAAAACTTCGATGAACTCCCTGAACGCAAACCGTGGGATCACGCTATCGAACTGATCCCCAACGCCCAAAACACCCTCGACTGCAAGGTATACCCCCTCAATCGGAACGAGCAAGAAGAGTTAGACAAGTTCCTGGATGAAAACCTCGCCAGTGGACGCATCCGCCCGTCTAAATCGCCATTCGCGTCGCCATTCTTCTTTGTCAAAAAGAAGGATGGATCTCTTCGACCAGTCCAAGATTATCGGAAGCTTAACGAGATGACCATCAAGAATCGTTACCCGCTTCCCCTCATTTCCGAACTGATGGACAAGCTACAGGGGGCCAAATACTTTACTAAGCTTGACGTCCGATGGGGGTATAACAACGTCCGGATTAAAGAAGGAGACGAGGCAAAGGCGGCATTCAGGACTAACCAAGGGCTCTTTGAACCTATGGTCATGTTCTTCGGACTAACCAACTCACCGGCGACCTTCCAATGGATGATGAATGACATCTTCCATGACTTGATAAGCGAAGGGAAGGTTACCATCTACCTTGACGACATCCTGATCTTTTCAAAAGACCTCGAAGAACACCGCCGTCTCGTTCGGCGGGTACTTTGACACCTCCGGGAGAACAAACTGTTCCTCAAGGCGGAAAAGTGCGAGTTCGAAGTACTGGAGATGGAGTACCTGGGGGTAATCATCAGCGAAGGGGCGGTACGAATGGATCCTGTGAAAGTAAAAGGGATAACGGAGTGGCCCACACCAACAAAGAAGAAAGAGCTTCAATCTTTCCTGGGCTTCACCAATTTCTATCGAAAGTTCATTAAGGACTATTCCAAGATAGTCTGACCCCTCACTCAACTAACCGGTAAATCCCCATGGACCTGGGGAGCAGTGCAAAACCAAGCTTTCCAACGCCTTAAAGACCAAATGGCGAAGGATGTCGTTCTCATGCTACCTCGAGAGCGAGGCAGATTCCGGGTAGAGGCCGACTCAAGCGAGGGAGCCGTTGGGGCCATCCTTAGCCAAGAACAGGATGGGAAGTGGAGACCAGTGGCCTTCCTCTCAAAATCCCTCACCACCACCGAACGCAACTACAAGATCTACGATAAAGAACTCCTAGCCATCATGCTCGCCTTGTCCGAATGGAGGCATTATCTCATGGGAGCCGCGGAGGATTTCGAAATATGGACCAACCATCAAAACCTCCAATATTTCCGAAAGCCCCAAAAACTCAATCGATGCCAAGCCCGATGGGTGACTGAATTAGCAGAATACCACTTCACCCTACACCACAAACCCGGATCAGCGAATCGAAAAGCCGATCTCCTAAGCCGCAGGGATGATCATGACCAAGGAAAAGAGGACAACGACAGCATCGTCGTACTACAACCCGAGCACTTCCGAGCCTTAGTCATGCCCACAATGACAGAGACCCACCAACGGATCAGGGAAGTTACCCGCAATCAAGCCAAGTGGGACCAGGGAATTTCTGACTCCCTAAACCACGAACGTGGGATCACTCAGGAGGAAGGGATCCTCTACTACGATGGGCGAATCTATGTACCCCGGGACGACAAACTCCGGGGAGAGATCATAGCTCAGTATCATGATCACCTCACTGCAGGCCACCCGGGTATCGCCAAAACATGGGAACTAGTCGAACGCGACTTCTGGTGGCCCAAGGACCGCCAAACCATAGAAAGATATGTAAAGGGGTGCGAGACGTGCCAAAGGATAAAAACCAACACCCAAGCCAAGGCAAATCCCTTACATCCCAACGAAATCCCCTCGACACCATGGACCCACATCTCCGTGGACATGATTACTGGGCTTGAGGAATCAAATGGATACAATGCCATCCTTGTAATCGTAGATCGCTTTTCGAAAGAAATCATCCCCGTCGCGTGTGACATCACCTTGTCATCAGAAGGATGGGCCAAGATACTTCGAGATCAAGTCTACGCCAGACATGGAATGCCGCAAGTGGTCATCTCTGACCGCGGCCCACAATTCGTCTCCAAGTTCATGACCGAATTGTATCGACTCTTGTCGATCACTCCTAACGCCTCCACCGCCTATCACCCTCAGACTGATGGTCAAACAGAGCGGGCAAATCAAGAAATCAAGAAGTACTTGAAAATCTTCACTGACTATCGGCAGAAGGATTGGAGCGAATGGCTAGCACTTGCAGCATTCGCCCACAATAACCGAGTTCATTCTGCCACCGGGCAGAGTCCCTTCTTCGTCAATTATGGCCTACACCCTCGAACACTCCCAGACTCCGTGCGAACCACTGCCTTCTCAAACCCAGCAGCAAAAGACTTCTCCGCCACCCTGCTTGAAATACACAAGAAGGCTAAAGCAGCCCTTGAAGAAACAGTGGGTAAAATGAAGGCACAATATGACAAACGAAGACAAGCATCAAGAGACTATCAAACAGGAGACCGAGTTTGGCTGGACACCACCAACCTCCGACTCCCACGTCCCCGAAAGTCACTGGACGACAAAAGGGTAGGACCCTTCCTCATCCTTGAGAAGGCCGGCGCCGCAGCATACAAACTCAAACTGCCACCCCACTGGAAAATTCACCCCCGATTCAACGAAAAGCTACTAACACCCTACATACCACCCGCATTCCCAAACCAGGAACAGCCACCTGCACCACCACCTGACCTCATCGAAGATGAGGAGGAATACGAAGTTGAGGAAGTGCTGGATGCCCGAACGAGACGAGTACGGGCCAAGAAAGGGCAGCGGTCACGTCTGACCACCGACTATTTCGTTAAATGGAAGGGATGGACAAGGGAACACAACTCATGGGTAACAACAGAGGACATGGAGCATGCACAAGACGCAATCAAGGACTACGAGAAGGAGATTGAACAGACCCAGCGAACCACAATAATCCGCGCCATAACCATGAAGGAGCAAAAGGCCGTGGTAGCAATTCTGGATGATCATTACCAGAAGGATGGGGCGACTCTATACCAAGTCCAATGCGCCGATGGAAGGAAATTCTGGATCAAAAACCCCGACAAAAAGAAATGGAGTTACTTGCTAGAGCCCTAGTGGGAAAAGTACTGCCTCTTGCTGTTAGAAGAACCACCGGATCCCGACCTAACATAATGGCAGTCGGGACGACTGCCTTAATGAGAGGGTAATGTTACAATTTATTCACTTTTTCACTTCTTTTCACACGTTATGCAATCCTGCTTACTCATTTGTCCCAGATTCCGCTTAGTAATGGACTTCTATTGTCATCCGGAACCATCATTTTAGCTTAACCATTTCAGTATATGAGTAGTAGCTCTCGCTGTAGTGTACTCCAGCTTCGAGCTAAAGTTTATCTACATCCAAACTATCCTCATTGACTTGCTAGCCAAAAGGTTAACCCTAAGGATCCAGCCCACATCTAGACATTTCGGTAACTCTTTGGGTGATTGTCCGAACACGAGACAGCCCTAAGTTTATACCTGTTTGGACCTCGTAGTGCTCGGGCCTAACACTGAATTGCACCATATTGACAGTAATGATTTTTTCCTATCCTTATTGCTTGGCTGACGGTTGTCTCCAGTTATGTTTTAACATTATCCATGGCTAATCGTCGACGGGCATTACTTTTTTTCATCTTGCCATTGTATGGCCAATCCTGGACAATACTTTCTTCCCTCTTTTCACTATGTTCAGCGTTCCGACAATTCATTCACCGAGATATGATGCAAACTTGCCACATATATTTAGTGTCTCTGTTTCCAGTTAGCAGGTGCCAGAAATTACCAAATGAGATTGATATTACCTCTCACAAGGGCTTGTTGCAGTGTCCGTTGCGTGTTATGTGAGTTAACGGTCAAAATCGAACAGTATCGTTACTACTCGCTGCAGGTACAGTAGATTCTTTATTTCAAGATATTTCGTTGACTGGGCTGGTTGGACTGCGAAAATATTTCTTTAGTATTGCCTCAATCACTCTGAATCGGCTCTCGACTCTGTTTTCCAGAGCTGCTAGCCGCTGATCAACTGCGTCAAAATTTTTATCAAGAATTGCCACTTTCTCCTCGGTTGCAACAACCTCCATCCATGGAGAATAATTGGATATTCATAGAAGGGGCCCTCTGAGTTTGGGAGAGTTATTTGGTGGTGATTGTTTCATCTCAGCACCGCACTCATTGCAAATGTATGCATCTATTTCTGGGCACCGGCATGTAAAAAAGAGATCGCACTAGGAGGGCAGACGAAAAGGACATACTGCAGAACAAGCACACCCAACAAGGTAGGAATATATCCTTATCACAGCACCGACATTTTGGGGTTGTCGCTGCAGTCAGCATTTCATTGTTCTTTTGGCTACTCAAGAATGAGTCATTCTTCTCCACCGGCTTGATAGTATTCTTTAATGAATATTGTAGCTCTTCTTTGATGCAGATTACCATAGAACAGGCTTTAGGAATGATCCACCGTAAATGAGTGTCTAGGATGACGTTGTTGAATTTCAGCATGACATGGGATGGATCATGCATGAACCTGCAACATTTGCAGCTTGTAGCAATACAACTCATGCACAGGTCTGTTGTGTCAGTGAAATAGTCATTTATGCAAGTTAGGCAGACTAGCCTGTTCCCCAGAATGAAACCCTCGCACAAGTCACAAAAATAAATACTGGTTTGATAGAAACCATCAGTATTGGCGTTAGACAAAGGTGAGTTGTTGACTCACAAATAATTGTGCTGGGTTATCTGATCATCGACAAAAGAATAGTAATATTGGCTATCCATCGGACAGATGGTGCACCTCGAACAACTCAATTCCTGGTCCTCCTCTTTGGACAAGGGCCTTCGTGGACAATAATTATGCATGGAACATCTTTATTGGATAGCCAGATCCAAGAAGCGATGTCTTTCAGCGAACCTGTCCTTCACTAATTGCCAGGACAATGATCTCCTCCTCATTCGATCCTGCACAGATATGTAAGCAAAATTCCATTGAGTTATGGCATGGCTTCTCACGCTGTTCTTGGGAGTTGGGGGAAATCGCAGATCGCCAGGTAGGAATCTGCACAAGGATGCAGGAGCTCAGCATAAAATGAACATGTAGTCGTAGTCCTCCGACTCTGGAACGATAGATCCTGAGCTATCAGGCACTTCTAAATGAACTGTACTGATATTGCGGGTATGAAGGGGTGGCGCATTAAATCTAAATTCTCATGGTCACTGTCCGTTGATACACATGTTGTGTGTCTACCCTTAGATTTTGCGATTTTGTATGAAATATATACATACCAGAATCTAAATCCACTTGAATACGAGAGCTATTGCTGAGACTTCGAGCAGATAGCTAGGATCCTGTGCAATGAATGAAAATATAGAGTCGAAATACAGGACTTAGGAACGGTACCTTGAAGGATTGAACCTACCAGCCTGAAATAGTCGATCTCTAATAGGTTTAAACAGGCAGATATATGCCACAACATCCTATTCGTGCACAATCCACTTAAACCAGAAGTAGCTAGTCCCTTAATAAGGTTGACTAGCCCCCAGACGAGGGAAATATTCCCCTAATGCGATTGAATAGCTGTGACTAGTTGTCTATGGTTTGCAGAATATTCCGAGGCAGTTCAAGCTCAAGAAAGAATAGATAGAAGAGCTTTCCAAGCTCGCATTCAGCAGCAAGTACTTTCCCTAATATGGCGGAATATTTGCTTCTATATTGAAGAGATGAAGTGACTCGATAGTACTATCTATTGATAGTGACTTTAAACCTGTAGATACTCTGCAGACGAGTCGCATTCCAGAATAGTAGGCCTGTAGGCCATGAGGCTCACATCAGTGATCGGAGTATCCATATTAACGGATCAATTGATCAGGAATATTCCACTGGCTGTAGCCTTGACTAGTTGCCTAGAGATAGAGAATGGTGACGCATTCTATGATGCAATAGCCTGGGCAGAGGGTAAATCAACTGGTAACCAAGCTATTCAGCTTCGCAGTTCCAGAACCTTTCCTAGTCTGGCAAAGAATGATAGAATATTTCGATTCAAGCGACCATAGATCATCCTGGAAAGTAGGATAGAAGGCATCTAGACCATTTCGACCAGGAAACCCTCAACCCAGTAGTATGTAGCCTAGATACAGTCGGATATTAGCTTATACAGTATGACTAGTTATCCGAGATAGATCGGACTATGTACAGTATATAAAGGCCTCCTAGATGTAATATACAGGAGGCAACACCCTCCCCACGATTTGGCATTATAAGCGCAGTGCTTGAGTCGATTCAAGGGCCTTGGAGTGGAACCTCGGGGTTGTAGAATAATTGTTAAGTCCAGGGAGCTTGCCATCCCTTAGAGTCGCACCTTAGCCAGTGAGCAGGGCGATTTCGAAGGCTTTTGTGTATATTCCTTAGACGAGACGAGTATTTCTCAAGTCCACTATATATAGAAAGAATATATCGACATTATTTGAATATTTTCGAGTGTGAATCGGCCAGGGAGCCATAGTATCAGCCAGTGAGCTGCAGACGTCGGCCAGTGTGCCATAGTAAAGCCAGTGTGCTATATAAATTGGCCTAAGTGCCATTTAATCTCAGAACCCAAAATATTTGAAGTCTCAGGACGAAAAGTTGTCCTTAATATATTGTATTTTGCCCACAAACCAGTGCTATATTCGCTAAGTCGAATTGAATAGCTTGAATACTCTTTGAAACGAAAGAACAAGTCGTAATAGTCCTGCTTCCTGCTGGAATAGTTGCACACTTGGCAGAATATTTGATCTTCCAACCAAACTAGTCGGTTTGCAGAGGTCTTCTATCGATCTCGAAACACCCGAACTTATATATTTGGTGATTGTGAAGCGCAAGGATTGCTTTGGGTTGAGTATATACAAGTTTCACTTGTTGTATATTCGCTCTAGTTTAGTCTCTGCACCGTTACCAAGCACATCACCGTCATGCACGCCGTGGTAGAAAAGGTAGTAAAGAAGCTTACCGCCACTTGTATTGGACATCGTCGCTTGTGAAGCTTAGCTGTATGGTGGCGGGAGCCCTGATGGATATACGCATGTGGCATTCATTCTCTTCGTTGATGATAATTTCTTTGGCCCTGCTTTTAGAATTTTACTCGCTCCTTCACTCAGGTTGCTTCTTGTATTTTCTCCTAGAATTGGCTATACCCACACTGCATGATAGCTTTGATATTTAAGATTAAAACATTGAAATTGAAAGTTATTTATTTTTAGCAAAGTTTCAACCTAAAATATTGATGTAATAGTTGAAACATATTTTCAGTACTTCTGTTTTTCTTGAGTTTTGAGGCAGTTTTCCCAAATACTGAAAATATATTCACAGTTTCTTTAATGTAATCTAGACTCAAACATGATTAAAATAAATATCTTTTAAATTCCATATTTGAGGTTCAAATATCAAGGCCATCATGCGGTGCCACACATGCACTGTGTATTGTACACAAAGTCCTAGTATTTGTGACTATTTCTTCTGTGATGCAGTGATGCTAATAGAAGCATGTTGTCATGTACCACTGCTACTTGAAGGACCTCAATTCCATCCACCGACTCTGAATGCGATCCAATGGCATCTTTTCCCAATATGGCATACCTGGTTAGAGAATACTTGTAATAAATAATTGTGAAATTAAACATAATACAAAGGAAAATTACGTAGTTTATCCCTCTGTTCTGGTCACAATTCTCATGAGCAACTCATGGGAAAATTCTGGTTTGCGAAGAAAGTTGTGTCGGAGTTGCCTCTGAGGTGAGTTATTTCCTGTCAACTTTCATACAATCCCCATTTTTGATTGTCATTTGAACTGATTGTGATAGATATGTGTAACACAACAGCATTCTGAGAATCATAAGGAAGAATTGGGGACTGGTGTGGGACATGCTGCCACACCAATAGGCATAACGTACAGTATTGGTAAGCACATGGCCACCTGGTAAGGAGAGCAACTGGTTCTAGACGGTGTCTCCTGCCAGAATGGGAAAAACAGTCTGCCACAGAGACAACTTTGGTCCCATCAGATCATTTCTATGCCCTTTTTAAGGTTAAGGAGTTTACATAAATGATAATGAACCAGTGAAGTTGATAATATAAATATGAAACCAAGATTTGAACAAGGGCTAAAATGTGTAAGTATGTTGTGTTTATGTGTATATGTATTATTTTTGAAAAAAAGCAGCATTGAAAACGACTGAGCGACCAGGTTTTCTGGAACAATGGTCTGGAAACCCCTTGGTAGCAACAGTATTCGGAAATTCTATTACTTATTGCAGGTGCAAGACCATAATTGTAGTACAACATATTGTTAAAGAAATTCACGGCGTTGACACTGGTGCTGAGAGGCCGTGCCCTGCAGGGACATGACTGTATCAGTAAGGCCCAACGTTCGGTTCCATAGTGTAATGAATTAGGTAGGTAATGCATATGTAATATGGACTCTGGTTAGTTTCCTTCTTAGGGACAGCGATCAGAATAAAAACTCCTCCTCCTCCTTATTACGCCCAGTTTCATCACTGTCATTTGAAACAAGTCCAGAATTAACCAAGATGTACAGTTGTGGACAATCAAAATCAACAATTTTGATGATGCATGATCTAGCTAGATTCTGATTTTTTTCAGAAATCTGACTTCAGAATCAGAACCGCAATGGGAAAATGAGTCAAAAAAACAGTCTCTGAAGTTTTTCCCACAATGTTTTAGGATGGCCAAAATTTTGGGGCAAAAAATTGAATTCATACTACCCTTTTCAGACCCCAGTGACTTATCGATTGACCACAGCCTCAATCAACATCATGGCACAATTCGAGACAGAGCGATGGGACCTCTGTTCTTTAACTGCCCATTCTGCTGCCTCTCCTGTGAGTCTTCTTTGATAGGCACTCATGAAGTGCCAGGATTGATTTATAAACCGGCAGATCATTTCCAAGGAACATGTGTCAAGATACTGGAGCGCTAGTTGTTTGGAATCCTCAAACGAGGTCTTAGGCACTTAATGGTAGTGATATTTGCACCAGCCCCAGTACTAGAAGGATAATATGAGATATGGGATATGTCCTGGTGCATCACTTACCATCTCAATAGGGTTCAACTCACAATGAAACTTTGGCAGGAATATGCACTCATGTCCTGCCTCCTGGATCACCATCTCCAGCATCGATATCTAGTTCTTGAAATCCTCCTGGTGGCTCAACAATCATGCCATGCAGCAATCTTTGTTCTCGATTGGGTACACTGGTGAGCATTTCGCCTTCACCTTCGATACATTGAACCCCCATTCAGTCAGGACCGCTTCCATTCCCTTCACCAATCCATCTTCTGTTGTCATTTTCTGTAGTCATCCATGCTGTTCCATATATGGATTTGATTGGGGGATGATTGTGTCCTTGTGCAATTTCTGCTTTCCACCATTACTCTTGTTCATGTTCCATGCATTCAAGGCATCGGGTGGGAGTGAGGCATGAGCGGAGGACTGATCAAAGACAAACAGAGCTATAGTATCGGGCTGGACACAATTGTGGATTGCAATGGCACATTTGATCTGCTTGAGGAGTTGTTCTGTATCCCACCATGCATCTCCCTTTGAACCCAGATAGATAATCTCTCTCACATCTGCAATGATATTACCATTAGTATCCCTCTCTACCAATCATCCTGTTGTGTCTGTAATGAAATCTGAGATGTGGATCAAGCGTCCCTGACTTTTCTTCTGCAAGATTGTCTGTCCTTTGGCAAGCCAAGCATGACATTTGTAATCTAAAGCATGAAAACAGCACTTGTTGTGAAAGTAGGCGATAACCTTCCTTTTGCCATCTCAAAGCTTGGGCTCAACTGGGATAAGATCAGGCCCCTCATACTTCATCATCCTTGCCTCAAACAGTGTCATCTTTGGCAGAAAAACCTCTTCCCAATAATGGACAACATCCTCTTGCTCATGACCATCCATGTACACTCCCTTTTTAATCAAAGTGCAATGAAAACCGAGATGGAGAAGCCATTGACATGCTGTTCACTCTGCAACTGGCTGCTTCAGAGTGATGCCCAGAGTGACAAGGATTTCCTTGTTGATTGCACCACAAAAGAGCTTTGGAGTGATTGAACCAGCAGGCTGCTTAGCCAGCCAGCCATGACAAGCTATTTGAACAGATTCATTGTTGAACAGAGACTTGGCATTGGCACAGCCGCCTCGAGTTTCCTCTGGAAGTTGCTCGAACAGTTGATAGTGATGTGCAAGTGCTTGAACTCATCATGCAAAATGAATTCCTTCTCCCTCATGCCATTGGCATGCAATATCATGGCTGGCTTCAATTCTTTTGTATCCTTTAATGCGGAGTGTTGCAAAATTGTGAAGAATGAGAAGCTGATTATATTTGGAGAGAGAAAGGTTCTTCTTCATATCCTGCTTGATCTGCTCCCACAATGTTGACCAGTCTCGAATCTCAACACTATTCTCCACTGGCTGACCTCTGTTCCCATCATCTGCTCCACCATGACCTGCTCTTGAATCAATGATTTCATCAAGAACACAATCCCACTCTTCAGGACTGTATTCTTCTTCTTCTGGTAATATTGGGGTTTTGGCAGTGGGAGGAGGTGCCACACAGGGAGGAAATGAATTGACTTCATCGTCTGAATAAACTGAGGGGGCAGAGAGTACTGATGCTGACCATGGGCAGCCAATGACTGGAGGTGGACTCGATGGGGCACATGGTAGATTAACGATAACTGGTGGTGGGCTTGATACTGTGTGCAATAGTGGCTTGGAAACATCTGGCAGAGGACTGGATGGCACATGGGATGGTGGATCAATGATTTCAATGTCACTGTCACTATCAACTGTTACCATCTGGCCACTGCCTGAAGCTCCTGGTGTTGAAAACCAGGCCATGTTATCAAAGCTTTGCTGGGTTCAGATTTCATGAGCATATCATTGCCATGTTCAGCTGGATTTGCTTGCAACATCTGGTCCTTTTACATAATGCTTTGGATGGCCTGTTAAAAGGTGAGTACCGATCAGAGAATCAGAGACATTGAAGCATTACCGATTTTTTGCTTTACTGGCTTTTGCAGATAATCAAGATCAGTAGCAGCCTGTTTCTGCTCTTCAAGCTCGACCATCCATTCCACCATCTCATCATGGAATGCCTTGAGTGCAATCTCATCCCAGGTTTCATCTGTATCCTCCTCAAATTCATAATCAGAATCAAGCTCAAGGAACTCAGGATTGTCGCGCCCAATATCAGAGTCATATTCATGTACAGTGTCTAAATCACTGTCATCCTCTTCAAGGGGGGGAGGAGTAGGGATCCTGGGCACAGTGGGTGTTTGATTATGGAGGCTGGAAATGTTTCATTTTGCCTTCTTAGAGGGTCAACCTTGTTTGCGGGTGCTCATGATGGTGACTGCAGCAAGGTCGATTATGAGACAACGGCTTGATAATTTTTTTTAATTGTTGCTATGATATGCAGAATTGCAAAGGCATTCATTTCCACTATGTCCGAAGTTTTTCCTGCCACTTTTTCGGAATGGCCAAAATTTTTGGGGTCAAATTTCTAAACATGGCTTAGAACAAAATCGGCTCGTGCCAAAATGTTCATTTTGGTCATAGCTATCTATCTAAATAGTAAAAAACCCGCCACGAAACTCTGGCGCGCTTACATAAATGGCTGATCAAAATTGTCGATTTTGATTGTCCACAACTGTAACTGAATACCCTAAAAAAATTTCTATAGTGAACTCGATATGTTTTCCGCAGCAAGGTATATTGAATTGCTTTCAGATGATGCGGGAAGAAGCTGTGGGTGATGATCAAGGGGGGAATTGTTGCCGAGAAAGCATTTCCAAAACAGGAACAATATTGATGATCGCTATCAGAGAAGTGTAGATACTGGGAATGCGAAGGGCAGAATGGGAGACGAAACGATATGGCCTTGCTGCGGATTGGTTTTTAATCTAATGTGTTCTTTGAAAAATAGGTCACAGCGCTTTGTCTGAGAGCGACACTCACCATTGATAGTCGATAAAGTTCTAGGACTCTCAACTTTAATTTTGAATCCAGAGAGATATTGGCTGTCTAGCCAGTATTTAAATTTAATGGTCTGCTTTGTAACATACGTCGTCTGCTTAGCGTGGACTGAAGCCATGCAGAAAGCATCCGAAGTGCTGTTTGGGCGTTGCGCGCGATATATGTCCACGAATCAAGGACGATATACGAGACCTCGAGATCAAGAGTTTTTAGGAAGAGCAACGATAGCTTTATAGAACGTGATGCGGATATGAAGGAGAATTTTGTTGCCATCGTAACCAGCCTACTCGAAGACTAGGCTAAGGCGCTCCTTGGTACTCCTGTTCAGTCAGACGCGAAGCGTTAAGAGAGAATGGCCATCTTATCTGATTTCGACTAGATTTTATATTAATTCATGAAGGACAGGCGCAGTGAACGGCGATGACGAGAAAAGAACGGATGCCTGAATGTAGTTTATCAACAATGACTCCCTCTGTTTTTCTGCTGTTTCGAGTCTGCCAAGGTATGAGTTTGAAAAAGTAGGTCTGGATTATCCAGAATTTGGTGGTTTAAGACATTGAGAAGAGAAAACGTTCCATCAATATAATGAGTTACGTTCTCAGTGGGGAAGAACTCTGCCGGAAAGGTCGCCGCTGTCCCATAAACAATTTTAGCGAAAGTAGGATAGATGCGGAAGAGCGATGCGTCGTACTGATCTGTTTCCGAGAAGACCGGTCACCAGAACACAGGGTCCAACTAAGAGCTAGAAAGTAGGTACCAATGACGAGACAAGCGTCTGTTAATTCTGCTCTTGGGGACATCTAACATAAGGGTTGCACAATACGTGTAAGGACGTTCGTCAGGACTCGTGACCAACAAGTACATTAAACGCATGACTAGGAATTATGCGAAAAAGTCCGTTGTTATGCCCTCTCTTCGAAACTAAGAGCCGACTCTCCTTCCAAGCGAAACATGTTAGTTAGGAAGAGTATGCATAACACGTGGAGCGCACCATAGTCCAGGAAGACCCTAACGCCTGGTATGGTTATTGTTGGAATCAAACAACGGGAGGAACGCTGACTTGAGAGGAGAGGACGTCGCAATGATACTCCCTCCCTGTGTGCTCCCTCTCAATTACGTCAGGGTCGCCACTGAGGGGAACACGATGATCAATGACAGGAACGCACCGGTTAATAGGTCTATTATCCACCGCTCGTCAGGCTGGAGAGCGTGACCATCTGAACCAATTTCGCCATATCAGGAGGGAGATGCATTTTAGGTTGTAAGATGAGGCATACAATGCTCAAACAATGCCATGGACTGGAGTAGCTTCTAACTGTCAAAGACTAGCCATGTAAGAGGGTACATACTCCGCACATTGACACTGTGGAAATCCCCAAATCAATAACGTGATGACCCAAGGGCAATATCCCGCCGGCCTTTACACAGTAGAGGTTCAACTTCGGCACCTAATCTAGATTACAGAGATTAGCTGAAGCCTGTGAGCGAAAAGTATTTCAGCGTGAAAACAGTAGAAGCAAGACTATGTGCACGACCATCGGTTAGGATGTTGGACGTAAGGTTCACGGGAAATGCCCGACGTTTAGGTTCCGTTCCCGGCAAACGCCGACATATTTCTCCTTAGCACCACAACGTAGGCGGATATTTGCGCGATGAATTCTGGTTAGTTGGAACATTGGTACGCCCAAATCCAACACGGATTTATTCGGTTGTGTTTGATACTAACGCTTGGTGGACAGGTAGCCCATATTCTCATGCTGTTTGGCAGCAGTATTCTCCAATCGAGCCAGAAACCGATGATGCTCCGACATCTTATTTTTTCCTTGAAGAGCAGGATGAGCAGAAAGCGGCTCGACGCCTGATTACATCATTCAATGAATGTGGATGTATAGGAGGGCTTTGAGGAGAGTTTATGACGCGTCTAGAACGTTCAACATAGAGCCGAGAACCGAGCAGGCTGCGACATGTAGGTTTCCTTTCTTGTTGAGAAGCAAGGCCATCAATGAATGTCAGCGACGATCCATAGGAGGCTTCGAGAAGAGAACATGTCGTGTCTGGGTTTCTTTAGACCGGTCGGATCTCTAGCAACTCGTTTCGTCGCCGCCATCTCAAGACTACATCCAAACGCTCATATAGCTGCGACCCCCCAATAAAGCCCCTCTCGTATGTCTGGACTTCCACTCCGAGCTATATGACCTGATTGTCGACCACCTCGCAGACGACTCCCCAGTGCTAGCGGCAAGTTCCTTCGTCTCGCAGGCATTCTTATTTCGATATCATCGCCGTCCCTTCCAGCACATCAAATTCTACCTTATGGCGATGTCCAGTGCGAGGGCTTTCTCCAGACAAGGTCGTGCTTGTCAAGGATCTGACGATCTTTGAACGGAGGTAGTACGTGCACGGATGCACGGGGAGAGGGGTTGTCGAGGGTGCTACCGTTGCTCGTCTCGCTGCAGAGGGTCAGGATGCACTGTCGCAGGGTTGACGGTGATGTCGCCATATATGAGGGAGGACTTTGAAGGAGCTGGAGACACACGAGGTGGGGAACGGACAACTACGCGCGAGGTGGATACGCTTACCTTTGGGGAGAGACGACGTCATCTCGCTAGGGAATCTGAAGTAGCTTGTCTTTCCGGTGACATCAGGATTCAGGTATGCGTGAGCTCTGGGGGCGAGCACCGAGACTGGAGACAATGCCTCTATTGGACCGGGGAGGATCTCATCAACATCTTCATAGTGAGTCGCTTCTTATACCTTTTGGATCGTCTGATCACTTCAAAGATATCACCCACAGCCGATGTCAGCCACCCTCGTTCCATCTTTCTTCGTCCCTCTCGCATGCACCGACCGATACCAGGTTCATTGAGCCCTAGCACCCAAGACCCCTGAGACGAATACCACCGATCCCGCCATGTGGGCACTCAATCGGACCGGTGGATGCTGGATACTGGTACTCGGGTAGAGGTGGTGGTCCTCATCGTGAGCGCGATCCCTATGATGGATGGTGGACTGGCGAAAGTGCATGACGTCATGGTGCCCGTCGCAGGAAAGTGTTTGGAGACGATTTGGGCATGCCTAGGGTGTCACGAGTGTAGAGCCCGTGGACAGGAGAGACGTATTATATGAACTGTAGGCTGGTTGCACCATCCTCGTCCACTGTCGCTGAGCGATAACGTCATCCCCACATTTCTTTCACTGTCGAGGCGCTCAGCCTGTTCCGCTCGTAAACACCGGGTGCCCGATTACCATTGTCGTCAAGCCTCCCCTAGAATGCGACAGCTGCATTTCTGCTACTATTCAGGTGTCCATTTTGCAAACCATCGTTGTAGGCGATCTTTACCATCTCATTCTATGATATCTAGAATCGATTATTCAGATTCATAACACCGTAACAAGATTCAGAAATCCTAGTGAAGAAATCTCTATGTAATACAGCGTACTTGATCAATTACGTCTATTAAGCCAATGCGGAATTGTGACGGCTGTCTTCCTCTTTGCACAAATAGCACCCGATGTTTCCTCATCCTCGATACTTATCGTACCCTTAAAGAGCCTCTCCCACCATCCATCGCTGCAGCAGCGCAAGCGTTTCTTTCGGCTTATCATAAGGAGCCTTCCAAAAATGATCAACTCTCCCGTTACCCATTCCCAATTCCCAAAACATAAACTCACAAAATGCCCCGCCCCAACAACCGTAGCAAACGTTAACCCCTTCGCACTACGCGTCTTTCCAGCGACATTCCCCCCCACGTACCATTCCCTCAACCTATCCCCTGAAAACTCCTTTCGACCGCTCCATTCCAGCGTGAGCGTCCACCGCTCGTTCCCAACCCAGTTGCAGACCCAGTCGAGGGCGCCGGCATATATGAGGACTTTGATGCCGCGCTCGAGGAGAGCGAAGAGGTGGGCTTTGGTGGTGCTGGGGTAGAACTCGTCTTGGGAGGAGTGGAAGCTGGCGATGATGTCCGAGTTGCAGGAGGAGAAGTCCTGGGGAACTTCGGGGTCGACGCCGAGGAGGGAGCGTATGGAGGGTAGGGAGAGGTATTCTGATATGTGCCTGTATTGTGGTGGATATGGTCAGAGAGTGAGGGCGCCATGGAGGAACTTGAAGAGTCACTTTGTCATGGGATAACAGCCCGTTTCGGAATAGTCCCCGTCGCATTCGCGGCTCATATCGTATGGATTCATCCCTAGCAATAATTAATATAGATTGGCAGGCGATAATTAGACGTACGAGTTCTGGCGTACGGTGTGCCAATAGCGGTGCGGCAAAACGAATATGCTGCACCACAATTGATGGAATCGAAGATGTCGATACAGGCTTCTTGCATCCATTTCTTGCATCTGCGTATCTACGAAATCAGCATTTTTACGCGTTTAATGAGAACCTGGAAAATGTATGGTGGACTTGATCTGTATGCAAGTGGAGATATTGAGGGTGGGAGTAACGGATGCTGGTGTGCACTCCATGTCGTAGTATGATGAGACCATGGTTATACTATCTGTCAGCCCGTTTCCTGTCTGTTATTAGAAGAATCGGAGGAGTATAAATGAAATGCGCATACCTATCATAACTGACCTCAGATTGATTGGTGCCCGGCCATCTCCCCGAAGCAGGGCATTGTTATCATACACCGCCGCCGCAAAAAGCGGAAGGAACCGTCCCTAACACGGTCGTCAATATCGAAGCAAGGCTGGTGAAACAACACTGGGAGACTCACACCATACGACTCCCCTGCCATATGTAAAGCACGATCTTGGAACTGGGTGAACGTCTCGAAGAAGATGGAGATGAAAGCTGTGATATCGAGGGCTGCTTCTTCTGTGGTGCTCTGCATGAGGGTTGAGCTGAGAGCGAATTTAGAAGGGGACGAGGGGGGGAAGCTTACGATCATGTCTCCATGCGAGAACCCGGTGCTGACGGGGTGGTCGATGAAGAATATGTTAGCATTTGTGTTCCACGATTCGGGATGGTACTTTGGTCCATCCGCGTCGAGCATGCTGATATGCATGTTGTGTGTCTACCCTTAGATTTTGTGATTTTGTATGAAATATATACATACCAGAATCTAAATCCACTTGAATACGAGAGCTATTGCTGAGACTTCGAGCAGATAGCTAGGATCCTGTGCAATGAATGAAAATATAGAGTCGAAATACAGGACTTAGGAACGATACCTTGAAGGATTGAACCTACCAGCCTGAAATAGTCGATCTCTAATAGGTTTAAACAGGCAGATATATGCCACAACATCCTATTCATGCACAATCCACTTAAACCAGAAGTAGCTAGTCCCTTAAACGAGGTTGACTAGCCCCCAGACAAGGGAAATATTCCCCTAATGCGATTGAATAGCTGTGACTAGTTGTCTATGGTCTGCAGAATATTCCGAGGCAGTTCAAGCTCTAGAAAGAATAGATAGAAGAGCTTCCCAAGTTCGCATTCAGCAGCAAGTACTTTCCCTAATATAGCGGAATATTTGCTTCTATATTGAATAGATGAAGTGACTTGATAGTACTATCTATTGGTAGTGACTTTAAACCTGTAGATACTCTGCAGATGAGTCGCATTCCAGAATAGTAGGCCTGTAGGCCATGAGGCTCACATCAGTGATCGGAGTATCCATATTAATGGATCAATTGATCAGGAATATTCCACTGACTGTACCCTTGACTAGTTGCCTAGAGATAGAGAATGGTGATGCATTCTATGATGCAATAGCCTGGGCAGAGGGTAAATCGACTGGTAACCAAGCTATTCAGCTTTGCAGTTCCAGAACCTTTCCTAGTCTGGCAAAGAATGATAGAATATTCCGATTCAAGCGACCATAGATCATCCTGGAAAGTAGGATAGAAGGCACCTAGACCATTTCGACCAGGAAACCCTCAACCCAGTAGTATGTAGCCTAGATACAGTCGGATATTAGCTTATACAGTATGACTATTTATCCGAGATAGATCGGACTATGTACAGTATATAAAGGCCTCCTAGATGTAATATACAGGAGGCAACACCCTCCCCACGATTTGGCATTATAAGCGCAGTGCTTGAGTCAATTCAAGGGCCTTCGAGTGGAACCTCGGGGTTGTAGAATAATTGTTAAGTCCAGGGAGCTTGCCATCCCTTAGAGTCGCACCTTAGCCAGTGAGCAGGGCGATTTTGAAGGCTTTTGTGTATATTCCTTGGACGAGACGAGTATTTCTCAAGTCCACTATATATAGAAAGAATATATCGATATTATTTGAATATTTTCGAGTTGAAATCGGCCAGTGAGCCATAGTATCAGCCAGTGAGCTGCAGATGTTGGCCAGTGTGCCATAGTAAAGCCAGTGTGCTATATAAATCAGCCTAAGTGCCATTTAATCTCAGAACCCGAAATATTTGAAGTCTCAGGACGAAAAGTTGTCCTTAATATATTGTATTTGATCACAAACTAGTGCTATATTCGCTAAGTCGAATTGAATAGCTTGAATACTCTTTGAAACAAAAGAACAAGTCGTAATAGTCCTGCTTCTTGCTGGAATAGTTGCACACTTGGCAGAATATTTGATCTTCCTACCAAACTAGTCGGTTTGCAGAGGTCTTCTATTGATCTCGAAACACCTGAACTTATATATTTGGTGATTGTGAAGCGCAAGGATTGCTTTGGATTGAGTATATACAAGTTTCACTTGTTGTATATTCACTCTAGTTTAGTCTCTGCACCATTACCAAGCACATCAACGTGACAGGGACCTGCTATGCCATCAGCCATGATAACGCATCTCAGACTTCCAGTGAGAAACTCACCGAGCTCCATGAACAACCCCACCAATGAGGAACACCCCGGTCCTCCATTCGTCCAGAAGACTACGTCGTCCCTATCTGGATCGCTCCTGCTCTCGAAGAAATAGAAGAATAGATGGCAGGTTTGTGAGATGTCGATGTAGCCTGTATAGGCTCTGAAAGTATTTTTGTCACGAGTTTAGAATGAACAGAGAGGAGGCATACTGGACTGTTGTATCGCAGAATGTTGTTTTCTTGATCCGGACGGAGTGATAGGGGTATAGTGGGTGTTGGAGGGTGGTGAAGTAAGTGGAGGATAAGCAGGCAAGGGAGGTAGGGTCGTTATTGGTGCAAGTTGTCAGCGTCGCTTGGGAATTGAGAGTTATGGGGTTTTCAATGATCAAAAGAGGAGGAGGAGCAGTCGCTGTGCAGAATTGTAGCAGAAGAGAGAAAATCAAAGTCAATGCAGTCCATATCATAATCATGGTGTTGGTAAACATTGGGAATAGAGCCTCTGTAGAAGATAGAGAGATACGCAATGCTCAGAACCAATGCGTGTGAGCAAAATGGCTCAAGATGGGTACAATAGAGATCAAGTAGTGCTGTAGATGGTTTTGAGAATCGAGATGATGGCGGCAGTGGAGAAACCGGCCTGACAGGCTAATGATGGGGCCAGGAGAATTATGCGTTTGCGTGGTGCGTTTATGCATTCCTGTGCGTTTCATGCATTTTCAGTTTGACTAGTAGTGAAATTAAACTGCTGTAGAGGCATTTCGAGCCAACAACAATCATGTATATATATCATAACTCACGTTATAATGTCATTGGTCCTTGTAGCATTCATTCGGACCTCAGAAAATGCCCTGGATGTTGTTCTGTAAGGATAAGTCAGCACATGTATTGAATGCATCTCGCAAATCTTCACACATGCGTTGGGACAAAAAACGCATGCGTTCAAGATCAAACGCACCCACGCATGTGACTGTGACATATTTGTGACACATGCGTTCGGTGCGTTAGCGTGCGTTCAACTGTAGTTCAACCATACAATCGTGTCTCTTATTACTTCTGGCTTATAGAAGATCATTTGCTACTACTTGTTACCACTAGAATCACCCAGAAAAACTGGCTATTTGAACAGGAGCATCTTCTATATTTGACATCAGTACTCTAAGTTTTCTTATTTCGGGCTCACTTGGCTGGGTGTCCAATCACTTTTGCACTACCATCCTGAAGCGAGTTCTCTGCAGTTCCAGGCTCCAAAACTTCCTTACGCTTCCTGGATATATCATCCAAGGCTTCAGTACTGGCCCATGTGCTTGCTTCTTCACATTGTCTTCTTCTTCTCTTGCTTGGAACCACTCCTGCCATTCATCTTCATCGAAATCTGGTCCAGGCTTTTTGATGTGAACAGATGTAAGGACGACATATAATTATAAAGTGGTGAGAGGAGAGAAAAATGGTGTTGACGTGTCAATGTCTTTATTTTTGGACTTCTTATAGATATAGGTATGAAGTAATTTGAACCAAAATTGTATTTCAAGAGTGTAATTAAGACCTAGTAAGAAACAATAAGAATAGGAGTGAAAAACAATGATAGAGCGAACTTACAAAGATCAATGTACGTTCCTCATTGGGAAGCTTCATTGTTGTAGGGAACAGGTAGTCAGACTGGCTGTGGCGACGCCTAGCAACAGAAATACAATAACAAGAAAAAAATACAAGAAAACGCACCTCTGTCACGCACGCAAACGCATCAAACGCACCCACGCGTTTTTTCCCATGCATGCCCAAAAATGCACACGCACTTGAAATAACACACACGCATGTTGATTTAACGCAAACGCACCAAACGCATGAATGCAAACGCACACGCAAAATTCACCGTGCCCCTAATGATGCTGCACTTGCCAATTTGGGTTTCAAACCCAGTGAATGGCCCTGATCACTACTGCAAGCACCCGCGTTTTTTTCTCAAAAGATCTTCTGAGCTTAACACGTTCCCTTCTTCACTTGTCACGCGAAAGATTCTCCTTGCTTGTATGTCTCCTTTGTTTAACACTCTACAGGAACTGATCAATGTCTCACTCTCGTTGCAAGTGGAACTTTGCAGCGATGGAATAAAGAGCTTGACCCTCCATTCTTGGAGCCGTTTTTACTCGCTCCTGTGGATGTGTCCCCGTATGGTGTCATGTCAGGTAGGGCCCTAGATTCCTCGCTCTCAACAGATCCCCTCCCTCCTGCAGACTACGGGCGGTAATTTTCTGGTAAGCAACTCTCCTGGCCTGTCCACCTGTTATTATCTCATTCTGATAGCAACTTATGACTCCCGATTACAGATAAAGGGGAAGGTGTCTCATGCGTTAGACATCTCCAAGTTAAGTCGTCCTTCATGGCCATGCAACGCGAAAATATCGAGAGTGGCATTTTACAGTACGTCACCTCCTCTGCACATGTCACCGCTCAATGCTTCGAAGCATTTCGATTCCTTGAGGGTCGAGACGCATCTCCATACTAGGAGCAAATATCCTTCTCCATTTATAAGAGCACTTCTCCAACATTATCTCAAAGTCCACGAAAGCTACCTTTCTTTTGTCTGCACTGGACAAATTAGATCTGATACTGGGTATTTGTTCTGGGTCTCGGATAGGACAAGAAAATATTGAGTGCTACCTGTTGTCATTGACATTGTCTTGGATTTTGACCAGTGCCACTGGTTTTGTGACCGTATATAAGGAGGTTGATAACAGGCCTCTTGCGATCCCCTTCATCATCAGTTCCATTAGTGATGTCGTCTGATAAAGGAATGTCTAGGTACGGCACACAAATACTCTGAATCGCTTGTTGGGCTCATTCATTTTCCTAGCTCTTTGGATCAACAGAAGCCCAAAGCCCCCATCGACGTGCTCCCTGATGACATTCTCCTCGAGATCTTCTCTTTGGGTGCCCGCAGCACCAGCAATACATCGTTCTCCTTTCGTGTTTCCACCATTTGCCAATCGTGGCGATCTCTAGCCATCAACGACCCCCGCCTCTGGACTGCGCTTAGCGTCATCATAACTGCTGATGTCGCCCCGCCTCCAATACCGACCGGACAGTCCTTCGATCGCTCTTTAGCCTTCCCAAGAGAGGTTCTGATTTCTGAACGCTCTGGAGATCAGGATATTGATTTCTCTCTCGAGTACGAAAGCTCCGGAGATGATGAAACGGAAGGCTTCATGGAACCCCACTACCTTGTTCTGTCTCAATGTCTTGCCGACATAGCCCATCGTATTCGATCATTCCGTGCGACTACGTTCGATTGGCCAGAAATGTATCACCTCTGTGCTTGGCTAAAGGGGATCGAAATGCCGCGTCTGGAAGTCTGCCACCTCGTCGCTATGTGTTCCGAGATCAGGGTGTACATGCCCACCTATGAAGATGTGCTCGGGCCGGTTCACCTACTTGAATATGCGCAGGATGACGAAACTCTCCCAGTAACCTCCCAGGATTTGCTCCAACGGGGTACCTTACAGTACCCGGCTCTCAAATATGTGCCGTGTGCGGGGATTCCCATGGATTGGGGATTATTTTGTACGTTGAACTTGCGGGCGTTGTGTATTCAAGACCAGCCGGCAATGGAACGACCTGGGACAGAACTTTTGCGAGGAATCCTGTCCAATAGCAAGGACACGTTGGAGGTTCTGGAACTTGCTTATGCGGTTGGCCTTTATGACGAGGAGCCTGGAGACTCACCTATCTCTGAATCTCGCTTGACGCTTCCCCATGTCAAGCAGTTGAAGTTGACGTACTACCATCCCCGTGAAGCACAGCATGTTCTTGGAGCCTTCGATTTCCCCGCCCTTTGTAGCGTAACCATGAAAAGCCACGACGAGGACAAAGACAGCAGCATTGTCTTGGCCGAATTGCTGCAGTATGTTGACGTTGAGCAGTTGCTTGACGTCGTGCTCACCGGGATCTCACTTCCACAGGAAGACTTCCCGGAACAAGAGGTGAATGGGGCCGAGGAAGAATCCTTACCTCTGGTACTTCGGTTCCTCCGCTGGCTCACACATGGGAATCTTCATAAACTCGTGTTGGAGTATTGCTGCGGTGATTTCTTGAAGTTCATGAATTATCGGCATGAATCTGGAGGCAGGGAAGTCAATCTGGCCAGACTCTATGCTTTGATTGTCAAAGTTGGCACCGAAGACGCGAGTGTGGGTGTTATGTCCTTTGTACGGGATCGATTGGCGCTAGGAACTGTGGATGGTGTATACGTTGGTCCGGTCTTGGAGCGTATGATTATTATTGTGAAGCCAAATGTCCAAGAAGAGGCCGATAGCCTTGGAGATCTGAAGTTGGCGAAGGATGGGGTGTTCTTGTTTTGTAACGTTACTCTGATGAATTAAATCCTGTCTACAATCTTTCTTCACCCACGTATTCCAAGACACCATTAGTTTGGATGCAAATAGAGCGTGGCCCATTCCATGAAGCTCGTGGATGCTGAAATGCCATTTCATTTTCGACTGAGCTCTGGTCAGATGGAGATGACGTCTTCACCTAATAAGTTCCATTAGTCTGCCGTCCGTCAGGCCATCCTCGTTCCTGGTTGCCACCACCAGCCCTCCCTCTTCACGGATCTCATGGCGAGGGAATATCTCTTCAGAAAATTCATATTCGCTACATCACGCTGGCGGGGAGAAGCAACCGTAACGTACTGTCACACAGATACTATGCGCATCTTCTTTAATATGCCACTATAATCCAGGAGGGTCCTCTATGCTCCGCAAGTATATGCGATGAATTATGTTCGTATCCGGAAGACACGGTCCACAAATTTTACCGCCTCAAGTGTTTCGGATGGGTAGTTCCCGATCCCTACAATTGCACTGCGCATACGCAGGGCCACTGCAGCAGGTTATTGGTCGTTCAAGATGCTAGATCTGTCTTGCCCTTCCACTAGAATACAAGTTTGATCGAGGTGGGTTCAATTCTTTCAAGAATGTACAAGGAATTTTCTACGAAAATGCGGAAATTATACACTTTCATCCTCGATGCCAACCGAAGACTATGTGTGCCGGACCATCACTCCTGGCTAATCTCCGCTCCATTTTAAAAGTAACTTGTATCTCGGGACTTCCTCCTGCCGCTTCAAGACCACGTTCGGCTAGACGTGCATGATCGTTCAATACTGCCCGGCTTATACGAATATTGGAATACGATTGCAGTAGGGTAATATTCACTTGCTTCAATTTGCAGAATCGAGGGTGCGAAAATGCTACCACGAGACGTCGCAGTCCGCTCAACCAGTCAGAAACAGGCATTGAGAAGTTGACAACTTCTAGTGGGGACGCGATGTCGGGGGTCGAGAAAAGCTGTATGACTGTGTTGGGTGGTCTCGTTCTGTCAATTACTGTCAGGTATGTGAGTCCAGTGAGAGGGAAAGAGGCTGAAAGGTGTTAGCTCAAATTCGGGTATAAACGGTAAGAAACATGCCTGGTCGATCTTCTGGTTTTTGGATGTCGATTTTCAGGTCGATAAGATGGGGAGTACTCTGCACGAGACGCTCAAGATCATGTGGACTCGCCTGTGAGACATGGGTCACTCGTAAGGACTTGATTGAGATAGGACAGTCGTCTCTAAGGAGCAGCGACAAATCCTCCGCGGATTCTGTCTGCAAGTGCTCCACTTCGATTCCACGACCAACGGCGTAGCTAATCAACTGGGATTCAAGGAATGTATTCCCAAAAACAGCGAGCTTCTTGAGGGTCGGAGGGAGACGCGAGTAACTGAAAATAGTCATCCACAGACGCGAAGGTCAAGTTCGATAATTCGAGGTCATAGAGGACGATTAAGGAGGGGAGAATTGATGTGTTTCCGACAAGACATTCTTCGATTTTGATAGTACGGACTCTGGTACACCACGCAATGAGGGCTTGAGAGAGATCCTCTTTCAGCCCTCTGAGCTCGACCTTGCGCAATGATGGGACCAGAGTCTTTTCCTTGAAAGTCGCCAGAATCTCTGTTGAGCGAACATTCGAATCTCCGGACAGGACCAAGTTTCTAAAGAACAGGGGAATGCAAGCTTTGCGGAAGACTGATGATACACGGGAAAGTTTTTCAATGGTTGGGATATCGAGGTATGATACGATCTCTTCGAAGAGCTCGAGAGGGAGTTTCTCGACTTCAGAATGAAGATCATGTTCGAAGGCGGCAAGATTGGGTTGAGAATACATTGGTGGAGGAAAGGAAAGAAGGGTATGCAGTACGTTCGGGAATGTGCACAATTATATCAATATGCCCTATAATGGTGGTCAAAGAATGATGCGAAGACCTGTCTCCGGAAATTACACTGTGTTTTGATTGTTCGTGATTGTTTAGTGAGTGAACATAGGGGTGTGGCGGTGCCTTTTTGAAGTTATCGACCTTAGATTCTGGCCCCTGGGGCCTTGTTGTTTGTCGCTATGCCGCATCGGGCGCAATGAGTATGCCATTTGTTACAAAGAAGTAGATGTGGTTATCGCATATAGGGAGTATCTGAACGAGTCGGAGCGAATCTCACTTATTGTATATCACAACATTTAAAATCCATAAAGTCAAAATAAGTGACGAGGTCGTTACTATTTGTATTACAATAATCCTATCCAATGAAAAGAAGGTCGCCAGTAGCCCCTTCATTGTGGGAAGAACGATTCCCCATGGGCTATATATCGACGGCGGGCATAAGGCCAAATTTATGACTGTCCGACGTATAGAACACCGACGGCGTAGCCAGCACGTTGTATGAGAATGATATCCCAGGGAGAATAATAGCTCTTCCTATCATTCTACATCTTACAATTTTCCGACAGTCCATCTCTCTAGAAAGCAGTGAGACTCGTCAATCTCCCCAGGTCCTAAGACCCGTATCATCAATGCCCAGACAGTTCCCCGTGAACTTAACCTGACATAACGTCCATGGAGTTTAGCTTCAATGTCCTGAGCAGTTACAACGCGTAGAGCCGTCAGTGCTCATACCATTCCCATGCTACTTGCAATAATCTTCACTTTTTATATACGTTGGAGAAAATCTCAACCTCGGACCATCGCCCGGAAAGGCGGAGCAAAGGACATCCTGTGTGCATTTCAGCTACCTGATAGACTACGCCCGAAATAAGTCGCTGTATAGCGTTATCACCGAATCAGCCCAACGAGAAATTGTGCTTCATCCTTTATGACCAGCTTTGGACCAGCTGGGGATTTCATGATGGCCCCTCGGCTGGTCAGCCCTCCGTCTTCCATTTATCATAAATTATGGTGTGCAGGTGTCTCCATTTCTAGGAATCTGTTATCTGACGCTATGAATCAACAATTTCCTTGTCGGCCCTAGTACTGTAGAAGCTCAATGGGATATCTTGGGTGGCATTTATTTCGGGTCTCGAAAAAGACAAGGAAAAATCAACGCCACCTGCTGTCTTTGTTATTGTCTTGATGTTGGGCCATGCCACCATCTTTGCGCACGTATATAAGTGGGGGCTTGGATTTACAGCGCGCCTATCATTATATCTACTGGTTAGGATGTCGACTGATATTATAATGGCGAAGTACGTCAAAAGACCCCGCATCGATTCTGTGGCTCATACATTTTTTCATAGCCCGTATGAACGACACCCAGAGGCACTCATCGACATGCTCCCAAACGAACTTCTCCTCGAGATCTTCACCTTCGGTGCGCACAGCAGCGGAAATACATCATTCTCCTTTCTCGTATCAAACATCTGCCGGTCCTGGCGATCTCTAGCTATCGGCGAACCGTGCCTCTGGACCGATCTTACTCTTTCTCTCACTAGCCCAGTCGAACCACCCCCCATACCGAACGAGCGTCCCTTTTATGTTTCCCAGGTCTTCCCAAGAGAGGCCCTGATCGTTGAACGCTCTGCGAATAGAGATATCGATATCTACATTGATTACGAAGACCCAGAAGAGGACGAGGAACGACATACCCTCACGGAAGCTCACCTTTTGCTATTCTCCAAGTTCCTCGCTGATCATGTGGCGCATCGTATCCGGTCAGTCCACATTGCAATGGTGTATTGGGAGGAAATTCATCAGCTCTGCGACAACCTACACGGAATCGCAATGCCACATCTGGAAACCTGTAGTCTCACCGCTCTGTCTTCTCAAATCGTGGTGGCCATGGACGTCTCTGACGATGATTGGCCCACACCTGTTCGCTTACTCGAATATGCACAGAACGATGAACCCATGACTTCTCAGGATCTATGGACTTGCGGCAGTTTGCTGTATCCCGCCCTCAAAGAAGTCTATTGGTGTGGTCTTCCTACGGATTGGGCGCGGTTCTGCGCATCGAATTTGCGGGAGCTCCATCTTCAGAACGAGCCACTGGGGCAACGGCCTTCAATGGAAGTTTTGCGAGGCATCATCTCCAATAGCAAGGACACCTTGGAATGTCTGGAACTTACTTATGTGATTGATCCTGAAGAGCTTGGGGACGCGTCGCCTTTCGAGTCCCGCTTGACACTTCCACATGTCAAACGGCTCAAGCTGGCATACATATATCCTCGCGAGGCGCAGCAAATCCTCGGAGCCTTCGATTTCCCCGCCCTCCGGACGCTGACTATCAACAGTCACAACGGAAACCAAGACAGCAGCGCCGTCTTAGTCGACTTGTTGAAGTACGTACGGGTTGAAAAGTTGCTTGACCTCAGGCTCGTTGGGATCTCGCTTCCCCCAGCAAACTTTCCAGAACGACAGCTTAAAGACGCCGAGGAGGAATCATTGCCTCTCATACTTCAGTTAGTCCGCCGACTCACACGCGGGAGTCTCCATAAGCTCATGTTGCAGTTCTGTTGCCATGATTTCTTGACGTTCATGAATTATGGGAATGAATCGGGAGGAGGAAAGGTCAATCTGTCCGGGTTGTATGGTCTGATTGTAAAGGTGCGTGATGAGGATGCGAGTGTGGGTGTCGTGTCCTTCATACGCGATCGACTGAAGTTGGGAATGGTTGATGGCGTGTACGCTGGGCCAGTGTTGGAGCACATGATTATTATTGTGAAACCAAATGTCAAGGAAGAGGCGGAGCGCCTTGGAGAGATGAAGTTGACCAAAAATGGGGGATTCTATTTCCGTAACGTCGTACTCGCGGATTAAATCCTGCATACACTCATTCTTTACCTATCTGCTATGATATCTTTGTCGTACATGTGTCTGTAAATGCTAGCTCGTTAGACGGACCAAGAGAAGTGGATGGTCAAACAGACCGGCATTCAGTTTGCGGCATGTTTCAACCGCCAATTCAAAAACGTGCTGGCACGAACTCCGTTGAGGTGGGAGACAGATAGAGCACGCCAACGGTGACAGATGGTTTCATTGTGATAAAATATTGACTTGTAGGAGTCGAGATCCGCAGCAGCAGTGCAATATTGACCGCCCGACATACGCCAAGAATATCATTCACCACTGTACCAATGGGAGAGAAAGAATTCAGAACGCTATACCGACATTGTGAACAAGCCGAACATTTGGTCCATTCAAGTGGAAAACAACGTACGGAAGAGATCACGCCGGGGCAGATCGTACAGGAGAAGGAAACGCATAATGAGAAGACACCTCCTCCCCTTTCCACGTCAATTATCCCACAGCCGGTGGGGAATGGAACTCGCCCTTTATCTTCACAACAGGGGGGAGCCCATCTTGAGGATGTAGCAGTAACGGGAGGACAGCATATTTTCAACTACGAGGCGTAGAGATGCCAAGTCTTCACGCCCCGGCGGCAAGCGCTCGTGATTCGGGCTGATATTGCGAGAAAGGAACCTGAAGGAGCGCGCTTTTAAAGACAACAATGGTCTGGTCCAAAAGAACACGCCGTTATGACCGCATGGACTTGCGGTATACGACCATATATGTGTGTACCAGACTCAGCTGCACGAGCTGATGAGGTATTCGCGCATAAAGAGTTCCCTATGTGAAAATAAAACGTCAGAATCTGGCCCCCTCGCTAATTTATCGTCTAGTATTGCAGTGTTGAGGATCTCGGGAGTGATGCATTGATGGCCTGCACGAAAACATGTCAGTCCACAGAGAGTCTGGGAATAATGTATAACTAGCCTTTGTGAATACCGAGAAAATTGACATCGATCCTCTGAAACCAGGATTATCGTTTCCGTATACAACGATCAGCAGTAGTTTTGAAATACTTGTGTTAGAGTACGTGAGCGCCTCATTCTGAGAGAGCAAGTGGATACAGAACTCACTCGTCATTCTTGGATGCTGTCTCCCGTTAATGGAGAACTAAATTGGCTGTATTTCTTGCTGTATTTCTGGTTCTATTGTCGGAACACGTCGCAGTCAGAGCGATAGTAGTAGCAGCCATTACAGTGTGAGTGCCCTCGCATTTCCTACACGCGCCCAAAATTGTCTCTGAGCACTCGCCTTCCATACGCACTGCAACATTCATCCTTAGCAGGCGCATCCAAGCTGCACCCATCCTCGTCATCCAAGAGCTTGCGTTCACAATAATAGCCGCCTTTCTAAAGGAGTACCCGGATCCAGCATCCTCCTTGTCCAATCCAATGCGCATATAGCCGTATCCACCGCATCCACCTTGGTATTTTTAGGGACCAGAGCTCTCCGAATCTCGTATCGGTCCATGTATGCTAGGCGGATGAAGAGGTGAGGGAACGGAGATGACTGATATCGGGTATGGAGGTGATATCTTGAGAGAGAAGAGGTTAGAAGAGCCTTAGGAGGTGAAACGCGACTTACGTTCGACATTCTGATGGGTTCCTCTCCAGTCCAGCAACGTCTCCCTTTCCAACCTTGGAGCTCGGTTAAAGAGCTCATGGCTGCACGACATCCAACCGTCCACCTCGGACGTCACCAGGAAGACGAGCTCTCTCATATTCTCCGGAGAGATGATACCCCGAAGAGGAAGTGCGTCCGCCTCACGCGTAGGTGGCTAGTCCCGACCTTGAACGGCACTAGCTCCTTCCGCAACCCGCCCTCGTGACTACTATGGTCGCCAGTCACTATCGCCTCGGCCGACCATGACGAAGTACATCGCAAATCGCCTGAAATGAGGAACGCTCTCAAAGAATGCAGCGAGTTCGGCGGGGCTGCTGAAGAGCACGCCTCAGTGAGGCTCGCCAGTCGACCCAGGATCCCTTGTACTCCACTCCGCACTCTATGTGGCGCATCCAAATATATCCACCCGAAGGATCTGGCTCTCCCCAGCGAGACGAGCAGAGGTAACACTCTCGGCAACGCCTCTTGCCCATGCATCCGTGCGCATTCCTCTATCATTCGGCAGCCTCCGTTCAAAAATGGCTAGCTCCTCAATGAGCGGGGCTTTGTCCACGAAAAAGCGTGCACATTGACCATCGTCAAGGTAGAATGTGATGTGTCGGAAAAGATGATGTTGGCTGCGAGGCAAGAACGCGCGAGAGACGACGGAGCGAGCCGTGAGCACTGGGATGTCATCTCTGAGGTGGTCGTATAGCTCGGAGTAGAGGGAGGCTATGCGAGGTGAGGAGTGTCGAGGGTGTGGTATATGGGTGTTTGAGTACAATTACGAGACGGACGGGCGGGAACAAAACTAGCCGTCAGGGACCCAATCCGTTGCCAAAGAGACCTTGACGCGTCTTGCTCTCCTCGCGAATGGCGATCAGCTGTCCTATGGATCGTCGTTCATTCAGAGGTCGCCCTATCCTCCTGCTGCCATCCTCTACTCCTGAACCTACCCCTGCTCCTTAGCGAGAAAAAAGACAGACGCCGCAGCCTGTCCGGTTCCTGGCTCGACGATTTCTCGTTGGAGAAGGCTGAACATCATGGGTTAACGATATACCTGTCCAACAAGTATTAGTATCATACATACACGAGCAAAGTCTTGACTGTTGCGTACCAATGTACCTGTTAACAAGGATTCATCGCGCAGATATGCAGGACCATGATAGCGTAAGAAGAGAGATGTCGGCATTTGCCGGGATCATAAACGTCGGAACTTCGCAATTTAGGCATGACATGGCCATGATCGACTTCAGCTGCATCGACTTTAGCAGTAGCCGCGCGCCCATAATTTCTTGATTATATTATTCTCGTGCTGTGTAAGTTAATTCCTTAAGTCATTCTTTACGGCCGTTCGCCCTGACCAGTCTCTAGAATCTAAATTAAGTAGGTACTGGAGAGAGATGGTACCCAGGTCATCATGATATTAATTTTGAGATCGGCCTAGGATCAATGTATGTATAGTTTATCCTTCAACTTTGCTAGCATCTGACAGTTCAACAGTATATTCGTTCTTCGATTTGTTCGTGGCGTCGTACGCCTGTTTACAGGACCTAGGGTGCGTTTCTTTACTAGACTCAGGCAAGTTCTCCCTTCTTTGGAGGTTCCTCGCCATCAGAGCCCTTTGCTCAAATTTGACGTCAGTCCAGGGCTCATTTGGGGGGGCATACGGGGGAGATCACCGCTAGCTCCTCTCGACATGGTGACAGTATCTCATTCCCTCCGCCATCCGATCCTGACGTCGCAAGAGTGTCTTTACCATGGTTTCCAGGGCGCTCGGACGGAAGTCCACTCTTGTCTCCTAGTCAAAACCCTAATAACACTCTTCGCTTCGCTTCCCTCGCCCCCAGCCTTGTGTGCTTTTTTTGGCGCGAGGTTCGACAGCCTGTCTTTCTTTGAGTTACAGGGCGCTTTTGAAAGCCAGGGAGAAAGCGTCGCAATGAAATATGGTGTAGCAGTGGGTGGGAGGGTGGAACGTGCCGGCTTGGCTGGTATACGACAAGACTTCTTCATCGCGCTTTTTAGCCCAATTCCTCAATCGAGCATCGATATACGTGAGATTTCTTCTTCAAAGAAAAGGGTTTACTAAGCGCTACTACAATCGGGAGGCTCTTCCTGACACATGGAACGTCGCACTCGGAAACATACTCGCGTTGTACATTCTTCCATTAATGCACACGTTCCGCTCGCGATTCGGTTGGAGAGGGCTGGCTCCCTGTTTTCGATCAGAGGGCAAACCAGCACACTTTTCGTATCACTGTGCGGGAAGAGCCCAAGGTGTTCTATACTGATAGATAATTCCTCTCCTTCGTGCTTTCATGCTATCAGATTAGAGGAAATCATCCTCGCATCGGCTCTCCTCTCACCCCGTTCAGATCGAAACAAGACGTCTCCCGCCCTCCCCATTCGCTGCGTTTGTCCTTCGGTGATGCAGATTGGTACTGAATTTACACTACTTGGCTATGCTCCATCAAATATCTCACGTCTGCCGCTTCAGAAGCTGGGCAGGAGAATCGGGATGTGCCCGTTCCTGTTCCTGAGTGCGCGCTTCTGCTTCATATCTGCTGTATGTTTGATGAACTCTTACGTTTTCGATGTTTACCTAGGCTCATTTTCTGAGGGTATGGACGTAACCTCTGAGCTAGACTACACGTGTTTTAAGCAAGACTATATCAATAGACTGTGGATTTGTGCTACGGCTATAGCCACAGGACTATTCAGATCACAGCATAATCTTTACCATGCCCTTCATTCTGTTTAATTTAATTTCTTTTTCTAATATAAATGCGTGTCTTTCCGACAACAATAAGACCATCTATTGTACCATTACGATGAGTTCACGTCTTTCGTAATGCATGAGAAAGAAGGGGCGCAGAGACATAGCACAACAGGGCTTGCAAGATTCAGCTCGGTAAACCAAGTGCAACACCAATGCGCGCCAGCTATCCTCAGAAAACCGCTTCAATTCGCTGCCCTCCTCCCTTTAGCGCGATGACTTCGGCATTCAAGGGGAAAAGATTCAGTTGAGGAATCTGCGTATAATACTTCATAATCGTAGTATAATCGTCATAGACATGAACGCATTCCGACGACGTTTGTTGCTCGGGGACAGAAGTAATACTTGGCTTCAATTCTGCTCTTCATGTTGGGTAGATGCATCGTCATCTATCCATATTGGATTTTTGAAATAAGCTCTCGGCTTATACTTTCGAAGGTTGTGCTCGTGACAAGCCTTCATCCGTATTCTCACACTACGGTGGACCTTGACGTTCTTGGATGAATTGGGAATCTCTTGAGGTCGAGCGTGGTTTAGACTATTGGAAAACGGTAGGTAGTTTCGTCAGCGTGGCACATTCCAATGCCGACCAATCGATGTAGAATCCGAGCTCAAAATATCTTCCTCACCCACTTCTCCGTAAGATACCCGAAGCTGCCATCCTCAGGTGCCAGGCAGAAGGAAGGTGTCGTAGTCCATGCAGTCGATCACGCCAGCGTGACAATCGGAAATATGTGGAAGCTGAAACATTATCTCCCAGCGTTGGTACAGAATCTGAAGGATACAGACGATGAGGACGACCAGGAGGCAGATGATGCGATCGCTCATTCTGGAATGGACGTTAGTCTCTGAGCTCTTGACGCATTCAAATGGGTAAATTTATGTTTGAATGTGATCTCAGAGATTGATTTATGTATTTATATTATCAGAATATTAACCCGCTTTCATCGAAATCAGTGGATTGGATGAGGCGCGCTGTTTGATCTCCAGGTTCGGGTACCTTTACCAGGTCGAAACTCGGTGGGTTGATGCAGACAAGTTGCAACATTCAAGTATTGAATTGAAATTAACGGAAATGAGGAATATTACTGATAACACACTATTCCACACATCCCCACATCCATATTCCGTCGTAAGGACCTAATGGATCAATAAGCCAAGACTGTCAAAGGACGATGGCGGGAAGGCATACCAAAATGGTCTATGAGATCTTTGAGATCTATTTCGAAGATGTTACTGACTTCTCCTACTATACACTGCTTGTCCGGGTTGTCCTGGCCTAAAAGACGCCATTGAGCTCTCAGCCAGGACAGTGTTCGAAGAGGCCTACCTGGACAGTTGACCCATTCATCATCAGAGTCAGTGATATGTTTCTCGCCGGAGCAATGGTGGTAGCCAAGCTCTGTTCCTAGAGGGAAACAGGAGATTGATACAGGATCAGAGTTCGAGTTCTGTTACTCTTACCTGGGACTATGGGCACAGGGTCCTTTCTGGATGTGTATGTTGAGAGAGCCGTTTCGGAACAAAGGGTGGAGGCACGTACTTGTTGTTAACATGGGTCACATTAACATTTGCATCAACATAATCCGCGAATGCTTGGTTTCCGACCTTTTGAATAGGCCAAACATGCGTTAAAGGATGAGTGATACCAAGTGCTTAGGCTTACCCTGGGCATACCATAGCTAAACACCGATACCGTTGCAGAAGGAAGCTGTAGGTCAAGGTAAACACCATCCAGAAGAGCAAGTGCGCCTCCGAGAGAATGTCCAACAACTGCGACAGAGTTTGTGGCGTATGTCGACATAGCAATTGTCACGTTTGAAAGAACATCCGCAGCCGCGCTATACAACTTTAGAAAAAAAACCACTAGTACCAAGTTGGAAGAACGTACCGGGCCTGTGATTCCTTGAAGCCGCTGTGGACCTCTATGTCCGAGCTGATTCCAGGAAATAGATTACTATCAAGTTTCGAGAGAGTGATGTTGAGATCAGTGCAAATGGGTAGGCTACGACAAATCTAAAAGTCAATGGACCGCAGCATCCGTAGATTGAACTAGAAAACTGACAGTTTTGTTACATCAGTTCCCTGGTGGCCTACGATGACAGTGTTGAGATCGGGAGCGTACCCGACATACCAGAACTGTACAGAATCTCCATTGCCCCCGGATGCAATCGGTTTAAAGTCAGGGTTGCCTTCACAAGGAGCTACGGAGATCGGTCAATACCATTTACATACGAAGCAGCCGTCTCTACTCACGGCCGCAGGTCCAGTTCCCTGTCGTTGACGGCTTACAGCCAGCCGCATTGGCGAAGTAAGTGTATGGTCTGTAAGCAGCAACCTGCTCAGGCGCCAAGACCGTTATCGACTGGCGCCGATGAAGAACTGATTCCTCGAGCAGCGAGGCGGAAACAAACGGCAAGGCGAGAACAAGAACAAGGCAGAGACTCAAAGAAGGAACCATGGTTCGATGCCTGACAAGGATAACATTGTACGAATTTATAAGAGCTAACGAGCAGCTCCGGTGAAAAAGAGATGCGCAAGAGGTCTGCATCATGTTCTCCGAGTCCGAGATGAGCACAATTGAATTCTTTCTCGACTTCAATGCGAGACGTCAGTCTCAAACGGAAGACGATGGAAAGAATTAAAAGCAAGAGAGGCCTGACCATAGTCCTAAGAAAAGAACAACACAATAACAGGAGATATCCTGTTTCCGGAGAGCTCTTGTGCGAAGGACAAGGAGGCGTGTTGCAAGTTCCTGGGATTTGGAAATCCGGGATGCTGTACCCTCGATGCAAAGCTCGGTGAGTCTTTAGAGAAGTTTCTCTTTGTAAGACGACGAATTCTCAGTTCTTTCTGCCCGGTATCCCAGAAAATAATAAAAGAGGTAATCAGTCTCGAGAAAATGCTGTGAAGCTCGAGCCACGGTTACGTCAGTGGCGAGAGTCTAATTCATCACCTATGTTGGGTGCCCCAAATCAGAACTTCGGCTCGGACATGGATAGTCCCGCTTTTGGAATTGTTTCCGAGTTACTCTGACCTCCAGCAAGGAAATTCAATTCCGGTGGCTAGCTTCTACCAAGTTGATCAGTTCTGTGGAGATACCGAAGTATTGGTTGTGATCCTTCGGTGATAGTGGGCACCCGACAGGCTTTCTTCAAGCCTAGAGGTACACATTCATGCGCTCATTGACACCGCGACTGTCAATTCATTTCAAAGGGTTCAAGGAAAGATCGTATTCCTGATTCGTTTTGTTACTAAGTATGCCATATACATCTCCCCCGTGAGGCTGATAATTTAAATAGCCGCTTCTGCAGTGGAAATTTAGAAATTTAAGATATACTCCGCTACATTATATGCCTCAGCGGCTACCCTTCTTGGGTGACGCTGCTTTAGCTTAAAATACTATTACTATCCCATCGTAAGGACCTAACGGTTATATAAATTAATTGAAGATATAATTATAGAGAGGGAGACATACCCGAGTGGTCGTCTGGATCACCCACAAGAATGCTACGGACTTCTCCGACAGTGCATTGATTGTCGTCGTTGTCTTGGCCTGAGAGAAATCGTTATAAGTGTCAAAACCGTGTCGCGAGAGCTTTTACCTGGTGAGGCAACCAATGCATTGGAGTCGGTAATGTGCTTTTCACCAGAAGAATGATGAAATCCTAGGAATCTACCTGAATAGGTTATATCCACCAGTGAATGAAGCGTTTTGAGTATTACTATTTCATGGTCGTACCTGGGAGAATAGGCACTGGGTCTTTCCTGGAACTGTTTGAGAAAGCCACTCCGAAATCGGAGAATGCGATGGAACAGCGTACTTGTTCACATGGGACATGCTCACATGCGCGCCAACGTAAACCGCGAAGGCTTGGTTTCCGACCTGCATAATACGTCAAGCATGTGCCAAGGTACGAGGTACGAGGCACTGGTTACCCTGGGCATGCCATAGCTGATCACAGACAGAGACACTGTGGGAAGCTGCAAGTCGAAATAGACACGATCTAGAAGAGCAAAAGCTCCTCCTAGGGAATGTCCGACAAGGGTGACAGATGTGGTTGAAAACGCGGACATGGCAGTTTTCACCGACGAAAGAACTTTCGTAGGCGTGCTGAACGATACTGACACATCAAAGATTCCAATCTGCCAATCTGCGAAACGTACTCTGCCTGCGCCTTTTTGAAGCCACTGTGAACCTCGATGTTTGACCCTATGCCAGGAAACAAGCTACTGTCGAGGCTTTCAAGGAAGAATTCGAGATCGGTAATAATAGGTAAGCTGTGAAAAAGAAGACATGAGGGCACTATGGAATACAAAGCAAATGGAAAGACTGACATTTTCGTGGTACCGGTTCCCTGGTATCCAACAATGATGGTGTTAAAGCTGGGATCGTAACCCACATACCAGAACTGTACATCATCGCCGTCACCCCCTGAGGCAACGGGTTTGAAGCCTGGGTTGGTCTGGCAAGGGGCTGGCGAGACCAGTTAGAACCATTGATATGCAAAACAGTTACTTGCTTACCACCGCAGGCCCAGGTCAACGTCGTCGACAGCTGACAGTAACCTGCACTGACGTAGAAAGTGTAGGGATTGAAGGCGGAGACTTGCGCAGAGGTCAGCGTCATCACTGACTGGCGCCTTTCGAGGACAGACGATCGTAGCTGCGAAGCAGACAGACATTAGAGAAGCAACGAGAGCAAAAGCAGCGCAGCAAGTCAATGAAGGAACCATGGTGAGAAACCTCCCAGGGATGTACAGGACGGGGGTCCATCTCGCAAATTTATAAGAATCGGTGAACTGATAATCACGTTGAAGGACACACGCGCTAGAGGTACCACCTCATGTTTCGATGTAGCCAAGAGACGCCAATTCTTTGTTCATAATACGTAGCATTCAGTGCAAGAAACACCTTTTACCTCCTTAACCACCGCAACAATATCCCAGGAACTGTTTTGGATTATTTCCTTAGTGCGATGCGTAGGGTGGCTCGATATGTGAGGCCAACAATGCAGTGATTGCTCAAAGTGTATCGCTACGCTTCCCATATGAAGAGAAACCGCCAGAATTCGGTCCCCTCGCTAATGTATCTCCCTGCAACGTGTTGACGACCCTCCAAAACGAGGATCCTCATTCTCCTCTACGACGACCGGTAGTGGTGTTGGAAGACTTGCTTTAAAGTACGTTGGTACCTCATTCTGAGAGAGCAAGTGAATACAGAACTCACTCGATCGTATCCCTTCTTGCTCACTCGCCGGAACATGTCCCAGTCAGAGTGATAGTAGCAGCAGCCATTACAGTGTGAGTTCAGTCTAGAGACGATATCAACTGCGGGTTATGGACATCACAGTGGGTAATATCCTTCCATTCCGGATACAGGTGGCATGCGGCGGCGGAGGGAATAAAATCATACAACGTTCCAGGCGGATATCCCCAGAATCGTCCGATGACTTTGTTGAAGTTGGAAGCTCTCGGCCGAGTTAGATATGATATTGCAATAAGGGCAATGTGACTGATTTGGCGTAATGGGCGTGGTCGAAGCTACAACAAATTTGGCTTTCAAGTGTTACGATTGTTCCATGGTTTGCCCATCGTCGCTCGCGTCCATGAATATGAGAGGACGAGCGCCCTGTACCAATCACAGCAAAGCAAGTCCTCGACGATGATGATCCTCGGGCGCCCTGTATTTGAAGCCGAATGGGATGCGTCTCTCAGCGGCGAAAAAAAGCACGGTATGGTGTCATCTAGAGATAACGGTCAGTGAGAGTCGAAAAAGGTGAGATAGGAAGCCTACAACTCATAGAACGTCTCTCTCCTCTCCGTGGACTCTGTCCTCGCATTCCCTAGACGCGCCCAAAGTCGTCTCTGAGCACTCTCCCTCCATACGCACTGCAACATTCATCCTTAGCAGGCGCATCCACGCTGCCCTCACACCCTCGTCATCCATTACAGAGCTTGCGTTCCCGATAATCGCCGACTTTCTAAACGAGTACCCATATCCAGCATCCTCCTTGTCCAATCCAATGCACATATGGCCGTATCCACCGTATCCACCACATCCACCTTGGTATTCTTGGCGACCAGAGCCCTCCGAATCTTGTATCGGTCCGTATATGCTAAGGGGACGAAGAGGTAAGGGAACGGAGATGACTGATATCGGGTATGGGGGTGATATCTTGAGAGAGGAGAGGTTAGAAGAGCCTTAGGAGGTGAAATGTGACTTACGGTCAACGTTCTGATGGGTTCCTCTCCAGTCCAACGTCACCGTTTCCAACCTTGAATCTCCGCCAAAGAGCTCATGGCTGTACGACATCCAGCCGTCCACCTCGGACACCACCGGGAAGACGAACTCTCTCAGATTCTCCGGAGAGATGATGCCGTCTCTCCCGAAGAGGAAACGCATCCGCTTCACGCGTAGGTGCCCAGTCCCGACTTTGAACGTCTCCAGCTCCTTGAACAACCTGCCCTCGTGACTACCATCATCGCCTCCGCCGACCGTGACGACGTTCACCGCCAATCGCCTCAAATGAGGAACGCACCCGAAGAACGCGGCAAATGAGGATATGCGAGGTGAGGAGTGTCGAGGGTATGGTGTATGGGTGTTTGAGTACAATTATGAGACGGACGGACGGGAACAAAGCTAGCTGTGAGACTCGATCCGTTGCCAAAGAGACCTTGACGCGTCTTGTTGTCCTCGCGAATGGCGATCAGCCCTCCTATGGATCATCGTTCATTCAGAGGCCGCCCTATCCTCCTACTGCTGTCCTCTAATCCTGAACCTGCCCCTGCTCCTTAGCGAGAAAAAAGACAGGCGCCGCAGCCTGTTCGGTTTCCTGGCTCGACGATTCCTTGTTGGAGAAGCCTGGACATCATGAGATAGCGATATACCTGTCTAACAAGCATCAGTATCAGACACAGCCGAGCAAAGTCTTCAGTGTTGCGTACTAATGTGCCTAATAACGGTAATTCATCGCGCAGATATCCAGGACCATGATAACGTAAGGAGAGAGATGTCGGCATTTGCCGGGATCATAAACGTCGGAACTTCGCAATTTAGGCGTGACATGGCCATGATCGACTTCAGCTGCATCGACTTTAGCAGTAGCCGCGTGGCCATGCCTTCTTGCTTATATCATCCTCACGTTCTGTGCGGTTATTTTCAAGTCATTTCTTCCGGCCGTTCGCCCTGACCAGTCTCTAGAATCTGGATCAAGTAGGTACCGGAGAGAGATGGTACCCAGGTCATCATGATATTGATTTTGGGATCTGCCCAGGATCAATGTATGTATAGTTTATCCTCCAACTTTGCCGGCATCTGACATTTCAACAGTATATTCGTTCCTCGATTTTTTCATCACGTCGTACGCTTGGTTACGGGACCTAGGGCACGTTTTCATTCCTAGACTCGGGCCGGTCCATCGTTCGTCAGAGGTTCCCCATCGTGATCTGAGGGCTTTGCTACAATTTGACACGAGGCCAGGGTTCTCTTGGTAACGATCCCGACGCTTTTGGAAGGAAGCATGCAGGGGAGATCACTGCTAGGTCCTCTCGACGTAGCGGTAGTATCTCGCTCCTTCCGCCGTTCGATCCCAACGTCGCAAGGGCATCTTTACCCCTCCATTCCTTAGTCTGGACCTTGCGTATAATCTTTGGGGTGATGCCCAGCGCCCGTTTTTTTCCTTTGGTTACCAAACGATTTTGGAAGCCAGGGAGGAAGCGTCGCGCCGAAATATGAAGTAGAAGTGGGCGGGAGAGTGGAATGTGCCGGCCTGCAAGTGGTTGGTATACGATAAGACTTCATTGCGCTCTTCAGCACAATTCCTTAACTGGGCATCGGTATACACGACATTTCTTCTCCGAAGCAAAGGTTACCCCGAGCACTCAATCGGAAGGCTCTTCCTTGCATACCGAGCGTCGAACTAGGAAACATACTCGTGCTGTACATCCTTTTCTCAGCCAATATCTTCCGTGTGCGACTTGACGGTAGAGAGTCGACGACAATTCCTCTCCTTCGCCCTTTCGTGCTACCAATAGAACGTTCTATTCCCTACTTCAGGAGTATCATTCCTCATCGTTTTACAGCGACCGAAGATTACATGCAACCATTCTTCTCTCGCCCTCTCTTATTTGCTGTGCTCGGCCTTCGGTGACACAGATTAGTAGTGAATTTACATTACTTGACTGTTTGCCATCAAATCTCCCGCGTCTGTCGTTTCCGCAGCTGGCCAGGAGAATCAGGAGGTGATCGCTGTTAGTCCTGACTGCGCGCTTCTCCGTCATACCCGCTGCACGTTCGATGGACTCTCCCGCCATCGACGTCTGCATAGCCTCATTTTCCGAGGGTATGGACGTAACCTCTGAGCTAGACTACATGTATTTTAAGCAAGACTATACCAGTATACTGCGGCTTTTGGAATGCCCCTGAGATACCGCTTCTCTTATTCTGACTCTGGCGCAATGAGCGTGTCATTTTTAGGGTGTCGAGCTGGATATACTGTCCGAAATGCTATAGATCTATGCAATCCCTCTCTCGTGCGCATTCAGCGCCGGGAAAAAACTGGTGGCTTGGAAAGAATACACACATTATACCTACTGATGAGCCCCCCTCTATATTCCTCTATAGAGACAAGTACGATTGGAATGTGGATATTTCTCGTCGATCGCATGTAGAGCCAGTCTACTCGTGCTAGTGTTACTAACGGATTTTATCTATTCACTTAGTGGATCGATGGGTGCTTTGAGCTTTACAACCTTTCTGCGGAGTTGTACTTTGATCGAACACGGATTTTGGAGGGACATCTCGATAATGAATATCAATGGATCATATAGTGGATACCACGCAGACCCACATAGCAAACAGCCGGTTTCATCCCCGGAAATCTTATTGAAAGTATACCCCGTTCACTCATTTCCATGAATCTTTCTTTTCTATCGGTATAACGGTAAATTCTAAGAATACTGCAGCTGCAGTCACCGGCGATTTTTCCACCAATCCAAGTAAGCAAGCAATGGAAGTGTGAGTTCCTGCATACCAACGTTTATATTGAAATACTTCTCGAAATTTGAGCAGTAATCGATAGTGACGTTAGTCTTAAACACTGGCTATATCTAGCAACGCAAGTCGTATCGCAGCTGTAGCCATATTGCTATCCAGATCTCGCTCTAATCGATGTTATTTCTTTCTATCATCTAAATAGCTGTCTTGCCGACAAATAATAAGAGTATCTATTATATCATAACGTAAGTTCGCATTTTTCGTCGCGCATGAGACAGAAAGCGTAGGGACATAGCACAACAGGGCTCACAAGATTCGGCTCTGCAAACCAAGTGCGATACCAATGCGCGCCAGCCATCCTCATAAAACCGCTTCAATTCGCTGCCCTCCCTTTAGCGCAGTGACTTCGGCATCCAAGGGAAAATATTCAGTTGAGGAATCTGTGCATAATACTTCATAATCGTGGTATAATCGTGGTAGACATGAGTGCATTCTGACGACACTTGTTGCTGGGGGACAGAAGGAATACCTGGCTTCAATTCTGCTCTTCATGTTGGGTGGATGCTTCGTCGTCTATCCATACTGGATTTTTGAAATGCGCCCTCGGCTTATACTTTCGAAGGTTGTGCTCGTGAAAAGCCTCCATCCGCATCCGCACACTCCGGTGTACCTTGACGTTCTTGGATGAATTGGGAATCTTTCGAGGTCGACCGAGGTTTAGACTATAAATTCATTTTAGGTAACATTGCTGGGCGATGCTTTCCTTGCACGTACCCAAACCAGGACAACCATTCACCATTCCCCAGCTGCTGTCGGAATTCCAGGGGAATCAGCTCCAGGATCCACCATGACTTTGAAATATTGAGTTGATCGTATATGAGAGATAGCGCGTCACGAAGCTCCTCTTCTTCCTCCGTCCCAATTGGCGGGTCTTCGATGGAAGACTCTTGTGCATCTGATACTGGCAGGGGATGGTACCGAAATATGGATAATACCCTCTGTAACAGTGGGGGTTTTCTTTCTCCCTTCGGTATTACCGAAGAGCCCACCGAGACCGCCGGAGGCCGTGGCGCGACTGAAGGATATAGTGTTGCAGGATCGAGACCTATCAGCCTCAGGCGCTCTGAATCGAACATGATTCCTGTTTCCGCTTTGAAGCACTCTCGAACCATCCATCGTAGCGGGACTCGTGATAAAGAATAGCGCGTCGAGTTTTGTACCGAACCACCACCGACATCTGTTGTCATTAAGCAATTAATGGGCTATTCCATGAAGATGGAAATATGAGAGGACGTACCACAATGGCATCCCTGAAGAAAGACCAATCAGTAAAAATTAACGGCATAATGGAAATAAAAATCTCACCGCAAACCAAACTTCTTCAACGTCAGTAGGTCGCGCAGAGGGCAACGCATAAAGCTCTTCCATCTTCTCCAGGACTTTATCATCTTGTGGATACCATTTAATTCCTGAGTCCAACACATGAATATGCCGTCGTTTATGCGAACTGGAGCCCATTGTACTTTTCCGTGAGTTCCACGGCGATGATTTGGGTGTGCTCAGTTTTAGGACTTTCGCGGACGGCACATTCCATAGATTGGCTTTGAACTTTGCTCGATGTTCATCTAACGAAAGTGCATGTCGGAAGGTACGAATGATCGTGTTGGAGGCGGTAAACGGCAATCGTCTCGGGACCAGTCCGACCGAATCAACTGTGTCCCTGTGATTTATGAGCATCTCCGACAAATCACAGCAAGGCATATCGAAGCCGGTACATACCATACTCCTACGAATTCGATCGGGACATCTATACAGAAAGCTTCTTTGAAAGCGATTGACTGTTGCCACCCAATCTCATCTGTCCGAGTGTACCACTTGTATGCAAAGGGGATTTGCTGCCGATTATCCGGCGGGAGCAAGCCTACTTTGTGAAGCATTCCGGCGAGGCTGGAGTATGATGAAATGATTGATCTACCGCATGGTAAATTGATTAATATTCCTTACCTCCGAGCGGTGTACGCTCCGCGTGAGAAGCCGAAGATGCATATACGATCACCAGCATGATCTACAAATAATCTTAGTACCGACTCGAAGCTAAAGACGTACATGAACATACAATTCTGCATCAAAAATTGATAACCATCTAGTTGAAATCATAAGGATTATATCAAGATAGATACAAGAGAACAAGCGTACCCATAACATGGGCGTCAAGGCTGCAAGCGATCAAAAGATCAACAGTCTGTTCATGATGTCAAGATCAACACTTCAAACAAGAGCGGTGACCTTAGTTACCTTGTACATTGTCGAGGTGAGTAGACCGGGAACCTGAGGTGGCTCGTAGGTGCCAACTCCTGACTGAAAGAGACATTAATTGATTTCAAGGTCACTGCTAGGCAAGCTGTACCTGGTAATAAACCATCTGCTGCGAAGGGTCGTCCTTCTTCAATAGCCAACAGAGTTTTACGATGTTCGAATTATCCGCGTCGAATTGGTCACCAGTTCCATCGAAGCAGAGCACCAAGGTACGAGATTCGTGCTCGGGGGGAAGCGTCTTCGGTATGACTTTGGGGAATTCGGGTTCAGCATATTCTTCGGGATCGACGACAGTTTGCGCGGCCGATGATGATGTAGATGCACGTCCCTGACGAGGAGAGTACGAGTCAGGAATTTCTAGAGTCGTCATGAATAAATAGAGTAGACGGAAGTGTGGGGGTCCTCACCAGAACAGTAACCATATTTATGAATACCATTAAGCGCCTGAACTCTATCATAATTGAAAACATCATGGGCTATGTAAATTAGCGTGTGGCACCTCCGGAACCTGTGAAAGCGGAACCTTGATGTTTGGATAATCAAGCGCTATGCTGAGATGATACACGTAAAAATGATGGACTGATAGGATCGTGGTTCGGAGTCATGCCCGGCGCTGCAGAACGTTCTCAGTAGAGCCTTGAAACACTCACTGTTGCAGATAATGGGAGGAAGTTTGGGAGAGGTGATTAATTGATTTCTCCGTTAATAAACTTGTTATTTTTTCTGACGCGGGCCCACATGGACAGCATGAAAGTGGATTGTGATGGATATCCGTCGTCTATTGATATTCTTGAGATGCTAGCCTAGCGGCTCAACAAAATAAGTAGACAGACGGATGGATAAAAAGTGTCGTTCAGTATGGTATTTCCTAGAGAGAGCAGATCCAGTCCAGGTTAGTACCCTTAATTGAACCCGCGCTCGTACCTTGATCAAATGGCTATTCGAAGTTCACACAGCTCCATGTAAAACGGCTGTTATAGCGTATCCCGCCAAGAGAGGGCCTTTGTTGCTGCATTGGGATACGACAGACTGAATCATCCGTCTCCAAAGATGGTTATTTGGTAGTCTTTCGCGTTGAGACTTACCCATATCGTTCTGAGCCTTCTGCTGTCTAGGCAAGGCACTATTTTACCAATAGTAACAGATCTAAGATGTGGAGCAGATGGGAAAAACAATTAGGAGCGACTAACTCAGCGACGGGAATGGGATGACAGTGAAGGTACTAAACAGGATCGGTCACATGAACCGGGAGTAAGTTGCGACACTGTAGGGCAAAACAAATTCGCATCATCACCAATACATCAGGCTTAAGCTTAGGAAAGCGCACTGGTCTCACGATCAGACACAGACTGGATCAATCAAATGTGGAACCGGCATACCACCGCCACTCTTGAATAGCTTCGGTCGGTCCGAGTCACAGCAAGGGCACCGTCTTGAAGCCCATTCGGTGTGAATATTGGAGCCGTCACGAAAATAACAATGAGATAGAGTGTGAGCGGGGTGAATGCTAAGTAAAATAGTGATTCGATACGTATGACGACATTCCTTTAGATAGCTGCTTCTCGTTGGCTTCTCGCTCGCGACTCGACAGACACTTATGTTCGTATGTCGCTCCAGGACCAAGATCGTCACGCCCAGAGGCCTCCACGAAAACTGAAAGAACAAGGATACGGCCGTGGCATCAATGGAACTCTTGGTGGTGGTGGTGCTGGCGCAAGGAACGGCCGGGTCCAGGTGTCATTGCGTAAAATTTTAAATTCCAATCAGCGTGTGGACATCATGTGATGGAAATGTGTGATGTGTCACTGCCGGACCGATATCGAAGCTGCTTTGCCCACGCCTTCGTCTTCGTTGAAAAACCCGGGATAGAAGACTGGGAAGAATGTAAACCGATCAATTTCTCTAAACTCTTTACCGTGTTCTCCTGCTTCTTTTCCGTCAGCCTCATATTTGTCTAGAATTTGCTCTTCTTCTGACTTCATTAAAGGGAAGCTCGACTCTTGATTGTGACATTGAACATCGATAATACCTCGCCACAATCCGCGCATCCCGACGAAGATTGTCTGTGCATTGTCCTCGTGTTTTTCATGACAGTGGCTTGCATGACATCCTTCACTGCTCTTGGTTGTCGAATGTTCTCAAAGAAGCGGTTTGGTATTTGTGGCGTACCAGCTTGCTCATGCCAGCATAAGAATAACGCCCCTCTCGAACAAAAATTAGATCTTCCCACTGCACAGGTAGGTTCCTTGTCATTTATCTCACATCCGACATCCGCTGAGAGTATTTTCAGCTCCTGAGGAGGGACAGACCCACAGCACCCACGCCGCCAACACGTGTTCGACGTCTTGTAATGAGACGCAACACACATCCATTTCATGCAACATCCTTTTTCTCGTTCTGCATTCCAGACGAAAGTTGTGTCAGTGATGACTTCATGCCGCGTGATAGCCATGGACTAAAGGGAACACGAGGCAGGCATTGCTTGCCGCAAGCCCCCATCATACTGCTGTCCCCACTTTACCCCAGAATTCTCTTCGTTTCCTTGCAAGCTATCGACGCATCGATTAGGTCTCATGGCTGATCAGGATACCAGGTAGTGCACTCCCATTCATGTTCTGAATCAATGCGCTGAACGGACATGGCTAGCCTCCAATACCCGGCAGAGGTCACGGAAGAAGCAGATTCATCATCTCCCGCACCATCGTCAGACGCTCCAAGACCCGACCATTCCGTAGCACCGCAAAGTCACAGCAAGCGACGCCACAGGAGCCTTCCACGACAACGCCACCATCGCGCAGTTCCACCGTCACATTCCGAAATCGATCTTATCCACGGCCTCGGAGGGTCCCGCCATACTGACAATCTTCGCCGCGATGTCCAGATACTCGATGCCTTTGAGCGACGTTTTGCTGCTCTAAGGACTCAGCTCGTCGAGGCGACGGCTTCTTTATCTGCTCATAAGGTTCAGCTGCAAAACGCGAAGATGGAGCTCCAGCGTGCGGAGGGGATCATCGCCGATGTGGACCGGCAGCGGATCGAAGCGGAAGTCCAAGCAGCAAAGGATAGGTCGACTGCCAGGAGGCTCCTGATAGAACGTGCCATGGACGAAGCGAAGGAACAAGGCTATAAGGAGGGTTACCAGGAAGGCTTTGGAATGGCGAGATCGTTCCGGGAAATCAGGTCCAGAAAACACTCGGGAAGAGATAGAAGTGTTCCTGCGCCGATAGTCCCTCCGACCCGTGGCAGGTATGTCTTCCAGTTATATGTGGCGCAACATGTGTGACCTCCTGCTCAGGACCACGAAGTCAAGTCTGTCCCTTTCCTTGATGGCGGATTACGAGGACCTAGAAGAGAGGCTGAAAGTTCCTGTTTATCCTAACCCGATGGTTGCTGTCATGAGGTGCGGGCCTTTTCGTATAGAGTCACTTCTGTTCGATATTCATCATTTCGTAGAAGCGTCGCGTCATCCTTTGCGAATCCTCCTGATTGGCAATCCAGACGTCGCGGAACTCCTGATCCCCATCCGGATGAATCTCATGTCCCTACTCTACCGGAACCTATTTTATTGCCTTCCACGACTTGGAGGCAAACTCTGCGAGCCCGTCGCCCTCGCATTCGGAACCGTCCTTACCTCTTCGTCAGTTTCCCGTCTCGCCGGAAGTCATATGTCCGATACCTCCACAGATATATGCCCCGTCCCCAGTCTCACCGTCTCATTCCAACTCACCACCTAACGATGAACAACAGCATTCTCTCGAACAGATTGAAGAATCGACGACCATGGATGGTCCTTTTCGGGCGCTGACACGTTATTCGAAATTCAGCCCCCATATCGACGATCATGGAGGAGATTCGAGAGCCTCTACACCTCTTTCACAGTACGCTATGTTACGCCCTCCTGCATCAGAGCCAGACAGGTTCCCTGGACGAAAGCAGACTGAGCGTATTGCGGATGAGTGGAGAAGCCAAAACCACGATATCATTTCTTCGCCGGCTAACCGAAGGCAAGATGTATGGTCCAACTTTGTACGCTTTTTCTCCCTTCTAACAGTCGATTTTTAGACACCATCTCGTCCAAGTGATTGGGAGTTTGTATCTCCTGTTTCAGAGGCTTCGTATCATGCATCTAGCTTATATAACCAGACTGATCCGGGAAGCAAACATACGCTAGGGGAAGGCGAACAATCACCTAAGCAGACTCCACCAAAGCGATTGATGTCGCCCCTTGCCTGGTTAAGGAAACGTTTCCAGAGATCCTACTCGAGTCCTGCTGGAGTCAACATACAAGTCGAACCTCCGGTGCGATTCCCTCGAAGTGTATTGTCGAGTGTCTGACCTTTCTTTAGTCTCAGTCTCCGTCAAATCCCAGCGATCACGCGAGCTTTAATCCGGGACTACTTACAGATCGACCTTTGCCGGATCTTCCTCCGAGTCGGAGGGTGCCAAGAAGCCATGATCCCATCGAATTACCCGATGATCGTCTACCTCCGGGCTTTATACCGATGCCACAGATGGACGAGCGTTTTTTCTCCGATTCCTCAGGTTCCGACGGAGCTGGCTCAGATACAAAGACCGGTCACTGCCGGCAGAAGTATTCGTGATAACGCGAGCCTACGGTCGAGAGTGCCAAGCTTTGGTGGACACACCGCTTCGTTACATCGACCCTTTCTCTCTTTTCGGACTCTTAATGCATTTTTTCTTGGGACCTCTTTCTCTTTCTTTTCTTCAGCGGAACTGTATTACTAGTCATAGTCTCTTTCTGTATGGAATGGAATTTTGTTTTATGTGAAACGGCATGCTCAATCCTTCTCGTACCGATCAATTGTGGAATGCTGACACTATCTGAATCCAGCGTTGCACATATCGATGGCAGGAAAGTCAATGGCGTATATATACAGATCCAACTGCCTGATATGCAAATCTCGTCTCTGGTAAGGAAAATGACTTAGCCACTTGAAATTACATTAAAATGTTCGTGTTTTAGCGTAGCTATGATCATGATGGGTACATGCGATGGTATAGGAAAGACCTGGTGTGTGTGTGTTGATAATTTACAATGCCTCCGAAAGCGCTCTCTATACCAATCAATTCTTCCCTTTTTCTTCAGCTTGAGCAGCGGCGGCACGAGCAGCAGCATTGGCCATCATGCGTCTCGCATTCCATTGGAACAGAGGGAGGGTAATGAGGGAGACGACGGTCCAACCGATGAGAACACCGAAGTGAAGTCCAACTAAGCAATAATCAATGGGCGTCCCACAGCTGTAGATAAAGAAACTTACGTTGATTCTTCGTTCCAAAGAGAATCGTCCTGACAGCGCCAGAGACGTTGTAGAATGGGAATGCATAGCCGTAGCGGTAAAAGTGAGGGAGAACTTCGATAGGCATGAAGCAGACGGACACATTGGCTGTAGTAGACAGTCAAAAATCAACTGAAACAAGAGCTACACAGAACGTACTGATGATCCATGAAATCATGAAGAACGGCATGAATTTCGGCGTGAGGAGGGTGATCATAGCCTCGAGCGCAAGCCCAACGGATAGCATGCCAACGAAGTTGAGCATCCAGAAAATGAAGAATCCTGCACGACCGAATCTGTAAAAGAATTCCGATCAGATGTTATTTCGGAACACGTTGATGGATACTCACTTGGTATCAAAGTCTGCCTGGAAAGCCCTACTCAAGGTGGAGTAGAAGATTGAGATCATGAAGTACAAGGCGATCGTCGAATAGAGGCGGACTTTGATGAGTGACTTTGTCGTCAATCTCATTTCAATGCCGGAGGCCATACGAGCGCCGGAACCAATCAACTAAAGCGAGCGTTCAGATTGATCTTGCGCAATACCACAGGTAGACTTACCACAATAAAGAAACAGAGAACTAAAAGATAGATGAGGCCAACGAAGGTGATAGCGCTCGCCCTTGAGAATGACCGTTAGTTGTGGTACAATACTATCAAATAAGGGCACTTACACAGGTACATTGAACGGACGGAGGTTGTCAATCGTGTAGCTGATGGGCTCAGTGATGATTTGCGGCGCAGTTTGGAGGATCGAAGCTAGGGCGTCTGACGAAGAAGATGCAGCGATCTGAGTCCCAAACCGTTGAGCGAAGCTTTGAGATATGGTAGCCATAGTGGTCATGATGTAAGGACGTATCAGTGAGCGGCTGTCGGTGACTGAGAAGGACGTCCAAAAATTCCGGAAGTACCACTCACAATGCATTCTCGTTTCGTGCTTCCACGACGTATACAGTCACGGCTGCCGAGCCATTGTACGAAGAGGTGGGCGATGAAACAGCAGAGTTGAGCGATGAGGTAGCATTGGCGTGGACTGGGAGAGAGTATTCGTCAAAAGCATCGGTAGAAACAGAAGATAACATACTAACGACTGCCACCCAGGCTCTTTGGTCTATGATGTGATCTCCCACATCTTCTGGGCTCGAGAAGTCTGACGCGACTCGTTGTGTCCATGATACCCTCGACAAAGAGGAGACATCTGCCAAGAGAGCACTGATGACGTTACCGCCGATTGTGGATCCATCGAAATCCTATCAAAATGATGAGATACACACCCTAGACGCGTCGCTGGAAAAGTACGCACCACGACCCATCCAGGTAACTTGTGATCAGGTACCTTCCACAACGCTCCCCAGTATATTGAGAAGATACCGAACATCAATATAACCATGGAAAAACACCCGACCACCAAACTCTTGATGTACTCCTTCCGCTGCGCCGAGAGCTCCCTATCGGTGAAATCATTGGAGAAGAGCTTGGGAGGAGCCGCGGGCTGCTTTTGTTTCTCTGGGCTGGTATGCACCCCGGCATTTACGTTGACGGTGGAGGTACTAGCAGATGGACGGATAGACATGGTTGCACGTGAGATCGAGCGAATGAACTGCAAGGGAAAAGGCGGTTGAGGGAGGTGGTCGCATGTTCAGGGATTTATGTATTCATTCATCAGCCGATTCGGACACTGCTCACAGAGGCGGACCGTCGGCAAGGAAGAGAACAGGAACATCCTCCGACTCGGACATGTATTACTGGATTTGCTAGCGACCATCAGATTGCCAGGGACGATTCGGACAAATGACTCATACCTTTCTACATGTTTTCTAACCGACCGAAATGAGGAATGATCTTCTGTGATGACGCTCAGTGGACGCTAACAGGCGACAGTCGCCGGACGACACTAACGGTCGAACCATTGCTGATTCGGGAAGTTTTTGGAAATTTGCTGTGGTGCTCGGGTCCCGGCCATGTTCCGACCGGTAAAATTAGGTGTGTGGCGCAGTTAGAACGAGCTATTCCGAGGTGGAGTAGTTTGATAATGCTTGTCGGAACGGGTTCATTTAGAAAACGAGTACTATTATCAAACACTTGTACTGTATGTCCAGGAAAGCACTCGCTAGAGGCCGTCACCGAACCGAGAAAGAAGTCCAACCCCACACTACGGAAAGTCGAGTGGTGCCGTTTTGCCATACCAAATCGTCGCCGCAATGCATTGATTCGCATACCTATTCTCCCCTGCTTTGGAGAGGCTAAGACCCCTTGGCGGTGAGTGGACACATCAAAATCTGGGCGGCGTGATGTATAACGATGCTGAAAACCTAAGAACCGGCGGAATGTTTCACAAGCAGAATTGCTGACGAACCCCGAGTAACTCGAGCCGTCGTCGATTATGCAGACTCGCAACAGAGTCAGCTGCATTCGGTTTCGAAGTGAAGACTCCGAAATCGAATCATGTCTATTTGCCAAGACAGCGACCCTCGTGCGAATAACTCCAAGAGGCGTTAGCACTTATATGCTCATCAGGGAATCATGGAATTTATTCAGCGAGTAATATAGAAAGGATCAAGGTTAATCCAACGTTTTTCAGGGGCGTAATTACTCCGGTCCAACGGAAGGGCCTTGGCTGTTGCAGCCCAACGTTCGAAAGCTGCACGCATGTGTTCTTCCCCTGCGGATGTGGCTGCATGCTGGGCGCATGCACCGATAATAAAAATAACGATAGTTCCGAGGCTTCAGTAGCAGTGATGGCGGAGCGAGACGGATCGCCGTGATTTCCACATAGGCCATCATCCATCATACAATGGCCCTGGTGCACTGGTAAACATAGCCAGATAGCTACAAGTGCCGTCGACGTCGAACCGGATGTAGGTTCCGTACTCTCAAGATGCAGCCAATTGCCTGAAGAGGATGGGAAGCGTATGAGCTGCACGCCTTTGTATCCTTCTGAAAATCTAGAGGATGCAAAAAGATTGGTCTCGCCGACTCGGAGTAGGGTGCAATTAGCAGCTCCAATATAACGTAAGGCGATTCTGCGAGTGATCTTGACTCCCCCGCAAGAGCGCCTGTCACGATCTAGATATGAGGAGCATCGGCAATGCAAAGATCTACTGCGAAAATTAGAGGGAGAGACAGGTCATATTAAAACGCAAAGAGAAAGTACTATATAATCACATTCAGTACGAATGTCACATTTCCAGGGGCCTCATCCATATTTTCGCCCTGTTCTACCAACGTCGAAATATATGTCGATTTTCGGGTGCGTGTTGAGCAAAAACTCCATCCGGATAAGAAAATTACTCCAGTTTTTCACGAATGTATTCGTTCATTCGATAAGGTTGAAGGGTGTCAAATCATCATTCCCAGAAACGCTGATGCTACCGTCATCGGAGACGTGTAAAAAGGGGATGCCTGGGTGCCTCTGCACGGGCTTCATAAAGCAGGGAATTTCTTTCCTGAAGCCGCCGGTAAGACCCCTCACTTGAACCTTACCAGCAATAAGTTTCAATGGGCGTAATAGAGGAGAAATCTCCGACTAAGAATTGTATGCCTGTAATGGAGGTAACAGGCCCTCATAGAAAGGGAATCGAACGCGGTACCGGCACCAGGGGTTGGACAGCGAAATTCGGCGAGCTCTGACGTTTCCACTTAGATCAGGCACAATTAGTTTGGTCGTCAAACAAATCTTACTCACTGAGAGTTTTCTGCATGGCTTCCTCGCAGGAAAAACTACCAAACATTGCCCCTCCTACAGTTCACCCTCAAAGGTCGTAGCGAGAATGCCGAGATGAAGATGTCCGAGAAGTCTAGTACGTAGGTAAAAGACGAGCCTCCCGAGTCGAGAACCGTAATAGTGCCCAAGTCCTTGGAATAATAGGCAATTGTACGTATGGAAAGGTGAAAGGTGAAGCAATACGAGATCCTGGTGGAGATCAGGTGATCATACTCCCGCCATCCTGTGGAGGCGCGCGAGGATGTTGGTCTGAATATTTTAGGGGTGCAATTACCATCTAATCAGAAAGAAAATAACGTAGGTCATGTAATTTCTCGGACGTCAACTCGCCACTCCTCGATCGTCCACATAGCATCAACGAAGGATCATATGTCTACCTTTACCGAATGGGAGCCAGGATTTTGGCATGTAGAGCCAAAAAAATATCCTGCTCCCGGTGATGATGTTCCTCTTTGGAAATAACCTAGCCGCCAGTAACAGATACACCAACGGGTAGACGACGTTGAATGCATATGACAGGTGATTGTCGACTTGAGGAGCTGGAAGCGAGCATGAGCTCTGCCATCGTTGGGATTCGCTGTATTTGTTGTTCCTGGACCAGAATTTAGAAGTAAAGAGCATTGAATGAATTATAATATAATATCTCATCTGAATTTGTCATTTGCCTCGTCAACGCAATGATGAGATATATTGATCACATTTTTGTGTAGACATGAACACGAAAGGATGACCGGAACGGCACGGTCGCCGAGGACCTGGGGTTGTAATTACGTCAGCCTTTGATTCTCTTTTCTCAGCTCCCACCAAGATTCGGAATGAAGCTTGCTTGCACGCCCGACGCGGACGAGAACGGGCCCTACTACTCTCCCACGGCTCATCAAAAGACTGAGCATCAAGATGCAGAAATGGGTAAAGGTTGGTATCTCTCGCGCGGTGGTTCAATGTCGAAATTTAGGAGGAAAGTTGAGTAGTGAGGTAAGCCATTTCAAAGATCTGGTCCTCATACGAGTCTCTATATATATCCCCTAGCTCGACTGCAAATAGTCGGCTGGTACACGACACCCGGCCATGCCTGCTCGCTTGTGACCGCTGGCATCATGGACTCGGCTTGTATGTACACATTAAGGGTGGAAGAGAGGGAGTCGCCAGCGGTACATCGCAGGATCCATCCTAGATCAATGTCAGGACATCGAATAGAAGTCAGAACAAGTGCATACCAGGGCCGCTCGTCATACATGGGTTCTTGACCATCATGGGGTCCCTAAAGTCAAATGGGCGCCACTGAATGCCAGATTCTGCATCGCCTTGTGTATAGGAAAGTCTTGAATGGTCTAAAATGTGGATAAGCACAAGAGCCGGAAGAGAGCAGGCGCACATACCCAGGGTAACCGAGGCTCCAGAGAAACCGCAATGGGCAGACAACAAGCTTGAGAATTACATGATGCACCAAGCTCTGACTGGGTGTGGTTCAAGAAAGTCGACAGAAACCTTAGAAAACGTACTGACCTGGTTGGATGTCAAGGAACTCGCAGGTGGTAGATGTGGGATATAGGAACGTAAAAGAGGTTATCTCCGTATGCTTCCGTGTGGCTGACGCGTCCGCTTGAAAGGAATCATTGCCACCGTGGCTAGTATTGATGGATGTGGTCAATCAGGAAACGGGAGCGAATATCAAATTTGCCTCCGGTTGGGCATCCGGCTCCTCGGGGCGGGTTTAACCGTGCCGCTTTCAATGCTGGATCTCCCTCCGACGATCAAAATATACACCCGAAACTCGACGCACTCTTTTTGGTTTCCGTTCGTCTTAAAGAAAATCTTCAAGAAGAGTAGGGAGCAAGAGTCTTGGCGCTCTATCTTCCTAGAACGGCAGCTGTGGCCCAAGGGCGATATGAGCAATTTGACCAGCCTGAGGACGATCGAAAGAGCTTGTGCACTAAATAGCAGTTGCTGTGGTTCAAGGTACAGAATGTCGCTCCGCAGGAAGAATATGAAGAAATCTTGTATTGACGTCATTATTGATGGGAGTACGGTTTTCTATCCGCTTGATATCTGTAGATAAATCCTGGAGCTGTATGACTGTGGTACGAAAATGAGAATTCAGTAAGTATACAAAGATTAAGATACGGATATCGTCAAAAAAAGATACTATATGTGTATCCATTTCGACAGTAATTTACGCTGGAGGCCTACAATATATCAATGCGCAACTTTTCGGGGTTATGTTTTTTGGGGACGGGTTTACCATGACGTGAGCGAGGTCCCGAAAGCACCCATATTTATCAGAGGTAGTACAAGTTCTGCTGGTACCAAGTGCCTAAGGCGAAGAAAGAGAATGGCTTAGGAACACTTTCCAAGCGAATTCAAAGTGCACACACGGTTCGCAAACGTTTCATGGCTACTGGTAATACGAGAATTGGAGACAGCGGTGTCACGAAATTTTGGTTCTTTAAAAAACATGCAAAGCTACCCCCAAGTCCATGCTAGAATCCGAAGTCCAAAGGCGCATCGTCTAAAACCCTTCTGGAGCGACTATCCTTGAGCAGAGGTAGAGGTCTGCGGGCGAAGAAAAATTGCTTTTAGTAAAGAGATGGATATTCAAAGCAGGTGACATCGCAGACACGTAAGAGTATGGGGTGATGCTTAAGAGATACTTGGATAGATGTATACTCAGTCAGCAAGTTGGCACTATAATTCCCTGGTAGCCATTCCAAAGTGGAGTAAACACTGCAAAATCAGAACGGCTGCAGTTAGCTGCTTTGAGTAGTAGGAGAGTTTAGCCTGTGGTGTGTATGAGAAATGTCTCCCGAAAGGAAAAGACATGACTCACCTAACTCAATATCATTGCCTAGCATTTTAGTAATAGTGACTTTCAGATATACTCTAAAAACGTATCAGCGATGTCAAAAGAAATTACGGGGAAATCTGCATACCAGTTGAAATCAAGGCATACGGCATCAAAGAAACAGCTCCACGGAAACAACCTTCGAGTGGTCTCAGAGCACCGATATTCTAGAGTCCGAATAGCTGACTCCACGGGCTCTGCCTCCGCATCCAATGTGTGGACGTGGCTTTCAAAACGGGCTAGCATCCGTACCATGGTCCCTTCCTATGGGATCGCAGAATTGAGGCCCGAGATTTAGATTGATGTGAAAGATCCAGCTGGCCACCATATCGTTGTCTTCGTCGTCATCATAGTTCTTCGTCAGGAAACACTATCCCGGTATCAAATTGTCATTGGTTTTATCGACGTTATAACAAATGCCTTGCTATTAACCAAGATCACATTCTGACAGTGGAATGAGCCCCCAGTCAAAGCATACCATGCAGACGCAGTGTGTACATCCGTTCGCACCCTCATTTAAGAAAGAAAATAATGAAAAATTAGTGATATTCGCCCTTAAACTCACCTCCGACTGTCAATGCCGTGAGACCGATATCATGATATTTCTCAAGGTACCACAAGTGTCCACTCCGAACGATACAAAACATCTCAGTCAAACAATAGTATTATAGTTGGACGACCGAGAAGAAATATGGAAACTGTCGACCGAAACTATGAGAGGATCAAATACACGGAAATTTGAAGTACCCACACCTGAGTTAGCTGGTTCAGCTATGATAGCAAAATATGACACTACCAAGACGTGTAGGTAAGTAGCTGTGCTTTTCACAAGTACCGTAATTGAATAATCGGAAACTTCAAGGTAATTACACCATCCTTCTTCGACCAAGTGCCCTTATTCTTATAGGACCCTCGAGCGACGTGAAAGTATACGACTTAGAGTTAGTTTCCGTGCTTAATAACGTAGCCTACCTTGAACAAGAAACACAAGCTATCAAGCATCTGTTCATAACGATCAGTAATCAGTACGATAAGCTCGTCGAGGATATTAGCCGTATAAGTCTCTTCTAGCACCAACACGGTGTCTATCTGGGGAGACATTAATCAAGATATCTGTCCTCGGATCGTATCATGACCCCCACGTACTCGAATAATTTACTAACGTTAATATTTTATTGTTGCAATTGAGTCGTTTTGCAACATTTCACCGTTTCTAGCCTTGAAATTCTGATATTGTTCATCAATACGTGTTCGAGCTGTGGATTGCTCACATAAATAAAGATATCACCAACTCAATCAATATATAAGGTGCGAAGAAACCCACGAAAACATAATAATCTTAGACTTGACAAGAACAATTTCGGCTTGAATGGGCTGGTGTATTCCTAAAAGCACGGATGTCCTGGATGTCCTTATATGGAATGCTGCTAGTAGTCTGCAAGAAGTGAAGATGAAATCATGCCAATAATTAGAGTAGTCAGTGGACAGTTACCGTGGCAGACGTTTCAGATATGTGACGTGCGAATCGGGGCATAGCAGGCATTGAATGTCGTCGAGTGCGCTGTACATTCAGCTTGTGTGATTCATCTTGATGTCGGTAATTGAACCTAGGGAGGGTAAGTTTTGGGTAAGAAACACGAGAACATCATGTACATCGCAAGCAGCGAGTTGACATATACTGAATCAATGGTTAGTCATCGTCAGTCGGTGAGGAACAATGCTAACGTTTTGGCAAGACAAAGATGATCCCGAGGTGAATAAGGGTGTCTGGCCATACAATGAACTGTGAGTAATTGTCAGTCCTCGAAATGTTGTTTTGATTGACAGAACAACTAACTGCGATCAAAGAGAGTAGCGAACATACACTGTTGGCAGCTAGGTTAAATTCTCGTGCACAGAAAACCTGCAAGGATCATGACCTTGTTGCTAATCCTGACACAATAATGAGGCGCATCAGATTGAGAAGGCGGGAAGCCATACTAGTAATATAAGTTGTTAAAAGGACTTCAAAAATGTAGTAACCCACGTGGAGAAATTCATGGCCGCTCTGCTCTTGTGCAGGTAATAAGACGTCATGAGGGTTACCAGGACGTCTGTGGCTGACACCATGGAAAGGCCAGCATGATTGTATGTCTATAATATTCAAGTAAGCATCCAGGATTATCCATACAATGTCAGAATATGCAATCCCATACTTTGAGGGTGGAAATTTCCGAGAAATTTGGGGTTGTGGAACTAACAAAAATGAATTCAAGTGTTCCCAGCTGCTACAAGGACTCACTTACATTTCATATGTCTCAACTGCAGTGTCATGGTCAGCATAATATATATCAGGGACTGAAGGAACGATGTCTTACCTATTCCGACACCTGAACGAAACATATTAATCAGCGCACAAAATTAAAACTGCGAATACGGTACCAAGTGAGGCTCCGATAGCCAAAAGCTGGTTAATAGTAAGTGTGCGTATGCTGGGTAATATAATAATATGCCAACCACGATCCATGGGAGAAACTTGTGAAAACGTCTTCCAACTATATTCTAAGTAAGATTCGATAATCATAAATATTAAAAAATACAGACGCTTCCATAGTCGAATCGCATATAGCCTAAGAATCGTAACAGTAAGACCTCTACCCGTTTGGGGTAAAAGTATGATTCGTACCCTTGAACATAGACAACTGTCGCTACCTGAGAGAAATGCTATCAAGTGGGAAAAAGAGATATGGAGTGGCGACTCACATTCATACATAATTGCACCTAGATTTGCAAATGAGAAGTATCAGAGAGACCAGTATTTACGTTGAACAGGCACAATCACAAAATATTACCTTAAAGCTCCTGCGTAATATCATCAGCAAGACTAACCTTACGTCTCCGCTCAGATACGTACCACACGCTATGTAACATGGCACCGGACAGGTCTCCAAACATGTCAATTAGATAGAAATATAGGGCATGGGTGGTAAACGCGACGTGTAGGGCATCAAGTATCCTGCGAAAGAATGCATTAATTCCAGTCTGAGACCGATACTCTTCAAAACTGACTGACCAAAGTAGAGCCACCTGTTTAATAAGCCTTAAGAGTTCAATATCAACACCGGAAGAGTTGTTGACACACAGAGTATCGATAGAGCGATATATCATTCGGATATTTCTTGTAGTATATGACCATCTGCAGATTGGTGATGCCAAATAAACTACAGATTGAATTAACGGATGTTGTTTCGCATAGGAAGAGCTACTTACATTGCGGCTATTGTAGCGCCAATGTAGAGGACGCCAAAAGTATCTCCAATCGATGGAATACTTGGTGAAGGTTGTGAAGACATTGCAGAACCTAGGTTCAGATGAAACTATCTGACCTCATCGTCCTATATATGACTGGACGGATGGATAACAGCAAAGCCACCATCACCGGTTGATGGATCCGAGTCCTCGCTGGCAACAGGAACTTGACGGGAACTCATCTAATCCCTTGAAGATTGAAATCTCGCCATTAACAGTAGTTTGAGATTGAGATAGCTCTTACCACACTTAGATAGGCATGAGAGCCGAGGTGTTTATAACACAACGGCAACGGAAACATCGGAAAGCACTTGAGGTACTTAGGGTACACTCCTCCGCCTTTGTCAATGCGATACATAGACTGAGAGAAAATCTGTTCATATATGAATCAAGTCAATATTCCTGAGTTTATGTGTGCTGAATGCCATTTGTTAGCTTCAAGTTCGTATGCTAGAAATTGTAGAAAGAGATGATCAAGGCAATGATAGATCGTCCAAATTTAAACACTGTGCATATCTTTTTCTGATGTCGCTCTATCGCTTACATAGGTAGTGTGGAATCACTTGGCTAAATAAATTAGGCTTTGGTAATCAGTAATAAAGGACTATCCATCATTTTTATGGTGGATTGACAGTTTGTGCATCGAAAGCAGGTAGTCATAAAGGACCGTACAGCGCATCTCATCTCTGTTGTCTTGTTTCATTGAACAGATGGCCTATTCTTGCTGCCATAGAGAATGGATGCCGTCAATTGAATTATCGAAGGTTACAATGAATCCGAATCTCGCATGATCATCTGATTCAGTTGGTCCAAATTGAAAGGTAATATATTATTACCGGTAACGAATGAATGAGATATCCCTGGGTTCAGCAAATGATTTGTTGTTGCTCCTCGAGATTTGGAAGACGCCCTGCTTAGAGTCTATTTTTAGGGAGGGAACCGGAAGAATGGCAGAAGCTAGTCGAGAACTCTGTGAGATCCTAGGTTGATCCTAGGTGAAAGTACGCGATATCGACAATAACTCTATTTTTTTCGGCTAATATAAATGTGACAAAGATCAGTATAAGATCCATGTGCCTTGCGTGTGCCTCTCCGTAGTTCCTCCGTGCTCCCCGTGATTCGGGTATACGAATGCTGGTTCCTGGTCTCGTGACCATTGACCAAACTCCGAGTCGCTGTCGCCATACATTAGCCATACAGCCCTTTTGAGCTTAAGAGTAGCTTACGGGATAGTATGTGTTCAAACGGCTATGATAGGGTTTGTTGCATACTCCGTAAGGGATCATTTAGCTGTTCGGGCGGAGTGATCCATTCTCACTGCTATAAGATTATCCCTTGAATTTTACATCCTTCATCGAAAAAGATCATCCCAGAGATCTAGGACATCAAATCGAAGTAACTTCTCATACCCTCATGGTAACAGCTTCTGACGAGACTCAGTGCGCAGTGCGGATAACGGCAATGGATGCTTCATCACAGTGTCGAGATACAGGCATCAGGAACTATTATGTGGTGGCGATTAGGCAAATTCGTCGCGAAGTAAGTCTGAAGTCGCTCAGCATCTCCTCTTGCAGCAAATGGACAAGTCTCGTCCGTCTCCTTCGCTATTCTCGTGTGGATCTCACGACCCTTGAAACGATTGATATCGCTGGACTATGGATCTCATATGACGGGGGTCACAATGGTAATCCGGAAGAGCCAGAGTCAGCTTTCAATCTTGTAAACATTCTTCAACTGGCGTCAACAAAGTTGCGCAATTTGAGGCTAGAACTGTGCCCCCCTTATCCGCGTGTGCGTGTTCTTTACCTCGTTGAAGCCCATCTTTTCAGATCTTTCGCAGTTTCTCAGCACAATATCAGATGGTTAGACTACCTGGAGATCGTTCATAGATGTCGAAAGGATTACATGGACTGTGAAATGTTTCTGGAAAAGCTGAGATGGTTTACGGGCCAGATCGACTATGCGAGGAACGCTACTTTTGATATCTCCAACTTTGAAGCACCAGGAGACGTCGAAAGGTATTTGACTGGGCCTGAAGCTACGAAAATCTGGGAAGCCGCTGCTCTCGCTGAACTGCGGCACCAAATCAATGGAGATTACGGAGAAGACACAGGCGTTAAATCCCGTTTCGACGATATCTCTCAGGAGCAAGGCCAGAGAAGTGGAAAGTTCGAGCAGTGGAAGAAGAAATGGTCTAGCTTTTATCAGGATTTTTTCGGCTTTCATGTTTTATGATCACGGTGAATCTAATTCTTGCGACGTCCTTACATAATGTGAAAATAATCCGCATTATTCCTGCTGCAATAGGTTTACGCACCGTTTGTCTTACTTTGAACACGGCGCTTGCTGGTGCTCTGCAGCCCGATACTACGTGAGTTCCTCTTCCCTGACTCATTCCTTCTGCTCTGCCGACCGACGATGTCAGGTCGTTCGAGGTTGCTGTGGACAACCCCATCCAGGACCATATACTCACTAAATCTGAGACTCTTTGACAGTGAGAGCTAGTTAGCCCACGTCTCTGATCAATTTCGGCTTCGTCCTGCAGTACTTAAGGTGCCGCTATGGACATATAGTCATACACGTACCTCGGAAGATTTCTGTTCTTTCTTGTAGCATTCGGCTGGTCGACATCCCTCCATCCACACCACGTTTGCTGGGTGGACATCTTCCGCAAACGTGGTCCGAGGAGCGATAAAGCCCCCGGGGGTTCTATGGAGGTCTGGAAAAATATAGTGGACGCACCTATATTTCAGCAAGTGTGTACCTCGCAACGGAAAAGAACCATTCTCGAACTCCTTGCATCGCCAACGCCTCAAGAAGAAGGAACAAATTGCTCACCATTTCCAACACATGCAATTAAATAGGGCGATGGCGGACGGGGTATTTAAAACGGTGACCAAGGAGATCAAACGACAAAAGCAATCGAGCCCACCCATAAAATCACCAACGAAAGACTGTGGTAGTGGTAGTCGTACTGACATGGCTGGCTGGTGCCGACAAGCCGCATCCACGTGACGAAATCCGTGCGGAGATTGGCAAGTCCCGGACTCGGCACTGACCATACCCTCGCTGGCGCCGTCTCGCTCTCATACGGTATGGAAAGCTAACAGGACCCCGAGGGAATGCGATAATAACAATTTATGATGTTGGGCAGTACCTGTGAGGCGGTAGGGCTGCGTAATCGACGCGAGTGTCGATTTTGGTGCTAAGGTGCGTTATCTTTCTGTCTTCTATTGCTGCGGCTAACGTGCTGGCATTGGATCGTTACAGGTCCACTCTCAGAGACCAAGGAAGATTAACGATAACTAATGACTACGAGGCCCACGCTTAACGACCCGACGAGTAGACATCCCTCACAGCACTCCCCCTTCCCACTTCGAACTCAATGGCGAGTGTCCTCCACTCCCGCCACCTTTCCTGCGGTATAAACTGCAACTGGTGCACTCGATGATATGTCAGCGGCCAGTTCCGGGGACCTTACACTCGTTGTTTGCTCGTTTTGGGTACCATAGTGCGTTTTTCTGTCTTTCCTGTTGTTACAGATAACTAATTTGGATCGGATTGTTACAGGCTCGTTACCAGTGATTGACGAGGATTATGCGGACGTATTCAACCATCTGGCATGCCTATGGAGCTCGCCATCCAGCCTCAATTGACAGGGCTACAGGGCGACTCGTGACACCACCCCCGCTGAAAGACAAGGGTGACATGGCTTCAGAACTCCCAGCGCCTCAGATGCTGTGTATACTTGCGTAAAACCACTGAAAGATGCGTCCGGGGTCGTTTTTCGGGTTTCTGTCCTTCATCTGCTTACCAGCGTCGTCGAAACCCCAATCTTTTCCCCATCACGACGACTGTCGACCTATTCAGAGCTTCATTAGTCGGTGTGAAGATTGTTTTTGCACTCGTAATCTCTTGATCAATACGACTCTTCCTCTCCCTAATGGTGACGACAAATTATCTGGTCCTTCAAGTGCCCCAGAGATGACGTCTCCACTCTGACATTATGAGGTATGCCTTAGATTGATCGTCGTCGTCGTCGTCTTCACGCCGCCGACAGTCTTTCACAACATTAACCCCTCCCCCGCATCTGGTGGTTACTACGCCCATACTCTGCCATTCAGCGCAGTGGGGACTGCATCGGTAGTATCACTACCAAAGTCGACTAGGTGGACCATCGTTACAATGCTCCTCTCTATAGTATGGCGGCCTTCGTCTTGTCAATCCTGTTCATAAGCTCAAGCTCACCCCCTTTCTACAACCGACAACGCCTTTCTGCCGGCCTTCAAGTGCCACGGAGAGATGTTTTCTAGGAGACCACCCAACACACCAGCCCGACCAAGAGGGCCGTATCAATTGACCTCGTTGTCATCGCGATAGCGACGCCGCTGCAACGTCTTACAGCGCCTACTTTCGTAGACTGTTCCGCCCACGACGATGTTTTACCGGCTTCAAACCGTGACATTGACTACGAGGCAGCGCCTGCAGGAAGATCCGGCTCCCACATGGCCATTCGTGTCAACGAAGTTAACCCAGAAGCCTTCCGCATCCCTGGTATGCCCACAGGGAACGGGTTTCTGGTTCGGAGCGACCAGTGGGAGGGCCTCCAGCAGCAGACCCTGTACTACGTTCTCTCGTCCTCTCCATCTTCAAGACATCATCATTTCTTACCACCCTCAGAGGCTCGCTCTGATGAAGTACGAGCAACAACGTCATGTACTGACGACCTCAGGATCCAGACGTTTAATGCAGGGGATTTTTGTGAACGGAATCAGAGGGAATGCGAAGAAGAGTGGTGCATAGGAAAGATTACGAGTCGATGGAAATTGACCCCCCCCAACGAATGACGCGGGCCGGAGCACGTCCTCAAGCACCAATCTTGCGTCCTCTAGTTCGACACATCTCTGGGCTCGACTTCCTCTTCCACGTCATCGATGCCTATCATCCGTATCGCTGAGGCAATTTCCCCCGAGTTTGGCTCACTTTCTACAGCACGACAACCAGTATCACCGGCCCTTCAATCATCTCAACAATGTCTACGTTGAACTCGATATTTTTTCAACGACATCCACATCGCCCCCGACAATGTCCTCGACGTCTTCTCTCCTGCCCTCAACCACGACGACATCTATTGCGTCTATTCCCTCCCAAACAGAGATTACCAGGTCCGGGTCGCCCATTGCTACAACCTCTGAAACTTCGAGCACAACGTATCTCACCGCAGTCGTCACCTTCACGACAAATATGCCCTCATCCCTCGCCACCTCCTACTCGGGTTCGAGTGACGTCAGTTGTACTGCTCTCGTCGCTGGTGTCACTACCGCTATTTCCGTCCTTCCCACCCTCATTCTCGGTATCGTCTTCCTCTATAAACCCGCCCACAAACGGTGCATCGATTTCATGGAGACTATCAAGCACCTCAAACGGAAAGGCAAAGGTGCTCGTACCATCGGACTACTCAATTACGAGTTTGAGATACAAATCATCAACGGTTATAGGCATGTTCTGAATACGTCGGCGATGGTGCCTCGCTCAATGCTACTTCCCTCCTCCTTAGGAATCTCCACATTACTGCATTCCTTCGTTTCTCCTCGAGGACTCAGACAGTACATCAGTGCTGTGGACCAGGTCGTTCCTCGTTGGGACATCGTGTCGGTAACAACACCACAATGCCGGTGGACATCTCCGGATGAATTTTTGTCAGTATGCACATCGGTACGCAATATTCAAGACTTTCCTTGCTTATGTCCGGTACTAATGATTGTTGCACAGGTACATCGCTTTCTCATGATGTTCAGCATCGTCACCGAGAAATCTTCGAGCGGGAGCATGTCCTCAAAAGCCAGTGATACGTCCTCCAGCTCGACATCTTTGAGCTCTACTTCCTATTCGATGTCATTGACGCCCATCATGTAGGTCACCGACACATCTTTAGCCTCAGGTTTAGCTCACATTTTTCCAGAGCGACCAGCAGCACCGGCGCCATCTCGACATTCTCCACGACTTATGCGCCGCCATCGACATCACCCCCGACGCTCACCGTTACCTCGACGTCTTCTCTCCTACCTTCAACCACGATGATCTTTGTCAGGTCGACCACCTCCCAAAATGACACCACCACGGCTTCCGACGAATCGAACAAGACCTCCCTCGCCACGATCTTCACTTCCATCTCCAGTGAGCTCACTCCCTATACAACGAATCTGTCCACATTCCTCGCCATAACCGATTGAGGATGGAGTAACATGGATCTTCGTGCATCCTGATGTGTCTGGATTGAAAAAGTGGTCGTTGTCGTCCATTCACTAAAATGTTTCATATTCTCGCCGCCGCTGGGTGGGACTTTTGCCTTCACCGAGACGCTATTCACGGTCGCCGTAATCCCTTCTCCGCCACCCAAGGAGGCCATTTTGATCAGTATCACCCATCCTTGACCCTCCACGGCTGTTGAGACCGATACCGTATATCCCGGAATCGCTGATCAATCTGCCGAAGCAGAGTTTGGAGGTTTTCCAAGGAGTCAGTGTTTTCCTTCTCATTCGCATATAATTCTGATGTGATGGATGTTCCAGATATGGAGAGACGCATGCCGGCCGCTCTACCACTGCCGGTGCAAGATATGCGAACGAGCCAAGGCTGCGGAGGGCGTCGTTCAGATAGCTCCCGAGGATGCCGCTCAGCTTGTTACGGCTGCAGCGGAGAACCGTCTCCCGTCTTCCGAGGTCAATGAAGCTGAGGCCGATGATGAAGAACTCGACTACGATTCGTACTACGACGAAGAGTCTTACTCTGAGGAGGACGAGGAAGCTTGGAGTCCCTCGGCTGACCGCAAGTCGCCTGAGGTGCCCGACCTACCTGTTAGGAAGAGGTCGTTGGATGACGTAGCGGAGCCCGTCAGGTCGGGAACACCACCGAAAGAGCTCAAGATCGACGTCGAGGTAGATACGCCTGAGCTAAGGCTGAAGAAGAGAAACTCGGAGGAGCTCGAGGTTGTCGAGGACAGTGCCGGGCAGAAAACGGTTCAAAACTGAAGAAATTGTCGAGTCGCCACCGATGTCGCTGGAGAATAGTGACCACTCGAGCTCGGTACCACCGCTCGAGGAAGAAGAGACACGATAAACGGGGTGTGAAGATCTTTTCTTGTTTCTCGCATATGCTTTCCTTCCCATCCCTAGTCGCTGCCTTCGAGTTTGTATCATATCCCAACTGATTCTGGCATACCTTTCGCTTGCTTCGTACTATGTGCTGTATAAAGTCGTTGTTATAAACTTCTAGCTTCAAAATATCTTTGTATTCACCATATTCGATTGTATCTTGCATGGAATGAATGTACCTTGGCCGATTTCTGGTTAGTTTTCTTCCTACTACTCAGTCTTACACGAGTTTTTATTTTTATTTTAGTATTATATTTGTCTCATCTCTTAGTTATCTGTTCGTCGATATGAGCTACCATGGTACGGGGAACTGCAGCACAGGTCCTGGACTACACCGGCAAGCAGTGGTCGGCAATGACACCACGTGATGCGAGCCGCGACGAAATAGGAAGGTTTGACATTTTGTTACTTGGCACTCACTATACCGCTCGCTTGCGCCGTCTCGTTTCCATGCAGCCGGACGACTTTGTAGGATATCTCAGATGGACATCGAGATGCTTTCTGCAGTAAATCTGAGGTGCAGGACTGCAACATTGACCTGGGGGTCGATTTGGTCTTTTGGTGTGTGAATACACGTCCATTTCTTTCTACTGTTAACAGATTTCTAAAAGATCGTTACAGCTATATTACCAACCGACCGTTGACCTCTTGACGACCTCGTGGACACTCTCGATCCTCGCAAGGCCTGCCAGCACCTCCCTCGAAGCCAGCAAATATCTCCAAGACCTTTCCCAGACTTTCAAAATTCACAGCGACTTTTGTCCTGCTAGTCTGTCACCTTGGTTGCAGCATCTTCTACGGCAGGGACATGCGACGACGCGTAGGACATGATTTTCTCAGCCATAGAACTCGTCATTCGCTCGCCGGTTGTACGGTTCACCTATACTCTTCCAGTTACCCCCACCACGAGGACAACCAATATCTGCAGGCCGTCCAGTCCATCGGTGACGCTTCAACGCACTTGAGGGTGAAATGCCGCTGCTTGAGATCTGGCGACGCCACAAGCCTGAGCTACTAGGAGTACCATTCACATGGTCGTCGTTGTCGCTACAAACGCGCTCAGAAACGACGCATCGGTTTCACGGAGACTATCAAGTGCGTCAGGCCAGCAAGCAAAAGCAAAGGTGCTGGTGCCGTCGGGGTGCCGAAGACGAGTTTGGCGATCCGACTCATCAGCGGTGTAGGGATTTACCGAATGCGCCTGTGCGCCTCCCTCTCCTCCATAATTCTCAGACTACTCCATCGCTTGGCTCGTCCGTGGTGACTGTGGGAGTATGTTTCGTTAAGAGGTCCGGCCGCCGCCTCGTGTAACTATTGGGCTTTGTCGTTCGTTTATTATCTCCCCGCCAGACACACGGGACATTGTGGGCCGCCACCACCGAGTGTCCATCGAAACACGGGAGAACGGTCTTCAGGAGCTGTCCGCATACAGAGTAGTAATATGGGCTCATGAGAGCGACGGGGACCTGGACATAGATGTGTTCTCGGTGGCGCTGTGCAATTAATGGCTGTGGTACGGTGCTAGCGGTGTCCTGTGTGGAATATCGTCTTCCGTGGAGACCTGGCGATGAGGACAACAGCAGTAAAGAGCATCTCCGGCAAGCAACTACTGTGGGCGACGTGCCGATATCATATACTCTATGCGAGCATGTGAACTATGCGTCCACGAATGAGCTCCGGATGCTATTCGTCCCGCCGGTGGAGGATGTTGTCCGGAGACTGGGTGTTCGAGGGTGCGACTGATGGATGCGACGCGGTCAAGAAGGCGTGTGAGATGACCTTGGATGATGTCGTCTATGAGCTCAAGGACGTGGAGTCGACTGGCTGGAGAGGAGGAGGAATAACCCTCTACAGGGGTACTCGGCCGAACTATGGAGGAAAGCAGCAATATCGATGACTCTTCGCTGTCAAGCGAATCGGATGGATTACCTAGGAGCCTGGTGCTCTCGACATCGACAGTACAGACGACGCCTTCCTCGCCATCCAAGGAGGTCGTTTTGGTCACAGTATCGCCTGTCTTTGACACTCCAAGGCTGTTCAGACCGCGATACCTTATGTTCCGGAATCGCCGATGCAGCCAAGGAGTGAGTTTTTTCGTTTCGATCTACATTCTATGCTGACGTGGTGGATTTTTCAGATATGGAAAGATCCTTCTATCACTTTCGGCGCAAGATATGCGAGCGAGCCCAAGTTTCGTAGGGCGTAGTTCAGATAGCTCCCGAGGAAAATTCTCAGCCTGATACAGCTGCAGAGGAGATTCGTTTCCCGTCTCCGATGTCAACGAAGCGGAGGCTGACGAGGATCTCGACTACGACCCGTACTACGACAAGGGGTTTTGCTTCCAGGAGGACGACGAGGTTTGTGAGTCCCTCGGCTGACCGCAAGTCACCTCAGATGGCCGACCTACCTGTTAGGAAGAGGGCGTTGGATGGCGTAGCGGAGCGTTCAGGCCGGGAACGCCACTGAGATAACTGAAAGTCGACGTCAAGGTGGATATACCCGAGCGAAGGCGTCTGCGATACCCCCTTGCCGGCGCTGTTTCGCTCTGAGACTGCTGCCCCGAGTTTGGAAGACCTCGCGGACATTCTATTGTTACTGGAGGCTGATAGATGTTACCCGTCGATTACCAGGGCTTCTAGACAATGTCGTTTTATTACCTTTGTCCTTCCGTCTCCCACAACCCTCCATCTCGATCACCTAAGGTCTCTGTCAGGTGTCGGCGCATCTCCAGCATCCTGATTTATATGACTATCCTGGGCGTCGTTTTGCTCTCTGACCGCGTAGCACGTTCGTGATGAGACTGTAGCATGTCGGGTTGATATTGACATGCATTGGACAGTGGTCATGGGCCGGCGAGACTGCAAAATCAATGTGGGTGTTGATTTGGACTTGAGGCGAGTTATGTACCTGTGTTTTCTGTGTTTTAGCTTACGGCTTTCATCAGATCGTTTAGGCGGACTTTGAGAAAAGGACGAGATACCCCCAGGTGTTCCTAGTAGCAGGGGCCTCTTTCTGACACCCGCTGTTATCCGCCTACTGTTTTGATGCCTGGATGCTCCTACTCTTATACGAACATAACGATTTCTTCACACTATGCACCAGCTCGATGACTGGTATCAAATCAGCATCGACGACCGTGTGTCCAGTACAGCTCGGATATGCGGTCCCCGTCACCCTCTTGCCATTGCCATTGTCTCGTCTGAGTCCTACCATACCAACGACCTGGAAGGCATTTCACTCATCAATGCTGGGTATTCAGTCAGCTGTGCAGTCGTCGAAAGAAGTGATTCTGCCTGGTCGGATCTCCTGGGATCCAGCAGGCAGAGGGACCTATGGCGCTGTTTTGCAGTCTCAGTACTCGTCATCCGCTCGCTGGCATGTACGGATCCCCGGTACTCTCCCAGTTATCGGCGCCACCAGGAAAAATAGTATCTGCGAGCCGTTCCGCACGTCAGTGGCACTTCAGCACACTCAGGAGGGGCAACAGCTACGGCTAGACCTTTGTTCTTCCCCGTCGCTGTGCCCATGGTAGTTTTCCGTCGTTATCTGAAGCGAAGTTCTACCCTCTAGTCGCTTCCACCTAACAAGCGACACCGGTGGAGCGAAATTCGGGACTAAGTACCGGTGATATGTCCGCCAGCTTGACTTCTTCTCTCCTCCTTCAACGACGACAAACTCTATCGCTCACCACCTCCAAAACGCTGCCTCGTCCTCGCTGTACATTACTATGACTTCCGACGAATTCGATACAAGGTCCCTCCCCACAAACATCACCTCCATCTCCAGCCAGCTCACACGTACACGATGTGTCCTCATCGTCTCAACAACGTCCACGTTGAGCTCAACATTTTCAATGACATCCACGCTGCCCTTGACGCTCACCGGTACCTCGACGACTTCTTCCCCCCTTCAATCTCGACGACCTCTGTCGTATCTGAGAGACCTCATCTTTACGGTGACGTCGGAGGTGGATAGCTAGATGCCGTGCGTCCATGAGCTCTTTGGCCGAGCTCCAAGGTTGAAAACGGCGATGATGTTGCCTGGAGAGGATTCTATCGGGACCTCGACCGTAAGTTGCCTTTCACTCCTTTGGCTTCTCTAATCTCTCTCCAGATATCACCACATACCCGACATCATTCAGCTCCTTTCATTTACGGCCTTTGTCGTATACAGACTAATACGAGATTCGGGAGGGTGCTGGTCCCCCCAGAAAACTGAGGTCGATATGGCTGCAATGGCTATATGTACATTCGATCGATCAGCAAGGATTCTGGATATGTGTACCCCTTTATAAAAGGCGGTGATGATTATGAATGTGAGCTCCATGGTGGATGACGAGGGTGTGAAGGCCGCGTGGATGCGCCTGCCAAGGCTGAATGTTGTAGTACTTAGTACTTGCTTGTTTGACCTCGTTATAAAACGGCAAATGCTGCATATATCTGGGCCTCTGTGGTCGAATGGCAGCCCCACCTGCCATTCGGGATGGGTGCTCTTTTTACTCCTACCAACGACGTATGTTCAAGCCTGAGCGAGAGAAGTCAATTTTGCGGTGCCGTACCGCGACGCGTACGGTCATGTATGTGTCACATGACAGCTATGTCGTCACTCGATACACGTACACGTAAAGGCTAGCCAGCCCGCCACAGACATTTACACCTCAATACCGACTACACCTGACATTTCCTTGCTTTGCTTGCTTACTTGCTTGTTTTGTTTGTCCTCGCTGGTTTGCACTAAGCTCTTGTATGCGCACGTTGATGTGTTGGGTGCTTCGTATATCTCTACTGTTTGCGCGGTACGGATGACTACCCCTGAGGTACATGTATTTTCTTTTGCTTGCTTGACCTCATTATAAAACTTCAAATACAGTTCGTTAACGGGCCTGATGGCTGAGTGGCAGCTCCCACTGCCGCTTGGCATGGGGCTCCTTTTTTACTCCTCACACTGACGTATGTTCAAGCCTGTGCGAGAGAAGTCATTTTTGCGGTGTCGCACCGCGACGCGTACGGTCGCGTTTGTGTCACGTGACAGTCGTATCCCTGATCGATACACGGACATGTAATGCCTAGCAAGCGTAAGCGTACCATAGCTCTGCGATCACTTTATAATTCGATACCGACCCCACTTCACTTTGTTTGTCCTTGCTGTATACAAGGAGAGCCAGTCGCTAGTCACCCTAACACAAATCTAGAAAAGTTCCCAGTTCCTTACCGGATATACCATACCTTTCTTCGTTCTCCCTCGGCTTGTTTGTCCTTGCTGATCTACACGGACGTCCTGTATGCGCATACCTCTTCTTTGTCCTCTGTCCTTACTTGGCTCACTTGGCTTATTTTGTTTGCTTGCTTGCTTGTCTTTGCTTTTTTTTTGCGGTTTCGTACGGCACGTACCGTGATACTCCTGTCACATGCGCGGTAGCCACGTGCTTAAACACCATCCCGCACCAGCCGCGGTGCAGGACCACACCCACTCATGGCCCACCTCGATGCTTGTACTAGCTTACTTGCTTGCTCCCGCCCCCCCCACAAACTCAGCAATGTTCATCCACTTCATCATTGGATTTGTCTCACACAGGGCTGAATAATCTCGTTAATACAGTGTCTACGGTATGTCATGATGTTGTAATACAATTTATCTACAGTGCGTAGGGCGTCACGTATAGGATATGTTACATTTTTGTGTTATATCGTATGGTATCGTAAAAATTATCTTACATCGGTAAATGAAAAGTATATCTACAAACGAATGCGGAGTCGTAGGACGTCAAGAAATGAGTGTCGTAAACAATCCAAGAAATGAGTGACTGACTAGAGAAGGGTTAGGGTTAGGGTTAGGGTTAGGGTTAGGGTTAGGGTTAGGGTAGGGTTAGGGTTAGGGTTAGGGTTAGGGTTAGGTTAGGTAGGTTAGGGTTAGGGTTAGGGTTAGGGGTAGGGTTAGGTTAGGGTTAGGGTTAGGTTAGGGTTCGGGTTAGGGTTAGGGTAGGGTAGGG